>OY992879.1:85536475-86136475 GCA_963921405.1 Cepaea hortensis | reverse complement strand
AAACAAGGATAAGGAAATGCTACGCATATAAAGTGCAGGAAAACCCGGTATATCTGAAGCAGGTGGACAAGAGAGAGGAGAGAGATAGATAACGAAGATAGTGTGAGAGACAGAGATATGAAAAAGATGTATTGAAAGACATTAAAGAGTGGTAAAGACAAGAAAGGGAGAGGTAGGAGATCGAGACTTAGAGCGAACGAGAGAGAGAGAGAGAGAGAGAGAGAGAGAGAGAGAGAGAGAGAGAGAGAGAGAGAGAGAGAGAGGTAGAAGAAGAAGAAGAAGAACTCGTGTTCGGGTGGCTAAGTTCTTTTCCGAAGACAACAAAAGTAGAGGACAGATAAGAACAAAAAGACAAGTGTGCAGGTTCTTGTGCAGCAAGATAAACAACACCTAATACACAAAACCCGTAGAAAACATATGCCTAAAGCGAAATCATCAGACTAGCATTGGTGTCACCGAATTTCTGAAAATGAATTTTAAAAAAATGTTGCCTCCCCAGCGGGGAATCGAACCTCGAGCTCCCGTGTACCAGGCGGAGACACTAAGCTACCGAGGACATTGATAGATTAACAATATATTGTAATATGGACACACGCATAGGAATAATCACGTGCCCTACTTCGATTGCGAATATAATTAATTCTTTTATATTCGCAATTCCATTGCGAATATAATTTTTTTATATTCGCAATTCCATTACGAATAGTCACTTCGTTACCAAAAATTGGATTGGATTGGCCATGCTTTCTAGTTTCACACACATGTACTCGGAAAGCTTTTCTTTAGAGTAACTAACTATCGATTAATCAATGCTGTGCATTTTCAAATATTGAGGTAAGTTCACATATGTACAGAATGTTACTAAAGCAAAGCCACCTGGTGATTAGTACTATTACATTAATTAGTAATAATTGATTGAATTTACCATCCATTTCCTTATTAAACAGGAAAGACTTGGCAACTTGCCATTGTTTACACCAGTTCTTTATTTAACAGTTCGTTGCTAAAACCACCTTGTGATTAATATTATAATAATTTAATTCTTCATCTATTTCTATATCTCTGAGTAAAATTTCATTACTTGAAATGATCGGGATGATTTAAATTAGCTGTTTGAAGTGAATTACTTCAGTCGGTCTCTATCGGAAAAATCGGCAGCCATCTTGCCTTGCCCTTATAATTCTTCTACTTCTTCTTTCGTTCGCTTGAAATATGTCTATAACTGCAATGTTGTCTCTTGTATGAATCTAACAGTCTTTTTTAGTTCACTCAGCGGAGTATGTGCTCTGATGTCTGCGACGCCAAACCACATGTGCACATGGCTGAGTCACCAATCTTGAATTTTCAAATTTTGTATTATTATACATAATAATAATACATGTGGTTGCGTAATCTAAGGACAACAATCACCTTCGGATTAATAAGACCAGGGGTCACAAAACTTGTTTCATGGCGGGCGGATAGCTGACGAGCGCCGGCGGCATACTCATTCTGTACAATATTTGCGGCGGTTTCCGTGGCGACGATCCTACGGGTGCGGTTCGTAATCCCGTACGTATTCGGTATACCCGCGTTCGAAACACATCTGCGCGTGATTTGGCAGCAGACCGCGTTGCGCTGTTTTTTTTTTTACGCTATGGTATGGTGCCGGTCGTCCAGAAAGCAATGGCAAACTACTGAACGTAAACTTGCCAAGACATCAACAGCAGCAAAAAATGCTCTTGTTGACTGCAAACGTCCTGTAAAGACTATGCAACTAACTTTAACAATACTTGCAAGCCAGAACGAAAGCTCTGGGAAAAAAGAAGAAAAAAAACCAAGTTAATTATGGGTGAATGGCATGCAATGCACACAAAAAAAGGATAACCAACATATTTATTTACTAAACAAAAGTTATCAAAGAAGTTGACGTTAGCAAAAAGATAGTCACATCAGACCTAGTATACACATATCTGAATCTCACAAATTAAGCAGCAAAACAGGTTAATGAGATTTGTGAAATTGACGTTTGGCTTTCTAGATATCATCATTGTCTGGTTTGGAATTGCTGCATTCAATCAAGGTCTCGCTCGGTGTGTTGATTTCGCATACTTCATTTTTTAAAATGTTTATTCACAGACAGTTGTTCCAAACACTGATGCCACACCAGCGGCAAATTTCTTGTTTCGGAAACTCAACATCTGGTGAGCAACAAGTTTTCTTTCTCAGTGCTTCTCTTTCAACAAGTCATTTGCTTGCAAAGCAGTGAATTCCAACTGTAGTTTAACTGGCACATCATCAGGGTTACAATCAAACGGATTCTGGAACAGAAGAATAGAATGTCACTCTCAATTCTGTCAAGATCTGAAATCTCACCAGAAAAATGTTTCTTCAAGTCACGAATAATTTTTTTTCGGAAAATCGAGGTTGACATCTTCGGCAATTGTAGCGCAAAACTCTTTGAAACAGTGAAAATGAGAAAAGTTTTCTCCTTCCAGTTTTGCTTCAAACAATAACAGCTTTCTCCGAAATTCTTTGATGATTCTGTAGAGATCGAAGATGAGGTTATTCTTTCCCTGAAGTTTCAAATTCAGTTCATTCATGTGGGATTTGATGTCGATCAAAAATGACAACTTTGACAGCCAGGTAGGATCTGACAGCTGTGGATCAGCTCTATCTTTTTCACTGAGGAATTGATCTGTTTCGGAGCTTGTAAAAGCGAAACAGGACTTTACTGCAGCTGAGCCACCCCACTGATGTATGATAAGGCAAGTCACAGAATTCAGAATCAATTTCTTCAAGAAAAACCTGGAACTGACAGTGATTGAGTGCATGTCTGGTTTCAGTACACAAGAAATATCTTTCCCACAGAGCGCTTGCTGAGTATGATGCAGTGTATGAACAGAGCGCCCGGAATTTGCAAATCTTCCAATTGAGTCCTGATCTGCCCCATCAGATCCTTCCTCACTCCAGCCATGTTTTTTTCCCCCCATCAATTGTAACACCTCGAAGCTGATTCTACTTAAGGTTATAGTCTTGCAAAACTGTTTGCACTTCCATGAAAATGTCTTTTCCAATTGTTGTTCCATGCATGCTGCAAACAAATGCCAACTCTTCCATTATCTGAAAGTGCATATTGACACCACGAATGAACACGAGAAATGATGATGTACTCGAGAGATCAGTAGACTCATCCAGCGCCAGAGAATACAACAACAACTTCCTAGCTTTCTCACGTATCTGTAGCACCAAGTTCTTCTGTTCTCCACACAACTGAACTTGCCAAAAGGCTGATAGTTTCAAACAAATCAGCTGTCTCAGGACACAAGTCATTTGCTGCTTCCATCATACACTCTTTGATGAAGTTGCCATCAGTAAATAGTTTTCCTCGTTCTGCCATCTTATACACTATTTTGTAACTTGTACGAGTGACAGATTCATTTTCAGCAAACTTTCTTGTGAAGAGATTTGTGTGTGTTTCGAAACCATGTTTCATGGACTCATATTTCTCAGAGTGTAACTTTCCAGAGTTTGCAGTACATGATATTCTTGGCATCTGTAAAGAAGGTAGTTTGCCATTGCTTTCCTTCCTAGAGTGACCATACTGGTCGATGACCGTAGCCATTGTCTCCCAAATAAAGAGATCATCTGCCTTCCATCGTGTAGTTGGAGACCATAACCTACAACTATCTGTTGGCTGTTCTTCAACTTCATCCACCACCTGCACCCATGGCTTCACGTAACCCTGATATGGGGGGGGGGGGGGGGGGTGTAAACGGGTACTCCGTAGGCTAGCGGAGGGAAGGGGGCACCTTACCTCTCCTTTGATAGGGAATACCCCTACCCCACTACAAGTCCTTCAAGAAACAAATGAAGATCGTATGGCGTGGCCATGTGGCATGGTTGAGACAGGAACACGGAGCTGATCCACGACTCTGGTGATCGAATGAGATAGCAGAACATGACCGCCCATGCTTATCGGCATGGCGCATGTTGGATGGAACTTTCCAGAAAACTTTGAATATGTTGATAGATGGTTTGTTTCATAGTGATGCTGAAGATTGTACTCTTTCAAAACAGCAACACTGCATATTACGCAACTGGTTTTCTGGTCCTTTGTTTCCACAGAGAAGTACTTTGCTCCCCATTCTTCATTGAAAACGCGACACTCTGCCTCCACTTTTCTTTTCTTAGCAGCCATAAATAAGGGTGCAGTAAACGGGATCTGAAAATGAAAAATACATTAAATTAGAAACTTTATTAAAATCCTATTGAAACACAATAAAAGCAGAGGACTAGGGGTCACTGGTGAAACTACAGCGCACCAAAGGTGCATATAAAGTTTATAGGTACCTTTGGTAATAGAATATATCTCACAGTAAGGTTTGCAAAATATATAAATAGGGCCAACCTAAATAAACAGACTAGAGCAGAGCTTTTCAACCGGGGTTCCGTGAGTGGCAGCCACTGGTTCCGCTGAAACAGACTGAAATCGCCTAAATGCAACATTTCTGCCCATCTGGTTTATTACATCAAGTAGGACAGACACTTGGATCATCGCACAGAGTTCCTTGAGCAACGTAAACATTTGCGTAAGGATCTGCTCCAGCAGAATGGTTGAAAAACACTGGCCTAGAGACCAGCTCAATTAACACCTTGACCGGGGAATTCTTCTGAGCTGGGGATAATATTTTTGTAATAACACGAGGCTTATTTGACATTTTTATGCTATGTTTGCTACTTTATTGCCTCTATTTACTACCTGTAGTTCACTTACCTATCACTGTCAAATAAATAAATCTTTGTTACATACCTATAAAATGGATGACTGGCAAAAATAAGTAAATATTTCTGGAACATCGGACCTGTGTTGACAGCCGGACGCATTTGGGGGAGGGAAAGATGTGTGTGTTGCCATGGAAACCATGGTAACGTCAGAGCATAGGTGGCACAACCACGAGCCGGGAAAGAAATTGGGATGGCGCGAAATAAGCAAACATTACAATAAACAAGAAAATTTAGATACAATAATTTACAATTGAAAATAGTAAATTTACGACACGTAGCAGTCAGGAGGTCTCCGCACATGTGAAGATCTCCTATTATTCTAAACATATTATTTACATTTAAATTTTATCAAAACGTTTTGTGTTCCATACGTTATATCAAGTAAGTTCGAGTACCGCCGGTGGGCCGGATGAAATGACGTAGCGGGCCAGATCCGGCCCCCGAACCATAGTTTGGTGACTCCTGAATAAGACTGTGAGGGTAAAACCATGGGCAGCTGCTTTGGTGGCTGACTAGTCACAGGACTATCATTCTGAGCCGGTGATGGACCCTACTATAACTTCTCTTTGAGGTTGAAAGGGGTATGGGTAATGGTGAGAACGATTGAACGAAATCGTTGTTTACACTAGTTCTTTATTTAACAGTTCATTGGTAAAGCCCCACAGCGATTAATATTATTAACATTTGAATTCTCCATAAATTTTTTAATATCTCTATGTAAAATAAATTATAAATAGCCTGATTAATTAATACATATGAATTATACCTCTCTCTTGCCCCTCCCCTTTTTCTTTTGAATTTTATTATTTTATTCTCTCTCTCTCTCTCTCTCTCTCTCTCTCTCTCTCTCTCTCTCTCTCTCTCTCTCTCTCTCTCTCTCTCAGTCTCTATCTATCTCTCATAAGTGAATACTAGTAAGCTAACTTCATGCCACTTAAATTATTGTAGTACAATTTTTTTCCCTCCATCCCCAGTTCATCATGGAGAAGAAAACTGCAAGTGACATGAGACTGCTTTTGTCAAGCTTTGAGCCTGAGTATCCAGTTATTAAGAAGGGCTACATAGCTCGGCTGATTGTGAATGAGAAACTGCCTGTTCCTGAGATTGCCAGAAAAATCAAGGACATTGTTCAGGCAGCAGAACCAGACCGGCAAATACGTGAAGAATGTCTACAGACTAGACTTCATACGTTTAGAAGAATTGCTACAAAAAAAATTAATTACACTCAACAGTGGACAGACTTTTTGAGTTTACACCAGCAGACATTTGACATCCCATTTGAAAGTCAGACATCTGCATGCACACCAGTGCCCATACAACAGAACACTCTTGAAATACCAGCAGATACAGACTTAACCCCAGATGCTACTAATGAAATATTGTCTGGTCCAATGCTTTCGGGCCCACTATCACCTAAGAGACTGAGAAGGGATTGTGACAACTGTGTAGCAAAGCAGCGGACATGTATAAATATGCTGAAGGAGAACAAACGTTTGCGCCTGAAGTTGAAAGAACAAAATATGCGTCATAGACAGGAAAGAAAGATGTTTTCACTGAAAACGCTGAATGAAAAAATAAGGAGAAAAACACAATCCTCCAATCTGTGGAGAGCCAAGTGTTCAGTGATGAAGAATCAACTCAAGGACATGCAGATATACATGGAAATGCTTCAGAAGCATGTTCAGAATAATGGCGGCCAGCCTGTCGCTGAACTAACTGGGTTGCCTTATGCAGTAATGTGTGGGTGCTGGTTTTCAAGTGACTGCCCCTTCCATCGACGATGAACTGAATTTTTCATGGAGGACTTTTGTGTTGGCAATCTAGCGGCAACATTATGCGTAGTATACCTGCGCCGGCGTTGTTGGTTTGTTGAGACTCCTGTCTGTTCCACTTTTCACATGGGACAGTGAGGAACATAATGGGGACAACCCGTTGCCGTGAAGTTGGAACCGCGACTAATGATTCACTGGTATTTCTGTAGTTTTCTAGGCATCTGTAAAGAAAGTCATTGTTTTCCTTTTTGGCAGTGACCAGAGCCATTATCTCAATAAAGAGATCTTCTGCCTACTGTCGTGAGCTTAGGACCATAACCAATGACTACCTGCCAGCGGCTCAAAAGCTTAATCTGCCATGTGTTCCCGTGGTTTCAAGTTGCTCTGTTTGGGAAGCCAGCTGGGCACTCCACCTTGCCCAATGGTGTCTTATAGGCTAGTAGAGTAGAGGGATTGGGGGTGTGTGATGGAGGGGGGGGGGTGGTGGTGGTTAATTGCATATCTTTTACAGGACATAGCAGTCAACGCCAGCATTTTTTGGCTGTTTGTGATTCCTGGGCAAGCTTATGTTCAGTAGTTTGCCATTGATTTCTAAATGACCAGCACTCATCCATTGTATAGAAACCAATGCAAGACGGTCGCTTCCAAATCACTCACAGTTGTGTTTTGAATGTGGTATGCGGGATTATGACTTGCATTTGTAATCCCTTCGCCATAAAGCCATTGTAATATGTAGAGAAAAGGTGCCTTATTTCTCTTTTGATAGGAGAACCCCCCTAACCTGCCACCCAAAAAGGAATAAACTGCACACAAAATAATTTGAGCCTCATTTTATTAGTTCATCATTGGCTTTGTTTACAAATCACACTTCAGCGTACCATGTGCACATATTTATGTGATATCAAGATGGAAACATATTAGTGAACTTTATGAACAAACTATTATAAAACATAACTTCTTCTTCTTATTCTCATTCTTCTTCTTGTTATTCTCATTCTCCTTCTTCTTCCTCCTCCTTTTCTGCCTTTCAATTCCCAATGGACCATAGGCCCTTTACAATCATGTTCATGGCTGATTGGATTTTGCAGCCTTGTTTTCTACGGGATGAATTGGCAGCTTCATGTTAACCTCCATTATGGATCCTCAGTGGCGCATGGTTGAAAGTAGATTTCCTGCATATACACACTCAGCTAGACAATTATGAAATCGTTTTACATTTTGTTCAGTTCAGATGTTCACAAGAAATGACATCAGATTACAGTTTTAACTCACTACCTGATTTTTTATGAGTACAGACATAATTATTCTGCGACATGGCACATTTATAATAGAAATTTATTCTGTGTAAAGCTTTGTCTAAATTTAAGTCGAACTCTCTACTACCACCAGGGCATACAGAGAACTTGATTAGATAATTAACATGTTTTTAGGAAGTTAGAAGCTCTAGTGGCTGGTGCATTTGCTAACCAAGACTGGTCTGGGTTCAATCCCCAGCAGCGACAGAATTATTTTTTCTTAAAACCAGTATGATAGGATTCAACCTCACCTCATTGTCGGTTACCCATGAACCCTCTAGAAGACTGAAGTAGTGAAGTCCAATGTTGTGGGGTTCAGGTTGTCAGAGTCACGAAAATGGCTTCCAGTGATTGGAGTGAATTTGGTGTAAACACTTCTCTTATGGCCCGGCATCAAGTACCAGCAACATGCGGATTGTGATGCAGTGCTCTCCTTCCTCTTCCCAAGCTCAAAAACCAGTGAGGGGGTGTTAGACTAGAACTGCAACTTCCCATCTGTGGCAAGGCTTAGTAGTAATACTAGGATGTAACCAGGTCAGGATTCAGCACAGCACACACAGACCAGCTGGGGTCAGGCTTGGGTGGGTCATGTTTTCTCCATGGGTTCTAGTGTTTCATTGGCAACAGACCCCCTGACCCAAAACCCCAGAGGATCCCAGCCTCATTAAATGGGTACCTGATGTCGCCACTGCCTTCAGTTTCTTCACCATGGGACTGTAGGCGATGTCTTCTTCCTCTACTTCTTGGGCCCTTAACCTATCTATTGCTATCTCTTGCAACTCACACCATCTGTAGCATATTATTTCAAACATTTCTGGTGTCAATTCTGGAGTGTTTCCCAGGTGAACAGAATTATATCTGCAATTCCCCCGGGAAGGTTAACCCGGTCAACAAATGCCCGCAGAAGTCCGATGTGTCGGCCTAACGGCGCAAGAACGCAGCTCTGCTGTAAACAGGCACAAAGCAATCACGTCCAAAAAAAAAACTCTGGACGAACGCAGAAGAAGAAATCTGCAATTCTGGACTCCTTGAAACTTTCCCTACATTACATCGTAGCTCTCCAAGAAGAGCTCCCTTTCCTCCTGATTGGTTGAGATATTTTTTTTTCTTATTATTTTTAGACTTCTTCATGATTGGTTGGATTTTTCAGCTAAAGTTTTCTATGGGATGGGATAGTCAGCCCCAAGACTAATTCTCCTGAGTCACTTGATTGGTTTCAGTGTTACTATTCATTGTGTCCTTTAGGGGCTCCACGTCCCACAGTTGGTCGGGACTGGAACGCACCAAAAGAGATTAATCCAGTCAATGACCCATTGCTGGATTTCTTGTGTTGGTCAGTGAGTTTATGAACACCCATGTCCACCTGCAAGCATAGTCCTGGAAACATGTTGCCCGTTACCGAATGAACATAAATTATAACTAAGAAACTCGACAAAAGGAAAGACACACACAGATACAAGAGATTATTGCAACCAAAGTCTTTATCAATGAACACAAGACAAGAATACTTAGCTAGAAAACTGCAATATCACAATCACAAATATGTAATCCACTCGTTTCATTGAATACAACAAAACAAAATAGTAGCAAAAGCCAGAAGGAAAATAGCCATCCTGAGAAAGCTAAGTGGAACCACATGGGGAGCCAGTGGGAAAATACTTAGCAAAGTTTATAAACAGAGCATATGACCACACCTGGAATACGGGTCAACTGCGTGGTGTTCGGCATCAAAAACCACACTACAAGAGCTGGACAAGGTGCAAAATCAAACACTTAAGAGTCACCATAGGAGGGATGAGATCAACCCCTATAGTGGAAATGGAGAAGATGGGGAGGACACAAGCACTGAGAGAGCGCAGAGATATGAAAACACTAATACAAGAAGAAAAGTTCCTCAGCTTGCCAGGCCACCCTATGAAGAACAGATTTGAAAACCTAGCTATGGGGCGGTTGAAAAGAAGTAATTTTATCCACCAGGCTAAACGACTCTGCAGAGAAACCACCGATCTGCCCACAGTTGGTATCCCCCTAACAACTATTCCAGAGCGAACTCCATGGAAAGATGAACATAGACTATCATTACAAATCCAGACAAAAGTGAGAGGAATATTTGACAAGGAAGAACAGAACAGTGTGCAGCGCAGAACAGCCACTCTCAGCTTCCTTGATGACAAATACTCAGCACAAACTGCAAGACTGCCCAAAATATAACATATCTAGGCAAACCTTCTGGCCTAGAAAGACGACAGTTGAAGATAAACTTTATGGACCACTGTGTGAACTGAAAAAGACAGTTAAATTCATACAAGAGACAGCATTGCAGTTATAGACATATTTCAAGCGAACGAAAGAAGAAGAACAACAACAAAACAAAATCTGAAATCCAGGAAATGAACATCTGAAAAGGTATCTGTGTCTGTCATTTTATTTTAAACTAAGCTTCCCAATGATTTTTTGTATTCATTTGGTTTCTAGTATCAGTTAGGCAGCAGTCATTTTCATTTTTCAAATGCATCACTACAATCTGGCCATAAGAGTAGTGACTTAAGAATGAGACTGGTGCAACTGAATAATGAAATTGGTGCAAATGAAGAATGAAATTGGTGCAAATGAAGTATGAAACTGATGCAACTTTAGCTAAGTGTAAAAATACAATGAAAATACTATCAATGAAAACGAGAAATGAAGTTGATATGCTTTATACGAGAGTAAGTTAATAAGTAAGTCACAAATGGATGTAGAAAAATAACTAAATATGATAACAACTTGAAACCAGTTTATTTTTATACATACATTGTCCCTTTATTTTTCAACATAATTTTCACCAACATTGATGCACTTATCCTATCGTTTTATCAGTCCTCCCAAACCGGCTGCATAGAACTGTGTGCTCTGTTTTCATTTACCTGCCATGCCACAGAACTGTGTGACTTATTGACTCGCCCTTGTAACTTTTTCTACCCAGCTATGCACCACTTTACGGGACAAACATTTGTCAGCATAAACACTGAAAACCCACCTTGGCGAAAGACATTTCGCGAATGATGCCGAAGTTGAATGAGAAGAAGTGAAAATGTGGTTTAGAAAACAGAGCACGCAGTTCTATGCAGCCAGTTTGGGAGGACAGATAAAACAATGTGATAAGTGCATCAATGTTGGTGGAAATTATGTTGAGAAATAACGGGACAATGTACATATAAAAATAAACTGGTTTCAAGTTGCTATTGTATTTAGTTATTTTTCTACAGCCATTTGTGACCTACTTATTAACTTATCCTTGTATGAATACAATCACAAGTGACAGAACAGATTTCACAGCTCTAGCCACCATTATTTCACTTGTCCTTTCTGTCATTTGTGATTGAAACAGAAAAGCAAACTTAATTCTCTCTCTCTCTCTCTCTCTCTCTCTCTCTCTCTCTCTCTCTCTCATATATATATATATATATATATATATATAATGCATTATTGATGAATGAAAGATGAGTGATTGGAAGGGCCGAATGTAAGACAGGCCTGTGTGCCCAATTTGTTACCCTTTGAAAAAAAGTCTGTTCATTCATTCTCTCTCTCTCTCTCTCTCTTTCTCTCTCTGCCAATTTCATGCTGAAGTTAGATGTTGAAGCTTCACGGGAAAAGCATTAGGGCAAAAGAAGACAGAGGAAGAAGAAGTTGATTCACAAATTATATTAGCTAGGCATCTTTTTTTTTTTTTTTTTAAATACATGCACTAAGTATGTTTAAAATATTTCTACAATGCTTTATTTGATATGATTTTGTTGATTTCACATACACTGAGCCAAACTTAGTGTACTTTTTCTCAATTCTAATATTTTCTCATCCTTAGATGTGAAATAAATATTATTGTTAGCCGCAGGTCTCCCTGGTGTGTTGGTATTCAATGGCTTCGTATTGATGGCTGATAAAAGCTGGACTTGTTCATCTGCTTGACCTTAATTTCCTTGAAGTGGACACTGGGTTCTCTACTTAACGACTGATCATAGAATGTGTTCTCAGCAGAAACTAAGAAGAAAATAAATTGTGATATATATTTCTGTAATATTTGTTGAGAATTATTTGATGTGATGTAAGTATTAATGAATCAACAATATATTACCTAAAAGAGATTCTGAGATAAATAATAAACTGAGGTTACATAGAAGACTTTATGTAATTGTTCTTCCTTTCATAGCATGATCATCATAAAACCAATTATGTTGCACTCTTTGAATGGGCGTTTGGCCCAATGCATATAATTCAGACAGACATTTTTTTTTGTTCACTTTCTTGAACTCAAGCAGTCCATATAGGTGCTACTGCTTCTAGTGAACTGGACTGATTTTTGCGTGTGGATTAGCTTTCTCTATTACCAGTGTCCCTCATCATCAGACAAACCCACTCCAACTTCAGAGGTACTTATAATTTACATCCCCAAGTCAAAGACGAGAATTCAACATTTTAGTCCAGCTGACCAGTGTAGGGGTTGAACCCGCTACCTCGACTGGGGCTCTCTTTAAATATATTTAGACTTATGTCTGAAGATGTATGATGAAGAAAAAAAAATCTAGCCTTTGTACTGTAACAGTAAATGAAAAGTAACGTGTTAGATATGACAGAGCTGCCGTATAACAGTAGGCACCCGACACCTCACACTGCCTCTTTAGGCGGAGGAGCTCAATAGGGAGGGTACAAGTTTTATCCTGGTGCAAGGAAATACAACCTAGAGACTAAATGTCATGGCAGAGCAGGACAGACCTTCATCTCATGATTTTAAGACTACTGTAGCTGGTTCAAAACCTCCATTCTTCTTCTTCTGCATTCCTCTGGAGTTTTTTTTGTGTGTGTGTGGACGTAGTTGCATTGTGCCTGTGTACAGCAGAGCTGTGATACTTGTGCCTTTCGGCTGACACAACCGACTTCTGCAGGAATTTGTTAACCAAGTTAACCTTCCTGGGTGTTTCGGAGGACATTTGACTTTCACTGTTGTGGTGTCACATACATCCCAGCTGGTCAAGTTAGAACTAGCCTCAAGAGAAGGCAAGGGCAGACCATTGGTAATTCCCCGCCATCCAAAGAGGCTTCCATAATTTCAGAGTCGACACGCATAGCACTCTGGTACTGGGCTCACCCATCCTCCATTCTATGTCTTTAAAAAGTTAGCAGCCCCTTTGAAGTTTCTTATGGCACAATACAATTGTTTCCCGCAGCTTGGCTGTGTCCCAAAATACTCACTCCCTTTTATCTGAATAAAGTACAGGACCCATTTTAAATGTCTTGGGGCACAATGGGCACATCATTCTAGCTCCATATTTGTATGACCTATTGGCACTCAAGGGGTAATGTGGCCAATATCATTATTTCCCAAAACATTTCCATGGTACCTATTTTTTTTTTCCATGGCATCTATTTTAGATTGGATCAGCCTAGGATCTGAGATCAATTTTAAAAAATCTGCCCCAATGAGAATTTGAACCCACGACCACTGGGCCAGCAAGCAAGCATGCTAGCCACAGCTCTCCTAAGTATGTTGTTATAATCATATGTTACACTTCTAAAGTGGCTCAGAATCAAGAACATTTTATATATTCTAAATTATTTGTGAAGGCATGTTGTTATAAAAGAGATGTTAAACTTCTAAAGTGGCTCAGAAACAAGAAAATTGTATATACTTTAAATTGTTTGTGAAAACCAATGATAAATAATCATGATAGTAAACATTGTCTTTTTACACTAAGCTTCAACATTTAAATTTTTTTTAAATATTAATATTTCCTAATATTAAATGTTTCTTAAATTAATTGACAAGTTTACATGTTTAAATACGTGTACCAATAAATTCAACAAAAACAATTGTTTCCCAAAATAAGTGTGTTTAGATGCAAATGAATAATTTCAATGAAAGATAAATAACGAAAACATTAATATAGTTTAAATAAAACAGGAACAGTAACTTTAAATACAGAAACTACAAACAATATGTTGCACAATTTATTGCCTGACATATTTCGCTAGATTTCATAGTTAAAACACAGTCTTAGGTATTGACCGAATGTGGATCATTTGTTATTCAGGCAGCAATTTCAAATTGAATACAAAATCTTTCTGTTTGTGCAAAATTGGCCGGAATGGCCTAATTGCTAGGGATTCATTATATTGGAGCAATCTTTTATTGTTCATTGAATACAGTATGCAAAATGTTCCATTCTCTATTTTGATAAATTTATTTCAGCCAAAGTATTAATCGCTGGTCTAGAGGTTACATGACTTTCTCCGTAATTCCGTATACTCTCGTAACGTGACGTGATATGTGCGAGAATTGGTAGCGGTTCTCTCTGCGTCGGTAACTTACGGGGTTTGTGAGCCGGTTGCTCAGAAAGCAATGGCAAACTATTGAGTATAATCTTGCCAAGAAATCAGAAAGATGCTGATGTTGACAGCGATATCCTGTAAAGGATATGTGCGAGGGGGGGGGGGGGGGGGAAGTACTAATCATTTATTCACTTCATATGATACATAAATCTGCAATATGCACCTGATGAGATGCAGTGAAATATGCCAGGCAATAAATCATGCAGCATATTATTTGTGGCTTTTGTGTTTAAATTCACTAAGAGGAAAAATAACTCTTCAAACAAGAAAAAACAAAGAGTTCTCTGGACGAGGGGAGTTTTAGTAATAATATCACAATTTATGCACAAAGTTGCTTTCTTCAGGCATGTCATTCTAGATTACAGGTATTCTAGGTATGCAACTGGAAAGACCGAGGGTATCAGAGACAGTCTGCTGAGGAAGAAAATGCTGGATGGGTTAGAATAGCGGTGGAGATGATAGTACTCCCTAGTCTATAACTGACATCAAAGCACTCATGACATTTCATATGTGCTCCAACCTCATCTTCAACAGTTAGTGAAGAGTCCCAAAACTAATGGTATTCTTCTTCTTCTTCTTCTTCTTCTTCTTCTTCTTTCATTTGCCTGAAATATATTTATAACTGCAATGTTGTCTCTTGTATGAATCTAACAGTACTAATGGCATGAGTTGCAGTCTGATTATGTGTCTATCTGACCTTTCCCCGGAGAACTGAGTGTCGGCTAGATCCTCTGATCACTCCCTGTCACATCATTCTATCTAGGTTATGACAATTTAGCTGTTCTTCCACGCTACCCACATGATCCCAGAGGGCCCTCATCACATCTACCTTATCATGCACCAATATCCCATCCAGCATTGCAGACCCAACCAATCTGTCCGCCTGCTAATTTCTCACCACAACAGCAGTCTTGGGGAAAAGATCCAGCAGATCATCTCTGCCTTTGATTTTTTTATATTCCTGTCTCAGCATGTTCTGTGAGTATATTACAATCATGACATGTGTGAGCTGTTTGTCCTCCAGCTTCATTCTCAGACTAGAAGTCATGATATCATAAGCCAGACTCTCCTTCACTTAACACTATCCATTAACCTTCACTATGAACCTCAGTCACTTCTTTTGCCTCTTGGCACAGTGCCATTTGTTTAGATGATTAAATTCCATTTGTTCTCCTTTAATTTTAGCCAAAAAGCTGCTAGTTATCTTTGCATCTGAACATATTGTTTTTCTAACAGATTCTGAAAAACTTAATCTTTTAACTTCTTGACTTAATTATGCAGTGTAAATTAATTTACTTACAGAACAACTAACACAAAAATATAAACAAACCGGGAACAGACCTTACCAACTTGTTCATAGAAGAAAACATACCAACTATTTGCTTAAAAATTGTATCTGGCAGGTTGAATGAACTGATGTGGTTGATGTGTATATATGCTAATAAAATTAGTTTGCAGGTGACTTTAAGTCCTATCTACTCTTGGATAGAAGGTGGATATTTAAGCCAGATTTCTTTCCACCCTGAGGACAAATTATACATTAAGATAGCTTGCTATAAATGGAGAAATGAATTTTAAACATCCACACTAACATGTTAGTTCAGTACTTTGTTTTGCTATCTTGATAGATGATAGTTTGTAAAATGGAGTTATACCTCTCCATAGCACAAAGCCTGGGCTGAATTTAGAGACCATGTGTTGCCCATGCAGCATGATCCCTGTCTTGGCTTGCCTAGTTTACTCCATAGGAAAGGTAACACCAATAGTCTGGAATAAGGCAAGCTGCAGAAGCTGCCAAATCAGCAAAGCAATACTCTGTTTGCCTGTCAGAGCTTCCAACCTAGACCAGTTACCGACCAAGGCTAAGGGCCTGGTCTGCCCTGCCATGGCATTTAGTCTAGGTTGCATTAGGGTAATGATTGTACCCACCTAATTGCGCACCTCTGCCCAAAGCTGTTGGCACAATGTGGGGTGTCGGGTTTGGTGAGCACCAGCAAACATTCAGTGCCAACAGAAAGCAGGTAGTACCATCCACTGTCATACGGTAGCTCAGTCGTATCTGACCAAGACTGAACTATATTTAGTTAAACACATAGTCTGATAATAACTAACACTTTGTGTAAAAAATTAAAGTGAATGACCCCTTTTTCACACCATGATGAGTATAGGGTATATGGTGCTGGTTTCATATTTTTAGATCAGCTGCCACAAGATGGGTTATGTGGTTAATATTATACCGGCCAATTTTACTTTCCAGAAAATTTCCTGATTTCAATTTTGGTCTAGGTCAACCCAATGAAAAAAATTCTCACATTTAAGGTGAATAATCTTAATTTAAATATTAAACAAGTGGTCTGCATAACCTAATGGATAAGAGCGCTCGTTTTTACACATCCAGTGTGCTGATTTTGAGGTAGCTGGTTCAACCTCTATACCGGTCAGCTGGACTAAAATTTTGACTTCTCATCTTTGACTTGGGGATGTAAATTACAAATACCTCTGAAGTTGGAGTAGGTTCGCCTGATTGCGTGGGACACTGACTGGAAATAGAGAATGCTAATCCACATGCAAAAATCAGTCTAGTGCACTAGAAATAGTAGTATTTATACGGACTGCTTGAGCTCAAAGCGAGTGAGCGCCCCCCAACATTTTTTAAATTAAATCAGTCAGTGAATATCAGCTTAAAGTATATGCCAGACTATTCTTAACATCATCCTAATCCAGTGGTTAGTCTCGTGCAGAACTTTCCCACCATAAATGTCTATCTCTCTCTCTCTCTCTCTCTCTCTACAGTTTCTTTGACCGTTATAGTTTTCAAGGCATATGTTAAAATAAACAAAGGCTGTCTGCAATTTTTTTTGCGCTCGCTCGCTTTGAACTCAAGCGTAGTCCACACACTATTTATAGTAGTGATGGACTGAATTTTGTGTGTGGGTTAGCTTTCCCTATTAACAGTATCCCTTTCCATCAGGCAAACCCACTCCAACTTCAGAAGTACTTGTAATTAACAGCCCCAAGTTAAGGACAACAGGTCAACATTTTAGTCCATCTGTCCGCTGTAGGGGTTGAACCGCTTATGTCGGCATCAGTATACCGGATGTTTAAGAACACGTTTTCTTATCAATTCGGCCATGCGGACCTGCATCGTCTGCAATCAATTTCCTTCTTAGCAGAGACATACTGGTTAGAAGCTGTACCCATCGTCTCTATAAACAGATCCTCTGCCTACTTTAGCAAACTTGAGATCATAACCAACAACTACCCGTCGGCTGCCATTAAGCTCAAACTGCCACCTACTCTCATTACCCAGTTTGGAAGACTAAATGGGTACTCCTCCTTGCCAAATGGCATCCCGTAGAACCTTAGTACTAAAAGTACGTTACTGCTCCTTTTACAGGGGATACCCCCACCTCATCACCTCAATTCTTAATATCATCATCATACTATCATTATTACATTCTTCAGGAACAAAGGTATCCTGGCATACACCAGCAATGGTATTAATTAGTGTAATGAAAGTGTGATGTGTTAATTGTAAAGAAAACATACGTAGCTCAGAAGGATTATCTGTTGCAGCTTTTATAAAGCTAGTTGAAGACATGTTGCTTTGAGATTCTGATGAGTAATGTCTAACACATCGGTCACCAAGAGTAGGTTTGATGCCAAATCGTTTAGGATCAGCTCTTCTTTCATCACGGCGATGCTCCAAATGGTCATTGACAATCTTCTGTGACTGAAGTTTAATAGAAATCAAAATTACATCAGCACTTAATGTAACATTCAATACTTTGTCACACACACAAACAAACAACAACATGATTAGATAACTATGAATTGTTCATTCTTTTCCCTTTTCTTCTATGAATTGTTAATTCTTCTTTATTTCCTCTTCTTCCTCCTCTCCTCCTCCTACTTCTTCTTCTTTTTTGATTGTCCTCAGGTGAATGTTGCCATTTGGCTGTCATTTACTGCCTGTAGTACTTTGCGGAGGACAGGTGGGTCTTGAGCCTGAGGAATTAAGGCCGCCTGGCTAGTGCAGTCGCCGCGAACTGTGCAGGCTAGAGTTTTCTTTTTGCCCCGGACAGAAAAAAACTCCACACCTTACAGAGGATTCGAACCCGGGTCTCCTGAATGAGAGCCCGGCTTTCTAGCCACTCGGCCAGCCGCTCCCCTGCCTTTTGGCTAATGCATCTAAATTCACCATTGAATTTATGGCACTGGAGTTGCCTTCTCACAGACATACAAACAACATGATTAGATAACTATGAGTTGTTAAATCGTCTCCTTCTTTTCTGTGAATTATTGATTCTTCTTCTTCATCTTCTTCTTCTTCTTCTTCTTCTTCTTCTTCTTCTTCTTCTTCTTCTTCTTCTTCCTCCTTCTTCTTTGTCTATCCTCAGGTGAATGTTGCCTTTTGACTAACACACCTAAATTCAGCATGGAATTTATTGCAGTGGGTCGCCTTCTCCTAATTGCACACATAATGTAAACATAATATTGTGGATTAGTTGTTTGTTAACTTAGGAATCCTCTGAAAGTATGTGAGCTTTAACTCTTAAGTTCGAAGCATTGATGTTCTGGTTACCTGAGCCCTGAAATGGACTTTGATCTATGGGGCTGATGTTGATGTAGAGACTTTTCTCGCACCTTAATACCAAAGTACCATTTCCATGGGGCCTGTGTTATCAGAGCTCAGCTTCCCCTCATCAAGCCCAGGAACCTGTGGGGTGTGCAAGACAGGTACTGAAACTTGACAACTACAGACAGTCATATTAAAATGTAACCAGGTCGTTCTGTTTTTTTTTAATTTGCACTTGCCCACTTTGAACTCGGCATAGTCCATACACACTACTTTTGGTAACATTGGACAATTTTGCGTATGGATTGGCTTTCCCTATTACCAGTGTCCCTTGCCATCAGGTGAACCCACTCCGACTTCAGAGGTACTTTTAATTTACATCCCCAAGTCAAGGACAAGAAAACGTTTTAGTCAAACTGGCAGGTGTATGGGTTGAACTCGCTAACTCAGCATCAGCACACTGAATGTTTAAGAACGTGCACTTTTATCCATTCGGCCATGCTGACCTCACAACCAGGTCATGATTCAGCACAGGACATACAGACTGGCTGGGATTAGGTCTAAGTTAGTCATTTTCTCCCTCCTTCTTCCTCTTTTTTTCTCTCCCCCCCCCCCCCCTCTTTTTCCCCCCTAGGATTTAGCTATTTCATTCTAGTTGATGTGAAAAGTGCCCAGGTGCTCAGAAAACCCCCTGGTCTCTCTCTCCCCCCCTCCTCTCTCTCTCAGTGTGTGTGTGTGTGGATAGATTGATACTTAGATGGATATGACACATTAGGAGGATGGACATTGGTAGAATACCAAAGGACATCTTTCACCCTCTTCCTACTCCCTTAGGAATTAGATATTTCATTCTAGTTGATGTGGAAAGTAATTTTATCTCGCCTCTTACCCCCCTCCCTTTATTTCTCCCCAAGGATTTTGATATTTCATTCTAGTTGATGTCATAAGTAATTTTCTCCCTCCTCTTTCTCTCTCCCCCCCCCCCCCCTTTTGCCCCTAGGATTTAGAAATTTCATTCTAATTGATGTCAAAAGTAATTTTATCCCGCCACTTACCCCTCCGCCCCCTTCTCCCCTAGGATTTAAATATTTCATTCTAGTTGATGTTAAAGGTAATTTTATCCCGTCACTGTGTGTATGGATAGATAGATACTTAGATGGATAGGACACATTAGGAGGATGGACAATGGTAGAATACCAAAGGACATCTTTTTTTGTGAATTACAGATGGGTACAAGATTTCAGGGTCTGCCTCTACTATGGTACAAAGATATATGTAAGCAGAACATGAGTGATACAGGCATTAATATTGCACCTTAAGAACAAGTTGCTGCTGGTCATGTTGCATGGATGGAAATGATCAGAAACTGAATAAAGACAAAGGAAAAAATTATTGTAGATATGCTACATACTGAGCGTGTGAGACATCAGATGGTGCGTGAAGGTGGAAATGTTTATGTGTTTATACACATCCATTGTGGACAAATATTTACTGCGCAAAATGGTCTGATCAATCACATTCGTTACCGCCATGGGTTGTGGTTATATGTCTTTTTTATAAGCACAATGTAACAATCATCTGTCAAGATGGCAAGATTTCAGTTCAGTTAAAATATATATGATGAACATGCTTATACAAGTTGTAAAACATCTATAGACTGAAAATATGGTTTCTGTGGAAAATGTGAAGAATACTATGGACCGACAGAAAAACAAATGAGACAGTCCTTAAAAAAGCGAGTGAAAACCACATATTGATTAAAGAAATTAATCATTGACAGTCAAGGTTTTTGGGGGCATAATATGAGTAGAAACAAACTTGAAAACTTAGTGAAAACTGGCAAATTTGATTGGAAAAGAACAAAGTAAAGATAAAGAGATAAATACCTGGATGGTTTGGCGACATGGCATAATTGGGACAAGAAGAGATCCAAGACACTACTGATCGTGTGAGATGGCAAACCATGATCGTCCACGCCTTTCAGCATGGCACATGATGATGATGTGAGTAAAACCTTTGATAATCTAAGAGATAATGTGTTAAGAAGTTTACCTTCAGTACTGTCCTGTCAGAATACCAGTTTGGCTGAAAGAAAGTAGAAGCACATTTGTTAGAACATGTTTGTAAGTTTGTTACCTATCCTTTACAGGACATAGCAGTCAACTCCAGCATATCTTGGCTGTTTGTGATTTCTTGGCAAGTTTACATTCAGTAGTTTGCCAATGCTTTCCAAATGACTGGCACTCATACCATTGTATGAAAACCAGTGCAAAGTGGTGTGTTTCGAACGTGGTGTGCGGTATTGCAAATTGCGTTAATAACCCCACATGCTGATGTTTGTAAACAGTGCATTTATATTTCAGATACTAGCAAATCTAAATTATGTGTGTAGGTCAGCATGGCCGAATGGATAAGAGTGCATGTTCTTAAACATCCGGTGCTTATGCAGAGGTAGGCCTAAGGGGTTCAACCCCTACACCGGACAGTTGGACTAAAATGTTGACCTATAGTCCTTGACTTGGGGACGTTAATTACAAGTACCTCTGAAGTCGGAGTGGGTTTGCTTGATGGTGAGGGACACTGTTAAAAGGTAAAGCTAATCCACACGCAAAATGCAGTCCAGCACTACTAGAAGTAGTGTGTATGGACTATGCTTGAGTTCAAAGCGAGCGATCACCAAAAAAACAAAAAACATTATGTGTGCTGCTGCGGCTGTTTAATGTTGGATGCACACAAAAAAATTTTATTCGGAGGTGGGCACTGTACCTCTAAGCTGCTCTCTCTCCACCCAAAGATAAAAGTTAAAGTGAAAGACTTGCTTCCATACCATGAGAAGCATGTCCTGGGTGCAATTTTCTTGGAGACTCCTGTGCATTGTCGCTGGAGCTATGGAGTTCATGCTTTGTGCAATACTTTTGGCAGGCCGCCTTCGGTTAACTGATTCACTGCCAAACAAAAAGTGGGTTTGGACCAAACAGAAATTGATGGCAGAAAATGAGATGTAGGGGTGTGTTATAATAATGATGTAAACATTGCTAAAATCGTATCAGATATATTGTATTATATATCAAATTAAAGACGATTGCACAAGGAACACGTTGGTACTGCTATTATTACTATAGGTTAGAAATATAATAATAATATTAGCAGATGTTAAAAATCAAAATTAAGACAGGGATGAATTATGTGAAATTTCCACTTACCAAGGCACTACTTCTCAATCGCTGATGATAATCCAATTAAATTTACTGAATAATGATAAATACACCACTTTTCTTCACCAATATCACTAGAACTGCTCCATAACACCAATAAAACACAATTAAAACATCATATTTTGAAGCGCATCATTGCCACACAAAATGGAAAATGTCAGGAAAACACGAAGCAGGTTTTCTACTGAGAAACAATATGTACACAATTTTTAATTTAGTTATAATTATTATTCTTTTAAATTTAATTATTTAAATATTCTTCAGCTTATTTGTGTTAGGCATAGCAAACTTAGAGGCAAAATTGTGGCCCATTAGTGCAAGCATAATTCAACATGATGACGAACTTTCACGGTTAGTTTTATTTACCATTATGAATGCTGCTAAATAATTTATTTTAACTGAATAACCACATTAACCACGTACTATCAGTTTAGAATCTTTCACAAAGTCCTTTAAATAAGAAAACCTATGGCGCTGCCATTTCTAAAATTAGAAAAGTAACTACAGTTTAACTAAAAATTTCATGCTCAAATTTTAGATACTTTCTTTCTCTTGTGGGCTGTTTTGAAATGACAGACCTTCTTTCAGTGTAAAACATCATTTATAGGGCATTAAAATTAAGGAAGATACGCAAAATGAAACACATAACGAACTGTCAAGAATCTGTCACTAAAGCGGCATATGGCAGTCAAGCATCGATACTTCTGTCACTAAAGCAGCATATGGCAGTGAATCACTTGAGAGAGTGAGCCATGCGGGATAAAACCTGGTGCAATGAAATCGATCCTCAGACCCTTTTGTATTTAGAAATTCTGCCTGGACCGTGATCTACTCAGCATGCTCTTTATGATTACCAACTGCTGTGGGATTTTTGACGTCCACAAATAACACTCAGGTCCTCCAAGATTTTCATATTTGTCTGAAAAGACTAGGTCAAAACTTTTTGGGCATGTTATGAGAAGAAATAAATTGGAGAACTTGGTGACAACTGGCAAGATCGAGGGGAAGAGACCAAGGGGAGGGCAGAGAAGTAAATACCTGGATGGCTTGGCTATGTGGCATGGTCAAGACAGGAACAAAGAACTGATCCATGAATCTGGTGATCGAGTAAGATGGCGAAACGTGACCACCCATACTTATCGGCATGGCACTTGATGGATGGATGGAAAAGACTAGACGTTTGATCCACTAACTTGGGGGTGGGTGGAGGGGGATGGGGTAGATACCATCCTTTTTCTTATTTTAGAGAAAATTAACATAAACAATAGACTGCACGATTTATTGCCTGGCAAAATTTGCTGCATCTCGTCAGGTACATACTGCAGAAATCACACATTTCTAGAAATCACACATTGATAGTCAGTTTAAAATTGCCATGGTTGACAGTTCAAATTACTGTGTGAATATGTGTGTTTTGTATATTTCAGCCTTTAGTTTATGTTGTGTCATTTCTGTAGTATGTACCTGACTAGATACAGTGAAATATTCCAGGCAATAAATTGTGCAATCTATTGTTTGTGTCTTTGTTATTCACAATGCACATAATCAACACCGTGAGATGAATCTGTTCTGCTTGAGCCAGAAGTGGATGTCATAACCTCTTATCTACTCCATACACCTGGGAGTCCAGAGACCGAAATTCGTGGCGTGCATCATTACGCAAGGTTGCAGTCACGTGTGAGGCAACCAGGACTGCATGAGCTGTAAAGAAAAGGCAGGACAGAAAAACCACTGCAGAAAATCCCTCAGAAACGTCAAGCATTCTTTGTCCACATTGTCAAAGAACATTTCGAGCAAAAATAGGCCTTATCAGCCATCTTAGAACCCACGGCTCCATACTTTCAACCCCACTGGATGAAATGAATGGTCAGCATCATTCTTGATGGACAAACAACACACACACTCCATAATCAGTATGTAAGGTTGTGAAATGGTATAACTCCGATGTAAAGCTAAATACTGTAACAGAATGTTGTACCTATACTTACAACTTACCATCTGCGAATTTGTGGGCATATTTTGATCAGCTAGAATTTCTGGAAGTCTCAGATTATTCTTTAGTGCCTTAGACAGTGTTGACCTTTGGTACATGGGAAGCTGTGCCTGGTAAGCATAGTCTGTGTAATCTATTTCCATGTCTGGTGATGTCTTCTTGAGACTGAGGAAAGAGAAAGCATTATTAATGTTCTATCTCCACTATCATTTATCATTGTCAGTTGAGGCAAAGAAAATAGTTCTTAAGAGGTATATTGAGCCAATTCTGATGTATGGAAGCATAGCATGTACAATTAGCAGACAAATGAGGAATTATGTGGAAGCTGCAGAGATGTGGTTTTATAGAAGAATGATGAGAACACTATGGATGGTTAGGAAGAGAAATGTAGATATGTTGAAAGAAGTTAATTCACAAGGAGAACTGGTTACTTGCATCAGAAGAAGATAGCACACATAGACTGGACATATAATGAGAAGAGGAAAGCTGGAGTATGTCATCATAACAGGAAAGTTTGAGAAGAGAGGCATGGGGAAACCAAGAGAAAAGATACTGGACAGTTTGACTTTTGGTATGCAGGAATGTTGGTATCAGAAATGATTTGCAGCACAAAAGACGGAAGGCTGTGGACAGACTTGATTACCAATGCCACACAGCATGGACTATAAGATCACCATTATAAGCATTCTTCTTTAGATTCCTGGTCTGGAGCAGACATTGGCAATCATGACTTTCCACTTCCCTCATTTTTGATGAAGTTAGTGCTGCTTTTTTTATTACTTGTTACTCATCTGTTTAACTGACTCAGTGCCAAACAAAAAGTTGGTTTGTGCCAGACGTGGTACACAATCAAATGAAAAAGATTTTTAATGGTAATTTCCATTCATTGAGCACTGAAAGTTGGGAAGATATCAGTGTATCACGAAACAAAGCGCACTACACAATGATTCTAGTATGGTGATATATCATCCTTCTGTCTCTATTTCTGTCTGTCTCTTTCTCTCTCTCTGGATGTGTGTGGGGAGTGAGTGAATGGGTGGTGGATGTGTGTGTGGGTGGGAAGATGTGTGAGGGTGGGGGATGTGTGTAGGGGGTATATGTAGGTTTTGGGGTGTGTGTGGGTGGGAGGTGTGTGTTTGTGGATCGGAGATGTGTTGTTGGGTGGGGATGTGTGTATGTAAGGGGAGATGTGTGAGTGGGTGGGGGGTGTGTGGTTAAGGGGTGTGTGGTTAGGGGATGTGTGATTGGGGATGGATGGGTGGAGGATGTGTGGGTGGGTGAGTGTGTAGGTTGGGGGATATGGGGGGAGGGGATGTGTGGGCGGGTTGTGGGAGATTGTGCGGGTGGGGATGTATGCAAGTGGGGGAAATGTGGGTGGGTGAGGCTTTTGTGTGTGGGTAGGTGCGGGATGTGTGGGTTGGCGGAAATATGTGTGGGTGGGTGGTGGAGTATATGTGGATGGGAGAGTGTTTGTGGGTGGGGAGATGTGTGAGTGGGTGAGTGCGTGTATATGTGCCTGGGAGTGTGGGTGGGTGGGGAATGTGTGTGGGATGTGTGGTGAGTGGGAGATGTGTCTCATAACATGGTAATATGCATTTTTTTTTTGTTTACAACATCCTTTTGACAATGTTTTTCTTTCCTATGTGAATGTGTTATGCACTATTGATGAATGAAAGATGAGTGATTGGAAGGACCGAATGTAAGACGGGCCTGTGTGCCCAATTTGTTACCCTTTGAAAATAAAGTCCGTTTGTTTGTTCGTTCTCTCTCTCTCCTGCAGTTTCTCTAAGACTTCTATATTTGTTTTATTCTCATAATATATAACCAATTCTTCTGCATATACATATCCAGAGCTTCAACTAAATATCGACCTACTTGCATGTTTATTGTCCATGCTATCGCACTATATATATATATATATATATATATATATATATATATATATATATATATATATATATAGTTATTTTGCCTTTTTTTAAGCACGATGTAACAATCTATTGTCTGTCAAGATGGCAAGGTGCTAGTAGTAATGCCATTACTAATGAAGTATAACTATTTCTAAAAATCAAAGAGATACATTAGGGAACAGTAAAAAGCTGACAAACACAGAAATGACAAAAATTGTATTTTCAGAATACCTTTTCTTTGTGAGATATTCATATAAGCTCCCAATTAGTCTTGCTGCAGCTCCTTCTTTGCAATAAATGGTGCCATTAACATCTTCCATGCTTACAGTGATTTGATTTTTAAGAATAAACTGCAGAAACAACAATAACTAATAATTATAATTACAATGCATGATTAACTGTCTCCAGTTATTTTATGTTCAGTTCATTTAGATTTTGTGACACATTGTCCTTCCTTCATCTTCTTAGGGATCTCTTTAGACTTATGTCCTTAGTTTTATTTGCTGAAATGTCTGTCAGCATTAGGGCTGCTGAAGTCACAAGGTTTCACCTTGGCCAAGACTATGGGAACTCTTTTCATACTGCCTCTTTACAGTTTGGATCCTCAACCTAGTTAATGTTCCAATAACTGCATTCTTCTCCACAGATGTGTAATTCCAATACCTAACTAGCTGACTCTATGGTGAAGGGGATACGAATGCAATTCGTAATTCCGCATACCACGTTCGAAACACATCTGTAGGCGATTTGAAGCAGACCACCTTGCATTGGTTTCCCTACAATGGTTTGAGTGCCAGTTGTTCAGAAAGCAATGGCAAACTACTGAACGCAAACTTACCTAGGAATCACAAACATCAAAAAAACGCTGGAGTTAACTGCTATGTCCTGTAAAGGATATGCAACTAACTTTACCTGCACAAACAGTTAGTATCTGATTGTGGAGAGGTGAAAGAGAACTCTACAATACCATCTCCATGGAGATAGTACTTTCGTAGCAGGTTGAGAGGAAACTCTCTACACCAACCTCTCTCTGATAGATGCAAGTCTTAATTGTCAGAGTTCCCTGGCCGACACAGCCTACAATGGAAGAAAATATCTTGGGAAATAATGGCGGCTAGCATGATATTGACTATATCACCCTTCGAGTGCTGATTGGACTATTAACGTACTGGGTTGGCATCGTTTGTCAAAAACACCTCATAGACTCTTAGTTTTAAATCTCACCCAAAAAAAAGGCAGCAAAAGAGACTGCACACAATACAGAGGCATTTCCCTTTTGAGCCATACTGGGAAAATATTTTGCAAAATTCTTGAGAAAAATTACAAACTACTATAGAACCCCAACTAAGCGAAACACAACTTGGATTTAGGAGAAACAATGGATGCGCAGATGCATTTTTGCTCTTAGACAACTTATAGAAAATCAATCAAATTTAATGAGACACTCTACTTAGCCTTTGTTGACCAAGAAAAGTCATTTGATAGTGTAGATCAGAGGTTCCCAAACTACGGCCCGCGGGCCACTTGTGGCCCGCCAGCTGTCAGAAAGTAGCACGCGAGGCCTCGTTATTTAATATAATGTATTTTAATAATTTCAAAAATGCACTAAGAGCGTCCCATCAGCGTGCGATAATTTACTCTGCTCGTGGTTGTTATGCTCAGATATTATCGAATGCACCTGTTCAGTTCGCAACGAAATGTTATGGAGCTCCTATATCCCAGCCTTGTCGACCAATCAGTGTGTGAAATGCACCATGTTGTCGTCTGTTACAACTGTTTAGCAGAGTCGGTAGTATTCTGTTGAAATTAGATGTTTTTTTCAAATAAAAATTCACCGTTAAAGCCGATAAACGTGTGTG
Source organism: Cepaea hortensis (assembly GCA_963921405.1). NCBI lineage: Eukaryota > Metazoa > Mollusca > Gastropoda > Stylommatophora > Helicidae > Cepaea > Cepaea hortensis. Next base: position 86,108,716 of record OY992879.1, on the reverse strand, counting down.
GAAAATCTAAAATAAAACAATGGTTAAAAGCGAAAATGTTAAGACGTTGCGTGTCGTGAATTCAATGACGATTGGACGGATACATTTATGATTATGCCTGGCCGTAGTGGTAAACCTGTTTGCTTAATTTGCGGATTTTGTAAATTGTAAATTTTTATTCATTGGCAATGGATGAATCCACTAACATTTCTAACACAGCTCAGGTCGCAGGTTTTGTTTCAGCAATAAACAATAATTTTGAAGTCATTGAAGAACTTCTAGGACTTGAATCGATGCATGCAACTTCCAAAACGACTGATCTGTTTGAAACTCTGAAGTTGTGTGCAAAGAAAAACAACATAGAATGGACCAAATTGACTGAAATGTAGAGACCATGTGTTGTACAAGTAGCATGATCCCTTCTCGGCCTGCCTAGTTTACATCAGAGGAAAGGTAACAGGATCAGCACCCAATTGGCCAGGGGTTGCCCAGCTTGGGGTGGATGGTAGCTGATCAGTGACACCTGTAGGTGTCTCCCACAGTCAGAGGCAACCCGTGCGCCCCATGTCTATGCCAATTGACAAGGACTAATAACCCGTAAATGTTACCTCTCACTTTGATTCTGAGACCGGTTAAGACCAGGAATGGAGTTATTGCCTCTCCATAGCACAAAGCCTGGGCTAAAATATAGAGACCATGTGTTGCCCATGCATCATGATCCCTCTCTCAGCCTGCCTAGTTCACTCCAGAGGAAAGGTAACACCTATATATCTGGAACAAGACAAGCTACAGAAGCTGCATGATCAGCAAAGCAATGCGCTAACAGTCCGCCTGTCAGATCTTTGATCCTAGATCAGTTGCCGGCCAAGGCTTAGGTTCTGGTCTGCCCTGCCGTGACATAGTCTTTACATTGCATTTTCTTGCACTAGGAGAAGGCTTGTACCCTCCCAATTGTGCACCTCCACTCAAAGGCATGGGCAAAATGTGTGCCGTCAAACATTTGATGCTAACAGAAAGCAGGTTAAATTATCTTTTGTTATTTCTCTTAAAGGATGAATTGCCTAGATTTGATTACAAAATTAACCGGTTTAAATGATACCTTACATTTTTCAGGATGTACCAGTTCTTCTTTTTCAGCTCAAGAGAATCTCTGTTGTAAAACGAGAACATCTGAATATCTTGTGGGAAGTACCAAGAAAATATCTCAGCGATGAGAAACCCATTAGAAAGGTCCCTGTGAAAACATTACAACTCAGGCAATAATCATACTAAAATGTTGAATCTAAGGAAATTACATATTTGTAAATTGAGTGCAAAAATAAAAGGAAACTATTCAACAGGGATGTTAATGTAGTCATTAACTCGTTCTGTCCCAGAAAATTGTTATGTTAATCCTTTCTGTCCCAGAAAGTTGTTACTTTAACCTGTTTTGTCCCTGTAAGTTGCTAATTTAAACTGTTCTGTCCTAGACAGTTGTACTTTAATTATTTCTGTCCTAAACAGTTGTTAATTTAATTCTTTCTGTTTCAGACAGTTTCTACTTCATCCCTTCTGCCCTAGACAGTTGTTACTTTAACCATTCTGTCCAAGACAATCCTTCTGTCTGAGACAGTTGTTACTTTAACCCTTTCTGGCCAACAAATATTACTTTAACCCTTCTGTCCCAGGAAGTTTATTTTTTCTTTTTTTTTAAAGTTGCATATCTCTTACAGGACGTTGCAGTCAACACCAGCATTTTTCAGCTGTTGTTGATGTTCTTGGCAAGATTACACGCAGTAGTTTGCCACTGCTTTCTGAGCGACCGGCTCACATATCCCGTAAGTAACCAACGCGACGTGATCCACTGCCGAATCTCCCGCAGCTGTGTTCCTCACGTGGATATACGGGATTACTGAGAAAGTCATTAACCCCTTCGCCTGAGAGACCAGCAAAGTTTAGTTATAACCCACATATGTTTGAATCTAGAAGAGTTACAATAACAGCACTCTAGGGCATAAGGAGTTAAGTTAACAATGAGGACAACTAAATAACAACTGGATGGGACACAAGAAATATTCCATTCTATCATGTGCCATGCCGGTAAGCATGGACGGCCATGATTTGCCATTTCACTCGATCACCAGTGTCGTGGATTAGCTCAGTGTTCTTGTTTGGACGATGCGACGTGGTTAAGCCATCCAGTTATTTACTTCTCTGCCTTCCCCTTATTCTCTTCCCCTCGATCTTGCCAGTTATTACCAAGTTCTCTAATTTATTTCTTCTCATAACATGTCCAACAAATTTTGACTGTCTACATCTAATTTCTCTAATCAGTTTACGATTTTCATTTGTTTCTTGTACAGCAAGTATATTAACTCTGCAGTCAGCAATAAACATTTGATGTATTGCTTAGTAAAATAAAGTTACAATTGCCATAATTTTATTTTGTGTTATTGCCTTCCACGTTCCATCTAACTCCTACACAGTTCAAAGCCTACACTATAATTTTTTTAATGGGTACAACTTTGTAATGGAAGCTGCAGTAACACAGTGGTTATCACACTTGCCTATCAGCCCTGTGGTCATGTGTTCGGATACTCATCAAACTAGATTCTGTAAACTGACCCAGGTTAACCCAGCCTAAACTGGAATGACCAAGGGGTTAACCCAGCCTAAACTGGACTGACCCAGGTTAACCCAGCCTAAACTGGAATGACCAAGGTTAACCCAGCCTAAACTGGACTGACCCAGGTTAACCCAGCCTAAACTGGACTGACCCAGGTTAACCCAGCCTAAACTGGACTGACCCAGGTTAACCCAGCCTAAACTGGACTGACCCAGGTTAACCCAGCCTAAACTGGAATGACCAAGGTTAACCCAGCCTAAACTGGACTGACCCAGGTTAACCCAGCCTAATCTGGACTGACCCAGGTTAACCCAGCCTAAACTGGACTGACCCAGGTTAACCCAGCCTAAACTGAGCTGACCCAGGTTAACCCAGGCTAAACTGGCGTCAGGAAATGTCCTGGGAAGTAAAGTAGCCAGTGGGATATTCACCTTATTTCCCGTCATGTTTCTGTTGGTCTAGATGTGTGCTGCTAAGAGCCTTCACAAAAAGGATACTGATTTTTACGTTAATTTAAGAAATTTCTCTTTCACCGTCTTCATCAAATGTATGACAATTGTTGATGATTATGATTATATAGTTAGAGAAGAGGTAACAATATAGCAAAACCCTTCTTAAAACAAGCTTGTAGGTCCACATGGCTGAATGGGTAAGAACGTGTGTTCTTAAACTCCCGTTGTGCTGATGCTGAGGTTAGCGGCTCAACCCCTACACCGGATAGCTGGACTAAAATGTTGACCTGTCGTCCTTGACTTGGGGACGTAGGTACAAGTACCTCTGAAGTCGGAGTGGGTTCGCCTGGTGGTGAGGGACATTGTTAATAGGGAAAGCTAATCCACACACAAAATTCAGTCCATCACTGCTATAAATAGTGTGTATGGACTACACTTGAGTTCAAAGTGAGCGAGCAAGCTTTTCTTGTAAAAAAATAACCAATAGTAAACACTTCCCTGATGTCTCCTGACACCAAATCACTGATGGCTTCGGTGAATGTGTTACACATAATTGGACAATGAACTGTGGAACATTTTTGTTTCTTTGAGTAATATTTAAATTTAAGTGTGGTTTATTTTATTATTAATAATATTCATTCATTCAGTAGCATGTCCTTTGCAGAACCTCGCTCCCATAACAACCTTCCAGAAGACCTTTCAATCATAAGCTAGATGACCCGTGTCCGATACACCCATCTGGAGATCATCCGCCACAACCTGCACCCATCTTCTCTCTGGCCTTCCTCTTCCTCTCTTCCCAGGCATATACCACTCCATTATTGTTCTCTCCAAACTTTCGTGACGTTTCAAGTGACCAAAATATTTCAATTTTCTTTGTTTTATCGTCTTTAATAGCCAACATTTTTCAGTATTCAGCTCTTGAAGTATGGATGCATTTATTCTTTTCTTTACCTAAGATAAGATATTCTTATAACTCGTCTATAACATTTTTATTATATTCAAAGGCATTTATGCACTGTTCAGCTTGTTTAGTTAGTGTAAAGGTCTCACAGGTGTATGTTGCAATGGGAAAGATGCATGCCCTTAAAAATGTCCCATTATTTAATATTAATAAATATGATGAATAATAATTAATATAATATACTGTGTATGTACCTATCCGCCGGCTTTGTGGCTTAGAGGTTATGACATTTCTCCGTAATCTCGTATCTCGTATACTCTCGCCGGTAACGTGATGACGGTGAGAATCAGCAGTGGTTCGAATAGCATCGGTAACTTACGGGGTATGTGAGCCGGCCGCTCAGAAAGCAATGGCAAACTACTGAGCGTAATCTTGCCAAGAAATCAACATACAGCTGAAAGATGCTGATGTTGACAGCGATGTCCTGTAAAGGATATCATATACACACACACACAAAAATGTACCTATCCGAGTATCCGCCTTCGGTCATATCTGACTACGGGTTTGTGTAAGAATAATAAATTATATATTACCATTTAGGATTTTTTATTTTCCAAGTGAGATCTAGACTTTGCAGCCATTTGAGGACCTCTCTTGGTAAGCCAGACATTCTGCGAGGTAACTGCTTCCCCGAGATGCTCCTATGTCTGTCTTGGTCTCTTCTCCGGATGTTTACATATAGCAACATGTCTCATAACAACGGCAAGGTGCGCGGTAAAGATACAGCTTGTCAGCAATTGGTAGATAATTCGGTGTCTCTTTTAACGTTAGTTAACTCTTTCTGTCCGAAAATTAATGTTACTGTGATTTGTAAAGTAGCATGTTCGCTTGAAACGCATTGTCTAGATTATCTGCAGTGTTGTCTAAGTGTATAAACGTCGGTACTTTTGCTTTCTTTCACCCCAAACAAACGTTGCGAGCTATATTTAGAGTCACTAGCTATATTTAGCGCCGACGGTGATCTCTGTGTTCGGCTGGAGTGCGTGTCAGTGCGTTTCAATTGCCCCACACCACAGTGTTTCTTTGGCTGTGGCAACCGTTTCTGTGTGAGTGTCTGTCTCATCATGAGTTTTCTGGGAACTGGCAGCAGCTGTCCACGACCAGCAGAGTAGCTTTTCTGCTGCAGCATCATGTCATCTTACATTCTGCAAGACGCTGTTCTCATAATCATGTCATGGTTGACTGAGCGTCAGGACAGATGGAGATGCCGACGACATTCATCATGTCGGCAGGACCCCCCCCCCCCCCCCCGCGGTACTTTTGCTTTCTTTCACCCCAAACAAACTTTGCGAGCTATATTTAGAGTCACCAGCTATATTTAGCGCATGTGGAGAACGGCCAAGGAGAGAAACAAGAGGCAGAATGGAACACGCAGGCATCTACTAGAGTCCTACATGTGCGAATTCATGTGGCGCCGACAGACTAAATGCGCTGGTCTAGATGTGTTCAACACCATTCTTGCGTACATTGTTGGATTCTGGCCACCGCAAGAATAGCGCACCCCCGCCGCCGCATAGAATTGCTCACCGAGCTACGGCGCAACACACGGAAACCCCCTGGATGTTCGGCGCAACACAGGGAACCCCTGGATGTGACGTCATACCCTGGGATTCCCTTTTGTTTGGGGTGAAAGAAAGCAAAAGTACCTAAACGTCAATTAATGTAATAATGTTGATTTAAATCCAATAACGTGTTAATCATTATGCTAACGGTGGGATATAAGTTTATAACGAGTTAGTGCATTTCCTTGTGAAATGCTAAGAATACTAAGATGTTGAGCCGTGGCTCAGTCCGCTGTAGCAAGAGACATCAGCGGTTTCGAACTCAGCATCCCGGGAAGGTTAACCCGGTCAACAAATGCCCGCAGAAGTCGGATGTGTCGGCCTAACGGCGCAAGAACGCAGCTCTGCTGTAAACAGGCACAACGCAATCACGTCCGAAAAAAAAAACTCCGGATGAACGAAGAAGAAGAAGAACTCAGCATAGGGCTTGGTTCTTTTTTCCAAGACCCATTATCTCAGAATATTATGCGGCCTCCTCATCTCCTGGGTAGTCATATAGGATTTTTTTTTTAATCTTCTCTGGTATTAAAGTTAGTTGCATATTTTTTACAGGACATCGCAATCAAACACCATCTATGGGGTGTTTTTTTTTTGGGGGGGGAGGGGGGTGGGTGTTGGTGATTTCTTGGCAAATTTACGCTCAGTGTGATTTCTTGGCAAATTTACGCTCAGTGTGATTTCTTGGTAAATTTACGCTCCGTAATTTGCCACTGTTTTCTGAACGACCAGTACGCATACCATTGTGTGATTCATTCATTTATGAAAATCAACGCAAGGTGGTCTACAGCCAAATCACCCGCAGCTGTGTTTCGAACGCGGTATGCGGGATTACGAGCTGCGTCCGCACCTCTTCACCACAGAGCTGCCTTCTCTGATCAGACTGAAAAAGAAAAAAAAAACAGGTGGTTCCGTTTGCAACTTGTGCACGTTTAAAGGTCTCACGGTAGTTAGAAATTGCAAAAGGTAGACGTGAAGTCGTGAACTGATAGCATGTGCCAGATTCCATTTTTACACGGTATCCCTTAACCATACATGCCTTTGAATATAAATGTTACAGACGAGTTCTAAGAACATCTTGGATAAAGAAAAGAACAAATGCCACCACACTTCAAGAGCTGAATATTAAAGAATGTTGGCTATTAAAGAGGATAAAACAAAGAAGATTGAAATATATTTATCACTTGAAACGTCACGAAAGTTAGGAGAGGACAACAATGGAGGGATATGCCTGGGAAGAGAGGAAGAGGAAGGCCAAAGAGAAGATGGGTGTAGGATGTGGCGGATGATCTCCAGATGGGTGTATCGGACGCGGGACATCTTGCTTATGATCGAGAGGTTTTCCGGAAGGTTGTTATGGGAGCGAGGTTCTGCAAAGGACATGCTACTGAATGAATGAATGAATGAATGAATCCATTAACTGTTTTACTCATTCCGTTTACCTCTCACCGCAGACCCATCCGTGTACGTCATCATGGGAGTTCGCTCTTAAACATCCAGTGTGCTGATGCCGAGATATCGGGTTCAACCCCTACACCGATCACTTGGACTAAAATGTTGACTTCTTGTCCTTAAATTGGAGATGTAAATTACAAGTACCTCAGAAGATAGTGAGGGACACTGGTAATAGGGAAAGCTAATCCATATGCAAACATTAGTCCAGTGCACTAGAAGTATAGGGTGTGTTTATAATGACTGTGCAGTGTTTGAAAATATTGCCGGTCCAAGTTTTGTAATTACCCTCTGTAAAGTTCACGCAACATAATAGGTAAATACAAAACCTGGACCGGCAATAATTTCAGACACTGCACAGTCATTAAAAATGCATCCTGCCAAAGCGAGCGAGAGCCAAAACAAAAAAAAAAAACGTGAGAGTGAGTTGTTACTTAACCATATCCATTACCTCCTATGGACAACAACCCCTTTCAAATTAATTTCCGTAATGTGGTTGATTCAGTAGCAGGATTATTAATCTGAGGCTGGTATGTGCCCTAATTATAACTTCTCTTCTGAGTTTGAACGGGGTAGACGTAATGGGAAAATGACATGACACTTTAATTATCAGCAATTGCTCGGACGCCTCTATCTCGTCGTCCATTCCAGGCGCCTTTGGTCCAGTATGCCTATCATTCTATCAAAGGCGACCTTGTCGGGCGGTTCAGAAGCCTTTTCAGTGGCCCTGCACTATATGATTCATTTTACTAACAAGATGGTTGTATTTCCAGTCTGTGTCTACCAACAACTCCCGCTCTTCAACCGGTGTTCCCTGGTGCCACCCAAAATCTCGCGCAGTGAGTGCTACTTGGCCGCTGCATGGAACACCTCGTGTTTATCATATACCGACGGCAAAGCAAAAATATGCTGCATGCAAACAATGGGCATGTTTAATAACAAACGCGTAGATTGGATTAAAATAACCGACAGGACAGAAACTCAGATATCCAACACGACGCCACAGCATTCAAGACACGCCTTCGTATATGAGTATATGTTCTTCCTAACCTGCACAGTTCGCGGCGACTGCACTAGCCAGGCGGCCCTTATTCCTCAGGCTCAAAGACCCCTCTGCCATAGGGCCTACACCGCAAGGTACTATATTGGCAGTAAATGACAGTTTTTAAATGACAGTTTTTTGTGTCCCCCAGAATATGTGGGAGAGTATAAATACGTATAGTTCCAGTGTTTAGTTGGTTGGGCGCGACTTTGTCAACCTCTCTACCACGATTATTCCTGCTAGTGTCGAACTGGATTCCTGATTCCACCAGTCGTGGTCACATGTAGTCACTTATTTCTTTCTTCGTCCCACGGGCGCTTATTTACAGACAGTATCACGTCTCCCTTAGTCAGCCTCAATGTTAGTTACCCTTGGAGGCCAACTAATCTGCGGGATATGGGGGATTGTGGCATAGCCCTTACAGGACGTCGCAATCAACCCCGACATTTTTTTGTGATTTCATGGCAAGTTTACGTACAGTAAGTAGTTTGCCATGCACGACCGGCACTAATACCATTGTTTGAAAACCAACGCAAGACGGTTTGCTTCCAAATCCACAGCAGATGTGTTTTGAACTCGGTATGGTGATTGCGAATTGCATTCGCCACAGAACAGGCTTATGAGGGAGTGGGGAGGTGGGTTAAAATGACTGTTTTTTCAATATCAGGCTAGGCAATAGTTGGTTAATGTAACGGCTGACTGGAGCACAGCAGTTAATATTTATTAATTCAGCGTTCTCATGGTTACAGAAACAGGTTTTAAAAAAAACAACATTAAATGTAGACTTCTCGTCTTCGTCTTAGGGACGTAAATTAAAGTATCTAAAAAGTGAGGTAGTAGAGAACGCTTACCCTCACGCAAAATTAGTCCAGTGCAATCACTAGTACTAGTAGTAGTTAGTAGTAGACATTGACAAGTGTCATTCCGTGTCATTGTACAATGTCTTTGGTGTCGTTAAACTTTTTCTTATCCGGTGTTCTTTTGCTGTCGTATCAGATCTTCTTTGGTGTTGGTGGTGTTACATTTCTAACGCTATGGGCAAACCATTTGATCTTCAGACTTTCAATATATGTATGATATTATTATATATATATTTGATCCCACTGTCTGTCTGATTACATCACTCGGTCTCGGATAGTTAAGTTGACAGCTTTTGTCATCTCATCCCGCAGGTGTTGATTTTACGTAAGTGTTAATAGATAATGTCCAAGTTTGACATTGGTAGAAAACTTAGAAAAGGGTAACATGTTATTTAAACAGGTTCATAATAAAATTAAACAATTCAAAAGTGTTATGGGCGAAGTTTTACTGATTCCGGCAAGTCACCGGAAGCCAGCTTCCTACTTTCACTTTTGCAGTAGCCACTGATGTTCTGTGTGTGACTGGTCTAACCATTCTAACCATTGACATTAAATTTAAACTGTATCTTTTCAATGTAAATAAATACGCAATCCCGCATACCGCGTTCGAAACACAGCTGCGGGCGATTTGAAAGCAGACCTCCTTGCGCTGGTTTTCACACAAGGTGTAAAGTCTCACTAAACTCAAACTGTGTTATGTAGAACTAATTTAATTTTAACAGTGAAGTACATATAAAAAAATGGGCACTCTTCCGAATTCCGGTCCCAAATAGTTCCGCAGTGAATAGGTCAGGGGTTAAGGGTTAGGGTTAGTTGTTAACTAAACACTGACCCTAACCCTTACCCCTGACCTATTCACTGCGGAACTATTTGGAAGTGTTTTGAAATGTTGGTCAATACACGCGGAAATAACACACGTTGCAGTAGGTATTTGACAATGTGAAGAGACCTGAACAGTCATGTCTTGAAACCCGTGGTGGACATTCTCAACACCTGTTATAATGAATACTTCATTGGTACTTTCTATATTCCCCAAAACTGTGTTAGACCATAGCAGTGACTATTGTAACTAATTTAATGAATTGTTTAGCAAATTGTTTGATGACATGTACTTCATTTTTTAAACTTGTTCTACATACAAAGTGTAGTGAGACTTTACAGACATACTATATTTATCGAGTCAGACATGTATGGATTTGCCCAGTGGACTATGCTATTGATCCTTCCTTAACTCTTCATGGATGATGGCTCTGCTCATCATTATGTAGCAGGTCCTTTACTATAAAGAGATATAAATGTAAACTTGTATTAATATTGGTGCTACAATATATTACTTTGAACTTTAAAACGGGGAGCTGTTTGCAGTAAAGCAACATACCTAGGAATGGAAGGTTTAATGGCAAGTATGAACCAAATTACATTGCAGACATCTTAGGCCCGAGATGGGAAATATGGCAAGAGTGCGCTGAAAAGCCTTCAATCTTTTGCCATTTCTCCCACCTCATGCAACCTCATGCCAAAGTTGTCTACAATGTAATTTGGTTTATGCTTGCCTTTAAATCTTCCTGTCCTAGGTATATGTTGCTTTATTCCAAGTAGCTACCATTTTAAAGTGGAAAGTAATATATAGTAGCAAAAGTAGTAATACATGTTTAAATATACATCTCAGTAAAACAAAAATAATGACAATTGTTAAAACAAATAGTACCTTGCAGTGTAGAGCGTGAAAGTTTTGAGCTGAGGGATCAAGGCTGCCTAGGTAGTGCAGTCACCGCGAACATTGAAAGTTAGGGTTTTAATTTTGGCCCTGATAGGAAAACAATCCATTACCTTACTGAGGATTCTAACCTGGGTCTCCTGAATGAGAGCCTGATGTTCTGGCCATTTGGCCAGCTGGTCCTCAATGAGTGTGTATCTGGACATAATGGAAGCAAAGAATAGTTACTCTGTAACCTGCTATGCATGTCTTAAGAGGTGTCTAAGCAAGGTTGGCGTCAGACTTGCCACCTCATCCTGTAGAATACATAAGCTATATGCTTGTGGCTCAGCTTGTGGCTACAGCTTGCTTATGCATTTTCATCATGTTGGACTGGTAGTGCATGGTTCCGTTGTCCTGCTACTGAGGTTAGTGCGCGGAGTGACACTGAGCTGTGGATTTCATGTGGAGTGTCTTTACATCTGTACGCGGTTGTTTGTGTTGTAACTGCATGTTTGGGAAAAATGGCATCCACCGGTTGTTTAACTAACTGGATTTGCCTTATGCAGAAATGTGTGGCTGCTGGATGTTTAGTGACTGCCGTTTCCATTGACGAGGAACTGTATTTTTTTGTGGCGAACTTTTATGTTGGCATTCTGGCAGCGACATTATGCATAGTATACCACCTTTGCGGGCTGTTGGTTTGTCGAGACTCCAATCTGTTCCACTTTTCACATGGGGCAGTGAGGAGCATTTTGTGTGATATTCACTGGCACAGTAACAGAGCATAATGGGGTGACCCTTTGCTGTGAAGTTGGTACCACAACTGACTAAGTAAACTTTAGCAAGCCTACAAAGGCCTTGGCAATAACTGGTTGAGGACCTATGCTGTATTGGCAGATGACAGGCAAAGAAAAAGAGTAATCTGATACAGTTTTCGGATGTGATCAGCTAAGAACACATACAAGTGCATAGCATTGCAAAGTGAGATGACCAGTACTCTTCCCTGTGGCCTTATCCTCATCCTACACAAAACAAAGTCATCTCCCAGTTTTACATCTTGGTACATGGAAGAGACACCAACAATTGGTTTTGAATCACTCCCTCTTACTATGTAAGGCAAACCTAAACTAAGGCTTCGTGACTCTTCTTCCTATTTCAGCTTTAAAATATGTTAGCAAATAAATGCATGTTTGCAATTTTGTAACTCTTTGTTTTTGTGTGTGTTCTGATTTCTACAGTTTGTACCTGAAGAGATGCAGCGAAACATGCCAGGCAATAAATCTTGCAATCCATTGTTTGTGTATTCGTTATTCACACTTTTTTAAACTAAAAATTAATGTATTTTATTTTCTTTTTCAGAATTATGCTTTGGAATTCTCACAGTAATATAAATAATTAATATTCCATGAAACAAAGATCCTTATCAAGTCTGCTAGAAAACTCAACTAACAAGAGCACAACTATTACTATCCTGATTGAGTCAAACAGATGATTTTGTTCCACATCAGAACAAGAGACAAAACAGACTGAGCAGTCACATACACAGATGTTGACTGGTAGAAGAGGCACTTGAACATATCCTTCAAGAATGCCACATGTTTTATCAATTGCAGACTGAACTTTGGCCCATAGAGACACATAGAAACAAAACATCCATGCAAACCTATTTGGGATTTCAACGAACTCTCAAATACAGCAACATACATTCAACATTACCAGACTCCTTGTGTAGACATATCTAGAACAACAGCCAACAAGAAAAAGAAGGTCAATTATTGTGCATGTGTAAACTAATATTTGCATCCCATAATTTGCCCTGTAGAATACCAGCAGCAAGATCACAAGATGTCAATCTTAAGAACTATTATAAGGTTCAGCTTCAAGAACCATGAAGTAAAGTGGACTTGTGTGAAATATTGTTCCATTCATATATCAAAATTTAGTGTTTTTAGTGAAGTTATTAGTATTGATCGCTGTGCTTCCTTTAAAAATCATCAATTTTCCAATCGATTAAATGAAAGTTTCTTCTATTGTAAGTACCGACATCATCATTTACTTTGGGGGGTTCCTACATCCCTCTGTGCAATGCAGACTAGACAGTTTCATAAGTCATACAATGTATCCAAGTATGAAAGCGCCCACAAATCATCGTTTCATGTAGCAGACCTACTAGGAAATGTTGACAACCCGGAAGTAGTTGATGAATTATTTAAAGGTCTTATAGGGCAAGATCGAGCTAGTCTAGCAAGGTCTATAACTCTGGTTGAATCAAGGCATCCAGGAAAACATAAGCAGGCACAGCTATTGTTGGCCTTGGTGCTAGAACATATGGTGCAGCATGATCAGCACTTGCTCAAGGGACCACGTTCTTTCAGAGTTGGTATGTTGTAAGTGAATTGTATGTTTTTCGTTGGTATGTTGTAAGTGAATTGTATGTTTTTTGTTGGTATGTTGTAAGTGAATTGTATGTTTTTCATTGGTGTGTTGTAAGTGAATTATATTTTTCTATGGTCTCCCTGGCCTAGGGGTTAGTGACTTTTTCCACAATCCCGTTTATCCATGTGAGCAAATGCGACTGTGCGAGAAACGGTAGCTGTTCTCGCCGCACCTTACTTACAGGATATGTAAGCCGGCCGCTCAGAAAGCAATGGCAAACTACTGAGCGTAATCTTGCCAAGAAATCAACAACTGCTGGTAAAATGCTGGTGTTGACAGCAATGTCCTGTAATAGGATATGCGGAGGGAAAAAATGTAAGTGAATTGTATGTTTTTCATTGGTTTGTTGTAAGTGAAGTATGTTTTTCTTTGGTATGTTGTAAGTAAATTGTATGTTTTTCGTTATTTGTTACTAGAGATTGATGTTTTGCCAGGCGAGTTTATTACAACAGGAAGATGTTATGGCATTTTCAATAGCAATAAGACGGACATAATATCAATAATATAAAATATGGAATTGATACGGTATTGACTGCAGACGACAGATATCTTCATCATCTGGTGGGTACAGTGATGTGGGGGTTTTCATGGTGAAGTGATTAAGCTGCCTACCTCAATTCTGAAGCTTGTTGGTTCGCTTCCAGAGTCTGTAGTTCACAATTGAAGTTTTGTTATAGATTCCTGGAGGTTGTTGTTGAATATGTGGAGTTCATGCTCTGTGCCACACTTTTGGGAGGCCACAATGCAGAAAGAGACAACCATATGGGATAAAAAAAAATCTGATGTGATGCAATGAAGATGACACTTTTGCCTTAAAGACCCCTTACTAAGTGTAAAATTAAATTGTAAAATAACATAAAATCATTTTCATTGTCAAAGAGAGACTGTCTAAAGTCTAAAGGTTGCTCCTTGATATATTTTGTGTTCTTGTCTAAAAGTTGATCCTTGATATAAGTTGTGTTCTTGTCTAAAGGTTGCTCCGTGATATATTTTGTGTTCTTGTCTAAAGGTTGCTCCTTGATATATTTTGTGTTCTTGTCTAAAGGTTGCTCCGTGATATATTTTGTGTTCTTGTCTAAAGGTTGCTCCGTGATATATTTTGTGTTCTTGTCTAAAGGTTGCTCCGTGATATATTTTGTGTTCTTGTCTAAAGGTTGCTCCTTGATATATTTTGTGTTCTTGTCTAAAGGTTGCTCCGTGATATATTTTGTGTTCTTGTCTAAAGGTTGCTCCTTGATATATTTTGTGTTCTTGTCTAAAGGTTGCTTCTTGATATAAGTTGTTAATCGTTATGGTGCTAATCCCGTGAAGTCCCATCAGGCGGTGATAGTGCCGGGCCCCCTGCCTCGAGGGGGTCCACCCATGACTACTGGTGGTCACCTTCCCCTGTGCTGTGGAGTCAAGGCACAGAGGAGTAGGTTAAGAGCTATTGACAAAACACCCCGGACTCTCAACATACTACAATGGAATGCCGAAGGAATTTATAACAAGAAAGCCTCCCTAACACAGCGTCTTCATAAAGATAGAATAGATGTGGCATGCATTCAAGAGACACACCTCAACGCCAATCGCACATTTTCAGTCGAGGGATATCAGGCCACACGTTTTGACCGTGAAGGACACAAAGGAGGAGTTGTAATACTTACACGAAATACAATACCTTGCAGCGAAGTATCTGTGATCTCTGACAACCAAACGGAAATTATAGGTGTTGATATAATGATAAAGGACATGAAAATAAGAATTTACAATCTGTATAGCCCGGCAGATAAGGATCTTACACTCTCAAACATGGAAATAACTGACACAAATTGCATTGTTGTCGGAGACTTTAATAGCCGCTCAGAAAGATGGGGATACCCAGATACTGACAAAAGAGGAGATGAAGTGGAGGACTGGGAAATAGACTCAAATCTCCATCTACTCAACAAAGTGGATGACACACCGAGCTTCTACTCCAGAAGATGGATTACCACTTCTACTCCAGACTTAGCTTTCTGCACAGGAGACATCCTCCACAAAATCGATCGCCATGTGCTTGACCAATTAGCAGGTAGTGACCACAGACCAATCAAGCTTGTAATAAATATGGAGTATGTTCCACAGGAGCAAAAGCCTTTGCCTCGCTGGAATTACAAATGAGCAGATTGGGACAGATTTTCCATACTAACAGACAAATATTGTGAAAACATAAATACACGATATGGCAACATGAAGCAAATGGTGGAAAGTCTAAACAGAGCAATAATACAGGCGGCCACTGAGTCTATTCCAAGAGGAGCGAGGAAAAATTACAAACCATACTGGACTGAGGAACTACAAATTTTGGAGGACAAAGTTGAAGATGCTAGGAAGACCGCAGAGAGAGAACAAACAACTGAAGCGAACATCTCTCTCAAAGCCATCTCAGCAAAATATAAAAGAACAGTAAATCAAACAACAAGAGATTGTTGGAGGAAAAAAACAGAAAACCTGAATTTTGACAGGGATGGAAACAAACTATGGAAACTAGTGAAAGCCATGAACAATGAAGGACCTAGAAACAAACAAATAACAATTAAACAAGGAAATGCCTTGCGTACAGGAAAAAAGGCTGCAAATGCACTAATGGAACACTATGCCAGTGCAAACCACATTGATATTACAGCCGAACAGAAGAAAGCAATCAAAGATAAACAGATACATCATAGATATACAGAGACAGCAGCAGAATATATGATGTCAAATCTAACAATGGAAGAAATGGAACAGGCAATGAATACCCTAAAAAAGAAGACATCACCAGGAAAGGATGGAATCACAAATGAAATGCTAATAGGACTAGGCACTAAGGCAAAAAAGAAACTACTAGCAGTCCTAAATTACAGCTGGAAGAGGGGAATAGTCCCACAGGCATGGAAGGAAGCTATACTAATACCAGTCCCAAAGAAAGGAAAAGACCTGGAAGAACCAAATGGCTATCGACCTATCAGTCTTCTTAGCTGTGTAGGAAAATTAATGGAACGCATTATCAATGGCAGGCTAACATGGCATCTGGAAGAAAACCAACTCTTAACACCTCACCAAGCAGGATTAAGAAAGTACAGATCCACTGAAGATCAAATAACCTATATAGCTCAGGAAATAGAGGATGCCTTCTAAGAGAAAAAGCACACACTAGCGGTCTGGATAGATTTAGAAAAAGCATTTGATAAAGTATGGAAGGAAGGACTGAAAGTAAAACTGCAAAAAATGCATGTTTGTGGGAAAATGTACAAATGGATCAGCCACTACCTTGAGAACAGAACTGCCAGGACAAAAGTACAAGGACAAACCAGCAAAATGATGCTGTTGGAGCAAGGTGTCCCCCAAGGAGGAGTTCTTTCACCAACACTATTCCTAGCATATATAAACGACATCACGGAAAATTTTCCAGCCAGAGTACACACATCATCCTTTGCAGATGACCTAGCCATATGGACATCTGAAGAATATATTAGTACAGCTAACAGCAGAATACAGCAAGCTCTATTAGCGCTAGAGGACTGGTCAAAATCATGGCTAGTGAAGATAAGTGAGGAGAAAACAACATGCACAGTATTCTCCCTCTCAACTAAAACTCAGCAACCTAAGCTGGTATTGAATGGAAAAATATTGCGCCATGAAGAAAATCCAAACTATCTAGGAGTCACCTTTGATCGTCGCCTGACATGGAAGACACAGGTTGAGAAAAATCGAACAAGAGCAAGGCAAAGAATGGCAATCATGAAAAAGCTTGCTGGTACAACGTGGGGAGCAGATGAGAAAGTTCTCAAGAAGTTATATACTGGACGGGTGAGGCCAGTACTGGAATATGGCATTGCAGCTTGGGCAACAGCAGCTAAGTCAAACTTTAACAAAATAAGCAGAGTCCAAAATCAAGGAATGCGAATCATAACTGGAAGCCTGAAGACAACGCCTATTAATGAGCTAGAAAAGATCACTTGTTTACAACCAATGCAGGATAGAAGAGATAGCAGAGCCCAGCAACAGGCTGAAAAATTTAGAAGATTGACAGACCACCCTATGTATAAAAGGTTTAGTGGTTTTGGAAAGGGAAGACTGAAGCGTAGCAACTTTGTAGAAACTGCAAAACAAAAGATTAGGGCAGATCCCATACTTAACATATCAACAGTCAAACCCATTTACAATGCAGACAAGTTCCCAGCTTGGAGACAGCAGCTACTGCCTGAGATGATAGAAAACATTCCTGGTATTGAGAAAAAGAACACTCAGCATGAAACCGAAAGAAGAGAAATAACCCTAAACTACATAAAAGAACATTACCCAAGCAGCAATTGGACCCATGCATATACAGATGGATCAGCCAAAAATTCAGTAGAGAATGGAGGAGGAGGAATTCTCCTAAATTTAAAAAATGGAGTGAAAAAAACACATTCAGTGGCAACTGGAAAGTTTTCAAGTAACTTCAAAGCGGAGGTAGAGGCTCTGAAAACTGCAGCAGAAATGCTCTTGATGGAGGAAAATAAAGAGACGCAAATAGCTATCTTTACAGATGCAAAGTCAGCTGTCTCAATACTGAAGAGCAATTACAGCACAGAAATAGCTGACCTAAGAGCAGCACTCCATGGTCTATGCCAGAAATCCAAAAAAGTTGTAATACAGTGGATACCATCACATTGCAGTATACCTGGAAATGAAGAGGCTGACAGACTGGCAAAAGAGGGCGGACGACTACCACAGCCTGACATAGACATAACCTATAACGAGGCAAAGAGGTTGATAAAAAGCACTTATAGAACCAAATGGGAATCAGAGCATCCAGGTCACCAGAAGGATGATGCATATTACAAACTCGACCGAAGAGAACAAGTAGCAATCTTCAGACTCCGCACAGGACATAACAGGCTGAAATACCACTTGTTCAATTAACTAAAGATAGGAGATACCGATGAATGCAATTGTGGAACTGGTAAAATGACAGCTAAACATTTGCTGCAGGAGTGCCCAATATATGCAGAACAGAGAAAGATATTTTGGCCCACACCTGCTTCATTTGAGGACAAGCTCTATGGAGATATCAACAAGCTCAAGTTGACTGCAGCTTACTTTAACTACATTCAGGTTGACATTTAAAGGTGCATGAAGAAGTATTTAGACTGCCGCACTTCATACCACAGGTATGCCGTTTACAAAAGCGCCCCAGAGGCATGAAATGGAATATTGCTTGGATAGCAAATTCATTACGTGGAAAGTCCGAACGAAAAGCTCACTGTGTGGGCTTCATAAAAGGTGGAAAAAG
This sequence comes from Cepaea hortensis, assembly GCA_963921405.1. Taxonomy (NCBI): domain Eukaryota; kingdom Metazoa; phylum Mollusca; class Gastropoda; order Stylommatophora; family Helicidae; genus Cepaea; species Cepaea hortensis. The sequence continues at coordinate 86,090,387 of OY992879.1, read as the reverse complement.
TGGCACGAAATGGAATATTGCTTGGATAGCAAATCCATTATGTGGAAAGTCCGAATCGAAAGCACACTGTGTGGGCTTCATAAAAGGTGGAAAAAGTGTCCTAGTGGCACGAAATGGAATATTGCTTGGATAGCAAATCCATTATGTGGAAAGTCCGAATCGAAAGCTCACTGTGTGGATGTCATCTGCAGACTGCATACTTCTGGTTTCCGGAAGAACAGCCTATGGTGAATGGAAGGCCCAATATACGGAAGTGAGGCTAAGCAGCCATGTGCAGGACGTGACGATTCCTTGGGTGAGCCCAGTACCAGAGCGCTGTGCGTTGGCTCTGCAAGTATGGAAGCCTCCTTGGATGCCCATGGTCTGCCCCTGCCTTCCCTTGAGGGCTGACCAGGATGTCTTTGGCTGTTCTATATGGGCCAGCTGGGATGGGGGATAACACCACAACAGTGAGAGCCAAACGTCCTAAGAAACCCCCGGGAAGGTTAACCCGGTCAACAAATGCCCGCAGAAGTCGGATGTGTCGGCCTAACGGCGCAAGAACGCAGCTCTGCTGTGGACAGGCACAACGCAATCACGTCCGAAAAAAAACTCCGGATGAACGAAGAAGAAGAAGAAGAAGATATAAGTTGTGTTCTTCCTATTCCTCTTCATATCTCTTTCGAGGTCAGTGTGTCACCCTTAGTTATGTACCTCATATGCCAGTGTGTCACCCTTAGTTATGTACCTCATATGTCAGTGTGTCGCCCTTAGTTATGTACCTCATATGCCAGTGTGTCACCCTTAGTTATGTACCTCATATGTCAGTGTGTCACCCTTAGTTATGTACCTCATATGTCAGTGTGTCTAACTTAGTTATGTAGCTCATATGTCAGTGTATCTAACTTAGTTATGTACCTCATATGTCAGTGTGTCACCCTTAGTTATGTACCTCATATGTCAGTGTGTCACCCTTAGTTATGTACCTCATATGTCAGTGTGTCAAACTTAGGCATGTACCTCATATGTCAGTGTTTCACCCTTAGTTATGTACCTCATATGTCAGTGTGTCAAACTTAGGCATGTACCTCATATGTCAGTATGTCAAACTTAGTTATGTACCTCATATGTCAGTGTGTCACCCTTAGTTATGTACCTCATATGTCAGTGTTTCACCCTTAGTTATGTACCTCATATGTCAGTGTGTCACCCTTAGTTATATACCTCATATGTCAGTGTGTCAAACTTAGTTATGTACCTCATATGTCAGTGTGTCTAACTTAGTTATGTACCTCATATGTCAGTGTGTCACACTTAGTTATGTACCTCATATGTCAGTGTGTCTAACTTAAGCATGTACCTCATATGTCAGTGTGTCAAACTTAGGCATGTACCTCATATGTCAGTGTGTCAAACTTAGGCATGTACCTCATATGTCAGTGTGTCAAACTTAGGCATGTACCTCATATGTCAGTGTGTCAAACTTAGGCATGTACCTCATATGTCAGTGTGTCAAACTTAGGCATGTACCTCATATGTCAGTGTATCTAACTTAGGCATGTACCTCATATGTCAGTGTATCTAACTTAGGCATGTACCTCATATGTCAGTGTGTCTAACTTAGTTATGTACCTCATATGTCAGTGTGTCACACTTAGTTATGTACCTCATATGTCAGTGTATCTAACTTAGGCATGTACCTCATATGTCAGTGTGTCAAACTTAAGCATGTACCTCATATGTCAGTGTGTCAAACTTAGGCATGTACCTCATATGTCAGTGTGTCTAACTTAGTTATGTACCTCATATGTCAGTGTGTCACCTTTAGTTATGTACCTCATATGTCAGTGTGTCACCCTTAATTATGTACCTCATATGTCAGTGTGTCAAACTTAGGCATGTACCTCATATGTCAGTGTGTCAAACTTAGTTATGTACCTCATATGTCAGTGTGTCTAACTTAGTTATGTACCTCATATGTCAGTGTGTCACCTTTAGTTATGTACCTCATATGTCAGTGTGTCACACTTAGTTATGTTCCTAATATGTCAGTGTGTCACACTTAGTTATGTACCTCATATGTCAGTGTGTCACCCTTAATTATGTACCTCATATGTCAGTGTGTCACACTTAGTTATGTACCTCATATGTCAGTGTGTCACACTTAGTTATGTACCTCATATGTCAGTGTGTCTAACTTAAGCATGTACCTCATATGTCAGTGTGTCAAACTTAGGCATGTACCTCATATGTCAGTGTGTCAAACTTAGGCATGTACCTCATATGTCAGTGTGTTAAACTTAGGCATGTACTTCATATGTCAGTGTGTCACACTTAGTTATGTACCTCATATGTCAGTGTGTCTAACTTAGTTATGTACCTCATATGTTAGTGTGTCACCCTTAATTATGTACCTCATATGTCAGTGTGTCTAACTTAAGCATGTACCTCATATGTCAGTGTGTCTAACTTAGTTATGTACCTCATATGTCAGTGTGTCTAACTTAGGCATGCATTTGTGTCAAATTTTCTTCCCCTAGACAGATTCCATCCAAGGTAGTGGACTAAAAATGGGTAGGTTTTCTATCCTAAAAATTTTACTATGGCAGTGGCCTTATGGCCTCTCTTTGCCATTTTCAACTTCCATGGGATATTTTAATATGTGCATCAAAGAAACAGATTGTGCCTGTTAGTGCAGTTAAAGTAAGTGGTGTTATTTTGGGGCAAGTGCAGAAATTCAGATATCTAGGCACATGGATAACATCAGATCGAAGAAGCATCACTGAGATAAAGAACAGAATAGGACAAGCAAAAACTGCATTCTATCAATTAAAGGTTTTGTGCAATAAGTCATTGTCCTTGAAAGTTAGAGAAAGAGTTCTTGCATGTTACATAGAACCAATTTTAACATGCGGCTGTGAATCCCGGAAAATTATTGGTTTTATAGAAGTATGCTGAAAATTAATTGCACAGCCAACAGCAATCTAGACATTTTGAGGGAAGCTGAGTTGCAAAGTAAACTTATCGCAAACATTAGAAAGAAGCAGTAATTTTTTGTCACATTATGAGAAGACAAAGCTTGAAACGTATAACAACAGGAAATATTTGTGGAAAGAGAGACAGAGGAAGACAGCATGAGAAGATTCTTGACAGTCTTGTGTCATGGCACGGAAAGGAGTCAACACATGAATTGATCCATGCCATCGGAGATCTCAGTTTGTGGAGTGACATAATCACCCACACCAACCTTCAAGGCACTGGATGATGATGATGATGATCTTGCACATGGAACTTCCTATTTTTGGCCTTTATCTGAGAAAGCTTGATATCAGATCTCACTAATACAAGATAGCAGGAAGTATGTGATATCATTAGGTACCAAAGGATTTTGGTAAAATGTGCAGCCCTATGTTAGGATCAAACCCTGTACATTCTGAGCTTGAGGCTGACACCATAACCTCTCAGCCACAGTTGCCTGATGTTGGGATCTGTCTGATCTAATCCCTGATGTTGGGATCTGTCTGATCTAGTCCCTGATGTTGAGATCTGTCTGATCTAGTCCCCGATGTTGGGATCTGTCTGATCTAATCTCTGATGTTGAGATCTGTCTGATCTAGTCCCTGATAGTGGATCCTGTCTGATCTAATCCCTGATGTTAGGATCTGTCTGATCTAATCCCTGATGTTAGGATCTGTCTGATCTAATCCCTGATGTTGGGATCTGTCTGATCTAATCACTGATGTCGAGATATGTCTGATCTAGTCCCTGATGTTGGGGTCTGTTTAATCTAATCCCTGATGTTGGGATCTGTCTGATCTAATCCCTGATGTTGGGATCTGTCTGATCTAATCCATGATGTTAGGGTCTGTCTGATGTAATCCCTGATGTTGGGATCTGTCTGATCTAATCTTTGATGTTAGGATCTGTCTGATCTAATCCCTGATGTTGGAATCTGTCTGATCTAATCCCCGATGTTGGGATCTGTCTTATCTATTCCCTGATGTTGGGATCTGTCTTATCTAATCCCTGATGTTGGGATCTGTCTGATCTAATCCCAGATGTTGGGATCTGTCTGATCTAATCTCTGATGTTAGGACCTGTTTTATCTAATCCCTGATGTTGGAATCTGTCTGATCTAATCCCCATCTCTGGTTACAACAAGAAATTATTGCAGCAACTCAAAATAATTAGGTGATGTGGCTAACAGCTTTATTTACTCAGATGATAATGATGACCTTAATTTACACAAACATAAAGCATTAATATGCCCTTGACCTTAATTCACTCAAACATATGATATATTAATATGCCCTTGACCTTTCTATCACCAGGTTTGTCAGGTCCTCCAGGATCAGGGAAGAGCACTTTCATTGAAACGTTTGGTAAATTCTTAACTTCAGACGGACACAGAGTAGCTGTTCTTGCTGTTGATCCATCGTCTTCTACAACTGGAGGTGAGTATTTTTGGATTATTATTACATGCAGAATGGCTGTTTAGCCAGCACTTGTGTCATAGTTGTTAGTACCTGTCATTACAAAAGTGTCTGGCCAAGGGGGGAGAACACCGGGCTCCCATTCAGGAGACACAGGTTCGAATCATCGGCAAGGTGATGAATTTTTTTCTGTTAAGAGTCAAAAAGAAAAACTAACCTGCACAGTTTGCGGCGGCTGCACTAGCCAGTTGGTCTTAATTCCTCAGGCTCAAGACCTTGTTGTCCTACACCATAAGGTACTATAGGCAATAATGACACAGTGATTACAGTGGTCCAAGATTCAATCCTCAGAAATGGCAGGATTTGTTTTTCCAAATCACAAATGGATTCGGTTTCTGATTTTTTAGTTCGATACTTTTCTATGAAGAAAAGGCAGCAAAGAAGGGAATAGATCACCTTACGTCATGCTATGGCTAGCCTGTCTGAAGGCATCACATTTTCGGTGATCAATACAAGATATGGCCGCACCACAACAGTTGCCTTAACTTTCCAAGAATAGAATATAAACAAGAGCTTATGGCGTCTGCCTGTTATTCAAGCACACCAGGTTTGTCTCACAGTGTTGAATGTTTGGAATCTCACAAGCATCAGAAAAAGGGATGGTACACTCCCCTGTGATCCTGGGGTAGTGAATCTGATGTCATACCTTCTTGGAAAAGGGTGAAAAACTCATGGGATCTAGGTGCACATTGCACATGTTCAACATCCGTTTGCAGTTTGAAATCGACAGGAGCAGACAGAATAGGTGACTGCCCAGGTAAACATGTTTAAATGAGAAAAGCTACCCACAACACATTTATAGCATAAGTGATTCTGCCATACAAACATGTGGATTCTAGTCAGTGCTACAGAGTTTGTGCACTGTGCTAAGATTGTTCTTTTGGGATATATGGACGGAGAATGAGACTTATGGAGATATCTTCATGCTATAAAAGTTATCTTTTACAAACCAAACCAAATGACTTGAACTGGTGTGATTTCCATATGTTTATAATTTATGCCACGTATATTTCAAGTGCAGGTTCATTACTAGGAGACAAAACAAGAATGCCAGAGTTATCTAGAGATACGGCTGCTTACATCCGCCCATCCCCATCCAGTGGTACTTTGGGTGGTGTCACGCGGACCACCAATGAAGCCATTGTCCTCTGTGAGGGCGCAGGATATGACATCATTCTCGTGGAGACCGTGGGTGAGAAACTGTTTTCTCTTTGTAACTCTTTCTATACCAGGCAACGCCCATGTGTTACTGGAGTCTGTAAGGGTAGCAGAGAATTGTTAACTGTAATATATCATGCTTGTTGTAATAGACCGAACAAACTTTATTTTCAAAGGGTTACAAACTGGGCACACAAGCCCATTTCACAACCACTCATCTTTTGCACATCAGTTATCTATTGTGCGTGTTACATTCACATAGAAAACAACATAGTCAAATGAATGCTGTGAACATAAACATTGCCTATTACCATGTTATGAGACAGGCAGGCAGATAAATGTACACACATACATACATAAACACATACATACAAACATAATAATCATTTACACAAACTCTTGGTTATACTTCCACTCAATATCACACAAATACACACTCCCTCGCATACACATATATCCACTCATAATTACAAACAGACCAACAAACATTTACTCATCAATCAATCAATCAGGTGCCGTCTTCACATTGAAGGTTGGCTGCAATGGATCTCCAACACTGTCTGTCTCTCACCTTGACTGTACATTCTGTCAGACTGATGTTCGTCCATATCTTGATGTTATCCTCTCTCTCTCTCTCTCTCTCTCTCTCTCTCTCTCTCTCTCTCTCTCTCTCTCTCCCCCTCTCTCTCTCTCTCTCCCCCCCCCCCCCACACAGACACACACACACTCTAAGATGAATAATAAGGGTTGTACTATGGGCAGCAGCTGTGTTTCAAATGCAGTATACAGGATTACAAATTGCGTCTGTAACCACTTCACCACAGTAACCTCCCTGCAAAACACAAACTTGAGGACTAAATGATAGAACTCTGTCCCTTTAAAACATGGCCAAATGTTTTGACACATATGCAAATCAGTTAATGCCAGTCCACTTTTAATTCGGGACGACTAGGAAGTAGATCTGTTTTCAATGCTGGGTGGATCTCTACAGCAAATGATTTGAACATAACAACAAGAATTTCCCAGGTTCTTTCAGAGCAAACTGGATAAAAGACCTCATGATTACATGCAAAATTATGCATGTTATCAGTTTTTGAGACAAGAAAAGGTCACATTTTTAAGTTGCAAACAAGAAATAACAGGCTGAAATATTAGCCATATCATAGGTTCAAAATGATTCATCGGATCTCAGTGTATGGTACAATAATCTCATGATCAAAGTATACCATGCACAGACATAAAAATAAATGAACATGTCCTACAAGAAAGAAATGAAAACCGTAAACTGATTAGACAAATTAGACGTAGATAGTCAATATTTTTGGACACATTATGAGAAGAAATAAACTAGAGAACTTGGTGACAACTGACAAGATTGAGGGAAAAAGAACAAGAGGAAGGCAGAGAATTAAGTATCTGGATGGCTTGGCCACGTGGCATGGTCAGGACAAAAATTAGAGCTGATCCACGACTCTGGTGATCGTGTGAGATGGCGAAACATGACCGCCTCACTTATCGGCATGGCACATGATGATGATGAATATCATAATAGCAGGTACCTACTGTATTCCTAGCCCAACTTACAGTAACAGACATAAAGAAATATGGCATCAGTCAATGCCTTCCCATCAAAAACTTTACTGGACTGCTATGAAACTAAGATTAACTGCAGCTTTTGTTAGAGCCATTAAGATGGAGGTCAGAGTGTGAATAAAGAAGGGGTAGAAGAAAACTACACGTGCTTTTATAAGTAAGTAAATAAAAAAAACTGTGTTTTACATCCATCCATCATGTGCCATGCCGGTAAGCGTGGGCGGTCATGTTCTGCCATCTCACCCGATCACCAGATCTGTGGTGCTCTAGTGTGTTTTACATATCTTGCGACATATTATTGGGCATATTGCTAGCCCCATATTTTTACAGGCCAGCTGGCAATCAATGAGTGATGTAGTCATTCTTTACAGGACATAGCAGTCAGCTCCAGCATTATTTGGCTGTTTGTGATTCCTGCGCAAGTTTATATTCAGTAGTTTGCCATTGCTTTCTGAACAACCGGCACACATACCATTGTATAGAAACCAACGCAGTGCTGTCTGCTTCCAAATCGCCCGCAGCTGTGTTTCTAACATGGTATGCCAGATTATGAATTACATTCGTAACCCCTTCGTCACAGAGCCGGCATGATCTTACTGGCCGCCTTTACGCTCCAGGACATTTCCTGGTACCAGTTTTTGGCCAGTGGGTATTCAAAAAACTGGGGCAGCACACAAGTGTGCTATCCATTGAGTTATCGCGGCTAAGTGGCTTATAGTGTACTAAAATGTGTAGATTTGTTTAGTAAAACTACATTTCAAAATTGTCTTTATATTCTTATATATATTGGTTGCTTTTTTTTAAAAACATTTACCACATGTAGGTGTTGGTCAGTCCGAGTTTGCTGTAGCAGACATGGTGGACATGTTTTGTCTTCTGATCCCGCCGGCAGGAGGTGACGAACTACAAGGTGATTTTTGTGTGTGTGATTTTGTTCATCATAATCATCAAGTGCACCACCAACTGGCATGGGCAATCTTGCTTCTCCACACCTTGCAATCCCCAACAGCATGGATCAGTTCATGTGCCGACACCCGTCCATACAATGACACACAGCTGTCAAGGATCTTCCGGCTTGTAATCTCTGTCATCACATTCCAACTGCCCATCAGCCTATATATAACTTTCCCCAGTCTACCTATAATGCAGCAAGTTTGTGTCTTCCTTCTTCCTCGCCTCATAATTCATTGGAATCTGTCTAGTTCTCTTCTTAAGCTCTACATTAGTTATTCCATTTAGATCTTCTATTCTGTGCTAGGAGTTATCCTTTAACTATTCCAATTACCCATCAGCCTATATATTCAAAACTGTTTACTTAATGTACTTTCTGTTCACACAAGAGACAACATTGCAGATATAGACAAATCTCAAGCAAACGAAAGAAAGAGAAGAATGTATGCTCTCTCCACTAATAAATGTCTGTTGACATATGTGTTTTATATATTGTCATTATGTTTGTTTTTGTTGCATTGAGATCCTATAGATCATACGAGGAAAAGCTCGGGACAGTGCACAAATGCCATAGCACTAGCAAGGATCCAAATGTGTGTATATCAGAATCACATCAACTATGGGCATTCTTGTTATGGGTAGTTTTCACAATTTGAAATCTTACCTAGGCTTGCTCGTTTCTGATTTCCAGAAGACAAGACATGTCCACCATGTAGGCTACAGCAAACTCAGACTGACCAACACCTACACCTGGTAAATGGTAAAACAAACACAACCAATATAATATGTGTGAAGACTATTTTGAAATGTTATTTACTTAACAAACCTACAAACCTTTTCTAATCTACCTGCTCTTTTCTGATTTCCAACTACCAAGGAATGTTACACCTGTGTGTTTCTGGGACACGAAAAGGAAGCAAAGTATAACAGCACTATAACCTATCATTCATGTCATAAAAGGCAACTAAGGAAGGTTGTCACGATACTGGCTACCTTGTCCCGTAAAAAACATTAACTGCAAAATCCAACCTGTCACAAACAAAACTACACAGGGCGTGGTTTGAGTTGGTTGAGGGCCTATACTCCAGTGGAAGATGAGAAGGCAGGAGAAGAAAGGACTTTAACATGCACAGCATACATACAGGTCCTTCAGGATTTTTTGTCTTTATTCAAGGAGGCTAGGTCCAATCCACTACCCCAGAATCAGGAAAGTCTACTACACTTTTTAAAGTGTCAAAATCAACACTGGCAACAATGTGAATTAAACCAGGTCTGCTCCTGTTAGAGACAGACTTTATATCTATAAGCTACTCCAGACTTGTATTGTCCATACCATTATTGCTCACAGGTGAATATGTCTTTCTAACATGGATACTACAGGATTGTATGGGCTAGTCAAAATGGCTGACATAGTACTGCCCATAATGCACCTGGTGTATCATATTGTCTCCAAAAATAAAAACTTCACACAACATTAGCATTAAGAACGTATAACACACCAGCAAAGTTAAAGTAAAATGTTTGAGAAAATGCATCAATCCTGTGTTAACATCTGGATGTGAGTCGCATACTAGTTTACAATCACTGAAGATGAAAATGTGTGCTTTTGAGCTTAAATTAAATTCTTAGAATATTGCTGACCAAGAAGAAAAAATCAAATAACATTCTACCAGATCTGATCATCCAAGAAAACCAGGTAATAAACAACTTCATGACTCAGAAACTGAAATCCTTTGGCCACATTAAACCTCACAATGGTTTGGAAAGAACAGTGATACCAGGAAGAAGAAACAGGAGCCAGCCAGCACGAAGAAGGCCTCAGGACATTGCAAACACTTTAGAGATTAGGGTGACATGAGGCAGGATAAATAATAAGAGATCGTGACAATTTTCACCAGGCTAGAAGTGAAATTCTGCAAAGGATCAGTTCATAAATAAGCACACAGGTATTGTTTGGTGCTAATAGAAATAGAAGGAAGTAGAAACTAGAGGGTGCACTAGACAACATAAATAAATACGCAGTATTGTTTGGTGCTTATAGAAGTAGAAGAAGGAAGTAGAGACTAGAGAGTGCACTAAAAACAACAACATTTAAAGGTATAGTTGCCGACCAGAATTCAAATGTATCACCTCCAGGTGTCTAGTGCAATCTCTAGTCTCTACCTCCTTCTTCAACTTCTATGAGCTCCAGATAATACATGTTTGTTTATTTATGAACTATCTTAGTGGCCACATAACAAAAAGTTAGTTGCATGTTCTTTACAGTCCACCCCAGCATTTATTGTCTGTTTGTGATCTCTTGGCAAATTTACGTTCAGTAGTTTGCAATTGCTTTCTGAATGACCGGCACTTATACCATTTTATCAATAACCCTACGCAAGTCGGTCTGCTGCCAAATTGCCGGCAGCTGTGTTTTGAAAGCGGTATAGAAGATTACGAACTGCGCCTGTAACCCCTTCGCCACAAAGGGTTCCCCAGTTGAGATTTCTGTGCAAAGAATCAGCTTCATGATGATGAATATATCTTGTGTGCTTTAATGGATATAGACAGGGTTGCTTGCTTGCTATCTTTTTAATATGAATGAAAATGTTTAGTCTTGGAAAGTACCTAGCAGCATAGCATTTCTTTCTTTTTTTTTAATTAGCTCACTTTGAACTCAAGCGTAGTCCATGTTGGACAGATTTATGCAAGTGGTCTAGCTTTCCCTGTTAGGAGTGTCTCTCGCCATCCGGCGAACCCACCCCAACTTCTGAGGTACTTGTAATTTACATCCCCAAGCCAAGGATTAGAAGTCAGCAATTTAGTTCAACTGTCCGGTGTAGGGGTTGAACCTGTTGGAAGTTTGATAGCTAGTGCTTTTATCCATTCAGCCATGCTGACGACCACATTGGTTTGTGTCTTCTAGGTATTAAGAAAGGCATTGTTGAGGTAGCTGACTTTGTTATTGTGAATAAAAGTGATGGAGACCTGGTACCAGCGGCTCGTAGAATACAGACAGAATACACAAGTGCACTCAAGTTTATGAGACCTCGATGGAAGGCCTGGAAGCCTCAGGTACTGTTTTTCATTCATGTGCTTTATGTTTGTCTGCTTGTGTGTATTATTTTTATGTTTGTTATTCTTTTGAGAAAGAAGGGAACTGGCCATCTTACCTTTTACGGCATGGCCTAGAATATGTGAAAGTTTCACACTCCAACATCATTATCTGCTTAGGGACTACCTTTAAATCTTTCTTCTTCTGCTACTTCTCCTTCTTTGATTCAAAATGTTTGTTTTGGACATAAATGTGTTGTGCCTGTTTACAGCAGGGTTATGATATTTTCGCCTTTCAGCTGACACATCCGGCTTCTTCAGGTGTTTGTTGACCAGGTTAATATTCCTGGATTTAGCCTTTCTTACTCTTAGTTTGGTGTTGTGGTGCTCTTTACTTCAGTACATCAATCAGTGGCTTCACAATTGGATACGGGTATAATGAAGCTGCAGTAGTACAATGGCTAGCATGCTTGCCTGCTGACCCAGTGGTCATGTGTTCAAACCCATTTGAGGGGCAGGATTGTTTTTCATTGATTTGGTTCCCCAGGTTGATCCAGGCTAAAAATGGGCGCCAGGAACTTACCTGGGAAGTAAAGGTGACCAACAAGTCACAATGGTTCTGGGAAGAACAGGCATTACAGGCATGGGTCCTGGAAGAAGAGCTAGGGGACAAACAGAATGAAGAAGGACTCATCATCATCATCAAGTGCCCTGCCATCTGGCGTAGGCGTTCATGGCTCTCCACAGATCTTGGTCTTTGGTGTTCTGGATCAACTCTGCTGATGATATTCCTCCATGCCACCATCTCAATCCACCCAGCATTATTTCTCTTGGTTGGTCTCTGCCTCTCTTCCCCTCGATCTTTCCATTTGTCACAATGTTTTCCAATGTTTCTCTTCTCATCACATGACCAAAGAAAGCTGTTTGTCTCTTTCTTATTGTTGTATATAGTGTTCTAGTTTCATTAGCCTCTTTCAGGCAATCGTTGTTAGTTACTCTAGCATTCCAAAGAATTTGCAGCATTTGTCTCAAAAACCAAATTTCTGTTGCTAAAAAAGACTCAGGACATTGTAAACCCTTAGGCTTAACCATGAGGGTGCATGAGGCAGGATAGATGGTACAGGGTCAAGACAATTTTGCCCGGGCCGTGGTGCAAGCGTCATTCTGCAGAGAATCACCACCATGATGATGATGACATCTCATATGCTTTAATGGATATACACAGGGTTGCTCCCATGTCGCTGATTGGTCTATGCAAATATGGGGCTAGCACCATATACCTTATCGGCCTCAAGACATGTAAAATAGTTCTTTCCTTTTTTCTGAAATTCTGAAAGGGCGTTTGCTGAAAAGTACCAGACCTGCTGCAACCTACAGGGTTGTCACAAATAGTAACAAGGAGTGTTGGCAAAGGGCTGGCCACCTCATCCCATAGGAAACCTTACCCTTCCTTATCTGTATAATCATTTTCTTTAGCTCTTTGTGTCTCAAGCAAGGCACCCTGTGAGATCAGCTATTGTCTGTGTGGATCAGGCAATGCATGTTGTGTTCTTATATCTTGTAAGTTTGGTCTTAGCATACTACAGAAATCTAGCTAATTATTTTAACATGCAATACAATGTGTGTTGCCTGTGAGATCAGCTATTGTCTCATCCTATGATATCAGCTATTGTCTGTGTGGATCAAGCAATGCAAGTTGCGTTCTTATATCTTTTATATTTGGTCTGAGTATACTACAGATATCTGGCTAGTTAACATGCAACACATCGTGTGTCGCCTCTTTGAAAGCAATATGCTCCTGCTTTTTTGCTTTTTTCATTGTGGTTATTTCCATTCTATTCCTATTCCTGATTTTGATATTATTTTAAAAATTTGATTACCTTAAAAATGTTATAAATGGGGGGCTTTTTTGTTTGTTTTTTTTTAAATATTTTTTCTAGTCTCTGTGTCATATAAAACACATTTTTTTAAAATTACATTAAATGTTAACTTAATACATCTTTCTGTCATAGTTATTTATCATTTTCACAAAAAAAACACAAACAGGTCACTCGCATATCATCAATTGAAAAGACAGGCGTGGAGAGCCTGTGGGGGATGATGCAGGAATTCAGAAAGAAGACCCTGGCTTCAGGAGAGCTGGTAAGTCACAGAGAGAGGCAGCTGAAACTCTGGCTGTGGAGCCACATACGAGACCAGGTCATGGACAGGTTTGAACATGATCCCAAGGTGAAGGCTCTGCTGCCTCAGGTTGAGGATTTAGTATTAAAGAACCATGTGACACCAGGACTCGCTGCCGACTACATGTTAAAGTTGTATGCTGGGGAGAAAATACAAGAAAGGGTGTCTTAAAATCATCTTGCATGTTTCTTCTTTTTTCTTCACTCTTTCTGTCCTTTTATTTTAACTATTTTTAATCCAAGCAGTTGTGACTTTATTTTTACCTTTATTTCTAATATTAAATGTTACTTTAACTGTTTCTGTCCCAAGCAGTTGTTACTTTAACTATTTCTGTCCCAAGTGGTTGTTACTTTAACTGTTTCTGTCCCAAGCAGTTGTTACTTTAACTGTTTCTGTCCCAAGCAGTTGTTACTTTAACTGTTTCTTTCCCAAGTAGTTGTTACTTTAACTGTTTTTGTCCCATGTAGTCGTTACTTTAACTATTTCTATCCTGTGCAGTTGTTATCTTAACTGTTTCTGTCCCAAGTAGTTGTTACTTTAACTATTTATGTCCCAAGTAGTTTTTACTTTAACTGTTTCTGTCCCCAGTAGTTATTTAAAGTAGTTAGTGTTTGGATATAAAGTAATTAAAATAATAACTGTCTGCTCAGAATAGAAAGACAAAGAACCACTAATGTGGAGCTTAGGAAGAGAACTACAGATTCCTGTTAATCCAGAAGTGAAGAAAAGATATATTTCATTCTGTCGCAGCCATATCTACCCCAAGCAAAAGCTGTATTCCAGAAAATGAAGTCACTATCATTGAATGTAAGAAAGAGAGTGCTGAAATGCTATATTGAACTTGTTTTGCTGTATGGCAGTGAATCTTGGAACGTAAATGAACAAATTAGGAAGAACTTGGAAGCAACAGAGATGTGGTTCCTGAGATGAACGTTGCGAATTCCCTGGACTGCCAGAGTAACTAACAATAATTGCCTGAAAGAGGCTAATGAAACTAAAACGTTTACAACAATAAGTAAGAGACAAACAGCTTTTTTTTTGGTCGTATGATGATAAGAGAGGCATTGGAGAATATTGTGACAACTGGAAAGATCAAGGGGAAGAGAGGCAGAGGCAGGTCAAGAGAAATGATGCTGGATGGATTAAGACGGCGGCATGGAGGAATATCATCAGCTGAGTTGATCCAGAACACCAAAGACTGAGATCTGTGGAGAGCCATTAACGCCTACACCAGCTGGCAAGGAAGGCACTTGATGACATGACCCCAATATTTGCGTTAACTCTGCTCCAAAATGCTATTATTTTCTTCTTCTTCTGCTCTTTATTCCCCCCCCCCCCCATCTCTCTCTCCTCTCTCTTTCTTTTCACCCTTTCTATAAAGTATGATAGATATACAATGCCATGTACAATTTTACATTAATTGAAGAATGAATTAATCAGATGCTATATATTCTATTGTATATTATTTTTTCAGATTAAATAAAAGGGAAACATTTGGTTGAATTAAGGTTAAACCATTTCTATTACAATTGTATTTCATTTATGACCATTTACATTCTCAGTCTTGCATATACATGAATTGTTAAATTGTTATTTAGTGCTATACTATAGTGTTTATTTTTTGTTTCTTTATAATTAATTATAAAATGTGATGACTTGCAGAATGATTTTCTCATGAAATAATATGAGTGTTTCAACTGTTATATCAAATAAACACCAATATTTGGATGGATCAGTTTGTCAGTGTTTTTTTTGTTTTGTAAATACTTGTTCATTAACCAAAACATGACAAATTAATAATGAATTTTCACTTAGCAAGATGTGAAAACCAAGAAGTATTCATTTTGAAAATAGAAGAACAATTCATCAGAAATATCTGACATGGAGTCTTTGTGATTATTTCTTGCTAGTAAATGTGTAAATATCTTGAAGGTCAGCCTTTTTCAGAATCTAGGTTTCATGACATCTGATGGAATATGTGGCCCACAGATAAAGATGTTATTTAGAAAAAGCAACACCGCAAAAAAATAGAAATGTCAAGACAAGCCCAAAAATCTGCATACTCTGATATGTTGTGTGTGACTTGTTTTTCTGTGTGTATGTAAGTGCTGAGCAATGGGTAATGGAAAGCTGGAGGCTGGAGGAATTTTGAATAAATTGCAAATAAAAGAAAACAAATGCAAGAGCATTGCCAGCTGTCGATGTCTTTAGATCGCTGATCAAATCCATAAACACAAGACATAAAATGATCAATATGAAAAAAAAGAAGAGCTACAAGTATAATATATAAAGTAGCCTATGAGAGACAATACTTGGCAAGCAATAAAGTCCGCCATAGACTAGTGCAGATGTGGATCGATTCATTGCCTGGCACCTTGTCTTGGTGGGGGAGCTTGAGTTTCTCAATGACCCTGAGAGCTATGCCGGCTGTAGCGTAGCTACCAGCAGGGCCTCCCAAGCCGGACAGGTCAAAGGGTAGAGAACAGACAAAGAGTAAAAACCTTTCTTTGTTACGAAACAAATACATGAGCCTCAATATCGGACTGACTTATCTGGACAACGACCTTGGAACGTTAAGGACTTTTGAGATTTGGAACATGGAATGTACGGACACTATATCGAGCTGGAGCGGTCGAAGAACTAACCCGGGAGCTGGTTGAATATCAAATGGATATAACAGCAATTCAAGAAATAAGGTGGCCAGGAGAGGGTACTTTAGAGCAAAATGGAATGATTATAATATATGGAGGAAACACCCAAAATAAACATGAATTAGGAACAGGATTTGTCATCAAAAAAAGAGTTATGGGGGAACATTTTAAACTTTAAAGCTTTTAATGACAGGATTAGTAAATTACGAATAAAAGGTAAATGGAAAAATATAACGATGATTAATGTACATGCACCTACTGAAGAGAAAGAAGATGATATTAAAGAAGACTTTTATAATGATCTGGAAGATGTCATAGAAGAAACCCCCAAACAGGACATCCTGATTGTGCTGGGAGACTTCAATGCAAAAATAGGTAGAGAGCAAACTAATAAAAAAGTGGCCGGTATGGAAAGCCTACATACAACTTCAAATGATAATGGATGGAGAGTCATCAACCTGGCAGAAGCCAAAGGACTGCAGATTAGCAGTACCAGACTACAAAGAAAGGATATACACAAACAAACTTGGAAATCATGTGACAAGAGAACCTATAATCAAATAGATCACATTTTAATTAACAACAGAAATGCATCAAACATACAGCAAGTCAGAAGTTATAGAGGAGCTGAGTGCCACAGTGACCACTTCTGTAGCAGAATGAGTACCATCTCTGTTATTGGCTTCGATGTGCAAGCTTAGGGCACGGTTGAGCTTCATAGAAGAACATCACTAAGGATGCTCAAGTCGTGACGTAGCTTGTTTAGGTTAGGTAAGTTACAACTAAAGAGGAGAGAAGGCAACATCATATATTTGTGCTCTCTGTAAAATTATGCGGCCCATTATGATCAATAAAGTCTTTTAAGGAACAACACCGGGGCTTGTTGTGTTCAACCCTGCATCCCTGCATGTGATCTGTTACATAAAGGGATTTTTGGTGCCGCACACCAGGATGTCGATTTTTATTGGGATGTTGCGGACTTATAACGTGGAGTACTAAAACCATCAAGCCACAGCAGAGAAAATTTGCATCCGCTTGCTGAGAAACAACGAAGGTACGAATCAGTAAAAAAAATTTTATTAAATTCTTTAAAACAAAAGCTCAAAACCGGACCACTTTTAATGGAGTCAATTTTAATTTTGCGGCCTAGTTGAATCGAAGTCATACGTATCAAGATATCATGGTTGCCAGTAGAGTGAGCTGTTTTTCATCAGTAACGTGATTTTCGACAAAATGCTGTGAAATTTGTTATTACAGCCGTTCATTAACATTGTGTTTAGAGGTCAATCAAGTTTAGCCGTTGCCTCAAGTGACTCAAATTTTTTTTTGAGGTCAATCAAGTTTAGCCGTTGCCTCAAGTGAGTCAAATCGTTGGAGGTCAATCAAGTCCAGCTATTACCATTGGTTCAGTCAAAAGTTTAAGACTAAATGATCTCGAATCAGTAAATTCTTTTCAGAATGGCGATGAATTTGGACAGCCCATTTTATCAAATCTTATCTAAGATCTGTGAAGAAACTGTTGATTGAGTGACGTCAACAGGTCTTTTTTTTTTTTTTTGAGTCCATTGCAACTAAATCGTTTTAGAGAAAAGGATTTTTTTAATCAAGAGCCAATCAGGGCGGCAGTTAATTGGTTCATTAATCTATTGATTGGGCCATGTCTTTTGGGCTCTGTTGCATATGAGAGCCGCTGTCGAATCATTTCCGAGCTCTGTTGTTCACGAGACCCGTTTTCAAGTCGTCGCCTTGAAGGGCCCTGTTTAGGGTGAAAAGAAAGCTCAAGTCTGGTGTGCCCAACCATGGGTGAAAGCATTCCTACCGCTGGAGAAGAGTTGTCCTCTTGCTGAATCGTCGCCACACAGTCTGCTCGTTGCCTGAATAACGCCACTGCTCTACACTAGCGTTCATTGATGATTTCAGAGGGCTGGCCAGTGCTGTCCTCTGATCACAGTCGTTGATTGTTGACATCGAGCCTTATCGATCCTTGTTCAAGTACTTGGGGGCCAGATACCGTGCCTTTCAGTCTCAACATACGAGAGCGAAACCTGAGAACCATTAATGTGCAGCTTTCGACGAGTTTCTAACTACAGGCAGGGAACTATCTTGGACAGCCAACACTTGTAAAGTATAAATTTAATATTATAGTATTAGAAGATTATAGGACTTGATAAGTTTAATTAACGTATTATTATATTTTAACATATTATTTATTATAGTGAAATATTTCAGCATGGCAGAAGAACCAGGTTCATTAGCACAGGTTTTGACTGGGGTGGGGACGGTAATAGGTAAACTCAACACAGTCATGAAACAACAAGGAATGGCAGCTGAAATTGTTAAATTTAGTGGACAGGCGAAGGACTTTAAGAAGTGGATAACTTCAATAGAGAAGCATGCATATTTGGTGTCAGCATCAGATGAAGAAAAAATGAAACTTGCTTATCAGGCCACGACAGAACCGATTTCTGATCATATCAGAAGAAAATTAGAAGCTAGGGTAGATGAGACATGGGAGCAGTTCAAGGACGATTTAGCACATAAATACGCTGAAATCACGGACCCCCAACATGCGTTTTCAGTGTTAAGACAATCCAAGCAAAACACTGGAGAAACGGTACAATTGTTTAGTGATAGACTGATCAACCTAGCTGAAGAAGCATTCTTGGGACAGAATGTACGAGGGGAGGAAGTAGAACGGATGTTGGTTGGGATTTTCGTAGATGGTATAAAGTCGGATGGACTGAAGTTTAAGTTAATGAGGGAAAACCCTGAAAGATTATCACAAGCTGTAGATATAGCTGTACAGGAGGAGAATTTGAGAAGAAGATTTAGACTAAGAGTAGGACGAGAAATAGGAACCAGTCGAGAAGACAGGATTGAAGAGCCCATGGAGATAGGACAAACAAGGTTCGGATGGAATAGGAGAGGAGGTATACAGACATTACAAGGAAGTAACGGAAATGCTTATGATAGAAGAAGACAAATGAGAAACCCTATAAGTGAGACGGTAGGTAACACAAATAACACAAATATAGTCTGTTGGGGTTGTGGCCAAAGGGGACACATTTTTCGCTTCTGTGGTAACAGGCGTGTCCAGTCGAATACACAAAATAGAAATGGCAATAGCAGATTAATTAGGAATTTTGAAGATAGACACAGAAGTTTTACAAGTCCAAGAACGCAGGAAAACCGGCGCTCTACCTATTAAATAGGACCTGCAGTAGGAGGGAAGATAACAAGGTCCCAAGATATAAAGAATATTTTAATAACAAGTATGGCAGGACGAGTAGGAAGTGCTCTCAACTAGATGAAATCAAACAGTTTACAGTGAACAAAACAGATCCCAGTTCATGTATAATAGAAATAGGGAAGTATAGAATTCGTACATTAATTGATTCGGGAGCTCAGGTTAGTGTAATCAAAGAAAGTTTTTTATATAAAATAATGAGAAATTGCAAAATATTCAGGAGTCATAATAATCTTCACTCTGTTACAGGACAAAATTTACAAGTAATTGGACAAACAGTAATAAATCTTAAATTAGGAGGGATCAATGTAAGACATCTTTTTCATGTAGTGAAAGATTTAAATAGAAATATGCTTATAGGTAGTGATTTTTTAATAAAAAACGGTGTAAGACTTTTTTTTGATTTGCACAAATTAAAATTCAAAAACGTATATGTAGATTTGGAAGAAGACATGCACATTTCAGCACTAGTTAGAGTTAAAATGTCTACGACGTTAAAACCACAGACGGTTAATTGGATACAGGCAAAGGTAAAAAGAAATCCGTATTATGTAGTAGGACACACAGTTAGAATCACTGAATTGCAAAGGGAATTAATTGATGAGCCTGGTCTAGAAGTTCTGGATGGAATAATATCATTAGATAAACACTTAACTTTTCCAGTAATGATGATTAATAACACAGGTAGAGAAATTAAATTATACAGAGGATGTGTAATAGCCAAAGTAGAACATGATATTAATGGCATATTAGCAACGGATAGAGTAGAAATACCGAGAATAAATTATTCAGAAAGTCCTAGGGAAAGAATTAATAACAGACATAGAGGCAGAAGGAAATGGAACGTGCAGAATGATGAATTGATCCATCCATTCAGAAGACATACATCTCAAATACATTCAGTAGACAAAATAACAAGAGTACAAGAATTATTAGCACAGTTAAAAACTCCACCAGAAAATAAGGAAATATTAGAACGACTTATAAAAGAAAATCAAGACGTGTTTGCAATTAATGACTTAGAATTGGGAAAGACAAAAACAGTTACGATGGAAATAGATACTGGAGATCATCCACCAATTAGTTTAAAACCGTATATAACTCCCTTAAGAAATATAGAAATTGTCGAAAAGGCAATAGAAGAGATGTTGAAAGCAGGAATAATAACAAGATCGAAGTCAGAATGGTCATCTCCGATAGTAATTGTGACCAAAGCCGATGGTTCACATCGATTCTGTTGTGACTACAGGGCGTTGAACAAAATCACTAAGAATGTTGCGTACCCATTGCCGGTGATTGATATTTTAGGCTTACCTAATGGGTCTACTTTCTTTACTCCGTTGGATGCAAGATCAGGATTTTGGTGTATACCTATGTCCCCAGATGCCCAAAAGAAGAGTGCTTTTTGTACACACGTAGGTTCTTATGAATTTTTACGAATGCCTTTTGGAGTACGTACGGCACCTTCTCATTATATGCTATTAATAAATCAAGTATTGGAGGGTATGCAAAAGTTTGCATTGGCATACATAGATGACATTTTGATTTATACAGCAGGAGACGTACAAGATCACCTAAAACATGTAATATTAGTATTTGACAGATTAAGAATACATGATGTTAAACTGAAGCTCAGTAAATGTGAATTTTTAAAAACAGAAACAAAGTATTTGGGGTATATTATTAATAGAGACGGAATTAAACCAGATCAAGATAAGGTAAAGGTTATTAGAGAACTACCACCTCCAACTAACGTAAAAGAAGTTCGTGCGTTTATCGGAACCTGTGGGTATTATCGTCGTTTCATTCCAGGGTTCTCAAAAATAGCAGAGCCTATTACTAACCTAACTGGCAAATACGCTAGATTTAAGTGGGATGATGAATGTCAAAAAGCGTTTGACTTTTTAAAAAATAGCTTAACAGTAGTGCCACTATTGACACATCCAGATTTGAATAAACAGCTAATATTGTATACAGATGCTTCAGATAATGCTATAGGAGCGTGTTTGGTTCAACCATATGAAGGAAAAGAATCTGGAATACCAGGGGTTAAAAATGAAAGACCAATATATTTTTTGTCACATAAACTTAGCAAATCTCAGCGCAAATGGTCGACTATTGAGAAAGAAGCTTATGCTATTCATTATGCTCTTCAGAAACTTAACTATTATCTACATAACGCAAATTTTATTATTAGAACTGACCATATGCCTTTAAAATCTTTATTAGAAGCTCCAGTGCAGAAAAGAAAAATACAGACATGGGCGTTGAATCTACAGGGATACAATACTAGAATAGAATACGTACCAGGTAGGAACAATACATGTGCAGATTTATTGTCCAGAATCTCGTATCTACAGTCATCAGGAAACACGGAAGACGAAGGTGAACCGGAAATAGACGACCGAAACTGGCAAGTAAATATATTAGATTCTGCCATAATAAATAGAGAAGATTGTGAGAGTTTACCGTCGGATCAAGAGTCTGAACCTAGAGCAGAAGACCCACATTTAATACAGTTTAATATGAAAGAAGAACAAGAATTAGATCCAAAAGTTTTAGAAATAAAACAGAAATTAAAAGAAACGGATGAGAACAAGTATACGAAGAATTATTTAGTGTTGCAAGATGATGATCAGTTATATTACATGAATGAAAGAAACGAACAGTTAAGGAAATATATTCCAAAACATTTAGAAAGTTAAGTTTTAAAGGCGTATCATGATGAGAATGGTCATCTCGGTCGTGATAAGTTAGTGAAAGCACTTACGAATAAATATTATTGGCCGAATTTATTTAAAACTGCTTGTAAATATGTCGATACGTGTGAAAAATGTAGATTAAGAAATATGAAAACAATTAAATGTCCCTTACAGGATACAGATATTCCTCAGTTTCCTATGCAAAAAGTCAGCTTAGATATATCAGGTCCTCACCCTAGAACACTATCGGGGAACGTATATTTAATTCATATTGTGGATATCTATACTCTGTGGCCGGAAGTTTATGCAATCCCAGATAAGAGCGCAGATACTATCATTAATATTTTTTTACAGGAATTCATACCAAGGTTTAGTTGCCCACAGATCGTACTCACGGATAATGGTAAAGAATTTGTGAACAAAAAATTTGAAAAGTTATTAAAAGATTTGAATATAAACCATATAAAGACCTCATACTATAGACCTTCTTCAAATGCTAAGAACGAAAGACAACATAGAACATTGTATGACATTATAGCAAAGATTGTCGATGAACATGAAAAAGATTGGGATCTATTCCTGGGACCTGCACTAAGCGCAATACGCACAAATCAAAATGAGAGCACAGGGTTTTCACCATTTTATTTATTGCACGGGAGAGAGCCAATATTACCTATTGACAATCTGTTAAAACCAAGACGTAAATATATGGGGGAAGATTTTCAGGAAGTTATTATACAAGAAATGCACAAAGCGCATGTAAGATTAAAGAACAATATAATTAAAGCTAGAGAAAGACAGAAAAGATACAGAAACGGAAATACAAAATTACAGGAATTCAAAGTAGGTGATAGAGTTTATTATAAGAAGCATAGAAGGAACTCTAAATTTGATGCTCGTTGGGTTCCAGGTTATTACATTTTAGAAAATTTAGGAAATGTATCATACAGTATAAAGAACCAGATCACGGGACATATAGCAAGGGCACATGTAGAACACTTAAGAAGAGATAATGATGATAAGGGAAACAATAATTACAATAATAATTATTATTCAGACGCCTTATACTTAGATGAACAAATCGTCAGAAGAGCTACAATACCCCCAGATTTTAGAAAAGATCCAGTACAAAGTCAATTAATAACAACACCAGTTTATGATGATACTCAGGAACAGACAATACCGAAAACACTGATAAAAGAAGAGAAAAATACGTATGAGGGTTATTATGATAGTGTAGAATCTATGGAAGAAGAGGTAAATGCTCCATTTAAAAATACTAGACAAGCAGCGAAAAGGAGAATAGAGAGACAGAGAGAAAAAGAAGTGAAAAGACAGAGAAGAATTAGAGAAAATTCATCAAGCGACGAGTACATGCCCCTACTCGAAAGGTCGTTAAGAAACTATGATAAACAAATTAGATTAGATATAGAAAGGAAAAAATTAGCGGCTGCTAGCAACAGACATACAGATGAAGAAGAAGAAATGGATGAAAATTCAGAGGAAGAAGATATTGATGTGGAGATAGCACTTATTCAAAGAAACTTGGAGTTACTGAGGAAATGGAAACATGCGAGATAAATTGATAGAAAATGCTGCAGATAGCAAGATATAAATTTTGTGATTTAAAAAGGAAAGTGATAGTTGATGAAATACATTAGCTGTATATGACACATTTGTATAGAAAATAGTTTTATTGATACTTATAATGAGTTGTCTTGAAGAGTAGACATGACACTATATATTTAGGTATTAAGATAGCTAATATGGATGTAAATTCGAGTGTGGTATATTTTTACTGTAATTTTATTGCCAATTGATTTTATGATTTGATTTCTTGAGTTTTCTTAAATAGATAAATAAATTATTGTTAGTCCGTAAAAGTGACTAACAATTGATAGGATGTATGTTATATTAGTTTTGAATTGCTTAATTGCATGTATTTGATATGAGGGGAAAGAGAAACGATATTTAATAACCTGGGGGGTGGGGGGGGGGGGGTATGATGTCCTGTTGTGATTTTATTTTGCATAACTCATAATTTAAGTGAATTGTCTTGTGTGTTGAATAAGAATTACTTTGTTTATAAATATGTTGGAATTTGGTTAAGTTAAGTTTAGTTTACAAACAGTTAGGGTTTTGTCCAGTATAAAGGCCTTCGTTCAGAAAATAGTTCAGAAAACTACTGAGGACTAGAAGAGAGACACATTCTCTTTATGAATAATAAGTTCATGAGTATATTCTGATAATCAGCGTTAATATTTTAGAGTAGAGAGGTTAATAATATAGTGACTATGGGTGTTGGAAACATATGCCATAGAGACGGGGTTACTACTCAAATAAGAGGGTGCTGGGAAGTTAAAAATAGGAGCTGCATTAAGTCAGCATGGATTAAAGGTATATGGATTGGATGCCATATTATATACGTGATTAACGTCCAAAGAGGCTGTGATAGTGAAACAAATATAGGAAGTTGGTTGATAGAGAATAGATATTAAGAGGGCTGTGAATGGCAGTGCATAGGGGTTAGATAAACAAGGAGGCTTGTCATGGGATGTGAGGGGGAAAAATATAGGAGCTGTAATAAACAGCGTTAATTAATTTAAAATGTTCATGGAATATGAACATTGTTATGGGTTTCATGGATGGACGTGAGATAAGTGAAATATAGGCAGAGTTGTGGATGGCAGTATAAATATTGAGTATATAAAAGAGAACTTAGATCAAAGATGTAACTTCATAAGATGTGTTTTTGAAAAACTTTTATAAAAGTTTTTACGTTTGCAAGGGAGGTAAATGTGATTGTTTTTTACTATTTCTTTATAATGGGTGCGCACTCCTTCTTTACTATTTTCTAACTACATCTTTTCTGTCTATCCTGTTGTGTTGAGAAAGAATGAGAAATTTTATAATGTCAAGTGTATACCAACGATTTTTACGAGCCATTCTTATGACCTATAATTTTTGTAATGAAACTTTGAAGAGCCAGAAACGAAGAAGAAGTATAACTTCATAGCGGGTTGCTATGTGGGATGGTGATAAAAGAGAAGAAAGTAGTTACTTAAGATAGAGTTGGTTTGGGACGGCTGGTTAAGTGTAGATAAAAGACAAGTAGAAGAAAGTAGTTACTTAAGATAGAGTTAGTTTGGGACGGATGGTTAAGGGGGTTAGGAGTAAGACTTTTGAAGAAGAAAAGTCTTTTTAAAGAAAGGGAGGTGTAGCAGAATGAGTACCATCTCTGTTATTGGCTTCGATGTGCAAGCTTAGGGCACGGTTGAGCATCATAGAAGAACATCACTAAGGATGCTAAAGTCGTGACGTAGCTTGTTTAGGTTAGGTAAGTTAAACTAAAGAGGAGAGAAGGCAACATCATATATTTGTGCTCTCTGTAAAATTATGCGGCCCATTATGATCAATAAAGTCTTTTAAAGAACAACACCGGGGCTTGTTGTGTTTCAACCCTGCATCCCTGCATGTGATCTGTTACACTTCCTCGTTGGAGCAAAATTTAAAATAAAACTTAAGAGCGCTTTCTATACTAAATTACAAAGATTACACCCCACATATAACAGAGAAAAACTACAAGACATTACAGTCAAAGATAAATTTACAGATGAAATAAAATGTAAACTTTAAACTCTGCAAAACCCTTCGGAGGAAAGCGTTGACCAAACTTGGTTGAACATCAAGAATACAATTCAATCTACCGCAGAAGAATGTCTCGGTGTGTTAACCACGCATAGAAAGAACAGATGGTTCAATCAAAAATGTGAAGAAGCAGTCATTAGGAAGAAGAATGCCAGACATGTATGGTTAAATGACATCAATAACATCCAAAAGGAAGAGCATTATAGAAATGAATGTAAAGAGGCTACAAAAATAGTCAGACAGCAGAAGCGAGAATATATGAGTAATATAATCAAAGATATGGAAACTAATCACCAGAAAAATGAATCCAGAAAATTTTTTAAAGAACTGAAGTCAATGAAACGAGGGCACCAACAAAACACATATGGTTTAAAAGACAAAAATTGGAATATGATAAATACCAATGAGGAAATGTGCAACACATGGAAAGAATATTTTATTGAATTACTAAATTGTGAAGCTCCAAGTAACATTTTCCCACAGGAAGAGGTTCTAACATGCGAACCACAAATTGAAGAACCTACATTTGAAGAAATCCTATATGTAATCACACGACTTAAAAACAATAAGGCAACTGGGACTGATGGACTTGCTGCTGAATTTATAAAGGCAGGTGGCCATGCATTACATCTAAAGCTATACGAACTAATAATAAAAATCTGGAGGACAGAAGAATTACCCCATGACTGGAAAGAGTCATTATTGATACCTATCTTTAAGAAAGGAGACAAGTTCCAATGTGGAAATTATAGAGGAATATCACTACTGTCCACAAGCTATAAGATACTATCCGCAGTATTACTAAATAGACTAAAACCATATTCAGAAGACATATTAGGTGACTACCAGGCGGGTTTTAGACAAAACAGATCAACAATAGATCAGATATTTATCTTACGACAAATAGCCGAGAAACATTGGGAATATAAAAGATCTCCATAACATTTTTGTGGATTTTAAAAAGGCTTATGATAGTGTCCATAGGAATAGTCTATGGAATGCTATGCAGGAATTTGGAATACCAAGGAAGTTAATCAACATGACCAGACTATACATGGAAGATACTTATAATATAGTAACATATAAAGGCAGGAAATCAGACCCCTTCCAAATAACATTGGCTTGAAACAGGGTGATGCACTATCGCCGCTACTCTTCAATCTGGCTCTAGAGAAAGTTGTAAGGAAGATAAAGGAGGAATGTGATATTGGAGGAACATCCAAGCTGCTTGGTTATGCAGATGATATAGATATTATAGGGCAAAGTGAACAAAAGACATCGGAAATATTGACTCACTTAAAGGAAAAAGCCCAACAGATGGGGCTGGTTATCAACCAAGATAAGACAGAATATATGGTAATTTCAAGAGACGGAATGGCTAAAAACTCTGGCCACATACAAATAAATAATATGACCATTAAAAGAACGGAAACATGCAAATACCTGGGTACAATCTTCAACTGCTCCAACATCATAAGGGAAGAAATACAAACTAGAATCAACTCTGGAAATAAGATATACTATGCACTACAACATCTACTAAAATCAAAGGCGCTTTCTCGTAACACCAAAATTACAATATACAAAACACTGATCAGACCAGTTGTGCTGTATGGCTCTGAAACCTGGAGTACAACGAAAGGAGACGAAGCCTTGTTACAAACCTTTGAGAACAAAATTTTAAGACGCATCTTTGGACCCATTAGGGATACACAAAGTGGAGAGTGGAAAAGAAGAAGTAACAACGACATTTATGATCTGTTTAAGTCCCCGCTAATCACTGGTATCATGAAGGCTAATAGACTACAATGGCTGGGGCATATAGAAAGAATGGAAGACAATAGGGAAACAAAACTCGCTTACACTCAGGAAATAAATGACCGTAGACCCCGAGGTAGACCAAGAAGACGGTGGAGAGATAATACATGTACAGACCTACAAGCACTTGGAATCAACGACTGGCAAGAGAAGGTCCACCAGAGAGACGGATTGTATTTGCAGCAAAGAACCTCAATGGCTCGGAAAGCTGAAGAAGAAGAAGTCCAGTGTAGGGGTTGAACCCCTTACATCGGAATCAGCACACCAGATGTTTAAGAACATGCATTCTTATCCATTCGGCCATGCTGACCTATATTGTGGGATTTTACAAATGAAATAAGAGACCCTGCGGTGGTGGATTGGTCTCAAGCTAGCCTTCCGACAGGGGCACACAACTCATAAGACCCTTAGACACATTAAAAGAAAGTACCTTGGCAGTTACAAATGGAAATTAGTATGACTGATAGGTCAGGTCATTGCCTAGGCTACATTTCGAAATTTGAAAACCCATCCATCATCATCATGTAACTTGCCAACTTACTTAGATGTTTATGTCTCTCCATGTGTCTCCGCCTTTGGTGTTCTGGATAAGCTCTGTTAAAGCTATTCCTCAATGACTGTCTTAGACAAGCAGCATCATTTCTCTGGATATGTGTCTGCCTCTTCTACCATTAACTGCTTATAGTGTTGTGTGTGTATATATATATATATATATATATATATATATATATATATATATATATATATATATATATATATATATATATATATATATATATATATCTGTGTGTGTGTGTGTGTGTGTGTACTGCTTTCCTTTGAGATAATACTCATCAAACATGGCATTTCCCTAGCATATTTATGAAAGGATTACATGACAATCACACATGCTGTGTGGTTACTAAGATGTAAATAAGAAGATGTACCGTGATGGCACGATAGCTCAGGTTACAGGTTAGTGAAACTATTTCTCCAGCATGAACATATGTCCATACGATGCGTTAATAGTAACTATTTTTCCGCAAAGAGAAACGGTTCATGAAATGCACCTAGAGCCAACACTCCACATCACATAGAACAGTTGCAGATTTATATGCATTGATAGTGAGATAGCTTCACAACGCATATAATAAGTTACACATATTAATTGAAACTGTAAGCATAGGAAAATTCGGTAGTGAGACAAACATGGCCGCTCAGTAGAGAGCAATCACTCAGGCCATCTTCTCACATGAATTGTTGATCTAACAGTTTTCACAATTCATATTTAAAAACATGATACATGTACCTTATCAAAAGAAATGGTTACACATCCATAATGAGTTTACAAACGAACCTAGACCCCAGAGAGTGAAATGTTTGGGCTAAACTGCCCTCCCAATCGGGAGGCGACTTGTCTTTCAAACGTTCTAGATGGCAAGTGTCTACTAATGCCTTGCAAAGTTAAGCGGCAATGTCTTGGCCGGGTACTCGACCAATCATTGGGCTCGCATTTAAACAACGGCTATTTTAAATTATTTTGCCACCCAGACTAAGTCTAGCACATTTCCTTATAAAGCTTGGCAACAAAGGAGTCAATTCCAGGAAAT
Source organism: Cepaea hortensis (assembly GCA_963921405.1). NCBI lineage: Eukaryota > Metazoa > Mollusca > Gastropoda > Stylommatophora > Helicidae > Cepaea > Cepaea hortensis. The sequence goes on along the minus strand of OY992879.1, from coordinate 86,061,344 downwards.
TGTAAGGACGCGATATTTATGTTACAATCATCATTCACCCGGATCGTCGCGCTATAGAGAACAAGTCGCATAATCGGAAGGGAAGCCTGATACGTGGGCGAAAATGGCACGTGGCAATAAAAACTCCACAAGACACTAGACCAGGGGTGGCCAACTTTTTCAGCAGGCGGGCCAAATTTCAGAAATAATATTTCCTGCCGGGCCACGCACCTGATTTTTTTTTTTATAGTTTGTTAATTAAAGTAAACAAGCAAGCGTGCTACAGCTTCGACCACATCGTCGTTTCCCACTCCGCGGGCCACAATATGACTCCCGGCGGGCCGCATGCGGCCCGCGGGCCTCGTGTTGGCCACTCCTGCACTAGACATTTAAAATGAGCAGTGTGCAATGAGTGGAAGTCGCCAACACCATCAAGAAGATGCAAGAGGAAAATCTGGCTGCGAGCCGCAGCAAAACGCGAGAACCTGAAACAACCTCAAAGGAAGCTACCACTTCTACACCAGATGAAGCCGCTCCCGTCGCTCAACCGACGCCAGAGACTATAACTTCAACTGAAGCCAGCAGCAGCCGTGAAGTTTTCAACAGCTCCAAGACGAAGCAGCCTAGTTTACTAAAGACCTCCACATCGGAGGAGACCACAACAACTGAGGACTTCAACGGCAAATTACTGCTAAAACAGACAAGCGTGGGAGAAGCCAAACTGTCGGCGCTACCAACAGACAGGATACTTAGTCTGTTGGAAAACGAGCTGGGAATAAACAGCGTCTCCCAGCTACGCAAGACATCTGATGAAATAGTAGTTTCCATTAACAAGAACTCCAAGACCACGGCCTAACGCAGAAGATGTCACAAAACGAGAAAGCCGACATCAAGCTACCCCACGGCACCACAATAGAAGCCATCCGACATCGCATGAAACGATGGGTCATCAAACGAGTCAAGACCCATCTTACCAACGACCAGATCAGGGAGATGCTGACGAGAGAGAACCGCAAATTCAAGATCACCGGTGCTGAGAGGTTCATCGGCAAGAATAACATTCCCACCACAGCCGTCATCGTAACATCCGAGGATGAATGACCCCTCAATTCATTAAATGGGACAAGAGAGACCTAGTTCCATAGCATCACATGCCGAGAGTGCTGCAGTGCTCCAAGTGCCAGAAATTTTGGCACACCCATGCCACCGGCAAGAGTGAGGTGGAGGTATGTAGATACTGCTCTGGACCCCACCCAAACAACCAGTGCCAGCATGCAAAGACCGATTAGGACTTTAGGAGGCCTAACCCTAACAGAAAGTGCGCCAACTGTCTCGGCAACCACGGTGCCAGGTACCTCGGCTGCCCCTGCCACCAAGACAGCAAGGAAGCCATGAAGATCGCCATCAAAAGTAACCTGCCCTATAAAAGGGCTAGGAGGCAGTACGAAGTTATCAATTGACTCACAAAAAGCGACAAAGCGCAACTTGAAGGCCAACTGAAAGACCTGAGATCACAGTTCAACAGATGGAAGAAGAAAATGATGTGACGCAAGAAACACAGTTAACAGTATTAACAGCCGTTCAGAGCATCCTGCAAGTTCAGCAGAAGATTGAGCAGGATGCCGCTCGAGTGGCTGCAATAAATTCTGAAACAGAAGAAACTCTCTAACAAAAATTCAAGAAGAAAGAGAAAGGACAGAAGAAACTCTCAAACAGATTCAAGAAGAAAGAGAATAAATAGAATTGCTCAAGACCACGTCTGAAACACCTGAACCAGAAGATGCAAAGGCACAGACAAGAAAAATCAACAGACGACGAATTAGAACTGGATGAAGAAGACTACCAAGACCAGTAGGGCCTATGTAGGGCGGTCATGAATCGGTCCCTGTCTCCACCAAGATCGAACTATCGAGATGACACACGAAATCAAAGAAGAACGAGAAGATTCGAACACAACCCAAGACGAGAAAATAAGTGGAACTCCAGGAGAGTCGACTACCTAAAGGAAACAGCACCATATGGCGGGTGGGTACACAATTGCTCCAGGCCTCAACAAATGCGCGACTCTGTCCAGACATGTAAAACCACAAGGATGAAACGAACTCAGTTGCAACAACTCAACTATTTCAAGGAAGTAGATATAAGCAGCATCATATATGAAAGAAGAGCGAGATACACTATAAAGGCCCCAAATACAACCAAACCGATATAGTCGAAGGTTGAACGGGGCTATTCGTCTCAGCTGAACTGGAACTGGAACAGTAATATAAATTCAACCATGGAGGACACACAATTAAACAAAATTAATGGAAGACACACAATTAATCAAAACCATGATTGGGACAAATAGATGCAGTAATATGTTCGGGTCTTTGTCAGCAAAGCAAAGTCTAAAGGGTTTCTTCTTCTTCTTCTTCTTCTTCGTTCATCCGGAGTGTTTTTTTTTCGGATGTGATTGCGTTGTGCCTGTTTACAGCAGAGCTGCGTTTTTGCGCCGTTAGGCCGACACATCCGACTTCTGCGGGCATTTGTTGACCGGGTTAACCTTCCCGGGGGTTTCTTAGGACGTTTGACTCTCACTGTTGTGGTGTTATCCCCCATCCCAGCTGGCCCATATAGAACAGCCAAAGATCCTGGTCAGCCCTCAAGGGAAGGCAGGGGCAGACCATGGGCATTCCCCGCCATCCAAGGAGGCTTCCATACTTGCAGAGCCGATACATAGCGCTCTGGTACTGGGCTCACCCAAGGAATCGTCACGTCCTGCACATGGCTGCTTAGTCTCACTTCCGTATATTGGGCCTTCCGTTCACCATAGGCTGTTCTTCCGGAAACCAGAAGTATGCAGTCTGCAGATGACATCCACACAGTGAGCTTTCGATTCGGACTTTCCATGTAATGGATTTGCTATCCAAGCAATATTCCATTTTGTGCCACTAGGACAGTTTTCCACCTTTTATGAAGCCCACACAATGGGCTTTTGATTCGGACTTTCCACGTAATGGATTTGCTATCCAAGCAATATTCCATTTCGTGCCACTAGTACACTTTTCCTCCTTTTATGAAGCCCACACAGCGAGCTTTCGATTTGGACTTTCCACATAATGGATTTGCTATCCAAGCAATATTCCATTTCATGCCTCTGGGTCTTCATGCACCTTTAAATGTTAACCTGTATGTAGTTAAAGTAAGCTGCGGTCAACTTGAGCTTGTTGATATCTCCATAGAGCTTGTCCTCAAATGAAGCAGGTGTGGGCCAAAATATCTTTCTCTGTTCTGCATACGTTGGGCAATCCTGCAGCAAATGTTTTGCTGTCATTTTTCCAGTTCTACAATTACATTCATCCGTATCTCCTATCTTTAGTTTATTGAACAAGTGGTATTTCAGCCTGTTATGTCCTGTGCGGAGTCTGAAGATTGCTACTTGTTCTCTTCGGTCGAGTTTGTAATATGCATCATCCTTCTGATGGCCTGGATGCTCTGATTCCCATTTGGTTCTATAAGTGCTTTTTATCAACCTCTTTGCCTCATTATAGGTTATGTCTATGTCAAGCTGTGGTAGTCGTCCGCCCTCTTTTGCCAGTCTGTCAGCCTCTTCGTTTCCAGGTATACTGCAATGTGATGGGATCCACTGTATTACAACTTTTTTGGATTTCTGGCATAGACCATGGAGTGCTGCTCTTATGTCAGCTATTTCTGTGCTGTTATCGCTCTTCAGTATTGAGACAGCTGACTTTGCATCTGTGAAGATAGCTATTTGCTTCTCTTTATTTTCCTCCATCGGGAGCATTTCTGCTGCAGTTTTCAGAGCCTCTACCTCCGCTTTGAAGTTACTTGAAAATTTTCCAGTTGCCATTGAATGTGTTTTTTTCACTCCATTTTTTAAATTTAGGAGAATTCCTCCTCCTCCATTCTCTATTGAATTTTTGGCTAATCCATCTGTATATGCATGGGTTCAATTCCTGCTTGGGTAATGTTCTTTTATGTAGTTAAGGGTTATTTCTCTTCTTTCGGTTTCATGCTGAGTGTTCTTTTTCTCAATACCAGGAATGTTTTCTATCATCTCAGGCAGTTGCTGCTGTCTCCAAGCTGGGAACTTGTGTGCATTGTAAATGGGCTTGACTGTTGATATGTTAAGTATAGGATCTGCCCTAATCCTTCGTTTTGCAGTTTCTACAAAGTTCCTACGCTTCAGTCTTCCCTTTCCAAAACCATTAAATCTGTTGTACATAGGGTGGTCTGTCAATCTTCTAAATTTTTCTGCTTGTTGCTGGGCTCTGCTATCTCTTCTATCCTGCATTGGTTGTAAACAAGTGATCTTTTCTAGTTCATTAATAGGCGTTGTCTTCAGGCTTCCAGTTATTGATTCGCATTCCTTGGTTTTGGACTCTACTTATTTTGTTAAAGTTTGACTTAGCTGCTGTTGCCCAAGCTGCAATGCCATATTCCAGTACTGGCCTCACCCGTCCAGTATATAACTTCTTGAGAACTTTCTCATCTGCTCCCCACGTTGTACCAGCAAGCTTTTTCATGATTGCCATTCTCTGCCTTGCTCTTGTTCGATTTTTCTCAACCTGTATCTTCCATGTCAGGCAACGATCAAAGGTGACTCCGAGATAGTTTGGATTTTCTTCATGGCGCAATATTTTTCCATTCAATACCAGCTTAGGTTGCTGAGTTTTATTTGAGAGGGAGAAAACTGTGCATGTTGTTTTCTCCTCACTTATCTTCACTAGCCATGATTTTGACCAGTCCTCTAGCGCTAATAAGGCTTGCTGTATTCTGCTGTTAGTTGTACTAATATATTCTTCAGATGTCCATATGGCTAGGTCATCTGCAAAGGAGGATGTGTGTACTCTGGCTGGAAAATTTTCTGTGATGTCATTTATATATGCTAGGAATAATGTTGGTGAAAGAACTCCTCCTTGGGGGACACCTTGCTCCAACAGCATCATTTTGCTTGTTTGTCCTTGTACTTTTGTCCTGGCAGTTCTGTTCTCAAGGTAGTGGCTGATCCATTTATACATTTTTCCACAAACATGCATGTTTTGCAGTTTTACTTTCAGTCCTTCCTTCCATACTTTATCAAATGCTTTTTCTAAATCTATCCAGACTGCTAGTGTGTGCTTTTTCTCTTGGAAGGCATCCTCTATTTCCTGAGCTATATAGGTTATTTGATCTTCAGTGGATCTGTACTTTCTTCTTCTTCTTTCGTTCGCTTGAAATATGTCTATATCTGCAATGTCGTCTCTTGCATGAATTGAACTGTTTTTTTTCAGTTCACACAGTGGTCCATAGAGTTTATCTTCCACTGTCGTCTCTCTAGGCCAGAAGGTTTGCCTAGATATGTTATATTTTGGGCAGTCTTGGAGTATGTGCTCTGCTGTCTGCGACGCCAATCCACATGTGCACATGGCTGTTTCACCAATCTTGAATTTTGTATACATGTGGTTGCGTAATCTATTGTGCCCTGTTCTGAGGCGCAGAATAATGACTTGTTCTGGTCTGTCCATAATGTGGTAGTCATCTTGAGCAGGTTTTGGTGGCTTTCTGACTGATTTGATCATTCTTTTCTTTTGGTGGTATGTAACGGGCACATCAGGCTGTTCCTCTTTGGCTCCTTCCTTAGCCAATTCATCAGCTCTGTCGTTTCCGGGTACTCCACAGTGGGATGGTATCCACTGTATGGTGACTTTATGCTGACTGCTAAGTTCAGAAAGTAGTGTCCTTAGTACTGGCAATTTCCCAGAGAGGAGCGCCTCGAGTACTGATTTTGCATCTGTTAGTAGCACCACAGGTTGTGTACCATTGCTGTTATTTAGTAATTTCTCTGTTGCTATCTTGATTGCCTCAATTTCGGCATCATAGTTATGGCAGTACTTTCCTGTCGGTACTCTGGCTGTGTCCCTAGTATTATTTGGGTATTCTATGTACACTCCCGCTCCTCCGTTTCGAACAGCATTTTGTGCTGACCCATCTGTGTAGACTCGGATCCAGAGGTCCTGTGGGTATTCTTCATCAAGGAAGCTGAGAGTGGCTGTTCTGCGCTGCACACTGTTCTGTTCTTCCTTGTCAAATATTCCTCTCACTTTTGTCTGGATTTGTAACGATAGTCTATGCTCATCTTTCCATGGAGTTCGCTCTGGAATAGTTGTTAGGGGGATACCAACTGTGGGCAGATCAGTGGCTTCTCTGCAGAGTCGTTTGGCCTGGTGGATGAAACTACTTCTTTTCAACCGCCCATAGCTAGGTTTTCAAATCTGTTCTTCATAGGGTGGCCTGGCAAGCTGAGGAACTTTTCTGCTTGTATTAGCGTTTTCGTATCTCTGCGCTCACTCAGTGCCTGTGTCCTCCCCATCTTCTCCATTTCCACTATAGGGGTTGATCTCATCCCTCCTGTGGTGACTCTAAGTGCTTGATTTTGCACCTTGTCCAGCTCTTGTAGTGTGGTATTTGATGCTGAACACCACGCAGTTGACCCATATTCCAGGTGTGGTCGTATGCTCTGTTGGTAAACTTTGCTAAGTATTTTCGTACTCGCTCCCCATGTGGTTCCACTTAGCTTTCTCAGGATGGCTATTTTCCTTCTGGCTTTTGCTACTGCTTTGTTGATGTGCTTTCTCCATGTCAGCTTGCCATCAAATGTTACTCCAAGGTATGTTGGTTCTTTATCTTCTCTTAGGGGTGTTCCATTTATCTGGATGATCCCTGCCTTTTGTTTTGGAGAGAGGGTAAATAGGGTGGTGCTGCACTTGTCAGTGTTTATGCTGACACACCATCTATTTGCCCATGCAGCAAATGTATCTACAGCTCTTTGTAGCAATCTGGTGGCCACTGATGCATATTCATTTGTGCTCCATAGAACCAGGTCATCGGCGTACATTGCCGCTTTAATTCCATGCGGTAGGTGAGCAACAAGATCATTGATGAAGATTAGAAAAAGTGTGGGGGACAAGACTCCGCCCTGGGGGACACCGTGACGCAGTAGTACTTTCTTGCTCTTGAGTCCGTCTATCTGTACTCGGGCTCTTCTGTTGTGCAAGTATGCTTTCACCCATTTGTACATTCTTCCATTGACTTTGCAGTTTCTCAGTTTCTTCATCAGACCTTCTTTCCAGACTTTGTCAAAGGCTTTCTTCAGATCTATCCATGCCGCAAGCACCAGCTTCTTCTCTTGGAATGCATCCTCAATTTCTTGAGAGAGGTAGGTTGTCTGATCTTCCGTAGAGTAGCACTGCCTAAAGCCAGCCTGCTGTGGCACAAGGATGTTTTTACTTTCAATGTACCACTGCAGTCTGTGATTGATGATGCGCTCCAGTGTTTTGCAGAGACAGCTGGTGAGGCTAATTGGTCTGTAGCTAGAGGCAATGGAACCATCTTTCCCTGATTTTAGGAGGGGTATCATGATTGCTTCTCTCCAGGCTTGTGGAACACTGCCTAAGGTCCAGCTGTTATTGAAGATCTGCAACAGCTTTGTTTTGGCCTCTGTTCCTAGGTTCCTGATCATTTCATTGGAGATACCATCAGCTCCTGGTGACTTTCTCATTTTCAGTTTTGATATGGCTAGCTCCAGTTCGCTGATTGTGATGGGTGCCTCCAGAACCTCATGTACTATTTCCTTCTGTCCTGTATGTTGTCGTTTCTCTCGAATCTCTTGTTGTTTCTCTGGACTAATTTTGATATTGCTATCTTGTACGAACGAGTCCGCAAAATGGTCAGCTGCTTGCTTTCTTGTTAAGATTTTCCCATCTTTATGTAGGGCAATTTTTGAGTTTCTCCCTGTGCCCTCGTCATTAAGCTGTTTTATTAGCTTCCACAATTTCCTTGTGTCTCTTTCAAAGTTCAGAGACTCCGTTTTCTCCTGCCAGCTTTTCCGTCTAGCCTGCAGCTTGGCCCTTTGAAATTTGGCTTTTGCATGCTGGAATTTATTGTGGTGCTCTTGGCTGGGTGTGGCCTCTGCTTGCTTTCTACACACTTCAACATCATTATGCAACTGTTCCAGTTCACTACTCCAGTAGGGTTTATATTGTTTACGGGCTCCTCTTGGTACTGTTTCTCGCGCTGCCTGTAGTATGCATTTCCCAAACTCTTCAACTGCTTTATTTATGTCTTTCTCAGTGTTCAGGTTTCTAACCAGTATGCTGGTGCGATGCTTGTACATTGCCCAGTCTGCTTTCTTGTAGTTCCACCTCGAGAGGGTGCTGCTTTCACTTACAAGCTCATTTTCTACGGTTAGAAAGACTGGCCGATGGTCACTGCCACCAAGTTGTTTCCCAACAGTTCGTGTAATGTTCCACTCCAGGTCTGGTGAATGAAAAGCCAGGTCAGGTGTAGTTGTAGAGTGCCATGATCTCGAGTAGAAAGTATGTGGGTCGGACGGCTTGTTAATCAACTGTACTTTCTGAATCCTGCTTGGTGTGGTGTTAAGAGTTTGTTTTCTTCCAGATGCCATGTTAGCCTGCCATTGATAATGCGTTCCATTAATTTTCCTACACAGCTAAGTAGACTGATAGGTCGATAGCCATTTGGTTCTTCCAGGTCTTTTCCTTTCTTTGGGACTGGTATTAGTATAGCTTCCTTCCATGCCTGTGGGACTATTCCTCTCTTCCAGCTGTTATTTAGGACTGCTAGTAGTTTCTTCTTTGCCTTGGTGCCTAGTCCTATTAGCATTTCATTTGTGATTCCATCCTTTCCTGGTGATTTCTTCTTTTTTAGGGTATTCATTGCCTGTTCCATTTCTTCCATTGTTAGATTTGCCATCATATATTCTGCTGCTGTCTCTGTATTTCTATGATGTATCTGTTTGTCTTTGATTGCTTTCTTCTGTTCGGTTGTAATATCAATGTGGTTTGCATTTGCATAGTGTTCCATTAGTGCATTTGCAGCCTTTTTTCCTGTAAGCAAGGCATTTCCTTGTTTAATTGTTATTTGTTTGTTTCTAGGTCCTTCATTGTTCATGGCTTTCACTAGTTTCCATAGTTTGTTTCCATCCCTGTCAAAATTCAGGTTTTCTGTTTTTTCCCTCCAACAATCTCTTGTTGTTTGATTTACTGTTCTTTTATATTTTGCTGAGATGGCTTTGAGAGAGATGTTCGCTTCAATTGTTTGTTCTCTCTCTGCTGTCTTCCTGGCATCTTCAACTTTGTCCTCCAAACTTTGTAGTTCTTCAGTCTTCTTCTTCTTCTTCTTCGTTCATCCGGAGTTGTTTTTTTTCGGATGTGATTGCGTTGTGCCTGTTTACAGCAGAGCTGCGTTCTTGCGCCGTTAGGCCGACACATCCGACTTCTGCGGGTTCTTCAGTCCAGTATGGTTTGTAATTTTTCCTCGCTCCTCTAGGAATGGACTCAGTGGCTGCCTGTATTATCACTGTTTAGACTTTCCACCATTTGCTTTATGTTGCCATATCGTGTATTTATGTTTTCACAATATTTGTCTGTTAGTATGGCAAATCTGTCCCAATCTGCTCGTTTGTAATTCCAGCGGGGCAAGGGCTTTTGCTCCTGTGGAACATACTCCATATTCATTACAAGCTTGATTGGTCTGTGGTCACTACCTGCTAATTGGTCCAGCACATGGCGATCGATTTTGTGGAGGATGTCTCCTGTGCAGAAAGCTAAGTCTGGAATAGAAGTGGTAGGCCATCTTCTGGAGTAGAAGCTCGGTGTGTCATCCGCTTTGTTGAGTAGATGGAGATTTGAGTCTATTTCCCAGTCCTCCAATTCATCTCCTCTTTTGTCAGTATCTGGGTATCCCCATCTTTCTGAACGGCTATTAAAGTCTCCGACAATAATGCAGTTTGTGTCAGTTATTTTCATGTTTGAGAGTGTAAGGTCCTTATCTGCTGGGCTATACAGGTTGTAAATTCTTATTTTCACGTCCTTTATCATTATATCAACACCTATAATTTCCGTTTCGCTGCAAGGTATTGTATTTCGTGTGAGTATTAGAACTCCTCTTTTGTGTCCTTCGCGGTCGAAACGTGTGGCCTGATATCCTCTGACTGAGAATTTGTGATTGGCGTTGAGGTGTGTCTCTTGAATGCATGCCACATCTATTCTATCTTTATGAAGACGCTGTGTTAGGGAGTCTTTCTTCTTGTAAACTCCTTCGGCATTCCACTGTAGTATGTTGAGTGTCCTGGGTATTTGGTCAATAGCTCTTAACCTACTCCTTTGTGCCTTGACTCCACAGCACAGGGGAAGGTGACCACCAGTAGTCATGGGTGGACCCCCTCGAGGCAGGGGGCCCGGCACTATCGCCGCCTGATGGGACTTCACGGGATTAGCACCATAACGATTAATTTTGATTTGTGACATCATGAATTAAGTTACGTTGCACTGCTTTGTCAAGCCTGTGGCTCAGTACATCCGATTTCGACAAGCATTTATTCGGGATGCTTTCCCTAGCCTTTGACTGTCCCCAGTCTACCTACAAGGCAGCAGGTTTTACGTTGCACTGCTTTGTCAAGCCTGTGGCTCAGTACATCCGATTTCGACAAGCATGTATTCGGGGTGCTTTCCCTAGCCTTTGACTGCCCCCAGTCTACCTACAAGGCAGCAGGTTTGTGTGTCTCTTCGTCTGGTCCCTCTCCCTTGACCTGTCCGACATGGGTGGCCCTACCAGTAGCTGTGCTACCGTCGGCATAGCTCTTGGGGTCATTGGGACGCACAAGCCCCTCTACCTCGTCACGGTGGACACACAGCAGAGGGGTCTAAAGGGTTTCACACCTAAGCAAAGGTAAACCAGCCCCTCCTCTAACATCAAAACAACCTTTTGTTGTCTCGTGCCCACCCAGTAGTCAGCCATCCGGCAAGTAAGAACAATGCACTTGAGCCGGGACGCTGCAGAATGGTCGACACATCACAATGAAGTGATCGCCGGGATCGAGAGATTTATCTAAAGTCCACTTATTGTAAGCAAGCGAGAACAGTCGTTGGTGGTGGTACAATTACGTCGTCACCCGTGTGTTGCCGGGGCCCATACTGGGGAGCAAAGAATAGTAACACTGTTGCCTACCATGCAAGTCGTAAGAGGCGACTAAGGAGGCTATGGTTCCGTCGCCCTGCTACTGAATGAGTGCGTGGCGCGACACTGTGAGCTGTGAATTTCGCGTGGAATGCTTTTGCATCTGTCCGCAGTTGTTTTTCGCGTGAACTGCATGTTCGGAACGATGGCGGCCGGCTGTTACTGGATTGACTGGTTTGCCTTTTCGGTTCACGAGTGCATTTTTCAGGAGACTCCTGGGAGTCGTCGCTGTAGCTACGGAGTTCGTGCTTTGTGCGGCGCTTTCGGTGGGTCGCCCTGCAGAAAGAGACCGAGCCATATGGGATAAAACCCCGGTCAATGAAGTCTTTCTGGTGACTGCCGTTTTCATCGACGATGAACTGTTTTTTTCGTGGAGAACTTTTGTGTTGGCATTCTGGCGTCGGCATTATGCACAGTGTACCTGTGCGGGCTGTTGGCTTGCCGACACTCCTGTCTATTCCTTTGTTCACATGGGGCAGTGAGGAGCATTTTGTGATATTCACTGGCACAGGAACGGAGCAATATGGGGACGACCCGTTGCCGTGAAGTTGGAACCGCGACTAACTAACTAACTAACAATTACGTCGTGGGAGTAATGGACTTCGCAGCAAAGACAGGGCGGGGGAAGGGGAGCCCAAGCTCGCAATAAAATTAGCCTAGAGAAAGAAATGGCTTCCTTTGGGCGCATGCAGGAGTCGGGTTCCTTCAGCTGTAGACGGGGTGCAAAGAAGGCAACATGGCGGCAGTGGGGTATATTGGAACATTGCGAATCGCCGGTGCGTAAGCTGCGGCAGAAGCAAAATAACCGGAGGAAAGGAATTAGCTTTTCTCTCGGCATCTTTCAGCTGATTGTTGATTTCTTGGCAAGATTACGCTCAGTAGTTTACCATTGCTTTCTGAGCGACCGGCTTCGTACTCTCATAAGTCACTGGCGCGACTCGAACCGCTTCCAATTTTCGTGCGCTCACGTCAACCACGAGAGTATTCGGGGTTACGGAGAAAGCTGCTAACACTTCGACCAGGGAGTCCGGCTCATGGAGATAAAGGAGTAGAATATTTGAAAAATTGGGACATCTTCTGAGAATCGAAATCCCCCTGTCGTGCTTGCTTCACCGTGGAGCTTATTTCACAAACGACACCTCAACATAGCACATTACCATCTTTCCTTCCTGCGTTTTATAGCTTTCTGTTGGTATGTATTTCATATTGCAACAGCATTATTTTTTTTTTAGGTCTCTAGACTGTAGTCCCACAATGAGCCTTTCAGCCCATTGTGGTCCACCGAGGCCCGTTTGCCATTGTTAGTGGTCAGTGGTTTTGTTAGCTTTGACCTCAGCCAAAAGGCCGAGAAGCGACACGCCTATGACGCCTATGTGATTCTTATTCAAATATCGGCAATGTTCCACTTGAAGTTATGACTGTACAGCCCAGGGCGTTTAAGAAATTAAGAGAGAGAGAGAGAGAGAGAGAGAGAGAGAGAGAGAGAGAGAGAGAGAGAGAGAGAGAGAGAGAGAGAGAGAGAGAGAGAGAGAGAGAGATAATCAGGTCAACCGTCGACGCCTGGCTTTGATTTGTCAGCTACCTGTTCAGATTCTGTCCCCACGTGCCGTGTTGACGGTCAGTCCTGCTATCGATTTTCTGCTGTGTTGTATTTCGCTGTGTCAGTCATGGTAGGAAAGCTTGTCTTAAATATAATTTATAAACACATATTAACCGAAAGGCAATACAATTTTGCAGTCATATAATACGATAATAAAGGTCGGCAATAGGAAAGAGTATAATAGCACAGCTAGCAATAAATAGTAAATACTAATTATTTATATTATATACTTATAAAAATCACAGTTGCACAAACTGTTTTATCGGCATCGGTCAGTCGCCATTATTCCACGTTGACTTAGTTTCAGTAATTTTATTGTTTAGACGTGGTCGAAAGGATATGAGCGCGCGTAAACTTCCAGTGCGCTGATAGGCGGTTCAGCTCTACACCGGCATCAAGTTGGACTTAAACGTTGACTTCTCGTTCAGAAAGCAGTGGCAAACTACTGAACTTAATTGGCTAGATCATCAACCTTGGGTTGACGGTTGATCGCAACGTCCTGTGAAGGACACTGAATATTTTAAAAACTTTTCTAGTAGTACCAGCACTGTGGCTCACAGACAGTTGACGTGTTTCACAATACCCCGAGATACTGAGTTGAGAGTTCAAAATCTGCAGCAGACGATTTGGAAGAAGATCGCTTTGCGTTGTTATCAACGCAATGAGGCGTCGGTCTATCTGAAAGCAGTGGCAAATTAAGTTATTAACGTTTACATCGCCCAATAAACCACAAACAGCCTAAAATACTGAGGTTGATTGCGACGTCCTGTAAACGGCATGCAACTAACTGTAACTTTGTGAGTCGCTTAATTGTGGAAAGACATCATTTTGTGTAACAGTTGCAATTATCTTTAAAAATATGATGTCAAAATCAGTGTAAATCGCCATTTCTGTTTGACACTACCAACTCATTTAAATTTTAGCATCTGGAAGTTCTTGGGACCTTCTTTCAGAAATGCAATTTATTCGGAGACCACAGAGGGTCATAGCTGGAGCTATGGAGTTCACGCACAAAGCGACACTTTTGGCAGGATGTCCTGCAAAAAGAGGTCGAGCCGTATGGGATGAAACCCTGTGCAAAGAAGTTGAACCTCTTGCCTTTAAATTCTTATAAATTTGAAATAGCAACATCTTTTTTTCACAGATAGATAAAGTAAAATAAAGGCCTTGAGACAAATATGGTACCAACCCTTACTTTTACCTACCTATCCGCATTCAACGGGTGATGTGACAAATGTTACACCGGTTGACTTGTCTTCCCATGACATTTCCTGGTACCCATTTTAGACAGGGTCAACCTGGCAGCCCAGGGAAATTTGTACAAAAATCAGCCTCAATGGAAATTGATCACATGAACACAGGGCTGACAGGCAAGCACTGTAATCACTGTGCTAATGTGGCTCCCATCTGTTTCATTACAACCAGTAATATTTTTTTAAATGCCCATTCAGATGAGTTTATTTTGTTACAACTAGTAACTCTTTTTTATTTTTAAAAATTCAGATTTCATGTTTTGTTCATTTTATTTTTAAAATATGCATGTCCTTTGCAGGATGTTGCAATTACACCCGATACCCTATTGGCTGTTTGTGATTTACTAGACAATTTTACATTCACTCATTCAGTAGTTTGCCATTGCTTTCTGAATGTGAAGTCAAATTGACAGCGTGTAGAATGAACACACTATACATCCTTCAGTAGAGAAAGTTTAATCATGTTAAGCTCCTCTGTCCTCCGACGTCCATTTCCTTACAACCTGTAATTCTTTTTGTTTAAATTGTATGTTCAGATGATTATATTTCTGTCCATTTCATTATAACTAGTTTGTGGCATAAAATAGATATCATCTCCACTGTTGTGTTTCTATTTTACATTGGTGGAGGGTTTGCGTATTCAAAACCCCAAGAGTTATGTTGATGGTAGTGTAGCTAATGGTAGGGACTCCCATGTCGGACAGATCAAGGATAGGAACAAGCTACTGGTAGGTCTCCCATGCTGGACAGGTCAGAGATAGGAACAAGCTACTGGTAGGTCTCCCATGCTGGACAGGTTAAGGATAGGAACAAGCTACTGGTAGGGTCTCTCATGCTGGACAGGTCAGGGGCTAGGGACGTAAAAAAGTGAGATACAAACCTACTACCTTGTAGGCAGGCTGGGGAAAGTCCTAGAGAAAGGAAACTCAAAACAATGCTTGTCCAAGTTGCATGTACTGACGAAACAATGCAACACAATTAATTGATTATGTCACAAATAGATAACTATATAGCTCAAACAATCCATCCATCCATCATGTGCCATGCCGGTAAGCGTGGGCGGTCATGTTCTGCCATCTCACTCGATCACCAGAGTCGTGGATCAGCTCCGTGTTTCTGTCTCGACCATGCCACAAGGCCAAGCCATCCAGGTACTTGCTTCTAGGTCTTCCCCTTGGTCTGTTCCCCTCGATCTTACCAGTTGTCACCAAATTCTCCAATCCATTTCTTCTCATAACATGCCCAAAAAATTTTGACTGTCTACGTCTAATTTCTCTAATCAATTTACGATCTTCATTTGTTTCTTGAAGGACTTGTTCATTGGTCTTTCTGGCTGTCCATGGTATTCTTTGCATTTTCCTCAGAAACCACATCTCTACAGCCATCAGATGTTTTTCAGCTTGACTGCTCATTGTCCACGCTTCACATCCATACAAAAGTACAGGTTCAATGTAGCATCTCAACACTCTTTTTCTCGTTTCAATTGACATCTTTTTATTGGTCAATATGTTTTTCATCTTGCTAAAGGCTACTTTTGCCATGGCGATTCTTGTTCTAATCTCTTCAAGGCATCTCCCATCAGATGTTATTACTGTTCCGAGATAATTGTACCTGCTCACTTGTTGAAGAATATTCCCATTTACTTGTATATTACATTGTGGTATTTCGTCCTTCCTAGTGACGACCATAATCTGTGTCTTTTTACAATTTAATTCTAACCCTAGTTGTTCACTGTGTGTAACAATCGCATCTACTAAATTTTGCAGGTCCTGTTCATTGTCTGCAATCAAGACTGTATCATCTGCATATCTAATGTTATTGATGCATCGTCCCCCAATGTTGATTCCTTCCATATCTTCAATATTTCTGAAAATACTTTCACTGTACAGGGAAAACAGATCTGGAGACATTACACATCCCTGTCTCACACCCCTTTTAATAGGCTGATATTGGCTTACTTCATTATCAACTCTTATGGCAGCTTGTTGTTTCCAATATATGTTTTTTACAAGTCTAAGATCTTTTCCATCAATTTGTAGATCTTCAAGCATCCTTATCATGTTGACATGTCTCACTTTATCAAAAGCCTTTGTGTAGTCAATAAAGCAAAGGTGTAGATCTTTGTTTACTTCTATAGAACGTTCGATTATGTTTCTCAGTATATACACAGCATTTACTGTACCCTTGCCTTCCACAAACCCACATTGTTCTTCTCCTATTTCAGGTTGTATTTTCCTCCTAACTCTTTGCATGATAATTCTTAGCAAAATCTTCGTGATGTGACTCATTATACTAATTGTTCGATGTTGATCACATTCCAAGGCTCCTGATTTCTTTGGGATTGCAATAAATACAGAATTACATAACTCCTGAGGTATATTTCCAGTATCATATATTGTATTAAGCAGACTGGTAACTTGATCTATTCCATATTCTTCTAAAGCATTAATCATTTCTGTTGTGACGCTGTCTGAACCGGGGGTCTTGCCAGATTTCATATGGTTAAGAGCATTCTGAACCTCCATCTTCAAAATTGCTGGTCCTTCATTATTATTTTGAACATCATACTGTTCGTCTCTGTTATCGTCATACAGGTTTTTCACGTAATCTGACCATTCATGTAATATCTGATCTTTTTCTATTATGACTCTTCCATCTTTTGTCTTTAGGCAGCCTGCTGATGTACGTGTTCTTTGATTAGTAAGCTCCTGAATTCTTTTGTGCATTAGTTTCGCATTGTTACTGTTGTGTTGTTTTTCAATTTCTCTGCAATTTTTCTCAAGCCATGTTTCTTTTGCCTCCTTACATAAGGTTCTCACTTTTCTGTGAATTTCTTCATATTTGGCAGGATTATTTTTGTTCTGTCTTCTTGTTTCCATTAGTTGTAAAATTTCTTCAGTCATCCATGTCTTACGGCCCACTTTCTTTACTTTTGGAATAGTTTTTTCTGCTGCGCAACTGATTGAATTCTTCATCGTTTCCCATTGATCATCTACATCTTGAAACAGGATCTCTAGATCAGACAATATATCAAATTTGTTCTTTACTTCTATGTTAAAATTATCTTGTATTTCTTTGTCAGTTTTCAATTTGCACAAGTCATATTTAGGGTTTCCTGCTGTATACTTGACTTTCTTTAACTTTACCCTCAATGTGCCTGTAATTAATCTGAGATCACTGTAACAGTCTGCATTTGGAACTGTTTTTACGACTGTTAACGCATTTCGAAACCTTTTGCTAATCAGGATGTAATCTATCTGGTTTTTAATCCTGCTGTCTGGACTCCTCCATGTCCATAATCTTCTAGGATGCTGTTTAAACCAGGTGTTTCCTACAACCATTTCTTGTTCTTTTGCCCATTTTACAAGTCTGTATCCTCTTTCATTTCTCTCTCCCAAACCATGGTTGCCTACACTGCATCCATCGCCTTGCTGTCCTATTTTTGCGTTGAAATCACCCATTATGATATTTATTTCTGATTTTTTGCAGTTCTTCAAAGCAGACTCCACGTCATTATAAAATTCCTCTATGCTTTCTTCACTGCTTTCACTTGTTGGGGCATATACTTGAATGACATTTATTTTAAAAGGTCTTCCGTTTAATTTTACTAATAGGACTCTGTCTGACACAGCATGATATCCTTTGACAGAATTTGATGTTTGCTTATCTAATATAATGGCTACACCTCTTTGCTGTTCTTCTCCCCCAGAGTAAATAATCTTACAATCCTCTCCTGTCCTTATCCCTGCTCCTTTCCATCTCGTTTCCGATACTCCTAATATGTTAATCTTCTCTCTCCCCATTTCTTTTTTGATGTTTTCTAATTTTCCATCTGCATTCATTGTTCTAACGTTCCAAGTTCCTACTTTCAATGATATTAATCTGTTGCACCTAGTAGCCTGTTGACGGTCTGGAGTCACCTGGTGCGCATGACTATCCCTACCGGGCGAGGCTGCTCCTATGGAGCACCCATTTACGCCGTTTCTCTGATTATCGATGATTTCACACAACATGATTTTCTTGGCATCTATAAAGAAGGTAGTTTGCCATTGCTTTCCTTCCTAGCAGTGACCATACTGGTCAGTATGGTCACTCAAAACAATAACAGGAATTAATTCCTGTTTGTCCTTATTACAAGGAAAAAAAATACTGGTAAATCATGTATTAGAGAAATGGTGCACTAGTCAACAGAAATGAAAGGAATATGTGGACACATTTGGGATGTGACCACATCACTATAATTTTTCCACTTTCCAGTATATTGTGTCATCACCTGAGAATCACAAAACATCCATAGCCAGCACATCTCTTAGCGAAAGAAACATAGGCATGGACAACAAACTTGGCTCAATTCGCCAAATCCACAACCAAAACCAAAAAGCCAGCTGTCATTTAGGAACTTGTTACTGTAGACTACTGGCCATCTATGCTGTCATGTCTCGCATACAAACTGCTTGGCCATCTATACCATCTGTCTCCCACACAGATTACTTAGACATCTATACCATCTGTCTCCCACACAGATTACTTGGACATCTATACTATCTGTCTCCCACACAGATTACTTGGACATCTATACTATCTGTCTCCCACACAGATTACTTGGTCATCTATATGTCTCCCACACAGATTAATTGGACATCTATAATATATGTCTCCCACACAGATTACTTGGACATCTATACCATCTGTCTCCCACACAGATTAATTGGACATCTATAATATGTCTCCCACACAAATTAATTGGACATCAATAATATCTGTCTCCCACACAGATTACTTGGTTATCTATACTGTCTGTCTCCCACACAGATTATTTGGACATCTATACTATCTGTCTCCCACACAGATTAATTGGACATATATACTATCCCACACAGATTACTTGGACATCTATACCATCTGTTTCCCACACAGATTAATTGGACATCTATAATATGTCTCCCACACAGATTACTTGGTCATCTATACTGTCTGTCTCCCACACAGATTACTTGGACATCTATACTATCTGTCTCCCACACAGATTAATTGGACATCAATAATATATGTCTCCCACACAGATTAATTGGACATCTATAATATGTCTCCCACACAAATTAATTGGACATCAATAATATCTGTCTCCCACGCAGATTACTTGGCCATCTATACTATATCTATATGTCTAGCGGACATCTTCATGGCACATTTAGAAAAAAAGAGATCCTCAGACATAAACAACTTGGTCTTCTACCATCATTATGTGGACGATATCACCACAGACGAGCTACAAGCAACATCGTTCCAGGCCATAATGACCATGACGCATAAAAACATCTCTCTATCTATGGAACACGAACACAACGAAGCATTGCCGTTCCTAGATATTCTAATGAGACGTAGAACAGACGGCACAATTCAAAGATCGGTGTACCACAAAGGAACATGGACTGGCCAATACCTAAATTTTCAGAGCTTCACACCTGTCCAGTACAAACGGGACTTAGTGCAGACCCTGTTTGACCGTGCTAGAAAGATATGCACCCAGGACACACTGACAGAGGAATTTGAAACTCTGAAGAATGTCTTAAACCTGAATGGGTACTCCACAGGATTTATAAAGCGCCACTGCCAACAGCCCAAACTAAAACCAGATGTAACTACAGTCCCTAAACTCAAGGTATTCATCCAGCTAACCTTTCGATGGGATGACGTAATGCAACGTCTACAAGACCGGCTTACTACAGCAGTAGGCCGAACATTCTGTGCTGCAACTCCAGTCATTAGGTATAGAACCACACCGATTCCCACACCAGCAGTCAAAGAGCCTGTTCCTCTGTACGCCAAAAACAATTGTATTTACCAATTCACATGTAGATGCAAGGCCTTCTACATCGGTAAAACAGAGATACATCTGAACAAACGAGTGTCAGAACACATACCTCAATGGGTCGACAAGATACGACACACAGGCGATGTGAGCCTAGTGGGGCCGACACACCGGAAGCTCCCCGCGTCTTCAATTGGTAGGCACATTATCAAAAGTGGCCATGTGGTTGACAGATATTGCCTTTTGCGTGTTATTTAACTCACAAAATACTCGCTTGTTAAAGTTTGCAGAAGCAATAATGATCAATCAACGCAAGCCAGATTTGTGCAAACAGAAAGACATGTTCAGCTTAAAATTACCGTGGTAGACAATTGACATTACTGTGCAAACATGTGTATATTTCAACTTGAAGGATTTATCTAGTTAATTTACTTTATGTTGTGTGATTTCTGCAGTTTGTACCTGACGAGATGCAGCGAAATATGCCAGGCAATAAATCGTGCAATCTATTGTCTGTGTCTTCGTTATTCAAATTCACTACGGGAAAACATTGTTTTGAACATCTATACTGTCTCCAACACAGATGAACATCCATGTTCTAAATCATGAATATATTACCCTGAATGTGCAACTTGCAGAAATCTGTGATGCCAGAGAGTGCCGAGCTGGAGTTATGGTACTTCTGCATTGACCCGGAGAACATAATGTTGCCGTCAATCCCAACATTTTTGGCTGTTTGTGATTTCTTGGGAAGTTTACATTCAGTAGTTTGCCATTGCTGTCTGAACGACCATTTGATAAAAACCAATGCTAGGCTGTCTGCTGACAAATTGCCTGCAGCAACAGGGCTGCAGATATTCTTCTTCTGCCACCTTTCAGTGGGGTTGGCGTGAGAATGGCTACCTCAGCCTGTAGATAAATTTAGCTGCAAAATTAAACCAATCATGAATAAGTTAAAAAGGATTTGGCATGTGTTGGCTGAGAGCCTGTGCTCCAATGAAAGGCAGAAGATTAAAAAAGTACGGCAGGAGTAATCTTTTTTAAAATTTTGTTTTAAGGCAACAAGTCCCAAGAGAGCTCAGCTTACGGAAGAGGAGAGAAAAGCCACATTGACTCCTCTGAAAGAAGCAGGCTGGACTTTGGTTGAGGGCAGAGATGCTATTTACAAAGAATTCATTTTCACAGATTTTAATCAGGTATTTATTTTGTTTTCTTCCACTGTTTGTATCTTAATGTCTCCTGAAATACCTTGTTTCATTTGTCTTGCTTTTTTGTTAAAGTAATAAATGGGTTCCATTTTTTTGTTTCTTAATGTCTCCTGAAGCCCCTTGTTTCATTTGTCTTGCTTTTTTTAATGTAATAAATGGGTTATAAATAAAATAAATTTTAATGAAGGAGAATATAGAAATTAAACATCAACTGTCAATTAGCACCTATCTTAAAACATCTAAATATCAACACGCATAAAAAAAAAGAAATATATAGACACATTATTCATCTCAACCCTGTGTTAACAATGCCTGACATGGACAGTCCTAGAAACATGCATGTGTAAAATCACATGTGAGATGAGATGCAAATGAAATGCAGCTGGAAAATCAGGAAAAGATAGACAGATAAATGAGAAACAAAGAACTAGTGTAAGGATAACACCAATTACTGACTTTACTAACGGAAACATCTTAACAGGAAAGCAAGCAGCTGACCATTTTGCGGACTCATTCGCACAAGATAACAATATCAAAATTAGTCCAGAGAAACAACAAGAGATTCAAGATAAATGGCAACATACAGGACAGAAGGAAAATGTACATGAGGTTCTGGAGGCACCTATCACAATTAATGAACTGGAACTAGCCATATCAAAACTGAAAATGAGAAAGTCACCAGGAGCTGATGGTATCTCCAATGACATGGTCAAGAACCTAGGAACAGAGCCCAAAGCAAAGATGTTGCAGATCTTCAATAACAGCTGGACCTTAGGCAGTGTTCCACAAGCCTGGGAGAAGCAATCATGATTCCCCTCCTAAAATCAGGGAAAGATAGTTCCATTGCCTCCAGCTACAGACCAATTAGCCTCACCAATGGAGCGCATCATCAATCACAGACTGCAGTGGTACATTGAAAGTGAATACATCTTTGTGCCACACAGCAGGCTGGCTTTAGGCAGTGCTACTCTACAAAAGATCAGACAGCCTACCTCTCTCAAGAAATTGAGGATGCATTCCAAGAGAAGAAGCTGGTGCTTGCTGCATGGATAGATCTGTAGAAAGCCTTTGACAAAGTCTGGAAAGAAGGTCTGATGAAGAAACTGAGAAATTATAAAGTGAATGGAAGAATGTACAAATGGGTGAAAGCATACTCGCACAACAGAAGAGCCCGAGTACAGATAGACGGACTCAAGAGCAAGAAAGTACTGCTATGTCACGGCAGAGTCCTGTCCCCCACACTTTTTCTAACCTTCATCAATGATCTTGTTGCTAAGCTACCTCATGGAATTAAAGCGGCAATGTACACTGATGATCTGGTTCTATGGAGCACAAATGAACATGCACCAGTGGCCACCAGATTGCTACAAAGAGCTGTAGATGCATTTGTTGCATGGGCAAATAGATGGTGTGTCAGCATAAACACTGACAAGTGCAGCACCACTCTATTTACCCTCTCTCCAAAACAAAAGGCAGGGATCATCCAGATAAATGGAATACCCATTAGAGAAGATAAAGAACCAACTTACCTTGGTACCTTGGAGTAACATTTGATGGCAGGCTGACATGGAGAAAGCACATCAATAAAGCAGTAGCAAAAGCCAGAAGGAAAATAGCCATCCTGAGAAAACTAAGTGGAACCACATGGAGAGCCAGTGGGAAAATACTTAGCAAAGTTTATCAACAGAGCATACGACCACACAGTGGCGTCACTGGGGTTGGTGTCACCCAGTGCGGTAAACTCTTGGTGTCACCCCTCTAGACTTTCACCATGGTCTTCTTCCGAGTGTTCCTGTACCATATATAATCGCATATAGTAATGTTTGTAAAATAAGTCAAAAAGTTAATAAGGACATAAGAAAGAAAACAAATTGAACAATATAACTTCAATACTTCAGGTAAAACATAAATAAAGAACTTCGACAAACTCGGACAAAGTTAAATTTTTGTTATTTAACATTAAAATTTCTGTTATTTAAAATTAAAAGTTTCCCATCCTGGTCTTCAAAGCTGCAAACCTGTCAATCACATCATCAAAATCAATATCTTTCACCATATCACTTTCAATTGATAATATAGCCAGATCAGAAAGTCTTGACTGTCCCATGGTTGATCGCAAATAGTTCTTTATAAGTTTCAGTTTTGAAAAGCTCCTCTCACATGAAGCCACAGACACACAGATCGTAAGAAATAGTTGTAGGCTTAGTGAGAGTATTGGGGGAGATTCAAGGAAATCCCAGTCAACTATGAATTTTAAAATATCAAATATTGACCAGTCTTTGGCTTTGTGGATATCAATATCTGCTGCCTTCAGGTGTCTTCTCAGCCTTGGTATTTCTTTTAAAAGCTCTACTTCGGATAGCTCATCATAGAAAGTGGTCAATTTTGGAACTGACACCAGCAACTCTTCTTCAGTTGCTGATAGAAGACTCTTGGCTTGAACAGCCTCAAACATATTTGCTACTTCCTTGATCGCTGTTGATCTGGTCTGGAGTTCAGAATGAAAACGATCAATACACTCCAGCATCGCCCTATTGTTTTCTTCTTGCATAGTGAGTCCAGCATCTCTGAGTTGTTCCCCTGCCATTCTCTTCTTGAACCTTAATCTTCTCTCTACTGTTATTCCAAATTGGTCTGCTTTTAAAAGTTCCTGTTCAATTGCATGCTCCACTAAGTGACTGTGCTTCTCCTGCAGAAAAAGTCTTAATGCCTCTAACTTGGTCACTACTTTGCCAAGAGTTAAGCCTTTAGTCTGCAGATACTGCTGTGTCAAATTAACTTCCTCAAGTACAGCAGCCCAAAAGTAAAGGTAGCACAGAAACGTGAAATCACAGACAGCAGGTAAAAGACCTTGTGCTGCACCTCTTGTTTCCACATTTTTACGAGGATCACATAGAGCTTCATTCGCCGCCACATATTCATCAAACTTATCTTTCACCGGTTTAACAGCAGCATGATGTGCACTCCAGCGTGTTGTTGATAGCCTTTTAATCGACATTGCAGTGTGTTCAATTAAAACATCCCATCGATGGGTGGAAGCAGCAAAGAAGGAATACATTCTCTCAAGAGTTCCAAAAAATGTTACACATAAAGCATTTTCAGCAAAAGAGTGTTGACCACACAAGTTAAGCGAATGGTCCACGCATCCGTTAAAAATAGCTTTCTTCTTTCTTTTCAGAATGGCTTGAACACCTCCATGAATTCCAGACATTGTGGCAGCATTATCATAACCTTGAGCTCTGCACATCATTATGTCAAGTCCATCACTTTCTAGATTTTTTTAAATGTCTGAACTGAGGTCATCAGCTTTTTTCCCCTTTAACCCGTTACAGGGTGGACCGGCCATTTGCGTCCAATACGTTAAACGGGCAGAACGTCTCAAACCGGCCGATACTATTATGCATTGTAAAAACGCGATCTCTCGGCTTTCCGATACTTCCGACGGCTACTTTCGCTTCCGCCAATAGCTTGACAACGTGGCCGCCATTTGTAAAGCGCGTACTATGAATTTGAACAGACTTTTACAGACTTTTTTTGATAGTTTTCGGAGTTTTTACGCTGTTTTTCAAAACGGATTTCGGCGATTCTTCAAGTGATAGCCGAGATTTCGCTCTGTTCAATTTAAGTGACATTAAAGGGCACGAAGTTGACTATTAATCGCAGCTAGACATCAGTGCAAAGCGTTACTTTGCATTAGCAGTCGTGAGTCGGACTTTAAAGAAAGTGATTATGACTCTGAAAATGTGTTTGTAAATTGCTGTATAGATGACGGAAAATCACAAACAATATGCCGTATTTCGTAAATATTTGTGTTCATATATGGATTACCGACAACAATCACGTGAGTAACATATTCTGCATGCTTTTCCCTTCACTGTGTTGTTTATTTAACTAAAATCGGTTGACTAACACCTTATTCGTGCTGTTTTTACTAACGTAACCCGAAATTTTACCGAACCTGAAAAAATCTTGCCCGTTCAGGGCTACAAAATGGACAAGCGTCTGCCCTGTAAAGGGTTAAAGGGAAAAATCCTAGAAACACTTCTCTCACTTCAACTTCCCCATTGTGGATTTTCACATATCTGATCACCTCAGACATCTGGTCAGTGTGATGTCAGGTGATCTGTCGAACATAATTCCAAAATACCTTGCAGCCTTTATATCATTTACAAGAATTTCCTTCACATGATTTGCCAGAACAGTTATAAATTCATTCTGAGTTTCTGGTGAAAGATAAGATATGGATGCTTTTACTGTTACAGATGTAGTTCGCTTTAATCTCATTAGGTGCTCTTTCAACACAGGGTCATATTTAGAAAGCATCTCAACCATCTCAAGAAAGTTTCCTTTATTCAACGAAGATGCATCTTCCTTATGGCCACGAAATGCCAGATTTTGCTTAGCAAGAAACAATGTGATATCAAGCAACCTGTGCAAGATATCCCTCCATTTTTTTTATCCCTATCCATTACAGCAACACTGTCGGCATCAATTGTTTTGTGCAGCTTAAGGCCTGCTGCCAATGTTTTCCATTTTTCAAGGCAACCTAGATGGTCATCCGATATCTCATGATTATGTAATTTTGGGCTCAGCTTCCACCACTGCTGAAACCCAGTGACAAATTTTGATGTTTGTTCTGTTACATTAACAGCAAAGAGTCTGTAGCAAAAGCAGTATAATTTCTCACTGACGAGCGAGTAAACTATCCATGACCGCAGTATTTTCTCACCATTTGGCATCGTCTTGTAGAACCATTCTTTTGACAGCTGGCGCACATCTCCTTTAGTCTTTGCACCTTGCCTTGTCACAGTACTGAAAGGCCCATCCTTGTTCTGAAAAGAACAACTTCCTCTTTTGATAATTTCAACTCGAAAATGATCTGGAACTGGTACATTCCAGAAAGAAGCATCAGATAAAATATTCCAATTTTTCTCATCCACTTGACTCATCACATTTACAGTATCATGACGAGAATCATTTTCAGCATGCATTTCTGTTTCAACTTCATCCACTGCTATTTCATTATGTATTTCTGCATCAATCTCATGATTCTCTTCCATTTCTGGCTCTAGTTGCTCTTTTGAAGAATGCATGCTGTCAGCATGGGAGGAATCCTTATCAATTGTAGATTGAGGAAGAACGTCTTTTGATGAACCTTGTCCATCACTTGGTCTCTTGACATATTGAAGCATGAATCCAGGTAGTGATTTTAGTGATTCACATCTTTTCTTCTTTGCTTTTCGCTGCTCGCATCCACTAGGCCTCTTTGATTTGTGCACTCCATGTGGCATGATGGAATATTCTAAAATAATAAATCTATAATAAATTAGGGACTTAAAAATATACAACTAAACAAAAAGATATAATATAAATATATAAAATCTGTATAAATAATTATAATCCAAACATTTATGATTTATTCATAATTTAATAAATATAGTTATTTAGGTTAAATTGCGTTGTTTACCGTAGAATTAAAATGTAATTAAAAAATGATTATGTACACTAAAAAGAACCGTCTAAAAAAGAAAACTTGTCATACAAAATATTAAATTTTTAAAAATATTGTCCATGGAAGTTACAACTTTTTTATTTCATTGTAACAAGTTTGAGTGGATTGTAACTTTTTTACTGGCTAATGGAATATTGAACATACCAACCTGCATACGATGGCAAATGCTGCGGATGGCAAATGCTGCAAGGCACAATTAATGGATTCATATACAAATGTAACCGGCGGTCAACAATATTCGTTGCAACACTTCTTCTTAACTTTTATCAGGAAGTTTTGTCGCCAATGCACGACTGTCATTTCATGACATATATTTTATTATTTTATATTGCGAATTGCTAGCGAATGTCCGTAACCGCATCAATTATTGGGGGGATCTGCGTGTGGCAGTCTCAACAGTGACTCGTTGGTTCGAAAAATTACACAACCGTTATTTATTTTTCTATTTACATCTTTTTAATTAAAAAATTAAATTAAAAAATTAAAATATATATTTTTCAGACAGATAGAAAAACGTGTGTATGCTGTAATTATTAATTTATTGTAGTAGTAAACTACTAGTATACTATAGTATAGTAATACTAACTTTTTTAAGTGGAAGCCTGCCGCTGTTTTTCTCCTTTAAAATTTATGCCCTGTCCTAATTAATTTACTTTAAAATATTTATATTTTAGTGATATTGATAAAATTATAAAATTTCGAAAAAATAATTATTTATATAAAAAACGAACCTGTAAACAACGTCTGTCATTTTCTGCAACCACGTGACTCCACACGTCATTAATTGGCGCGTTTGCAAATGACCCACGATTCTACTCCGACTCCGAGGCTCCAAGCAGCTCTGAGTCTTATTCATTTAAGCACCAGACGCTCTGCATGATGGCACCCTGTGCCTGCTCATGTATTTAACAATGAACAGTTATGAAACCCGACTAGACAGAGCTATGTCTGCTTTGTCAAATTTGCAATTTTTTTATTTTGATGTCACCCCTTGATGGTGTCACCCGGTGCGGCGCGCACCCCCCTAGTTACGCCCCTGCGACCACACCTGGAATACGGGTCAACTGTGTGGTGTTCAGCATCAAAAACCACACTACTAGAGCTGGACAAGGTGCAAAATCAAACAATTAAGAGTCACCACAGGAGGGATGAGATCAACCCCTATAGTGGAGATAGAGAAGATGGGAAGGACACAAGCACTGAGAGAGCGCAGAGATACAAAAGCGCTAATACAAGCAGAAAAGTTCCTCTTGAAGGAACCCTTGAAGTTCCCCCTATGAAGAACAGATTTGAAAACTTAGCTTTGGGGCGGTTGAAAAGAAGCAGTTTTATCCACCAGGCCAAACAACTCTGCAGAGAAACCACCGATCTGCCCACAGTTGATATCCTCCTGAAAACTGTTCCAGAGCACACTCCAAGGAAAGATGAACATAGACTATCACTACAAATCCAGACAAAAGTGAGAGGACTGTTTGACAAAGAAGAACAGAACAGTGTACAGCGCAGAACAGCCACTCTCAACTTCCTTGATGAAGAATACCCACAGGACCTCTGGATCCGAGTCTACACAGATGGGTCAGCACAAAATGCTGTTTGAAATGGAGCGGACTGTACATAGAATACGCAAATAATACTAGGGACAAGGCCAGAGTACCAACAGGAAAGTACTGCCATAACTTTGATGCTGAAATTTAGACAATCAAGACAGCAACAGAGAAATTACTAAATAGCAGCCATGGTACACAATCTGTGGTGCTATTGACAGATGCAAAATTAGTATTCGAGGCGCTCCTGTCTGGGAAATTACCAGTACTAAGGACACTACTTTCTGAACTTTGCAGTCACAACAAGGTCACCATACAGTGGATACCATCCCACTGTGGAGTACCAGAAACGACAGAGCTGATTGAATGGTTAAGGAAGGAGCAAAAGAAGAACAGCCTGATGTGCCCGTTACATTCCACGCAAAGAAAAGAATGATCAAATCAGTCAGAAAGCCACCAAAACCTGCTCAAGATGACTACCACATTATGGACAGACCAGAACAAGTCATTATTCTGCGCCTCAGAATGGACACAATAGATTACGCAACCACATGTAAAGAAAATTCGATTTCCGACTGCCAAGGGATATTTTATGTGCGCAACAATACAGACGGGTGTCCAATCTCACTACCCAAAGACCAGG
Source organism: Cepaea hortensis (assembly GCA_963921405.1). NCBI lineage: Eukaryota > Metazoa > Mollusca > Gastropoda > Stylommatophora > Helicidae > Cepaea > Cepaea hortensis. Next base: position 86,032,771 of record OY992879.1, on the reverse strand, counting down.
GGAAATTTTTATTACGAGAAGTCCCCGTGAAAAAATCCCGGCCCTAACTGGGGCTTGAACCCGGGACCTCCAGTACTCAAGGCGGACAACATAACTCAAGACCATGCAGCCCCCCCCCCCCCCACCACCCCACTCAAACTTTTCCAGTCAGAGTACACACATCCTCCTTTGCAGATGACCTAGCCATATGGACATCTGAAGAATATATTAGTACAGCTAACAGCAGAATACAGCAAGCCTTATTAGCACTAGGGGAATGGTCAAAATCATGGCTTGTGAAGATAAGAGGAGAAAACATGATGCACAGTGTTCTCCCTCTCAAATAAAACTAAGCTGGTATTGAATGGAGAAATATTGCAGCACCATGAAGAAAATCCAGACTATCTTAAGAGTTACCTTTGATCGTCGCTTGACATAGAAGACACAGGTTGAGAAAAATCGAACAGGAGCAAGGCAAAGAATGGCAATCATGAAAAAGCTTGCTGGTACAACATGGGGAGCAGATGAGAAAATTCTCAAGAAGTTATACACTGGACGGGTGAGGCCAGTACTGGAATATGGCATCGCAGCTTGGGCAACAGCAGCTAAGTCAATATTTAACAAAATAAGTAGAGTCCAAAATCAAGGAATGTGAATCATAACTGGAAGCCTGAAGACAATGCTTATTCATGAACTAGAAAAGATCACTTGTTTACAAACAATGCAGGATAGAAGAGATAGTAGAGCCCAGCAACAAACAGAAAATTTTAGAAGATTGACAGACCACCCCATGTATAAAAAGTTTTATGATTTTGGAAAGGGAAGACTGAAGCGTAGCAACTTCGTAGAAACGAAAGATTAAGGCAGATCCTATACTTAACATATCAACATTCAAATCCATTTACAATGCACACGAGTTCCCAGCTTGGAACAGCAGCCTGAGATGATAGTAAACATTCCTGGTATTGGTAAAAAGAACACTCAAAATGAAACAGAAAGAAGAAAAATAACCCTAAACTACATAAAAGAACATTACCCAAGAAGCTATTGGACCCATGCATATACAGATGGATCAGCCAAATATTCAATAGAAATTGGAGGCGGAGGAATTCTCCTAAATTTAAAAAATGTAGTGGGAAAAAAAACAGTCAGTGGCAACTGGAAAATTTTCAAGTAACTTCAAAGCAGAGGTAAAGGCTTTGAAAACTGCAGCAGAAATGCTCTAGATGGAGGAAAATAAAGAGAAGCAAATAGCTATCTTCACAGATGCAAAGTCAGCTGTCTCAATACTGAAGAGCAAAAACAGCACAGAACTAGCTGACCTAAGAGCAGCACTCTATGGACTATGTCAGAAGAGGGCGGACGACAACCTCAGCCTGACATAGACATAACCTATAATGAGGCAAAGAGGTTTATAAAAAGCACTTATAGAACCAAATGGGAATCAGAGCATCCAGGCCACCAGAAAGATGATGCATATTACAAACTCGACCAAAGTGAACAAGTGGCAATCTTCAGACTCTGCACAGGACATAACAGGCTGAAATACCACTTGTTCAATAAACAAAACATAGGAGATACTGATGAATGTAATTGTGGAACTGATAAAATGACAGCTAGACATTTGCTGCAGGAGTGCCCAATATGTGCAGAATCGAGAAGAATATTTTGCCCACACCTGCTTCATTTGAGCTCTATGGAGATATCAACAAGCTCAAGTTGACTGCAGCTTACTTTAACTACATTCAGGTTGACATCTAAAGGTGCATGAAAAAGTACTTAGACTGCCACACTTCATACCACAGGTATGTCAGTAGCAAAAGAGTCCCAGGGGCATGAAATGGGATATTTCTTGGCTAGCAAATCCATTATATGGAAAGTCCAAATCAAAAGCTAATTGTGTGGGCGTCATCAAAGGTGGAAAAAGTGTCCTAGTGGCACGAAATGGAATATTGCTTGGATAGCAAATTCATTATGTAGAAAGCCTGTATCGAAAGCTCACTGTGTGGATGTCATCTGAAGGCTGCATTCTTCTGGTTTCTGGAGGAGCAGCCTGTGGTGGACAGAAGGCCCAATATACAGAAGTGAGGCTAAGCAGCCATGTGCAGGACGTGACGATTCCTTGAGTGAGCCCAGTACTAGAGTGCTATGTGTTGGCTCTGCAATTATGGAAGCCTCCTTGGATGGCGAGGAATGGCCATGGTCTACCCTTCCCTTCCTTTGAGGGCTGACCAGGATGTCTTCGGCTGCTCTAAATGGGCCAGATGGGATGGGGGATAACACCACAACAGTGAGAGTCAAATATCCTAAGAAATCCCCGGGAAAGTTAACCCGGTCAACAAATGCCTGCCACAGAAGTCGGATGTGTCAGTCATAGGTGCAAGAGCGCAGCTTTGCTGTAAACAGGAACAATGTAATCTTGTCCAAAAAACTCTCCGGATGAACGCAGAATAAGAAGTATTCCTTCTGCATTTCAGGCTTTAAAGTGACTGCACAGGTTTTCATAATATGGAAACTATTTGAAATATGGTCATTCATTGGTTGTTAACTAAATGCTAATGTATTTATAATTGTGGCTACTTTTCAGGCATTCGGTTTCATGACACGTGTAGCTCTCAAAGCCGACAAGATGGATCACCACCCTGAGTGGTTCAATGTGTACAATAAGGTCAGGAATGAAAACTGTCAGTTTTTTTTTTTTTAAATCCTTCTGTTCTATAATTTTCTTCAGTGATCATTTGCTATGCATATATTCTAGGATGGGTCATAAACAGGAAAGTTCAATGAGGTCTTCACAGGTCTCACAGAATATATTTCAACGGGTCAGATTTCCTCCCTCAGTTTAGCAAAGTCATGACAGTCTTGGGGGGGGGGGGGGGGGGGGGGGTTTTGCTTTAGTGCTCCATATTTGCAAGTGGCATAGTTGGTGAAAACCATTTGGTGGAGATGTGCTCTGTGTCTGCATGTCCTTTTCTGAGTGAAGATTTTGGTCTGCACATTTGTCAAGCTCATTTATGCTGGGTTGTTCTCGTCTGTGGTTTTGTTTTCTTTACATTTCTTCCTCATAGAATGCTATTGTAGTGTTCTTGCTTCCCTAAAGCTCTGGTAAATACCTGGAGGGCTAAACTACGTGGTATGGTCGAAACAAGAACGCTGAGCTGATCCACGACTCTGGTGATCGAGTGGGATGGCAAAACATGACCGCCCATGCTTACCAGCAATGGCTCATGATGATGATGATGATGAAAGCTCTGGGATTAATAGGGCTACTCAAGGTTTCCTCCAGCCTTTACCAACTCGTCTGTCTTTTTATTTCCCGTGGGCTGTTATCCACCACAAGACTGGACCTGTTCTTGTAGACACCTTCTAATGTTGTGTTTTATTTTATGAATGATATTGATCTATTTGGAGCATGAGATTTCTTAGAGGACTGACTCTGAGTCAGTGAAGACAACATTTTTTTGTGTTAATACCTTTCCACATGAGATGAGATGTATAAGAAATGCATCTGGAAAAACAAGTAGAGAGACAAATGAGAAAACTTAGAACTAGTGTAGGGATAATACTGATTACTGATTTATAGAACACCAAAAAAAGTAAATGGCCCTACTATTTACTGATTTATAGAACACCAAAAAAGTAAATGGCCCTACTATTTCCTGATTTATAGAACCAAAAAAAAGTAAATGCCCCTACTATTTCCTGAGTTATAGAATACCAAAAAAGTAAATGCCCCTACTATTTACTGATTTATAGAACACCAAAAAAGTAAATGGCTCTACTATTTACTGATTTATAGAACACCAAAAAAGTAAATGGCTCTACTATTTAGTGTTTGTACAGCTATATGAAGTAAGGTTTTAATGTTAGTGTCAAAGGTCTACCATTGTTCCCTTCTCTAATAAAACAAAAATATGTCTTTTTTTTCCCCCTCTGTCTCCTTAATAGGACACATCTTGATCAATCCTGTTAACTCTTGTTTGTGTTGTTGTTAATTCCAATATTGCTGAGTTGTCTACTCTTTACATTCTTATGAAGGTGTGGTTCCTGTACCAGGGACCTATCTATAGAGTGAGCTTGTAACTATTGGGAATGTCTGTGGTAGCTTTTCCCTTACATTTGAAAGTACTCGTACAATAGATTTGAAAAGAAGGTGGTCGATGGTTCCATGAGAGTAAGAAGAATTTCTGCTACAGGATGTATGTGTGGGATTGATACGGTTTAGATGGCTATTAATTTTAACATATCCTGTTTGGAAATGAAAATTAAGCTGTGATTTTTGCTGCTAAGCAGGCACATTGGTGTAACAGTTAGGACATTACACCAACAATGGCATGATTGTGGTTGGGCAAGGGTACAATATCAGTTCTCATTGCTTGCTATGGGAGGAAACGACTGGTTACCTATTTCTCTGTGCATTCCCACCTTCAAAATGTGATGGCCCTGTCACTTTACAGACCCATAGCAGGAAACTGCTTCAGGAAAATTTTTTGTAAAATTAATAATTTTTTATTTGGTTTTGGTGCCTTACTGCTCATCAGCTTACTTATTACTACTTTCATTTCTTGTGGGCTAAAAGTAGCCACTTTCATAACATTTTAAAAATTGCTTTATAATTATATAACCTGCATAGTTGGATACCTCTTGAAAAAAAAAATCCAACGGTACCTTATTCAAGTCTGTAGGTCATTTTTAAGCCGAGATATTAATGTTTGTATGTCAGTTTATCATTTAATAGGAACATATAGAAAACAGTTTTGACCCTTTCACTTTTTGTGACCCTACCTACACATTCACATAACTGTTGGTTACACTGTCATCAAGGAGATTAAGGCAATGCTAACCCTAAAAAATTAATTTTTATAATACTTAATTTCTATAATCTGTTATAATATAGGGTTTGATACTGAAGACTGCTGATCGATAAAATACTGTCAAATTGACTTTGCACTTAATGGTTGCTATGGAAACCAAGATAAACAGCGGCCATATTGAATTTCTTAATGTACCTCTAAAACAGTTATTTTTTAATGTACAGGCTAACCTCTATGTTTTATGTGTACATAAATAGACCCTTTACAAGTTTAGTAGAAAATTTTAATGATATCTCTTTGCAGTTTTTTTTTTCAAAATGTGAAAATGTTAATGACATTTTTCATGACATTTTTTTTTTAGTGCAGCACAAAAACTAAAATGTAATTTTCAAGATTAATCTACTCACAATGTAAGTGATATAATAAAGAATATCTCTGCAAAGTTTGATTAAAATCTACCGAATAGTTTTTAAAACAATTGTACGTAAGTTGTGTGATTTCTGCAGTATGTACCTGACGAGATGCAGCGAAATATGCCAGGCAATAAATCGTGCAATCTATTGTTTGTGTCTTCGTTATTCAAATTGTTTTGAAGTGTACTTATGTATAAAAAACTGGCGAAATGAGAAAACTGGGAAAAACTAATTATTTTTTTGTTTTTTATTACTAATGCACTCTTTTACAGAGAAAAAAAGTGTAAAGTGACTGTTAAAATTGTCCTGCTGAATATGCGGGACCTCCCTCCAGAGCATGCAGCTCACCTTGTCTCTTCAGTTTGGCCGCTCGTACAGTGTCACGTCTTTTAGTTTGTTTATCCTTTTTGTCCAAAAAGGGAAACCTGGACCAATGCAGCAGTCTTTGCCCAGGATGTCTATGAAGGTTTCCACTCAAGCACTGAAACCGTTGCTGCAGTGATTGATCTTGAGGACGCATACAACAGAGTACCACTGGATTTTTTAATGTTTCAGCTTCTCGAACTAAACATAAGTCCATTCCTCCTTAGTTGGATCGCTGCAGCCCTCTTCCAACGGAAAGTAGTTTTTAGATGTGGCAGTTGGACTTTGGAACCAACAACAATATATCCTGGCCTACCACAGGGATCACCATTATCTCCGGTACTGTTCAACGCCTACACAGTGAGAATCACCAGTGAGCAGATCACTGGACCTGGCAGGACATTGTCATATGCCGATGATGTTTTAGTGTATCGTCAGGGGAAGGATAGAGAGGAGGTTGCTGTGGAACTACAAACTGAACTCAATCGCATAAGTACTTGGTGTGATGAAGCTGGGGCAATGGTCAACCCAACAAAGGCAACAGTGACTTGGTTCTCGTTGAATAATCATATTGTCAACACTCCAACACCAACTGTAATGCTGTGTTCAGAGACGGTGGAAAGAACGCAGGCAATGAATTACCTGGGGATACGGTTTGATCGAAGCCTTGCTTATAATGTGCACATAGACCAGGTGATAACAAAGGCCAAGCGGGGTTTGGCAGCGATGCAGGTGATGGCGGCAGCAAACTGTGAGCAGCGCCATCTATGTCTTCTGTACGAGGGGCTGGTCATGTCTGTTTTGGAGTATGCAATGGCAATCCTGACTCTCAGCCATAAGCAGATGGAAAGGATACAGAATGAAGCTATGCGCATTATTCTTGGATGTACAAGAGATACAGCATGCAGGGCGATGCGCTACCTTCTTGGGTTTCCAACCATTGAAGAGAGAATACAAGATTGCAGGGCACGCGCCTACCTCAGAATTAACGCAAACACACAACATCCACTGCATAGTGAAATTAGGAAGGTGAAGGGCAGCAGGTTAAAAAGAGGACGGTCGTGGATGGGTCAAGCCGAAGACATTCTTCAACAGGTGTGTTCACTTGAGGACTTAGAACCTGGCGAGGAGTGGGTGCAAGTGCCAACAGACTTCTTGCACATCCTTTTCAGTTTGCATCCAACTTGACAGAAAATGCAGACAAGAAAATCCGGCTGCTGTTGAGGCTGAAGTACAAGCGTTGATTTTCGAGAATTCGCTAGACGGTGACGCGGTCATCTACACAGATGGGTCGGTCGTCCGACATGTGAGAAGCTCATGGGCCTTTACAGCTCGGGCCGGAGGGAGAATTGTGAAGGAGGACTCTGGTGCTTTTACTGAAACCACAAGTAGCCTGACCATGGAAGTCATGGCAGTAAGTAAATCAATAACATGGCTCGAGACACAGACATTCACTAGGGCTTGTTTCCTTAGCGACTCAATGAACATGATCAAGAGGATAGAGGAGGGGTCGATCCGAAGAGAATGGTTGCTGCCTCTGGAGCGGTCTCGACTGGCAAAGATTAGTTTCATCTTCGTGCCAGGGCATGCGGGAGTACAAGGAAATGAGCGGGCTGACAAGCTCGCAGGTGAGGCTACTGTGGAGGGCGGACGCGCCATGGACCGGGCCGACATTCTGAATGCTCTACGAGAAGTAAGACTTTTGCGAGAACCTAGTGATGACTGTGAATCTACAACAATGGCCAGACTGCGAGAGCAGCAAATTAAAAGAGGTGTGGCCAAACAAGAACACTACGCAGGAAGCCAAAGAAGATTGATAAACCAACACAGAACTGGCGTCGTTAGCCGCTACACGCTGCGGGATTTGCTGAGGAGGGGATCCGAGCACTTATGGACTGAATGGTTCGATGTGCAATGAGGATGATCTGTCGACTAACTAACTAACTTATCCTTTTTGTACTTCAGACTATTTCTTACTTGCTTCTGCATCCTAAATGTTCCCAGTCTCTGCATATGCAGGCCTGTAGAAAGTCCATAAAACTGGGCAGTGTCTTGGGCAGCAGCAGCTCCAAAGTTGAACTCTCTTGCTGCAGTTACAACTGCAAACTGAACGCGCTTGCGAGAGGCAAAGTTGTCTTTAGTGCATCGAGCCCATATCAAGCTGTGTAAACACTCATTTGAATTCTGTGTTTGTCCTGACACACATCTACTAAGTAGTTTAGTGTCAGACAGCCTTTCATAAATTGGCAACAGTTATTTCTCAAGCTTGTCACGGTTGAGCCAAGTGTGTAACATCTTGTTATGAGGACCTGGGACCTGATGCTTAGCCAGGGCAGATTGAAAAAAACACCAATATTGCTCTCCACTTGGGCACATTTCATGACGTGGACTTTTGTCTGTTGAAAAACAGTGATGCAGTGAAGCCATAACACTTTTCCTCATGGACTCTACACTTGTGTTGTTTCGTATGGCTCTATTGTAATAAATTGTCAGCCTACGGATGGCATTTTGTGTAAGCTGACCTTTACCGCATCCTCCTACACCTTGCTTTCGGCAGTCAGCAACAACATTGCGTAGTGCTGTTCCAAGGCGTTTACTGACATGGTTGATACACTCCTCTTTGTCTATCTGAATGTCATCCCCATATGGTTTGATCTTGGTAAGTTCCGCAAATGTTTTGGTGTCACCATCAGAAAGTATTGACATGTAGCGAAGTTTATGACGGGCCACAGACCGTCGCCACAGCACCCTTGCAGCCTCCACCTCCATCATTCCAGCAGATCCTGTGAAATTGTTGTCACAGTTTAGAAGATGTTCTGCCTTCCATGCTGCAAATTCATCTGGTTTGTCCCTGGAAAGTGTCTTACCAGTGGTTTCACACACCTGGCAATATGTGGACATAACATGGGCATCTATGCAAAGTCCTGTAAGAACATCCACTGCACAGCCAACTCCAATGTGGGATGTGTGGCCTCTAGTCAGCCAAGTGCCATCAAAGCTGACACTAATATCCAGCACATCATTGTCATGTACAGTTATGCCTGACTGTTGTGCATGAGCCTGTCGAACATACTTTATGGTTTGAGAAAAAAACAGTGTCCTCCAGATCTTCTATCTTTGAATATAGTTTATTCGCTTTGCTGTGAAATGTTTTGTGATGAAGACCTTGCAGGTTCATGTTTTCACAAAAATTGTTGAATGTCGTTGCACCCATCCCACAGACTAATGCTGAATACACTGACTGGCTGTTGACAGCAAAAGATCTATCCCCATCATTACTTCTTGCAGATAGGTATCTTCCACACACTACTTCTTCACAACAAGAGCAGTAAACCTCTGCATACACAGCTAATCCCTTGGCTTTCTTGCTGTCAGTTTTCAAGATAAGACTATCATTTTTACAAACTGGACAACATAACAATTTGATTATTGCCTCAATTTCTGAACAATCAACTATTGCTCTGTGTTCCCATTTTTGATATCCATTGTCGTCACCAGAATCATACTTGCTGCTAGTGGATGTTGTGTATTTATACGTATCTCTTTTAAATTGGCTTCGGGTAATAAAAGAATCACTTCCACAACTTTGAGAAGAACACGATAGCACTGATTCATTCAGATTCACTGTCAAAACACTTGGATTTGGAAGAAGTGGCATGTGCACTTTAGCTGGGTCACTTTCGGTAGTTTCAGAATTGTCTGTATCGTTTACGACGTTCTGATAGGCTTTTCGCTGCTTACGAGCATTTGTGAGGTGTAGTCTGAGAGATTTCTTACGTTGAGCAGATGACTGGATGTTAAATTTCTTAGAACGAGGCATATTTCAATGCGTGTCAGTCTGTCGTCAACAATGAACGTACAGCATTTTGGAAACCCACGTGATCAATTTCAGCCATCGGCGAACGCAGATTGCTTACGATGTTCCATATATGGAAGTTTCCGGAAGATGATAGACACGAATAACCCCGATGTACACAGAAAGGTTTCCGATTAGACGAACTCGTAGTTTTACGAAGTTAAGGAAGATCACGACGTTTCCAGGGATACCTTACACGTGCGTGTCGTGTTTTTCTTAGATATTGTTGCTAGGATTTGAAAACCGCCAATTTCGCAACAATTTTCAATAATTAGACAATTTGACACAGAGGGTGGGTTCAGTAAATTATGAATATTGCGTTAAAATAAGTTTTTAAACAAAAACAAGTACAGAATCTGATAGAAGACATGATAAGGTGTCTAAAAATGAACTATTCCAAAAATAGCCAAATTGACCAAAAATCGATGTTTTTACTGCCGCACATCGCCTTAACACTGCCGCTCTCTAGCTCAAGAAGAGATAGCTCTGTAAGTTTATATATATATATATATATATATATATATATATATATATATATATATATATATATATACATCTCAACGTCATGAAGTGATGACGTCAGATGCAGTGCGTGACTACTCGCTCGGTCTTATCAGCAACGTGATGCCGCCAGCATAGATGCATTTTGACAAAAGAAGTCCTGTTGGAAAGATGAAAAATTATCAATGATGTGGTCCGTGTAGAGGGGTAAAAAATTACACATAAATACAATAATGGGTTTTGAATGCAACCATGCAATCATTGGCATTGCAATTGCTATGAATATTCCATAACATTATTAAATGTTCATAGTTGGATGACAACTGCCATGTCCCACCATTGAAATACCACAATATACAGCATGCCATCTTTATAATTTCAGTTTGATATGGGATTGCCAACTCTAATTGTCAAAAACTAAATAATCATAAGTAAAAATGGATGATAAAGTTAACAAAAAACATACTAGTACAAAGCACAAAGTCTAGTTAAAACGGAATTGACGGGTGTACTTATGTCTTATAAAGTCAGTCTGTACTTCCATCCAGGACACAGATTTGAGAAGATGAGAGGTATAGATTCGTAGCTCGTGGAGGGAAACATAATATCCAGTAATCGGTTTCTGTTTTAGTGCGATCTTGAAATAATCGGGGAGTTTAATGTCACGAGTACTCTATATATCCTTACATTGGAGACACAAAAACAAGAAACCGAAAATTAACGCAAACATATCTCTGGTAAAATACGGCAACCGAAAAACATAGTACCTAGCTAAAAGAGGCATCAAAAGCAGCTGTACTAATTGCACCTGTACTATTTTTCAATGTGCCCTTTAGCAGCAATTCATCTAGCTTCTTTCTCTGTGCCAACACTGACAAAGAAGTTATTGAAGGCATTAGCTTTCTTATAAAATGCTGTTGCAATGCATCCACTACTACCCTCCAAAGACATTTAAGTTTCATGGTGACCTGCACTCTGAGACCAAAACATGTTCACTTTTCATTTTTATATGCTTGTTTCATATATCTGCTCTAAAGTCCCATGAGTAAAGATGGCTGATATCTGTTGCTTTTTTTATTTTCAGGTTCAGATAACTCTGAGCACACATGATGTTGGGGGACTGTCACACAATGATGTCACACTTGCTAATTTTATTGAGAGTGCAGCCAAGTGAAACACCGATAGCATTCTCAACTTATGTTGTCATCATCTTTGTTGATGATGCTGAATACATTAAAATTGTTTGTTTGCCCATGGTGAATTTCGTCATCTTCAGAATTGTGTTTAAATTGATTGCTATAGAAGGAGGTCTTAGAAAACTTGTGTAATTGATTTGGTTGGAACTTAGGCAATAAAGGTCGAAAGAAGACAACACAATAGAAAAGTATTGCACATGCAACATATTTTAAATTGGTCTGTTCAAAGATCACCATAAATTTGCTATTGTGATCAAGTAAGGTAAGACATTTGACCAGCAGTGCAAATAAAAAGAAGCATGATACAAAAATGTATTGCTAAAGAAGAACTGAATTATAATTTTTTGTGGTTAGCATGATGTAATTATCAATTAAATTACCCAATTGGATGAATAGAATCATAAACAAAGAAGTCTCTGTATCCCAGTAAAACCGACAGACAAAATATTACCCGTTTCCTCAATAGCATGCCATCTTCTGGAATCTGATCACATGATTTATAGAGACAGTGCACTTCATGTGTTGTTATGGACAAATGTTAAGATTCACTGAAGCTTTTGCGATTTGTTGTGTAAACAAAAAGACATGATAGTAAATTTAAAACTACCTTGGTAGACAATTTAAATTACTGTGGAAATGGGTGCGTTTGTTATTTCGGCTAGAATGATTCATTGTTGTGCGTTATTATATGTTGCAATATAACCTGATGAGATTTAGTGAAATATTCCAGGCGATAAATTGTGTAACCAATTATTGTTAAGATAATACAAAATTAAACAAAAGGTATGTTGAGATTATACAAACAAACAAAATACAGTGGAGTCTGGATAAGTAGAAGTCACAGGGGCCGAAGGAATTTGTTCTACTTATCAAGACTGCACTAATTTACACTAATACCATGCAGTAGCATTGAGTAAAATGATTGTACCACTTAGAAAATAGTTAGTGAACAAATAAATAGCAATACAATATCAGACATGTTTGATTATTTTAGAAAATGGAACATTGAAGTCCAATGAAAATTTCCAAATTAATTAAAGAAAAAGTCTTCATTTTTTAAAATGAACCAACCAGCCAGCACTACAATTCAAGTCTGTCTGATCTCCAAGACGTGCAAATTCTTCTGCTTTCGCAATAAGTAAAAGTCCATTTACTAGTACATTTGCCAATCTAATCGCAGTGAACCATTCTAAAAGAGCATCATCAAAAAACAATTTTCTGTAGCGGTCTTTATGCTTTAAAATGATGAGAAGTGTCAATGTTGGAATACCAAATTCTCTGGCTATATTCACTTTCTTCTTCCCACTATGTTCAACCTCTTCCAACAGCTCAGTCTTTCTTTCTAAAGGTTAAATAGTAAGCATTCGTCCACTAGCCGCCATTGACGTGTAGTGAGATATCATATATGCGAGATTGTTGTTCTCCGGGCTGACTAAAAATAATTCTTTCATGAAACAATTTTTGGGTGTGAAATGAACAGTTCGACTTAAACATGAATACTTATATAGTCGGTATTCATTTTTATGTTCGACTAATCCGAAAATTTGAGTTAACCGAATTCGACTTATCAGGACTTTTTATACAATGATAAAGAAGGATAATGGCTGCGACTAAGCCAGTAACGTCGACTTAAGCGAAATTCTACTTATCCAGGTTCGACTTAAGTGAACTCGACTGTATACAATCTCATAAACAAAACCTTATGAAGACAACGGCCAAGGTGAATTACTGTTAAACATACTTTTTGTTTCTTGTCAGATCTGCAGCCAAAATCTGTCTGTTTTTAAGGTTAGTTTAAGGTGTTTTAATTACAATGTAAGGTAATTTAATTATCAAATGCATTTAATTTGAATAATAAAGACACAAACAATATATTGCACAATTTATTGTCTGGTATATTTGGCCCTATCTCGTCAATTGTATACTAAAGAACTTGTTAAACAACATCATTAAAGCAGTGTAACATGAATCCTTTTATTTTAGTTAATAAACAATCTCCTGTGGTAAAGGATTTCTTTACCAGTTGTCTACACTTGTCTGATGCTGTGCTGTTTGTGGAATTGCAACAGCCATGTTTGCTCAGAATATGCATAATAGCAACCATAGATGTAACAAGAGTCATGGCCTCCATATAGTAAGAAAGTACACATTACTTAAAATAAAGTGCAGACATTCATTTACTGGTAACTGCTTAGAATAGGACTAAAACAGTATGACAAAATAACAAATGTGGAGCTTATGAATAGAACTAAACAAATTCCAGCAAATCAAGAGGTGAGGGCAAAGGTGCCTGCGCTGGGTAAGACACATTGAGAACTCCTCATAATAGTATATGGTGTATTTTTAATGACTGTACAGTGTTTGAAAATATTGCCAGTCCAAGTTTTGCATTCACCCTCTGTAAAGTTCATGCAACATAATAGGTAAATACAAAACTTGGACCGGCAATATTTTCAAACACTGCACAGTCATTAAAAATACACCCTGTATAACTAGAAAGACCTTTCTCTGGAATCCACAGGGGAAACAAAATGGAGGAAAACCTAACAAAACATGGAGAATAGAATTAGAGATGAGGTGAATAATATAGAAAGGACATCGGCAAAGATAGGACGGCTTGGAAAAAGTTGACTGAGGGTCTCATGCTTTAAAGGGGGATAAAGGGCAGCAGTAAATTACTTGACAATTTAGCAGAGCATTAGACTGCTCTACTAGTTAACTCTGGTTATGGGAATGAATCAAATTATTTATCATAGATTTATGTTGTCTCTTTTTCTTCATACACCTATCGATGTAAACCTGTATATAAAGAAAGCAACAGTAAATTTGAAGTTGATGACGTCTCTATGCAGATGATACAGTATTGATTGCAGACAATGCACAAGATCTACAACAATTAGTAGACGCAGTTGTTGTACACAGCAGCTGGGGTTGGAATTGGGTTATGGCCGTCACTAGGAAGAACGAAGTACCACAATGTAATATACAAGTAAATGGGAATATTCTTCAACAAGTGAATCGGTACAATTATCTCGGAACAGTCATAACATCTGATGGGAGATGCCTTGAAGATATTAGAACAAGAATCGCCACTTTAGCAAGATGAAAAACATTCTGATCAATAAAAAGATGTCAATTGAAACGAGAAAAAGAGAGTTGAGGGGATACATAGAGCCTGTTCTTTTGTATGGATGTGAAACTTGGACAATGTGCAGTCAAGCTGAAAAATATCTGTTGGCTGCAGAAATGTGGTTTCTGAGGAAAATGCAAAGAATACCATGAACAGACAGAAAAACCAATGACCAAGTACTACAAGAGACAAATGAAAATCGTAGACTGATTAGAGAAATTAGACGTAGACAGTCAACATTTTTTGGACATGTTATGAGAAGAAATGGATTGGAGAACTTAGTGACAACTGGCAAGATCGAAGGGAACAGACCAAAAGGAAGACTGAGAGGAAAATACCTGAATGGTTTGGCCACATGACATGGACGAGACAGGAACACTGAGCTGATCCACGACACTGGTGACAGAGTTAAATGGCGAGTCATGACCGCCCACGCTTTCCGGCATGGCACATGATTGATTGATTGACATCTCTATAGTGTATTCTTAAATGGAGCATGTGTAGACCAAAATAATGTTCCCTATACTGCATATATTGGACACCTTTGCAGCAAAGTTTTAGCAATAATTTATCAAGTTCCACATTTAATTTATCAGTATCGCTTATCTTTAGTTTATTGAACCTGTCATGTTTTATTTAATTACATTAATAGGATATATTACAACATTTAGGACATTCCTTGTGTATCATTTTGTTTGGTAAATATTTTATTATTGAGTATTGATCTCAACTGTTTACATCTGATATATTTTGGTTTTATCATGCATGATCTGTTCATATTACATGTGGGTATATTTGTTAGATTCAAGTACTTTACTTGGTATACAAACTTTGGATGCATTGATATTTTGTCTTCTATGCATATAGTGCTCTTTTTTGTTGTTGTTACAATGTGGTATCTACTGCTTTTTTAAAACACTAAGTCATAGTAGCGTTCATTAGGTAAAATAAAAAATTGTAGATGAGTGTTTTGAAACTAAATTCAGTCATTATTAGACTCTGCATTGTTCTTGAATTATTTTGTTTTCACGGTTAACATTTTACAATTTACAAGTTGCTGAAACTATAGTTAGTTTCATGCTGTTAATCCACATGCAAAACATTAGTCCGGTGCATTTCCCAGTAGTGGCGACTACTAGAAGTGGCAGCATTTGTGTGGACTATGGTCAAGTTCAAAGTGAGCAAACGCAACAACAACAAAAATGAGGAAAACAACAAAAATGAGGAAAACAACAAAACACACAATGTGACAAGAAGAGACAGGACCAAAAATGATGACAAGAGGCAAGTATCAATAATTTCAGAAATGGATTTGATCAAGTCAGCAATCAGATTTTTTTTTTGAGGGGGGGGGGGGGGGGGGGGGGGGGGGGGGGTTCGTTCGGTTGCTGTGAACTTGAGTGTGGTCCACACAGAGCTTGTTTTTTTTTTTTTTTTTTTTTTTTGCGTGTGGGCTAGCTTTCCCTATGTCCAGTGTCTGGCGAACTAACTGCGATTTCTGAGGTACTTGATATTTACGTTGAAAAGGCCCAATTTGTGACCCTTTGAAAATAAAGTTTGTTCATCCCCAATTCAAGGACGAGAAGTCAACACGTTAGTCCAACTGACCATATAGGGGTTGAACCCGCTACCTCATCATCAGCTCACTGAAAGTTTAAGACTGAGTGATCTTATCCATTCTGCCATGCTGACATTAGCAAACAGATGAAGTATATTTAAGAGTAGAAATCCATGGACTACGTCAGAAACCCAGAAAGGTTGTAATAAAATGGATCCTATCACATTGTAGTGTACCTGGAAATGAAGAGGCTGACAAATTTGGTAAGGATTATGGAAGACTACCTAAACCAGGTATAGGACTACAAAAAATTTCATCATCGTTCAAAATTCCCAAGCGCCCCCCCCCCCCCCCCCCCCCCCCAATCCATTTTGTCACATTCCAACCAATCCGTTACTTCTGGTGTAATTTTTTTCTCTGTTTAGTCCTACATTGTTGCACAATTTCGTCACCACTAACAGTCTCAGTTTCGTCATTAGATTAAGGCAAGAGTCTATTCCACCCATTCTTTGGGTTAGACACTGAAAGGTCAGTCAAGGCAGTAGCGACATTAAAAATAGCGTACAAGACAAGATTAAGAAACTATCGTAATTATAACGGTAAGTCCAGTGCAAAGCTTTCCCCATAATAGGCCTTCTAAATTTCTCTCCATCATAAGTTAGATGGCCTGCGTATGTTGCTGTCTTGTGTAAATTATCTCTTGAATCCATCGAAAGTGAATCTTATAAATGCCAATTTTGTTCACATGTCTACGCGTTGTGATCTTTCTCTTCTGTCTCTCCTGCACATTTCCCTGTGCGATTATCTTTGTTTGACTTCAGTGTCTTTTTACATGTCCACAAAATTCTCTTTCCTTACTTGTGTTTGTTTTAACCATTCGTCTACAATATTGAGCTCTTGTTGGATAGGTATGTTTATTTTCTATTCCGTTTATTGAATTTTTTTAACTCTTCAGTATTGCTTTACCATGGTTATGTTAATGACACAGATGTGATCGCTGAAAATGGGACATGGTTATAAGATATGATTGATATAATTGCAATAGAAATTCAAAACCAAGGACTTAGTTTGAATAACATTTTAAAAAAAAAGGATTGGAAATTACAAAGAAGACATGTCTTCCCAAATGCAACATCAAAGTGAATGGAAGCAATCTGAAACAAGTAAATGTATTTAGGTAGTTTAATACCAGCATTTGGAAGATGTTTTATGGAAGTTAAATGTGGAATAGCACAAACAAAAGCAACATTTCACAAGATGTAGAATATTCTGTACAATTTATATTTATCTATAGAGGAGAGGAAATAGCTCTTAAACGCTAAATTGAGCAACAGAAGCGAATAAAGGACAATTAGTAGTTAATGGGTGAATTGTGTGGAAGCTGTGAAGATGATGTTTCATAGAAGAAAGGTGAGAACATCGGGGACAGATAAAAAGTGTAATAAAGATATCTTGAAAGCAGGTAACTCACAATGAGAACTGATTACTCGCAATAGAAGAAGGCAGTCCATAATCTTTAGGCATGTCATGAGAAGCGGAAAGCTGGTTGTAAAGAGAAGTAGGGGAGACCAAGAGGGAAGATGCTAGAAAGCTTGACATCATAGCATAGAGCAGGGGTCATCAAACTTTATTCACAGCGGGCCAGATAACTGATAAAATGACGAGCGCGGGCCGCATACTAATTCTGTACAATACTTGCTCCAGTCTCCGTGGCGAAGGTCTTACGGACGCAGTTCGTAATCCCGTATACCCGCGTTTGAAATACAACTGTGCGCAATTTGGCAGCAGACCGTGTTTCGCTGATTTTTTATGCTATGGTATTGGTGCTGATCGTTCAGAAAGCAATGGCAAACTACTGGACGTAAACTTGCCAAGGCATCAACAGAAGCAAAATATGCTGGTGTTGACTGCAAAAGTCCTGTAAAGAATAAGCAACTAACTTTAACAATACTTGCAAGGCAGAACGAAAGCTCTGGGGAAAAAATACGAAAAACTCAGTTAATCATGGGTGAGTGGCGTGCAATGCACAAACAACAAAGACAACTAACATACTTATTTACTAACAAAAGTTATTTAAAAAAGGCGATGTTAGCAAAAAAGATAGTTACATCAAACATAGTGTGCACATATCTGAATCTCACAAACTAAGTAGCAAAAAAGGTTAGTGAGATTTGTGAAACTGATATTTGGGTTTCAAGATATCATCAATGTTTGGTTTGGAATTGCTGCATCCAATCAAGAGAATTGCTTTCAAATGTTCATCAGTCAATCTCGTTCGATATGTTGACTTCACATACTTCATTTTTGAAAATGTTTGCTCACAGACATAAGTTGTTCCAAACACTGATGCCATACCAGCGGCATATTTGTTCGCTTTCGGAAACTCAGCATCAGGTAAGCAGTGGTAAAATTCAACAAGTATTCCTTCTCTGTGCTTCTCTTTCAACAAGTCATTTGCTTGCAAATCAATTAGCTCCAACTGTAGTTCAAATGGCACATCATCAAGGTTACAATCGAATGGATTCTGGAACAGAAGAATGTCGATCTCAATTCTGTCAAGATCTGAAAATCTCTCCAAAACTTATTCTTCAAGTCACGAATATGGCAAGTCACAGAATCAATTTCTTCAAGAAAAACCTGGAACTGACAGTGATTGAGTGCATGTCCCCGAATGAAGTTCACAGCAGAAACGACTGGTTTCAGTACACAAGAAATATCTTTCCCACAGAGCGCTTGCTGAGTATGATGTAGTGTATGAACAGAGCGCCCGGAATTTGCAAATCTTCCAATTGAGTCCTGATTTGCCCCATCAGACCCTTCCTCGCTCCAGCGATGTTTTTTCCCTCCATCAACTGTAACACCTCGAAGCTGAGTCTACTGAAGGTTATAGTCTTGCAAAACTGTTTGCACTTCCATGAAAATGTCTTTTCCAGTTGTTGTTCCGTGCATGCTGCAAACGGATGCCAACTCTTCCGTTATCTGAAAGTCCAAATTAACACCACGAATGAACACGAGGAATTGTGACGTACTCGAGAGATCAGTAGACTCATCCAGCGCCAGACAATACCACAATAAGTTCCTATTTTTCTCGCATATCTGTAGCACTATGTTCTCTTCGCACAACTGAACTTGCCGAAAGGCTGATACTAGTTCCAAACAAATCGGGCTTTCTCCGGACACAAGTCATTTGCTGCTTCCATCATACACTCTTTGATGAAGTTGCCATCAGTAAACGGTTTTCCTCGTTCTGCCATCTTATGTACTATTTTGTAACTTGTACGAGTGACAGATTCATTTTCAGCAAACTTTCTCGTGAAGCGATTTCTTTGTGTTTCTAAACGACGTTTCATGGACTCATATTTCTCAGAACGTAACTTTCCAGAAAACTTTAAATATGGTGATAGATGTTTTATTTCGTAGTTACGCCGAAGATTTTACTCTTTCAAAACGGCAACACTTTCACTGCATATTACGGAGCTGGATTTCTGATCCTTTGTTTTCACAAAGAAGTACTTTACGCCCCATTCTTCATTGAAAACGCAACACTCAGTGTCCACTTTTCTTTTCTTAGTAGCCATAATGAAGGGTGAATTACACGGGATCTGAAAATAAAGACGACATTGAATTAGAAACCCAATTAAAATCTTATTGTAACACAAGAAAAGCAGCGGACTAGGGGTCACCGGTGAAGCTACGGCTCACTAAAAGTACATAAAAGGGGAGTCAATAAGTAAGCCACAAATGGCTGTAGAAAAATAACTTAATATGATAAAAGCTTGAAACCAGTTAATTTTTATACATACATTGTCCCTTTATTTCTCAACATAATTTCCACCAACATTTATGCACCTATCCGATCGTTTTATCAGTCCACCCAAACCGGCTGCATAGAACTGCGTGCTCTATTTTCTAAACCACGTTTTCACTTCACATTCAACTTCTGCATCATTCGCGAAATGTCCCCCGCCAAGGTGGGTTTTCAGTGGACCATCCATCCATCCATCATGTGCCATGCCGGTAAGCGTGGGTGGTCATGTTTTGCCATCTCACTCGATCACCAGAGTCGTGGATCAGCTCTGTATTTCTGTCTCGACCATGCCACGAGGCCAAGCCATCCAGGTATTTGCTTCTAGGTCTTCCTCTTGGTCTGTTCCCTTCAATCTTACCAGTTGTCACCAAGTTCTCCAATTCATTTCTTCTCATAACATGCCCAAAAAATTTTGACTGTCTGCGTCTAATGTCTCTAATCGGTTTACGATCTTCGTTTGTTTCTTGAAAGACCTGTTCATTGGTCTTTCTGGCTGTCCATGGTATTCGCTAGGAGCTAAGTCGGGGCTGTAAGATGGATGTTCCAGAACTTCCCACCTTAGTTGGTTAATTTTCTCTTGAGTTAATCGAGCCGTATGTGGTCTGGCATTGTCACGAAGAAGCAACACTCCTCTAGTCAGCATTCCAGGGCCTTTTCTTCGAATTGCACCATAAAGCATCGATAGAACTTCACAGTACGATTCAGAATTCACATTGTTACCTTTCTTCTTGAAATTTGTTAAAAGCACACCTCTAATCATCTCCTCCACCCGCTGCACGGATGCTTCTGTTGCAATCTCAACAGGACGACGAGATCGGATTTCATCAACAATATTAGAGCGCCTTGAGAAAATTTTTCTACCCAGCTATGCGCCATTTTAAGGGACAAACATTTGTCAGCATACACAGGAAGCATTTCTTTATGAATGTCCTTTGCAGGCAGTCTTTCTGCCCACACAAAAACAAAAAACAAAAAAACCACAAAAGCACGTTGCTCTTTGGTTGTACACTCCGTAAGTACAATCACCATTTTGTTTATGCGCTGCGCATGCGTATGAGACACCTAGTGCCACCTGACGAACGGGAATATAAAGTTCGATGTTGCTGTCACCTAATGGCACCTGTAGAAAACACCAACTACATTTACCTGCCATCCCACAGACTTATTGACTCGCCCTCGTAGGTACCATTGGTAATAGAATATATCTCATAATAAGGTTTGTGTGAGGTTTTTTTGTGGGTTTATAGAGAATTACAGAAGTTCTAATGAGTGAAGTTCTATAAAGTATATCTCTCTATAAAAGATACAGGTTAGTAACAGCAAGTGTTGTCTAGAGGTATTGATAGTCATTCTCGCATAACCCTTGTAGAGAAACCATTCAGAATTTTGGCTCACCGAGTACCCCCACTGTGAGAAATTAGACCTAAGTTAAGTTCTACACAGAATTATTTATAGATGATTTCTCTTCTAGGCCATATATAGATATAGATATAGAGATCTTGGCAGTTAGCCACAGTAACCAATGAAAGCAGTTCTCTCATCTTCCAGCTGACTGTGCTCTGGTCGCCCACCTCATTTTTGATCTCATTACTTATTTCAAGTGACACAAGACACTTGGACAAATGATCACATTGACAATTGTACCATTGTAATGAACATAAACAACAACAACTGTATTTTACACTGGTTGAACAAGACAACATGAGAAGATCTTGACAACAGTTGGACAAATATTCACAAAGAATGATCACACCAACAGGTTAGACAAGTCATACATCATGGAAGATACTTGACAGCAACCACACAGACTTTCACAATCTCTGTAACCAACCACAACAGTAGAGTAACAGTCACCATGAAGATGCTTGACACCAGTTGGACATTTCTTTCTCAACAATGTACAAGACAATCACAGAGACATATATCTCAAAACTGTTCTCTTACAACTAATCTTTTATTAATGTCTGATGAGGTCAAGTGAAGACTCAGGCTTCATATTCTGCCAACAATTTACATCTCAAATATAAGTTTATATGCAAATTATAGTGACATTATCTATGAAAACCCAAACACATCACTCAATATCCCCACAGAAACATCAATCTAAATAAACCCTCCTCCTTCACATATCTACTCCATAAGTTATCCTACACCACAACACTTTAATCATGCTATCACTTTTCCACCTGTCAAATGAGGAAAACACATGATAAACCTATAGCCGGGCACAAGTATAGGGAGACACTGCTATACTGATCCGTGTACCGTCTTTTAGCACCAATGAAGGTGTTGGGAATGTCTCAGGTTTCAGCTTTCCCCATAATGTTTTTCCAGTTTAGGCTATTCCCTACTTTGACTAGTCCGAAGCAAGTGACAAACATGTCCTTCCGAAGGGTGAGTAGACTGTTCGCAAAGTTGATAATTTGGGATTAGTTTTACTTTTCCAGCAGAGGAAGATCTAAAAACTATGATGTCCCATCATTCTTCTCTGCCAGTCTATCTCCCACAAACAGGTTCTGATGTAATTGAATCACCACACCGACTTATCACTAATCCATTTTTGGGAATTTGCTCTATGTATTAACTTCTGCTCCTTTAGCTTTCAGCCAATATTAATAATAACTGTGATATAGTCTGCTCCAAGTGCACCTTTAATGTCCACTCTTAGCCAGTAGTGACATGCTGAAAACCAGGTGATCTCTCCTCTTAAGGTTTCTTCTTGAATTTATCTTGAAGATATAGCCTGGGCTTTTACAAAATTGGAGAGTATCCCTGTCTTAGGCTTTTAAGAAAGACTTTTCTTCAGTGCCATCTGTATAGGCCAGAATTAGTGGATTCAGGCTGACCATTTGCAACCTGTTGTTCATTTTGGTCTTTTTGGAGTCTGACTTTTCAGCTGGAGTTGAAGACTAGAGCTCAGGACTTCCCTTGGAGTTGTCCTGGTAATTGAAAAGGGCCTCCTCCATCTCTCTCATTCTCTGTTAATAAACAAAGGCACAACATGTGTTTTACATCTATTGAACCATTGTCACAGTTATACAGTACTATCACAGATTCAGAGAGGAATGGGAGGGGAAAGGGGAGTGTGATATTCGAACACCCGCCAATCACTGATGATGAAGTGCAATTTTATTTGGGGGTTTGGGGTGATATCCTTTCTCCAGGTTCATCCCCAAAACCGTGAAGTCATAGGCACATACTCCTAATCAGAGGCAGCTTCACACACTTATCTTGTAAATTCTCACAATAAGTAGATCACAGGGACCGGTGTACCATGAGAACAGACAGTGTGATTAAGCACCAAGAAGTAGGCATTGTATGGCAGAAATCATGCACTAGAATTGCCTTCACATGTGGAATACACATAATGAAAGAAAACATGAATTTTCCCTGACAAATAGCATGAGCCTTCCCATGTATTCAGCTGACTAGACACTGTAGGTTAATTTCCACAGTGCAATGCAGTCCTGTAAACATGGATATAATAAGTGTCTTTACTTTTACAAATATGAGAAGTTAATTATATAATTACCATCTCATTCACTCAAACATTCTCAGCCATTATAAGGGAGAAATTACATGCAGTATATAGCATCACACATTCTGAAACATAACTGCCAAAGGTAACTCTCAAGAGCAAGGTACAGTTTGGTTAAGAATGGTCATGATAGGCACTCAACGAATGTTCAGAGCGCACAAAGGTTTTGCAATATGCATTGAGCGTGGTTTACAGTCATAAGCATATGCAAATCATCAAATCAGACAGACAATAGACATGGTAAGAATGTTTCACTGCGGTAGACATGACAGGTTTTGAGCGGCAGTTTTAGAGTCACTGTACCGAAGTCCTGTCTTCTTTTTACATTTTCTCAAGAAAATACTCGGCCATTCGTCTCTCTCTCACTTCATCAGGTTTACACATAACATATTAAATGATTTAGGTACCTGGAGTGCAGATGACCACCTCCCAAAGAATGCTTTGGGGCAAATTTTACCACTGCATCTTGAACATGTCCTTACGGGATGGAATCAAGGCTTCGACTGGCGGGCTAATTATGTATTAAGGAGCGTTACCAGCCCAAGGGTTACCCAATGAAATTGAGACCCCACCATTCATCTACCCTCTCTCGATCTAGAATCTACGATTCTATTTTTAGTTAGGGTATCAAGACGGCTTACGTGGTTAACTACTGAGTATTGAGAAATGTAAATGGACTGGGGATGCGAACGTCTGAAGACATCATGCCACATAGCCTCCCCATAAAACTGTCATGGATACCATGACTGATAGGTCAGGCGTTCACAGTTCCCAGATCCTTTAAGTGGTGTCATCATTTACTCATCTCCCATTACTCCAACAAGAGCTGTGCATATGGAACCAATTGATTCTTTCCCTGAAAAATCTGCTCCAATATTCATCCATCAGTCATGAATTTGGTGGCATCTGCAAAGACCATGAAGTTAGTCTTGCATGAAGTTCCATTTAGTCACTGGAAGTATGAAGAGTTATGACCACACTTATCAGTGAACTGCTCTCCAACTCATTTCTGACAATGCTCCACAGTCAATCTCCATGCTATTTTTCCTGTCCATGATGAATGATCTCTCAGAGTCACACACTTTCAAAGCATGAGTACCATTGAGATTCATTATGAGAAGTAATGGCTTTGCAATTAAACCAACTTCCAGATGTTTGATGAGAGTGGTATAATTCCATATGTCTCTCACTCATTTGTCTTTATCAGAACTTCATTCTTCCCTTCGCCACTGGAGAATGATAATCCTGTGAGAGTGTATTTAACTGAACACTTTCTCCAACAGTAATCTTGGCATTTGGAACTGGGTTAAAATTTTTGATCATCACCGGAGCAAAAACAATCACTTCCGGGTGAACTGTATAGCAGCCGCTGCAGAACTTAAGACTAAAATCTACTAAGTGCAGATTTGGTTAGCGTTGGACACAGGGTCTACCTTTCCAATAAGCCTCTTGTGTTTGCAGATAGTAGCAATTTCCCATTATATTTCCTTGACTTATTTCTGTAGTCTTACCATAGATTTAGAGGTGCACTTATTGGTTGAGATTTCCTCATTCCGTTAGGCCTCTATTTTGATTTGTTGTGAGAAGTGACAGCATTTTTTCTCCTTAGTTGCTAATTAAGCTGTTTCCAACGCAGCAACTGAGTTTGTAGATGCAGTTAGACTAACATCTACTACAACCAATATAGAATTCCAACTAGTTGTCTTCAGCCATGCTTGAGCTAAATGCTTTTGAGTGGCTGGGATATCCGTTCTTTCTCTCCCACATGAGCAAACGTTTACTTTGGCGAATATAAGGCGTTTCTTCTCATCCATAGAGAAGTCCGTCATTATCACAGCCACCTTTGAAGGGGTGTGATTATGTGGGTTAGCTTCTTAGTTACCAATATTGACTGGAATTATGGAAGCCAATTTTACTGACTTTGAGGATAGGACTGGCCAGGTCTTGTGAAGACATCTCGCAGATCAGTAATAATATAAGATTCCACTGCGGAATGCATGGTTCTTATTATATAAAGAGTCGACTGCTGAACTTACAGAGATCTTTATCTTGAAAGTAGTCAGCTGTTTGAAACTGATCTTTCGTTAGTCCACTTTCGCAGACATTGTGTATAGAGTGTCACTGCTGGAATTGCAGTGATCTCTACCATATAAGAGTTAACTGTTTAAGAACAGCAATCCTTATTAGTCCATTCCATCACAGACTTTGCTCTTGTCTAGAACTGAGCTACATTCCTACCATTTTTCCAGGCAGAAAAGTCTTCCCATTGAGAATGAAAAAGGAGAAAGACATCAGTTTTTCCAACTTTGTCCTTCCTTTAATCTCCACCATTTCGCAGGCAGAAATGCTTTCTCAACTGAGGATAAATTGACGGCAGACGTCGGAGACGGATCCTGTTTTATCTCTTCATGAAATTTTTCAGGTTGTCCACGTTATGCTCCTAGTCGTATGATACGCCAATGACATCAGGTTGGTTATCCATCGTTTCCTGGACACATAACTTTGCGTACGCTCTCCACTTCCATATGAATGGCTAGGGGTCCTGTTATTTTGATGGCCTTCCTGGAGATTCAATGAGTTAACTCCTGGTGACGTGGATCCTAGTACACCAGAGATCACACCATCGAACAATAGACTAATGTCTTATAGACACCAGACTGTGGTCGGGTCATGAGTGACTGACCATGACATCAGGTAGAATCTTCCCTTCATCTCGTCCATTACGTATCAAGTACGCTTAAGAATACCACTAAATCAGGAATGGCAAGTGACTGAGTTGATAAGGATGTTTTCTCCTGGAGATTCAATTGTGCTCACGCGCAGTAGCTTGATCAGGGCCACTGACAGGGTCACACACTGAAGAATAAACCCAACGTCGAATTGACACTGGACATTAGCCGGTACGAATACTGACTATACTGAGAGAGATGGTTAGTGAGGTGTCTTAATGGTTGCCCAATTTTTCCATCAGGGTTCACACTCTCTGCTCTCAGTGTTGCCAACATGTTATGGGGACTGAGGAATTAAGTACCCATTATATGATGTGATGCAGTGATATTAAAATGTAAATACACTAATTCCCCTTTCTCCCATGCTAGCCAATAAATTAGAAAATGGAGTAGGCCCCCTATTAATTCCCTGGATAAAGTGTCTTAATTTATCTCAAGAAAAATCAAATTTATCCTGAAATTAGTTGTCTAGGTTATTTAAAAATAATTTGTGTCTTCTGGTTCTCAGGTACCTTTGATACTCATAGTGAACACAGTATACACAAAATTACACAACATTATTGACAGTCCATTACATCAGCCCATCTTGAAACACAACATTATCATGGGTATAGCACACATGTTAACCCATAAGATAATTACATTTTTGTTCAACTACATTGTACAATGTGACATTTGTGAACAGTGATACATGCAATATTACCACCATTGATGAAACAACCACCACCCGAGATTTACTTGTGGGTTTAAACATCTGGACCTTTTGTCCACATTTATGTGACGAGATCCATTAACCACATCATAAAACTCTAAGCAATAGGTTTAATTTTGCGAGAGGTTACTCCCTGATTCTAATACAAACATAGATATCCTCCACAGGAGTCCCAGACAAGGGATACCCATAGTTTACATCCCGAGTCGCCAGACCTCGTTATGTGAATCCCATAAAAGGTATTCCCAGGGTTCAATTAGTGCATAGAGCACTCAATATGTGATTACCTTGAGGGGTGTTCCCAGAGTTCTAATTGCCTATATTAGTCCACAATATGTGATCCCCTTTAGCAGGTTATTCCCAGGGTCCAGTCGCGGATACGGGTCCACAACATGTGATCTCCTTTAGGGGTGTTCCCGGGGTTCAATCGCGGATACGGGCCTCCAACATGTGAGCACCTTTAGGGGTGTTCCCGGGGTTCAATCGCGGATACGAGCCTCCAACATGTGAGGTTTTTTTGTGGGTTTATAGAGAATTACAGAAGTTCTAATGAGTGAAGTTCTATAAAGTATATCTCTCTATAAAAGATACAGGTTAGTAACAGCAAGTGTTGTCTAGAGGTATTGATAGTCATTCTCGCATAACCCTTGTAGAGAAACCATTCAGAATTTTGGCTCACCGAGTACCCCCACTGTGAGAAATTAGACCTAAGTTAAGTTCTACACAGAATTATTTATAGATGATTTCTCTTCTAGGCCATATATAGATATAGATATAGAGATCTTGGCAGTTAGCCACAGTAACCAATGAAAGCAGTTCTCTCATCTTCCAGCTGACTGTGCTCTGGTCGCCCACCTCATTTTTGATCTCATTACTTATTTCAAGTGACACAAGACACTTGGACAAATGATCACATTGACAATTGTACCATTGTAATGAACATAAACAACAACAACTGTATTTTACACTGGTTGAACAAGACAACATGAGAAGATCTTGACAACAGTTGGACAAATATTCACAAAGAATGATCACACCAACAGGTTAGACAAGTCATACATCATGGAAGATACTTGACAGCAACCACACAGACTTTCACAATCTCTGTAACCAACCACAACAGTAGAGTAACAGTCACCATGAAGATGCTTGACACCAGTTGGACATTTCTTTCTCAACAATGTACAAGACAATCACAGAGACATATATCTCAAAACTGTTCTCTTACAACTAATCTTTTATTAATGTCTGATGAGGTCAAGTGAAGACTCAGGCTTCATATTCTGCCAACAATTTACGAAAAAGTTTTTTCGAAAAAGGTATAGAGGCCGGTCGTTCAGAAAGCAATGGCAAACTACTGAACGTAACACTTGCCTAGTACATCAACAGCAGCTGAAAATGCTGGTGTTGACTGCAACGTCCCGTAAGGGATACGCAACAAAATTTTTTTTTTAGTGCAGATGACCACCTCCCAAAGAATGCTTTGGGGCAAATTTTACCACTGCATCTTGAACATGTCCTTACGGGATGGAATCAAGGCTTCGACTGGCGGGCTAATTATGTATTAAGGAGCGTTACCAGCCCAAGGGTTACCCAATGAAATTGAGACCCCACCATTCATCTACCCTCTCTCGATCTAGAATCTACGATTCTATTTTTAGTTAGGGTATCAAGACGGCTTACGTGGTTAACTACTGAGTATTGAGAAATGTAAATGGACTGGGGATGCGAACGTCTGAAGACATCATGCCACAGTTTGCAAAATATATAAATAGGGCTGGCCCCTAAATTTAAAAGCCTAGAGCAGAGTTTTTCAACCGGGGTTCTGCGAGTGGCAGCCAGGGGTTCCTCCGAAACAGACCGAAATCGCCTAAATGCAACATTTCTGCCCATCTGGTTTATTACATAAAGTAGGACAGACACTTGGAACATCGCACAGATGTTCCTCGAGCAACGTAAACATTTGCATAAGGATCTTCTCCAGCAGAATGGTTGAAAAACACTGACCTAGAGACCAGCTCGGTTAACACATTGACCGGGGAATTCTTCTGAGCAGGGGATAATATTTTCGTAATAACACGAGGCTTCTATGGTAATTTTATGCTATGTTTGCTACTTTGTTGCCTCTATTCATACTTGTAGTTCACTTACCTATCAGTATCACTGTTAAGCAAAGAAATTCTTGTGACATACCTATAAAATGGATGACTGGTAAAAAGAAGTAAATATTTCTGGAGCATCGGACCTGTGTTGACAGCCGGGCGCATCTGGGGGAAGGAAAGATGCGTGTGTGTGTATTGCCAAGGAAACCATCGTAACGTCAGAGCGTAGGCGGCGCTACAGTGAGCCGGGGAAGGATTTGGGATGGCGCGAAACAAGCAAACTTTACAATAAACAAGAAAATCTAGATACAATAATTTATAATTGAAAATAGTAAATTTAAGACACATAGCAGCCAGGAGGTCTCCACACGTGTGAAGATCTCCTATTATTCTAACCATAATATTTATATTTAAGTGGTGTCACAACGTCTTGTGTTCCATCTGTTATGTCAAGCAAGTTCGAGTTCCGTCGGCGGGCCGGATGAAATGAACGGGCCTGATCCGGCCTGCGGGTCGTAGTTTGGTGACCCCTGGCATAGAGGGACATCAGTATCAGAAATGATTGGCAGTACATGAGACAGGCTGTGGACAAACTTGATTATCAACAGCACACGGCATGGATTATAAGAAGCTTGATGTCGGTCTGATATCACTGTGGCTTGTGATAAACCCTGCTGGACGAGAATGTCCTAGGACTGCCATTAATGTCCTTCTCTGGCTCTAATCCTGGTTTGATTCCTATATACTTGGAAATCACAGTGAATAATGCTGGAGTTGATTACAGCCTGCTCCGTGGCGAAGAGTTACGGACACAGTTCGTTATCCTGCACGTCGTTTCGAAACAGCTGCAGCTGATTTTGCAGCAGACCGCCGTGCGTTGTTGTTGTTTTTTTTTTATATATATCGTTCAGAAAGCAATGGCAAACTACTGAACGTAAACTTGCCAAGAGATCACAAAAATGTTGGGGTTGACTGCGACATCCTGTAAAGAATCTGCAACTAACTGATTACAACGCGCTGTAAAAGTACGCAACAATCTCATCACCCCGGGGTCAACAAATGCCGGCAGAAGTCGGATGTGTCAGCCTAACGGCGCAAGAACGCAGCTCTGCTGTAAACAGGCACAACGCAGTCAATTAATCATGTGCCATGCCGGAAAGCGTGGGCGGTCATGACTCGCCATGTCACTCGAAAAATCTCTCCGGATGAACGTAGCAGCAGAAGGAGAATCTCATCATGTCCCTCTTGTACCTTATGGTGTCGAGGTGAACCATAAACAGCGGGAGAGTGCCAGTTTATGGGCTTCATGTATCGAGATTCCCATGGACTCTTATCATAAGAGCCTTATGTGCCTTGTCCATCGTTTACATGGTCGGCCTGTGCTTCTAGTTACATCATCATCATCATCTTCCACTTCTGCCGTCAAGCGTCGTGGGGAGGAATAATTTGCTCTTCAGCACCCGGTTGGCGGCACTGGATAGTGTCATTCCGTGTGATTGCACATTGTCTTTGATGTCGTCTAGTTCCATCTTTGTAACAAATTCCACAAAAGCAGTTCACAACGTCTTCTTCTTCTTCTTCTTCTTCTTCTTCTTCTTCTTCTTCTTCTTCTTCTTCTTCTTCAGCGTTCCGAGCCATTGAGGTTCTTTGCTGCAGATACAATCCGTCTCCATTTGTCTTTCTGGTTGACCTTCTCTTGCCAGTCGTTGATTCCAAGTGCTTGTAGGTCTGTATATATATTATCTCTCCACCGTCTTCTTGGTCTACCTCGGGGTCTACGGTCAGTTATTTCCTCAGTGTAAGCGAGTTTTGTTTCCCTATTGTCTTCCATTCTTTCTATATGCCCCAGCCATTGTAGTCTATTAACCTTCATGATACCAGTGATTAGCGGGGACTTAAACAGATCATAAATGTCTTTGTTACTTCTTCTTTTCCACTCTCCACTTTGTGTATCCCTGCCTAATGAGTCCAAAGATGCGTCTTAAAACTTTGTTCTCAAAGGTTTGTAACAAGGCTTCGTCTCCTTTCGTTGTACTCCAGGTTTCAGAGCAATACAGCACAACTGGTCTGATCAGTGTTTTGTATATTGTGATTTTGGTGTTACGAGATAGCGCATTTGATTTTAGTAGATGTTGTAGTGCATACTACTATATCTTATTTCCAGAATTGATTCTTTTATTTCTAGTTTGTATTTCTTCCCTTATGATGTTCACAACGTGCAAATTAAAAATAGTAAACGCATTCATAATTAAAATCAGATACAAATAATTTAATAAAATATCACAAAATGTTATATATAATGTAATGATATGTATAAACATTTTAAATATAAATTAAAAATAATCTTTCATACTATAAAAAACAAAATTGTGTTTAGTTTTGTTTTGCATAAATACGCCCCAAATATTTTAGTGTACATTCATCATGGCGACGCCAGGAGCGACTTCACCTAAAGCCAACGCAATGTTGTCAACAGAGCACGTTGTATCTGTCTTCAATGAATTAAGACAGCAGCAGAGAATTTTAGCATCAAAAATATCCGAAATTGAGATGGACATGAAAGAACACGAGTACGTATTTTTTCCTTATAATAAATTATTGTGATGCACATAGAATTGAGTGAATCAACGAAAATGGGAAGTTTCCCTTTCTCATAGATTTCATTAGGTGGTAGTTACCGTAGTGGGTGGTAGAATTTAGTTACTTTTGTGAAATTTTTTTAAATTAGGAAACCTGCTTGATTGAGTAGTTCTTGAAAAATATAATCTAATGGTACGCGTCATTCGTCTCTATGTCAATTCTTAGCCGAGATATGTCTGAATATAAATAAAACAAAGGAAAATGCAGACTCTCACTCACCAATTTAATTTTTGAACTTGTGACCTACCTAACTAGTAACACTGTAACTTTGTTTGTTTGTGCACAAACTCCTTAGCAACTGCATATCACTGTTAGTTAGTTGCTGTTCCAACTTCACGGCAATTGGTCGCATCATTATGCTGCGTTCCTGTGCCAGTGAATATCACACAAAATGCTCCTCATTCCTCGCTGTCCCATCCATGAATAGTGGAACAGACAGGAGTCTCGATAAACCCATTAAACCAACAGTCCGCACATATATACTATGCATAATGCTGCTGCCAGAATGCCAACACAAAAAAATAGTTCATCGTCGATGGAAGCGGCAGTCACTAGAAAACTAAGCAGCCACACATTACTGCATAAGGCAACCCAGTTAGTTCAATGACCAGCTTCCATTTTTCCGAACATGCAGTTCACGTTACAAACTGCAGACAGATGTAAAATTCACAGCTCAGTGTCGCATCACGCACTCAACTTAGTAGCAGGGTGACAGAACCATGACCTGTAGACATAAATTACATGTACCTCAGAAATTAGATTGGGTTCCCCTGATAACGAGGGACACTGGTAATAGGGAAAGCTGTAATCCACACACAAAATCAGTTGATTGCACTAGAAGTAGTAGTTTGTGTATGGACTACGCTTGAGTACAAAGTGAGCGAACACACACAAATACACACAAATAACATTGATATTCAAAATGGCCATTTGTATAAATTTAGGGATTTTACTGCTACTTAAATATTGCTTAACTGTTCCCCGGATCTCTTTGCATCGAAATTGATCCTTAACAAGTTTCCACTGAGACAGGCAAATTGTAACTTGACATACATTCTATTAGTAGTTGTCTTTGTATTACACATTTTGCACACCCCAAAAATATAATAAATAGAACCGCATACTGTGACATCTAAAATTCCTAAGTGCCATGGAAATCGTAAGTTTAAAAAAAATAGTAACTGGAACTGAAAGGTACAATTGCTGCTTTAACAATAAAAATTAAAAATGGCCGCAGAATAATTACTGAAGTATTAACCCTTGAAACTGTAATAAATTATTGTGTAAACATGTGAACTGTTCATTCATTGGCACCTTGCTGTCTTGACAGACGATAGTTTGTGCTTCAAAAAGGCATAATAACCTTTACCCATGGTGGTAGTGAATGTGACTGGTAAGGCCAATTCGCGCTGAAATGTTCGTTCACAGTGGGTGCAGGTGAACACGTGGTTATTTCCACCATCATGCACCATCTTACGTCTCACATGCTTGGTGTGTCACTTATCTGCAATAATTTTCTCCTTTGTCTTTATTCCATTTTTGATGTTTGCCCTCCATGCAAAACGTTCAGCGGCGACTTGCTCCCAATGTGCATTATCAATGCCTGTATCAATCATGTCCCGCTTACACACATTTTTGTATCGTAGTAGAGGCCGACCCTGAGATCTCTTACCCATCTGTAATTCATCAAAAAGGTGTCCTTTGGTATTCTACCATCATCCATCCTCCTAAGATGTCCTATCCATCTAAGTCTACAAAGACTGAGCATGGAATAAACCGTCACACAACCTGATCTTTCCAATACTTCAGTATTTGTGATTTTGTCTTGCCACTTAATAACAAGAATTCTTCGCAGACACCATATATGAAAGCTGTTTAAACGTTTCTCTTGGTGTGAGTAAGGTGTCCAGGTTTCACTGCCATAAAGAAGAGTACTAAGGACACAGGCTTGATAGACAAGGACTTTTGTTTTGGCAGTAAGCTTCCTGTTCTCCCAGACTCTTTTTCTTAACCTGTTCATTGTTACCAGTCCGGATGTTGATTTCCTGATCTAGGGATAATTTGCTATTTACCTCTGATCCTAGATTATGTAATATGGTCTACCATCTCTAGTTCAGCGTCGTCAATAAAGATTGATGGTACCCCATGTGAGATAATCTGTGTCTTCTTTTTGCTAATTGTTAAACCGAATTCGGAACAAGCATTGGAGAATGCAGATAGTAGACATTGTAATTCTTCCTCAGAGTGGGTCGTAACTGCAGCATCATCTGCAAAAACAACTCTCTGATCAGTACCCTCCTAAATTTTGGTCTTGGCTTTCAATCTCTGAGCATTGTAGAGGCCGCCATCTGAGCGTGAGTGAATGTATATACCACCATCCTGATCACGAAAGGCATATTTCAGTAGAAGTGAAAAGTATATTCCAGTAGAAGTGAAAAGTATATTCCAAAGAGGGTGGGAGCTAGTACACAACCTTGCTTAACTCCACTCTTGATTTCAAACTCTTCAGAAGTTGCACCATCAAACTTGATTATACCCTTCATGCCTGTGTGGAACGATTCCACAATGGACAGAAGAGTTGGTGGGCAGCCAATCTTCTTTAGTGCCTTGAACAGACCCTCACAACTGACCAAATCAAATGCCTTTGTGAGGTCATTGAAGGCAATAAACAGTGGTTGATTCTGTTCACTGCATTTTTCTTGCATTTGTCGCAATGAGAATATCATATCAATGGTAGACTGGTTCTGTCAAAAGGCACACTGTGATTCGGGGTAGACTTGATCTCCTAGGACTTGAAGTCTGCGCAGAACAATTCTGGCAAATACTTTTCCAACAATACACAGAGGTGAGATACCCCTATAGTTGTTGCAGTCGCTCCGATCGCCCTTGTTCTTGTACATTGTTATAATGCTTGAATCTTTGAAATCCTGTGGGACTTGTCCTTCTCGCCAGCATAGCTCTATTAGCTGGTGGATCTGTAGAGTGAGTGTGTCTTGCCCACTCCTGATTACCTCTATTGGAATCCTTACCTAGAGCCTTGCCAGATGCAAGTTCATTTATAGCACACTTAACTTCTGTTATGGTGGGAAGTGTGTCCAGGTGGTCAAGAGTTGGTAGAGCCTCTATGGCGTTGAGGGCATCATCCGCTAGTTTGGTCTCACTTGAGTAAAGCTCCAAATAGTGCTCTACCCATCTGTCCATCTGCTGTGTCTTATCAGTTATGATTTCTCCAGTCAACGTTTTCAATGGTGCACTTCTTTTGATCATTGGACCACAGGCTTTCTTTATTCCTTCATACATGCTTCTGATGTTTCCTTTATCACTTGCGATTTGAATGGACTCACATAACTTGATCTAGTAATCATTTGCACACTGCCTGGCAGCCTTTTGCACATCCTTCCTAGCTTGCTTTAGCTCACAGAGTGTTACGCGTTGGTCTTTCCTTGTTTCTTAAGGGGATGCTAACCCTAAAAAATTAAATTCTATAATACTTAATTTCTGTGTTCTGTTATGGTATAGGGTTTGATATTGAAGACTGCTGATCGATAAAATATTGTCAAATTGACTTTGCAATTAACGGCTGCTATGGAAACCAAGATAAACAGCGGTCATATTGAATTTCTTAACGTACCTCTAAAACATTTAATTTTTAATGTACAGGCTAAATTCTTTGTTTTATGTGTAAATAAATAGACCCTTTACAAGTGTAGTAGAAAATTTTAATGATATCTCTTTGCATTTTGTTTTTTCATAATTTGAAACTGTTAACATTTTTCATGACATTTTTTCTGTTTTTTACTACTGCACAAAATCTAAAACTTAATTTTCAAGATTGCTCTACTCACAATGTAAGAGATATAATGAAGAATATCTCTGCACAGTATCATTAAAATCTAACGAATAGTTTAAAAAAAAATTGTACCTATGTATAAAAAACTGGCGAAATGAGAAAACGGGGGAAAACAAATTATTTTTTTGTTTTTTATTACGAATACACTCTTTTACACAGAAAAACAGTTTACAACTGTACCTGACTGTTAAAATAGTCCTGCTGCATATGCAAGACCTCCTTCCAGGGCATGCAGCTCACCTTGACTCTTCAGTTTGGCCGCTCGTACAGTGTCGCGTCTTTTAGTTTGTTTGTCCTTCTTGTACTTCAGAATATTTCTTACTTGCTTCTGCATCCTAAATGTTCCTAGTCTCTGCATATGCAGGCCTGTAGAAAGTCCATCAAACTGGGCAGTGTCTTGGGCAGCAGCAGCTCCAAAGTTGAACTCTCTTGCTGCAGTTACAACTGCAAACTGAACGCGCTTGCATGAGGCAAAGTTGTCTTTAGTGCATCGAGCCCATATCAAGCTGTGTAAACACTCATTTGAATTCTGAGTTTGTCTTGACACACATCTACTAAGTAGTTTAGTGTCAGACAGCCTTTCATAAATTCATCATCATCAAGTGCCGTGCCAGCTGGTGTAGGCGTTCATGGCTCTCCACAGATCTCGGTCTTTGGTTTTCTGGATCAACTCTGCTGCTGATATTCCTCCATGCCACCATCTCAATCCATCCAGCATCATTTCTTTTGGTCTGCCTCTACCTCTCTTCCCCTCGATCTTTCCAGTTGTTACGATGTTCTCCAATGCCTCTCTTCTCATCACGTGACCGAAGAAAGATGTTTGTCTCTGTCTTATTGTTGTATATAATGTTCTAGTTTCATTAGCCTGTTTCAGGCAGTCGTCGTTAGTTACTCTGGCAGTCCAAGGAATTTGCAACATTCGTCTCAGTAACATCTCTGTTGCTTCTAATTCCTTCTTAATTTGTTCATTTACATTCCAAGATTCACTGCCATACAGCAAAACTGGTTCTACATAGCATTTCAGCACTCTCTTTCTTACATTCAGTGATAGTGACTTATTGCATAAGATACTCTTCATTTTCTGAAATGCGGTTTTTGCCTGCCCTATTCTGCTCCTAATCTCTGTTGTACATCTTCCATCTGATGTTATAAATGCCCCTAGGTATCTAAAATTATCCACTTGGTTAAGGATTTTTCCTTCTATTTCTATGTCACATTTTGGTGTCACCATTTTCTTTGATATTACCATTGTTACTGTTTTCTTGATATTCAAGGAGAGTCCTTTCCTTGCACTCTCTGTTACTACAACGCCTAATAATTGTTGTTCATAAATTGGCAACAGATATTTCTCAAGCTTGTCACGGTTGAGCTATGTGTGTAACATCTTGGGACCTGATGCTTAGCCAGGGCGGATTGAAAAAAACACCAAGATTGCTCTCCACTTGGGCACATTTCATGACATGGACTTTTGTCTATTGAGAAACAGTGATGCAGTGAAGCCATAACACTTTTCCTCATGGACTCTACACTTGTGTTGTTTCTTATGGCTCTATTGTAATAAATTGTCAGCCTACGGATGGCATTTTGTGTAAGCTGACCTTTACTGCGTCCTCCTAGGGTCACACCTTGCTTTCGACAGTCAGCCACAACATTGCGGAGTGCTGTTCCAAGGCGTTTACTGACATGGTTGATACACTCCCCTTTGTCTATCTGAATGTCATCCCCATATGGTTTGATCTTGGTAAGTTCCGCAAATGTTTTGGTGTCACCATCAGAAAGTATTGACGTGTAGCGAAGTTTATGACGGGCCACAGACCGTCGCCACAGCACCCTTGCAGCCTCCACCTCCATCATTCCAGCAGATCCTGTGAAATTGTTATCACAGTTTAGAAGATGTTCTGCCTTCCAAGCTGCAAATTCATCTGGTTTGTCCCTGGAAAGTGTCTTACCAGTGGTTTCACACACCTGGCAATATGTGGACATAACATGGGCATCTATGCAAAGTCCTGTAAGAACATCCACTGCACAGCCAACTACAATGTGGGATGTGTGGCCTCTAGTCAGCCAAGTGCCATCAAAGCTGACACTAATATCTAGCATATCATTGTCATGTAGAGTTATGCCTGACTGTTGTGCATGAGCCTGTCGAACATACTTTACGGTTTGAGAGAAAACAGTGTCCTCCAGATCTTCTATCTTTGAATATAGTTTATTCGCTTTGCTGTGAAATGTTTTGTGATGAAGACCTTGCAGGTTCATGTTTTCGCAAAAATTATTGAATGTTGTTGCACCCATCCCACAAACTAATGCTGAATATACTGACTGGCTGTTGACAGCAAAAGATCTATCCCCATCATTACTTCTTGCAGATAGGTATCTTCCACACACTACTTCTTCACAACAAGAGCAGTAAACCTCTGCATACACAGCTAATCCTTTGGCTTTCTTGCTGTCAGTTTTCAAAATAAGACTAGCGTTTTTACAAACTGGACAACATAACATTTTGATTATTGCCTCAATTTCGAACAATCAACTATTGCTCTTTGTTCCCGTTTTTGATATCCATTGTCGTCACCAGAAGCATACTTGCTGCTAGTGGATGTCGTGTATTTATACGTATCTCTTTTAAATTGGCTTCCAGTAATAAAAGAATCACTTCCACAACTTTGAGAAGAACATGATAGCACTGATTCATTCAGATTCACCTTCAAAACACTTGGTTTTGGAAGAAGTGGCATGTGCACTTTAGCTGGGTCGCTTTCAGTAGTTTCAGAATTGTCTGTACCGTTTACGACGTTCTGATAGGCTTTTCGCTGCTTACGAGCATTTGCGAGGTGTAGTCTGAGAAATTTCTTACGTTGAGTAGATGACAGGGTGTTAAATTTCTTAGAACGAGGCATATTTCATTGTGTGTAAATCTGTCTCAACAATGAACATTCGGCACGTCGCAAAGTGTAAACAGCACAAAGCCGCCATTTTGGAAACCCACGTGATCAGTTTCAGCCATCGGCGAACGCGGATTGCTTATGGTGGTCCATATATGGAAGTTTCCGGAAGATTATAAATACGAAACAAACAGTTGTACACAGAAAAGATTCCAATTAGACGAACTCGGAGTTTCACGAACAGTTACGGAAGATCGTGATGTTTCCAATTATATCTGACACGTGCGTGTAGCATGTTCCCGAGATATTGTTGCTAGGGTTTGAAAACCGCCAATTTCGCAACAATTTTCAATAAGTAGACAATTTGACATCTAGGGTGGGTTCAGTAAAATATGAATATTGCATTAAAATAACAGTTTTTAAACAAAAACAAGTACCGAATCTGAGAGAAGACATGATAATGTGTCTAAAAATTAACTATTCCAAAAATAGCCAAATTGACCAAAAATCGATGTTTTTACTGACGCACATCACCTTAAGAGAGCTATCTTCTTCTTATCAATCAAGGGCTGCAGAGTCTGGCTGTTTGCTGCAAACGAGTCCTGCCTCTTATGATCCACTGTGCCCCTACGGCAGTTTTATAGTTTCCTTAAGTTGACCCCACTTTTCATTTACTGTACAATTTTCTGGTGTATCAGTGAAAGTGTCTTCAAGTTGCTGTTGAAAATGAAAGCACTGTTCAGGATCGTGAGTGTTAATAATATTAATCCTGACTATTATCCCTGCGCATTGCAGTTACAGACATATTTCAAGCGAACGAAAGAAGAAGAAGAAGAATCCTGGGGCTAGATTTGTGTTTAGCTGTGTAGATTCTCTTTGGTCTCAGACCCTTGCAACAACCAAAGAATGGTCCATATCACAGTCAGCACTGTGGTAACTTCGAGTCAATGATATATGGTTCAGATGTTGTCTCCGTGTGATGATGAAGTCCAGCTGGTGCCAATGGCCGGATCTTGGATGTTTCCATGTGACCTTATGCAGCTCTTTTGTTTTAAAAAAGGAATTTGTAATGCATAGGTCATTTCTGGTGCAATGCTCCAGCAGCCTTTGCCCATTTTTATTCATGCGACTGATGTTGTATTTTCCAAGGCACACTGGCCATGAACTCGAGTCCTTGCCCACACGAGCATTGAAGTCACTGAGCATATAAATGTAGTCAGATTTTGGAACTGCCTTGATCACGGAGTCTAACTCCTCATAGAACGAATCCTTCACATCATCAGAGGAATCGAGTGTCGGTGCATATGCAGTAATAATGGTGGCAAAACCACAAGAGGTTGCCAAGCACAGGGATAATAGTCTTTCATTTCCTCCTGCTGGAATTTCAATAATTCCCAGTAGTGAATTCTTCACTGCAAAGCCCTAACCGTGTTGCCTTTTTTCTGCTTGCCCTCTACCCTTCCAAAAAAAGGTGTAATTGTTTTCCCTGAGTGACCCTTCCTCAGCGAGGTGAGTCTCCTGCAAGCCAGCAATATCAACATGTGAACTATGAAGGGGATTAAAGGCAAGAGGATGGGCTCCATAATATTGTGTTTTATCCCATCTGGCTCAGTGTCTTTCTATAGGGCTGAAAGCTCCTCACAGAGCACGAACTCCATAACTCAAGCGACAACCCCTTGGGGGGGGGGGGGGGGGGGGTGTCTAACAATTTGCACTCACAAACTAAATGATGGCATCCAAGAATGAACCAAATACCTGCAGAGCTTGAGGGAGGCAGCTTGACCATTTCGCCACAAAGCAACATACATGCACATGTACATCACACACCCCAAACTCCAGTGACGATCCCCATGTGAACCATATACATATGACTACCTGGCGTCATTCTCCTGTTATTTTCGCTCCTTTGAACTGTCCTGTTTTCTGTCAAGTCCTCAAATTACGCTTAGGGATTTGCCAAACTGAATCTTTACAGCAATGCTCCAAACTGAATCTTTACAGCAATGCTTAGTATTCAGTGGTAATAAAATTAATACATTGTCATATCTTTTGTATTATAGCAGGAAGAAGAATTGCTGCATGAGTTTTGGCTTCCTTCTAATTATTTCGTTTTCTATTCTTGCAGTCTTGTGATCGAGGTTTTGAAAGGTGTTGAACCCACTCGCAAGTGCTACCGAATGATTGGCGGAGTTCTGGTTGAACGGACTGTGGTTGCAGTTCTGCCAGGCCTGACCACAAACAGAGAAAAGGTAATATGTGGTTAATTCTTTTGTGTGTTCACGTTCAACTCATTCGTACTCCATACAATTGCTACAACTGCACTGGACTGATTTTCGCATGTGGATTAGCTTTCCCTATTACCAGTGTCCCTTGCCATCAGGTGAACCCACTCCGACTTCTGATGTACTTGTAATTTACATTCCCAAGTCAAGGACGAGAAGTCAACATTTAGTCGCTGGCCAATGCAGTGGTTACAACTTGCTACTTCAGCTTTAAGGAGCACTCATTTCCATCGTTTTTTTTTTAAATTTGCATATCCTTTACAGGACATCGCTGTCAACAGCAGCATCTTTCAGCTGTCTGTTGATTTCTTGGCAAGATTATGCTCAGTAGTTTGCCATTGCTTTCTGAGCGGCAGGCTCAGTTATCCCGCAAGTCACCAGCGGGGGTAGAACCGCTTCCAGCTCTCGCCCGCTACGAGACTGCGTGATAAACGGGATTACGGAGAAAGTGGTGTAACCCCTCGGCCAGAGAGACCGGCTATATCCATCTGGCTATGCATAATTATCTTTTCTAAACAATCATGTACCTTTAGATGTCCAAACTATTTCATGTTCCTCAATATTTATATGTCCTAGTAACCAATCTCCTTCAATGTTGAGTTCTTGAGTAGATCAGTTTTTCTTATCTGTTCAATTAATTCTGTAGCATTATCATCATGTGCCAATAAGCATGGGTGGTCATGTTTCACCATCTCACATGATCATCAGAGTCATGGAATGGCTCTGTTTTTTTTCCCCTTCAATTATGCCATGTGAATATGTAGATATTTACCTCTCTGCCTTTCCCTTGATCTTTTTCCCCTCAATCTTGCCAGTTGTCACCAAGTTCTCCAGTGCATTTCTTCTCATAACGTCCCTATAAATCTTGACAGTCTACGTCTAATTTCTCTAATCATTTTACCATTTTCATTTGTTTCTTGTAGAATTTGCTCATTGGTTTTTCTGTCTCTCCATGGTATTCATTACATTTTCCAGAGAAACCACATTTTCACTGCCATTAGATGTTTTTCAGCTTGTCCTCTATGGCAATTGGAAATCACAAAGAGTAAGTAATATGGCCACTGCTTTGACAAAAGTATTATGAAAGAAAGCCTAGCCATGGGTAGATAGGGCTATCTGGGATGGAATATGTCATGGGGCAGTAAATCTCTCACAAATGCCTGCTAAGATTGAATACACTAATCTCTGAGAGTAGTGACACATAGCCTTCCAAAAAGGAACAAAGAAGACAGCACTCAGTCTCATCTCATCTTGTTCCTCTTGTACCTTGCGTTGTCGAGGTGAAGTATAAACAGCGGGGGAGTGCCCGCTTATGGGCTTCATGTATCGAGATTCCCATGGACTCTGCTATTCCCTCTGTCCATCATTTACATGGTCAGCCTCTTCTTTTGCTTCCATTTCGTCTGTACATCACTGCTTGTTGTGGTATACTGTTAATTGGTAACCTAGTTACATGGCCAAACCATTTGACCTGCTGCCTTCTAATAAAACCTAGATCTGCTATAACCCCCGCTTTAGTCCTGATTTCTTCATTTCTGATTTTCTATCTTCTTGATACAATTGGTATTCTCAGGAAACTTAATTC
The DNA here is from genome assembly GCA_963921405.1 of Cepaea hortensis. Taxonomy (NCBI): domain Eukaryota; kingdom Metazoa; phylum Mollusca; class Gastropoda; order Stylommatophora; family Helicidae; genus Cepaea; species Cepaea hortensis. The sequence goes on along the minus strand of OY992879.1, from coordinate 85,990,830 downwards.
TGTTGTTGTGAATTTTCTTTTGTCTTTACTTAGTACTTAGTCTGCTAGTTGAAAAACATTTACCAACATGACACTTGGTGATGATAAAAGTTATAGATTTTTTTTGCATTTTCAGCTATCAATACTGCGTAGATTGTTTATATTATAACCTTCAACATGTATTAGTGACCTCTGTTAATATAATGACCTTTGACTTGTACTCCTGACCTTTTAGGTTTCACAAACTTATATTTGGTATTTTTATTCTAAGGATAAATAGTTTTTTTGTGTGTTAACTTTAAATGTAATACTTAAGATTTTAACATTGATATGATGATTAAGATTTTAACATTGATATGATGATTTCTTTTAACGTTTATCTGCCTATTAGATGAACGAGTACATTTTTCTCCCTTTTAGATGAAAGAATATAAAGATTCCCTGCAGAATAGTCTGGAAGCTAAGGGGAAGGAACTTATTCAATTTAGAGAAAAGTACGGCATCCAGTTCCGAGCAGATAACATCTCTGAAGACAAGAAAGAGGGCACAGCAGCGAAGGCTAGTGATCGGCAAGCCAATATTTTAGCCAGTATTTAGCAGTTACATCAATCTGAAAATTGTGTAAATAAGATTTGGACTTTCCACCATTATTCTGGTATTGTGAATGTATTTTTTGTAATGAGTATTCTTTTCTTTGCTATCCCCGGGTCATGAATTTTCATTCTGTTTGCCTTTGTGCCAACCATTAAAATTGGCATGGCTTTTACATAAAAATGATCTGTCTCCATACAGTGTGTTGAGTTGGATGTGAGGGTTGCAGTTTTCTTCAGTTTGCTAGTGCAGGGCACTTTTTTCAAGTTGTTCCAATTGAACTCTTTGAGTCACATTTGTACTCTCTGAGTCACACTTGAACTATTTTGAGTCACACATAAGTTCTCAGAGGCACCACAGAGTTTTGCCTCAGATATCCAATGGAAGCAGTAGCTACAGTGAGAAAATGACAGATATATTACTGAGCAGTAATTTGCACTGTATGTTAAAATGCTCAGGACCAACCTGAGAAATATGACAATATTTGTAAGGTTGGCTGGTTGGTTGTGAATCCTCCAAATGAAGAAGAAGAAGAATCCTTTAATTCTCTAAACATTTGCTGCAAGAGTATTCAACATATGCAGAACAAATAATTTTGGTCCACACCCGTTCCATTTGAGGACAAACTATGCGGATGGCAACAACTCCAGTTGGCAGCTGCTTTCTTTAAATGTATTTAGGTTGACATCTGAAGGTGTTCAGAAAAAAAAATTGTGAAAACTGAGTTTTAATTCTTAGAGCCGTACACATGTTTTGCATGTTTAAAATCCCTCAGCAGTTAGAAATCTAAAAGAGCTGGCCAAATAGGCCACTTTTAATAGTAGAAAGCTACCCACAAAAATTATTTATGGCAGGTGTGATTCTTGTATACACACAGTTGAATCGTCACTGGTGCTACAGAATTTGTTAGCTGTTCTGAGATTCTGTTTATGCAGTCTATAGGACGACACTTCGGCACTTATGGAGATATCAGTGTACTGTGAAAGTGGTACATGATACTGTGAAAGTTATACATCTTCCATCTGCTGTTATCAAAATACTTTTCTGTATATCACTGCCACATCTGTTTTTTACATTTTTTTTTTTCTTTAAACAAAAATCAATTTTGAAAAATTAACAAGCAACATTGTTTAAAAATTATTATTTTAAACATATTATACATTAGTATTTGAAGTGTGGTTTACTTATCTAGCATGTTCAGCCTACAGTAATGGTATTATAATGTTGTTTACTACATATACATTGGGTCGCTGCGTAGAAGTTCCTGAACACATAAATATGTGTGTATGTGTGACTAACTGACACATCCATAATGTGTGCTTGTGTTGTTGCGCAGGGAGGGGGGTCACAATGGGCAGCGTATTCATACTTTATGTGGTGGAAAATCCACTTTATGGGTTCCGTGTGCAGTAAAAAAGACAGTGAAGTTTATACAAAAGGCAACACTGCAGATGTAGACAATAAATTTCAAGCGAATAAGAAATGAAGAAGAAGAATACTTTATGTAACCTGTAATAACAATTGCGTAAAATAATTTATAATGACAGATCGGCAGTAAATGTTCGTGTCCAATTAAAGGTGAAGTAATCTATGTAATGGTGATTTGTTTACAAATGCTTAAACTGTTTTTGCTGAGATTGATTTGTTTGTTTAACTTAACAACGGGACAACAACGGTTGAACTTAATCAAGAAAGCAAGTGACAGATGGTTGTGGGTGAACCCAGAAAAGCACGTGATGATGATGAAGAAACATGCCCTTTGCTCAGATGATATTTTTTTAATGTGTGAAAGCAGTTGTTCTGCATTCTGTTTAGTGCTGTGTCATCAACAGTGTAATCATTTGCTTAAAATAAAGTAGCTTTCTTGATACACTGCGTCAGTGATTTTCATGTAATTACTTACTATTTAACTGTGCATGGCCCAGACAGTTGTAATGTTAACTCTGTCGGTTATTTTAAGGCTACAGGTTAAAGGTAAGAAGATTGACTTCACTGTACTGGGTGTTACCTCATTTGGCGCAGTTTCTCTCCACAGGACGGCAGGTTATCTGCTGAGAGCATCACACAAAGCATGAACTTCGTAGCTATGGTGATGACACCCAGGGTCACCAACAAATTTCACTTGTGAGCTGAATGATGCATCTGAAAATGAACCTACAACCTTCAGAACACTAGGCACGCAGGTTGACCGTTGCCTCCCTTCTTTCTCTTCTCTGAGCACATTATTAGAACAAATAAACTGGAGAACTTGGTGACAACTGGACTGATGTTTCTGTGTGGATTAGCTTTTGCCTCGAGTGCTGGAGGTCCCGGGTTCAAGCCCCAGGATTTTTTCACGTGGACTTATAGTTAACAAACTTTCCCCTGTGGACTTATAGTTAACAAACTTTCCCCTGGTCTCTGGGTAGTGAGATCGGACACCTGTGTGCATAGTTGAGCATGTAAAAAGTCCCTTGGCAGTTGGAAATCGAAAAAGAGTAGCCTAACAGTGCTGCCTGGGGAAAATTTTGAGTTTAAAATCTACCCAAAATATTTCAGGATCCTTGCCGGTGCTATGGAGTTTGTGCACTGAGCTGAGATTCTCTGGACTCGAGTTCAGAGTAGAACGGAGTACTTATGGGTTACACCGTGTGCTGTGATGTTGATCCATCGACTAAACTAAACTAGGCCTATTTTATAAATGCAGTCCTTGGTCTACCCCATCCTCTTCCCCAGTAATATGCCTTCCAATACTCTCTTTGGTGTTTCTTTGTTTGTAATTTAGGCTGTGACCATGTGATGAGAGTTTTCATTTTTTGATTACTTCAAAGTCTTATATTTTCCAGAACTTGTTATTATTTCAGTCCAGCTGGTTTTTGTCTTGTTTTTTTTTTTTTTTGGTTAGCTGGCTTTGGATTCAAGCAAAGCCCATACATGAGCTGCTATCTCTAGTAGTTTCCACTACACGGGATCAAAATGAACTGATGTTTGCATGTGGATTAGCTTTTATCATGTTGTGATATCACCAATCTCAAATGCCTCTAAATGTTTGTCACCAAGATTATTCACTATTCATGTCTCAGGCAAGTATAATGTGACTGGTCAGACATTCATGTGGATTCCTGCCTGTAGATCAAGTTGCTTTGAAGATCTTTTTCTTCTAAATGCCATCTTAAATACAAACTTTTGCAGCTGTGCTCTTTCAATAAAGATAAACAGTTCAAGATGAGGACAGAGCACGTAAGGGAATATCCGTGAGTGATGTGATGTTGGTTCTTGATTCAACTAAAAGAGAGAAAAAACACACACACACAAGCACGCTCTCTCTCTCTCTCTCTCTCTCTCTCTCTCTCTTTCTCTCTCTCTCTCTCTCTCTCTCTCTCTCTCTCTCCTTCAGCAGCAGACATACACACTATCCTGAAGAGTCTCGTCAGAGACAGGGTCAACTGTTTCAGTAACTAAACGAACACTTAGCATGTGGCATCTTTATTCTGCTTCTGATCAGTTTCAACAAGTACCCCGTAATCTGTTCGGTACAGCTGTCAGAAAAATACAAGTTAGGCATGTGAAACCATGTCAGGGCTGGTACTTGAAAACACACCATTGTTTCTATATCTCTCAGTAAACAAACAGCAAACTTCAGATTCTACACAGGATAAAACTGGCTAATATATCACATGTTCAATACCTCAGAAGTCTGAGTGTGCTTGCCTGATGGTGAGGGACACTGGTAACAGAGAAAATGAATGCACACGCAAAAATCGATCCAGTGCACTATAAGTAATAGCATGTATATGTACTACGCTTGAGTTCAAAGCAAGCAAATGGACACACAAAGAAGCTTGTTCAATAAACAAAAGATAGGAGATAATAATTAAGTAACTGTGGAATTGGACAAATGGCAGCTAAACATTTGCTGCAGGATGTCCATCTGATTGACTCTGCCACCTGCAAATATGCAGCACTAAAGCAAACCCCAGAGCATGTCCTCCAAGAGTGCCCTAGCATTGCTAGACAGAATGAGAAATCTGGCTCATAGGAGCAAGCGACCCTTTGAGACAAACTCTTGGGCAAAGGTGGGGGTATCGGTGATCCTTTGAGACAAACTCTTGGGCAGAGGTGGGGGTATTGGCAATCCTTTGAGACAAACTCTCGGGCACAGTTGGGGGGGTGTTGGTGATGACCTCAATCGAACCATCCTGTTCGTGACTCCTGCTGGAATAGATGAATATATTGATTGCTGAAGAAGAAGAAGAAATGGCATACACTGGCTCCAGTTAAGGACAAACTACGGAGATTTCAACACTTCAGATTGATAACTACTTTCTTTAATTATTCAGATTGAAATCTAAATGTGTACGAAGAAATAAACTATCAGAGGATGGAGGAAAGTGTATGAAGAAATAAACTATCAGAGGATGGGAGGAAAGAAGTTGACGGTGGTGTATCCTATCATTAGCTCCCGTTACTTTTGGCGGACTGTTTTATTTCGTTTTGTGCTGATCATATTTTCGTTTTGTGTTTGCTCACTTTGAACTCAAGCATAGTTCACACACATGCTGCTACAACAAGTGACTGCACTGATCCCGTTTACGCAAAGGCTAGCTTTCTCTATTACCAGTGCCCCTTGGCCTTCAGGTTACCCCACTCCGACTTCTGAGATACTTGTCATTTGTGCCCCCAAGTCAAGAATGAGACATTTCAGTTCAACTTTCTGGTATGTGGAATGAATCCACAATCACCAAAGACAGTTTAAGCATGGGCATGTTAAACTTCTCGGCCACGCCATCCTCTTGTGCTGGTCATAGTTATAAATTATCATTTTTTTTAAAAACCATATATAACTCTTTCAATGTCAGGCGATGAAGATAATGACAATAAGAAAACTGCAAGAATATTACTTTCACAAGGTCCAACTACATTTTCAGTTTTTTGGTGTGTGCTGTGACCAAACATAAGACATTCAGTCACACATGTTATCTGCTTGCTGTAAAACACATGCCTGCCAAGATGGTAGTGCAGGTTCAACCGCCAGCAGAGACAAGATCTTCTGTGACCAGAACGGTTCTGGGGTCGATCCAACCTCATAAACATGACGAGATAATTTTCTGAGAAGGCAAGCACTAAGGGAACTGGCCAACCCACCGCACATCTCGTGACTTTAAATATATTACAGCCAAATACGGTACATTCCAACTGCAGTATCTGCTTTTGGAGTCGAACTTTTTTCCAAACTGCAGAACATTAAACTTGGCGATAGCCCACGACAGATATTTGTCTACGATGTATATAAAACATTTCATGAAATGATAAAACAATCTAATGAAAACTATAACTGAGACAAACGTTGAGAGGAAAAGAGCCAAAGGGTGTCAAAGATATAAAGACAGACAGACAACATCAAAATATGGCCAGTATATAGCGTACCAGTAGCTACAATATGTCAAATATATAAACGGACAGACAACAAGATATGGTCAGTATATGGCTTAACATAATGACTATACAACAAACTCAACACTGAAACTGGTAAAGATCTATTACGGCCACTCTTCACTGCGGAGCTGACAATGGATGAGGATAAATGTAAGAAATTTGCTTTTGATATTTGTTGATTTTTAAAAAAAAAAAAAGTTTTTACCTGGTATTTCAGCTGCATGTCCTTTACAGGATGGTGTAATCCACCCCAGCATTTACTGGCTGTGTGTGATTTATTAGGCAATGTTAGCATGCTACTGCTTTTGAAATGGTCAAGACCTCATATGATCATAATCAACACAAAGCGGTCTGCTTCTAAATAGCCTGCGGCTATCTCAAACCCTCGGCTCGGTACGACGGGGAATTGTGAACCTGTGTCAATATTCCCTAAGCCTGAGCGCCAGTTACTGTTTGAGGTCAAGTAAGTAAACAGTAAAGGATCCTTGTTACATGTCTAGAGACATGTTCGGTAAAGGATGCCACCCCTGTATTTTATAAACCAATCAAAACTCTCTCAAGTGCTCAATATCACGCTGGCCGCCTTGACTTCCCAAGACATTTCCTGACACCAATGTTAGGCTGGGTCAGCCTGGGAGCCATGGTCAATTTTTTTAATCTGCCTCGGTGCAGATTTGAACCCCTGATCATGGAACCAGGAAGCACACGCGCAAGCATCTGCACCACCACACCTCACACTGTCAGGTAAACCACACTAGTAGACAACTCTTGTAATCTGCCTGGTCTTGAGCTGCCACACACAACAGCACATTAAACACTGTAAACATTTCAGCAATCATTAAATGTGGATGGTCATCAATACGGAGATAACAACCAAGTCGATGGCATGAGTTAAATCTCTACAGGCAAACAACCAGGTCAACGGCATGAGTTAAATCTACAGGCAAACAAACACAAACGCCTGTACAATTCACAGAGCAAGTTTGGCCACACTGCAGCTCCCGGGAGCTTTGGCCTCATTTTGATTAAACAACAAGATAATATCAAATAAATGTTTTACAAATCACAATTTGCCACTGCCGTGTCACCATTCCCAAATTAGACAAGCACTCCACAGCAGAGTATTTATACTGTGTACATCTTCTATAGGTAACGCCAACATGTGATATTACAATAGAGGGGACAATTCTTTATCACGTTAATAAATTCAATGCCTAGAGGCTATCCTGACATCAGATGGAAGATGCCTGACAGATTAATTGCAGAAATAGACCAGGTGAAAGCTGCTTTTAAGAAAATGAAAAGTATCATGAAATTTGGCAATGTTAACTGAATGTCAGAACGAGTGTACTGAAATGTTATATAGAACCAGTTCTGCTGTATGACAGTGAATCATAAAATGTGAACTAATAGATCAGGAAGTTCTTGAGGGCAACAGAAATGTGGTTTCTGATATGTATGTTGTAAATACCTCGAACTGCCAGAGTAACTAACATAGATGCCTGCAAAAGGTTACTGAAAGTAGAACAATATACACAAATACAATGTTCTTTGGTCACCAATGAGAAGGCTTCAGAAAAAAATTACAGCTAAAATGATCAACAGTAAAAGATGCAGATCGAGATAAATGACGCTGGATGGACTGGAACAGTGAGGTGAAAAAATAGCCTCAATACAATTGATTCAGGTACCCGGTGATGCTAAAATTGTTTATGTGGGTGTGGAAGGTAAGGGGGAAACCACCACATTAATTGTCCCTGTAATAAATTTATAGGCAGTCACAACACTAGAATTATGGTGCGGTGACATGCTCCAACAACTGCACTCCAGTTTTCATATATGGTTAAAATAGGAGAGCATGTTTTGTTCTAAAGTTTTCACATACAGTTAAAGTTATGAGGTTTAGGTATATATGGTTGAAGTAGGAGTCTTTTTTTTCTTCACATATAGTTAAAGTATCAGGGTGTAGGTATATAAGATTAAAGGAGATGTCTGATTTTTTGTTTTCAAGTTTTCATATATAGTTAAAATATGAGGGTCTAGGTTTTAAAAACCAAATTTTACTGCAGGGCTGGATAAAAATATTTAAAAATTATAATCAGGGCATTAAAGAAGCAAAACAAATTACTTGTCACAAATACTAATCTCCCGTCATGAACACATGGACACAATGTCTGGACTTCCATTTCTGAAGATTTAAGAGGAAAAGGTAACACCTACAAAAACATCATCATCAGTTGACCTTTATTCTATCACATCATCAAATTCAAGTCAAACTGATGTTCTAACTGTACATCTTGGCATATTGTATGTTGGCACTCACAGCTGTTTTGTTCCCTGAATAAACCATTTCACATTTTAACATAATCATTCACTTTATTAAAAAATGAAATTTTATGTTCTCTAAATAAAAGGAACAATATAACAAATTCTCTGTAGTTGTAAATACACTTACTGGAGCATAAATATAATATTTTGTTAATGACCTATTGCAGGAAAGAACAGAAGGAACAAAGAATGTGTAACAGAAAAGTTATAATATGACTTATTGTGCAACAAATGTTATTAGATGAAACAATTTATAACAATAATTTTGAGGTAAAAACTAACTGGTAACAGAAAAGTTATCAGAAGAAATATTTGTGACAGCAGATGTGTGACCAGTAATCTGTAACAGAGAAGTCACGACAAAATGTCTGTCAGAAGTTATGAAGTTAAGAAATGTGTGACAGAACATTTGCTAGATTCAATAATGTGAAACAAACAAATCTAGGTTTAAAATGCATGCAAGAATAGTTATGAGACAAAAGATACTACAGTAGAAAAATGAATTAAGTGAAAGTTTGCACAATTAGATTTGAAACTAGAGGCAAAATTAATGGAAAATATCACAAACAGCAATAATGTGACAATGTTCTATTGGCATATTATTGTGATATGGATCTATAAAAATTCGTAACTTTTCAAATGAAAATTACAACTGAAACTTGAGATCTTTCTTTACACAATTAAAAATGGTTGGTTTGATAAAAAGTGGCAGTTTTTATACGAAACCAAAAGCAAAAACCATTCACCATTCTACAGATAAACATGAAAGATGTTGCTATAGTTGAGTTATAGCTACAGAAAAATTACTAAACACAAGGTTACGATATAACAAAGATAAAAGAAAATACCTAACCATATCAATATAATTACAAATATGAGACATTTCTTCTTCTTAGTTATGTGCTATACAAACTAGACTGCAACAAAATGTTTGCAGGGGAACATACTACACGGCAGAAAAGTTAAATAAAGCCCACACTTTGTATAGATAAATTAAGGAAAATAAATTAATTAGTAATTAAAAAGAGAAAATGTTTTCTGTTGGTCAAAATTAATCTGCTTTCATAAACTTCAAATATTTGATAATGTCAACTGGGAATCTGGTATCGGTGTTAAATAATTAACAGAAATAAAGAAAAACAATTTCTGACTGTATTTTAAAACAACAATTAATATAACACACCTGTGATTTCACTGCCAGGGAGTGGTTTGGGGATAGATGAGCAGACGATGAGTTAATATTTTCATGTTTAGGGTGTGAGCAAATGGCAGTGGTCAGCCCACGTAAATGTGTTGAGTAGAATGGCGGTTTTTAAGCAAGAGATAAAACTTAACTTCAGATCTGTCTGCTGCTTAACAGCCACATGCTAAGATGTGAGTGTTTATGTGTGAGTGGAAGAAGATACAACTTGTGTGGAGTGTCCAACCGGTTGTATGTGATGACTGCTTATATGCTGCCTATCACATACTGTATACATTATACGTGTGCAGCTATACTTTCTACATGTTGTACAACAGGCATGGGAGGATTCGACCTTACCCTACACACTCCCTCGGGCACTGGGTTGCAGTCTGCTGACAATGAAACACCTCAGACCCATGGATGGAAACATCCACCCACCCAGGCCTGACCCCAGCCAGTCCGCATGTGCTGTACTGAATCCTGACCTAGGCCACATCCTGATACATGTACTTCTCTGCAGATGTGGCGTTCCGGTATCAGTCTCACAAAACCCGCTGGTTGCTGAGCTTGAAGGGGATGGAGAGCTCTGCAACAGCAGAGGTAGTACCTTGATTCTTGGTCAGGAGATAAATCTCTATGCCCACCCCGCTCAGATAGATGCAAGCCTTTTTCAAAGTTCAGCCGACCTCAATGCCATTACATCAAAATTTAAACTCAATTCTTCTAGGGGATTCACCATCAACCAACAATTCTAGAGGATTCACCACCAACCAACAACTCTAGACACAACCAGGAATAAACCCAAGGAACTCATGACAGCAATGAAACAAATCCTGGGATCAATTCTGATTAAGATAAAATGAATAAGAAAGAAACATAAATGCAATAGTTAAACAGTTCTAAGAAGCCCAGAATGCTAAATTTGGCAGCTGTTGCATTCTCTTGAGCTGTGGAGCTAATTCACACATATATGACATTGTGGCAAAACAAATCCTGAGATAGAAATTCTGATTAAGATACAATAAGCAACAGAAACAAATAAAAGTGTAACAGAGACCACAAATACACTAGATCCTGAGCTTTGCCACCATCATTTGATTATTAAAAGAAAGGAAACGAACTGCCATCCATACCTTTCTGGAGTTAAGATATTGTCCACACATAATATGAGTGATTTCCAAAGAGAATATTACATAGCAAGCTTGACTCAGGCAAGCAAGGTCATTGTGGAACAAACAAGTAATACAGTCATCATGAAAACCTCAAAGAAAGAACTTTGAAAATAGGGAGAATATTGTTGCTGATCACTGTCTCTGGCATAGTAAAATCTTTGCTGGCACTGCCACTCTAGAACTGATGTAGATACACGGAGGTGTGCCATATGAAAATAACAAGTTGAGCCACCTCCATCCGATCAACAGTTGACATCCCTCAACAATCATTATACCAAACATTTCCGGACACAGACTGGTCTAACCAACCATCTCCAAACCCTTCTAGGACTCTCAGATGGCAATATGGTCTTCTCTGGCAACAATAAACACACAGCACAGTGGATGGACAATACAAGGTGTGGCAAAAGCAACCCTGGTGACCAAGTACCAGAATAAGTGAATAAATGTGGGGTCATCTTAATTATTTAGCTAGGAACCCACAGAAAAAACTGCTGACTCTAGCAACATAAAAACTTGATAAAGACTGAAGGCGCTGCCCAAAGCCATGCAGAGGTGGAAAGCCATAGGTAAATTCCATGCTACAATTTCAAAGAAGAGCTAATGATGTTTCCAAAATATCATTTTGTAACTGCTTGGAGCTTGAATTATGCCAGCAGTAGAGGACAGACAAGACATTAGAGAAGCATAATTAGGATTCAACAAAACCAGCCTAACTAGTGAACAACTTAAAGAGAAATTGTCATCAAGTGCTTAGAGATCCAAAGCATTCGAAGTTCCAATGGCACTTGCTTAATGCCCCATGTACCTTTACAATTACACACTAACACTAGCACATTATCGGAGGACTAAAGAAAATGCCCAAGGATACAAATCAAATCCCAGATACACAAAGCATTCGAAGTTCCAAAGGCACTTGCTTAATGCCCCATATACCTTTACAAATACACACTAACACATTATAGGAGGACTCATGAAAATGCCCATGGATACAGATCAAACCCCAGACACAGACGGCATTAAGCAAGTGTTCAACATTCATATCACAGAGACACACTGAGTTTAAACAACAAAATTTACATTGATATTAACATCCCTCGTATTTAATTCTTGATACACTCTGTGCTGCTAAATCATGTTCAGCAATTACTTGAAAATATTCATTTAAAAAATTGGAAAGGGTCAGCTTTGCAAGAATATATTCACATGGTGTCCGCCCCAGTAGTTACTCTGTTAAATTCCCAGGATAGGAGTGATCATATTTTACAAGTACCATTGGTTTCTAATGATACCACACACCTCAATTATCTCTTGGGTGATCAAACACAGACCCTTCTCATATAAGGGTTAAAAAACAGGAGGTCCAGTATACAATTTAAAAACACTATGCAACCTGAAACTGAATGTGTTTTTTTTCCAGTGGCAAAACTATTAGGGGAGAAAACCTACCCACACATAGACAAGAGTTCTTTACCTTGGATGGAATCAGGCTAGAGGATGCAAGTTAGTTAATTGCATATCCTTAACAGGATGTTGCAGTCAACCCTAACATTTTTTTTACTTTTTGTGATTTCTTGGAAAGTTTACGTTTAGTAGTTTGCCTTGCTTTCTGAACGACCAGCACTGATACCACTGTATGACAACTAATGCACAACGGTCTGCTTCCAAATTGTCTGCAGCTGTGTTTCGAGCACAGTATGCATGATTGTGAACTGCACTGCGCAGCACTGGCAGGCAGATGGTGCAAACCTGACACTGAACTTGAGGTGATAACAAGGTGGTGTGTAAAACTCAAGAAGTATGAGGAAGAAACAGAATGCCATTCTAACAGCAACACACAACCTGTGAGACTAGACATGTTTCTAAGGCCTGAACATATCACTGTGAAGTTATGCCATTCTAACAGCAACACACAACCTGTGAGACTAGACATGTTTCTAAGGCCTGAACATATCACTGTGAAGTTATGCCATTCTAACAGCAACACACAACCTGTGAGACTAGACATGTTTCTAAGGCCTGAACATATCACTGTGAAGTTATACCATTCTAACAGCAACACACAACCTGTCAGACTAGACATGTTTCTAAGGCCTGAACATATCACTGTGAAGTTATGCCATTCTTAATGCATTCTTTGTTTTTAATTTGCTGGCTTTGAACTCAAGTGTAGTCCCTACTACTTCTAGTGCACTGGACTGATTTTTCGGTGTGGATTAGTTTTCCCTATTAGCAGTTTTCCTAACCACCACTCTGACTTCTGAGGTACTTGTAATTTACGCCCCCAAGCCAAGGATGAGAAGTCAACATTTATAAAACTGACCCTTTCCACTGTCTGTTTTGTTGATTTCTTCAATATATTTTATTATCTTTACTCCAGTTCAGCTCATTCAATTCTTATATTTCCAAAGAAGTTAAACATTAGCCTTATAAACTACCATAGAAAATATTACTTAATTGCACACTGTGTAACATGACTTCAGAAAACATACATATTTCCATGATAACCGAATATAATTCAAAGGTATCATTAGTGCTGTACATATTTCTTTGACAAATCAGCCTTTGGACTTCAGATGCACTTGTGCTCATCTGTGCACTCCAGTAGCATTCTATTTCTAATTATCAGCACATGCAGCATTCCTTTTCTATTCATTCATTAATGTATGCACATATGTACATACCTTTTCTATTAATTAATTTGTGCACTTATGTGCATACCTTTTGTATTAATTTATGCACTTATGTGCACACCTTTTCTATTCTAATAATTAATTCAAGAACCATCGTGCATAGCTCTCCTATACATTAATTCATATACACGTGTGCATACATACCTTTTCTATTCATTACTTCATGCACTTATGTGATAACTGTTACATTAATAAATTTATATACTTATGTGCATAAATTTCCTGTTCATTAATTTATACACTTATGTGCATACCTTTTCTGTTCATTAATTTATATACTTATGTGCATACCTTTTCTGTTCATCAGCTCATGCACTTATCAAGGACTTTATTTAATTCATCAGCCTGTGCAGTCAACATCACCTCTTTATCAGCATGGGAAATTTAGCAGCAATAATATTCTATTTATCACTCTGTGCACCTAGGCAAAACCCACTCTATCTATCACAGTGCACTTAGACAGAAGTATACTATTTATCACTGAGCACACCTGACAGTGCTAACTATCTATCATTCTGTGCATCTAGATAGCACTATACTATTTATCATTCTGTGCACCTAGACAGCACTATACTATTTATCATTGTATGTGCTTAGGCAAAACTCACTCTATTTATCAGCGCACCTAGACAGAACTATACTATTTATCATTCTAAACACCTAGACAGCACTATACTATTTATCACTCTGTTCTCCCAAACAGCTCTCATATTCTATTTATTACCCTGTTCATGTATACAGCATTCATACTCTGTTAATCACTCTGTGCACTTACAGACCACACCAACGCATACTGCATTTGAATTAACGCACACAAGAAATGCACGGTTATATAAATACACACAATCATCAGAAACCAAATGCATCTGTTCTGCAGGGAAAACAAGCTCAAGAAGTTAATTAGCATTCAAAATGTTGCCATCTTGGTTGACCATGCTTTGTTGTGCCTTTTTTTCATGCTCCTTAATCAGTTCCTGTTTGGTCTCAGCTTTGGCTGCAGCCAGGATGGCCTCGGCGCCTTTAGCTATCATGTCGTCTGCTAGTTTTTCACCAACCTGCCAGGCAGATATGTACTGGTGCTTGCTACTAGGAGTCTGGCAATAGATGCCCACAAACGAGGAATGTTCTGAATTCTGTATCAAAGTAGAAAATATAATTCATCTTGAATAATAAACATCAGAAATAAACAAAGCGTTACATCATAAAATTATTATTAATGAGGAGTGGGTGGCTAGTGATCCATCCATCCATCATGTGCCATGCTGATAAGAGTGGACGGTAATGTTCTGCCATCTCCCTCGATCACCAGAGTTGTGGACCAGCTCAGTGTTCTTGTCTCAACCATATCACGTGGCCAAGCCATCCAGGTATTTACTTCTCTGCCTTCCCTTTGTTCTCTTCCCCTCAATCTTGCCAGCTGTCACCAAGTTCTCCAATTTATTTCTTCTCATAACGTGACCAACACATTTTGACTGTCTATGTCTAATTTCTCTAATCAGTTTACGATTTTCATTTGTTTCTTGTAGGGCTTGGTCATTAGTTTTTCTGTCTGCCCAAGGCATTCTTTGCATTTTCCTCAGAAACCACATAATGATTAAGATGCCTAATTGTGACATCAAGGGATGTGGGTTGAAATCCCTGGTAAGGTCGGGGATTTTTACCTTCCAGAAATGAAAAATCAAAGTCCTGCATGGACAGGTGAAATTAGGTTCCAAATTGCTGTATGTAGCCGGGGCGCAGTGTTGGGGTGAGCGCCCAACATTGCTTAAATACCCCAATGGCTCGTGAATACATAACCTCTGCAGCAAAAGTCCAACTCCTGGCCTTCACGTGGCGGAACTGTTTTAACTAACAGGAGAAGGGGCGACGGCGAGTATCTGGCGCCGGAAAATAACCAGTGTGCTCTAGATGTGTATACACATACATGCATGTGCAGACACGTGTGTGCGTGTGTACACATCTAAACTCGAGTGAGACCACAGTCTGCTCTAGCAAAGGAAAGGTGCTGAAGACGGAGGCAACCAGCCAGGAGGCGCACCACAGAAATCAGGATGCCACGCAATTACGCAAAATGGAATATGTCGACTGCTGCTAAACGTTATGGTGCTCGCCCTGCTTTGGACCCCCAGGCAGGTGCAGTGCCGGGCCCTATGTCTCGAAAGGGTCCAACCCCAACTACTGGAGGTCCTTCTCAGATGTCCTGTGGAGCCAGGGGACATGAGAATAGAACAGCTGGCCATACTAAACTAAGACTTAAAATAATGCACTGGAATGCGGAGGGAGTCAGCAACAAAAAAGTAGAATTAGAAAACATCCTGGACAAAGAAGAAGTAAGCATATGTTGCTTGCAAGAAACTCACCTCAATGAAAATATAGCCTTCAAAATCAGAGGCTACCAGTGTTACCGATCTGACCGAAAGGACAGGCGAAAATGTGGGATACTTACCCTTGTAAAAAATAACATCACTGCTTCCCAAATCAAAGTCCATATGGAAGGGGCTGAGTATCAGACACTTAAACTTAAAACAGGCTATACAGACCTACATCTGATCAATTACTACTGTCCAAGTGACCGTCCACAGGCACTGGACACACTACCATTAACAGAAAAAATGATTGTGTGCGGCGATTTCAACAGCCACTCACAGAGTTGGGGCTATGATCACATGGACCAGAGAGGAGAGAGACTGGAAGACTGGCAAGATGAGAATAGATTCATGTTGATTAACAAGCCGTCCGACCCACATACTTTCTACTCGAGATCATGGCACTCTACAACTACACCTGACCTGGCTTTTCATTCACCAGACCTGGAGTGGAACATTACACGAATTGTTGGGAAACAACTAGGTGGCAGTGACCATCGACCAGTCTTTCTAACTGTAGAAAATGAGCTTGTAAGTGAAAGCAGCACCCTCTCGAGGTGGAACTACAAGAAAGCAGACTGGGCAGTGTACAAGCATCGCACCAGCATACTGGTTAGAAACCTGAACACTGAGAAAGACATAAATAAAGTAGTTGAAGAGTTTGGGAAATGCATACTACAGGCAGCGCGAGAAACAGTACCAAGAGGAGCCCGTAAACAATATAAACCCTACTGGAGTAATGAACTGGAACAGTTGCATAATGATGTGGAAGTATGTAGAAAGCAAGCAGAGGCCACACCCAGCCAAGAGCACCACAATAAATTCCAGCATGCAAAAGCCAAATTTCAAAGGGCCAAGCTGCAGGCTAGACGGAAAAGCTGGCAGGAAAAAACAGAGTCTCTGAACTTTGAAAGAGACACAAGGAAATTGTGGAAGCTAATAAACCAACTTAACGATGAGGGCACAGGGAGAAACTCAAAAATTGCACTACATAAAGATGGAAACATCTTAACAAGAAAGCAAGCAGCTGACCATCTTGCGGACTCATTCGCACAAGATAGCAATATCAAAATCAGTCCAGAGAAACAACAAGAGATTCAAGAGAAACGGCAACATACAGGACAAAAGGAAATAGTACATGAGGTTCTGGAGGCACCCATCACAATCAGCGAACTGGAGCTAGCCATATCAAAACTGAAAATGAGAAAGTCACCAGGAGCTGATGGTATCTCCAATGAAATGATCAGGAACCTAGGAACAGAGGCCAAAGCAAAGCTGTTGCAGATCTTCAATAACAGTTGGACCTTAGGCAGTGTTCCACAAGCCTGGAGAGAAGCAATCATGATACCCCTCCTAAAATCAGGGAAAGATAGTTCCATTGCCTCTAGCTACAGACCAATTAGCCTCACCAGCTGTCTCTGCAAAACACTGGAGCGCATCATCAATCACAGACTGCAGTGGTACATTGAAAGTAAAAACATCCTTGTGCCACAGCAGGCTGGCTTTAGGCAGTGCTACTCTACGGAAGATCAGACAACCTACCTCTCTCAAGAAATTGAGGATGCATTCCAAGAGAAGAAGCTGGTGCTTGCGGCATGGATAGATTTGAAGAAAGCCTTTGACAAAGTCTGGAAAGAAGGTCTGATGAATAAACTGAGAAACTGCAAAGTCAATGGAAGAATGTACAAATGGGTGAAAGCATACTTGCACAACAGAAGAGCCCGAGTACAGATAGACGGACTAAAGAGCAAGAAAGTACTACTGCGTCACGGAGTTCCCCAGGGCGGAGTATTCACCCCCACACTCTTTCTAATCTTCATCAATGATCTCGTTGCTAATCTACCGCATGGAATTAAAGCCGCAATGTATGCCGATGACCTGGTTCTATGGAGCACAAATGAACATGCATCAGTGGCCACCAGATTACTACAAAGAGCTGTAGATACATTTGTTGCATGGGCAAATAGATGGTGTGTCAGCATAAACACTGACAAGTGCAGCACCACCCTATTTACCCTCTCTCCAAAACAAAAGGCAGGGATCATCCAGATAAATGGAACACCCCTAAGAGAAGATAAAGAACCAACATACCTTGGAGTAACATTTGATGGCAAGCTGACATGGAGAAAGCACATCAACAAAGCAGTAGCAAAAGCCAGAAGGAAAATAGCCATCCTGAGAAAGCTAAGTGGAACCACATGGGGAGCCAGTGGGAAAATACTTAGCAAAGTTTATCAACAGAGCATACGACCACACCTGGAATACGGGTCAACTGCATGGTGTTCGGCAGCAAAAACCACACTACAAGAGCTGGACAAAGTGCAAAATCAAGCACTTAGAGTCACCACAGGAGGGATGAGATCAACCCCTATAGTGGAAATGGAGAAGATGGGGAGGACACAAGCACTGAGTGAGCGCAGAGATACGAAAACGCTAATACAAGCAGAAAAGTTCCTCAGCTTGTCAGGCCACCCTATGAAGAACAGATTTGAAAACCTAGCTATGGGGCGGTTGAAAAGAAGTAGTTTTATCCACCAGGCCAAACGACTCTGCAGAGAAACCACCGATCTGCCCACAGTTGGTATCCCCCTAACAACTATTCCAGAGCGAACTCCATGGAAAGATGAGCATAGACTATCATTACAAATCCAGACAAAAGTGAGAGGAATATTTGACAAGGAAGATCAGAACAGTGTGCAGCGCAGAACAGCCACTCTCAGCTTCCTTGATGAAGAATACCCACAGGACCTCTGGATCCGAGTCTACACAGATGGGTCAGCACAAAATGCTGTTCGAAATGGAGGAGCGGGAGTGTACATAGAATACCCAAATAATACCAGGGACACAGCTAGAGTACCGACAGGAATGTACTGCCATAACTACGATGCTGAAATTGAGGCAATCAAGATAGCAACAGAGAAATTACTAAATACCAGCAATGGTACACAACCTGTGGTGCTATTGACAGATGCAAAATCAGTACTCGAGGCGCTCCTGTCTGGGAAATTGCCAGTACTAAGGACACTACTTTCTGAACTTAGCAGTCAGCATAAGGTCACCATACAGTGGATACCATCCCACTGCGGAGTACCCGGGAACGACAGAGCTGATCAATTGGCTAAGGAAGGAGCCAAAGAAGAACAGCTCGATGTGCCCATTACATACCACCAAAAGAAAAGAATGATCAAATCAGTCAGAAAGCCACCAAAACCTGCTCAAGATGACTACCACGTTATGGACAGACCAGAACAAGTCATTATTCTGCGCCTCAGAACAGGACACAATAGATTACGCAACCACATGTATACAAAATTCAAGATTGGTGAAACAGCCATGTGCACATGTGGATTGGCGTCGCAGACAGCAGAGCACATACTCCAAGACTGCCCAAAATATAACATATCTAGGCAAACCTTCTGGCCTAGAGAGACGACAGTGGAAGATAAACTCTATGGACCGCTGTGTGAACTGAAAAAGACAGTTCAATTCATACAAGAGACAGCACTGCAGTTATAGACATATTTCAAGCGAACGAAAGAAGAAGAAGAAGAAGAAGGTGAAATTAATTCTGCGTCATTTCAAGACCCTACAGGCTGAAATCAGCACTGGCACAAATGCCATAATAATACCTTTAAATAATTTGCTGTGGTTAAAAAAGCTAAAGTAAAGGCCCTTTTGACACATCTTGAGGCACATTTGGTATTATGAGGCCGGCCCTTTATTCTTATCGATCAACTAGCATTTCTTCTTCTGCGTTCATCCGGATTTTTTTTTTTTCCGGATGTGACTGCGTTAACCTTCCCGGGCAACTATCATTTGAGGGCTGATGTTAGTATCATGCTGGCTACTTTTATTTCCCAAGACCCCGGGAAGGTTGACCCGGTCAACAAATGCCCGCAGAAGTCGGATGTGTCAGCCTAACGGTGCAAGAATGCAGCTCTGCTGTAAACAGGCACAACGCAATCAAGTCTGAAAAAACTCTCCGGATGAACGCAGAAGAAGAAGAAGACTTCCCAAGACATTTACTAGCACCCATTTTAGGCAGGGTCGACCTGGGAACAGGTTAATTTTTAAAATCTGTTAATGAACCCATAACCACTGGACAAGCAGGCAAATGTGCTAGCCACTACGGATAACCACTTGCTGTGAAAGGTTTTTATGTTTAGAACTGTGGCAAACAAGTATACGTTTGGACCCACTCTTGACAATTTACAATGGCTGAGGTATCTCTGAACTTGAGCATGGGATGTACTATGTTTGCCTGCATCGGAGAAGGTTATGCATCCAAACAACAACTCAGGGATCAGCCAGCATTTTGTTCTCAAATTGTCCTTCAACTGGATATGAACTGGTGATCTTTTGAGATAGCAGCTGATGTCATATGTCCCCAAGTCACCCAGACCCTCCACTCTGATCAAACTGGCCAGTGTGTCCCAGGTTACCTACTGTCACCATAGATTTTCCCATCAGCTGTACTGGAAGTATGAGAATGGAGGTGGAGGCAGTCACAGCGGCAGACCGGTGGTTGGAGGACAAACAGCACAAAGATGTGATTGTAACGGACTCATAAAGCAAAGTGATAAATGTGAAGACAGGCATGCTTGCTGTAATATAATAAAAACGTCTCTACCCTTTCCTATTTATGGACTCCCTTAAAAATAAACAAACCCTTACAATTACTGATTAAGTAACTTACTTAATGTAGGAGAAAATAAAACAGCGATAGACTGACCGTGGCACAGCTAAATTTAGTTTGGCTTGTTTTCTCTCCCGTATCTGGCCAATCCTGGCGAGGGGGAAAACAAAGACTGAAGCGGCCATTTCTAGTCAAGAGAACAGACAAGAAAGTCGACCTTTCCCTTCGGGGAGAAGGTAGTTTGTTTTAAAACCATGATTCTCTTCAAGCTATTGGTATATTATCTACATATATTAAGATATATTTATGTATTACCTAGACCAGTATGTTTAATTAAGAATTAGTTACAATTCTCTTAAACCAGGCTGGATGATGTTTACTAAGGAAACACAGGTGGGCGCCACGCTGTAATTTTTCCTATGTCTTACAATTTCAAATCCATATGTTAATATCTTGTATAGGCATTATGAACTTATATCTCACTAGTAGTGCTATAATCTATGAATATTATGTGTACTGTAAAGTATCAACTCTCATGTCTGAAACACATTCTAGAGATTTTCTCAATGTAGGAGCAGACCCCTGATTCAGGCTTCATAGTAAAGAACTAGTGTCTGTCAATTTCATATTCCTATGGTAAAACTTCTAGGCACTGTGAACAATATCTCACTATTTATGCTTAGAAATCTGCAAATAATCTATGTACTATAGAAAGGTGTTTTATCCATGCGGGGACATACAAATGATTACGCACATTCCTGACTCTTACTTAGTCAGGGGATAAAATATTTTGCCACATCATAATCTGTAACTTGGAACTATAGTGTTAAATTTTAGTACCATTCTTTTGTTAACAGATTAGTAACCACTCCATATGAGGGTGAACATATAATCATTTCATAAAATAGTGTTAGGGACAGGCCATATTTGAATATAAATTCATGAACAATTAAACGCGTGATGTAAATGCATGTTCGGATAGGATTCACTCCGCATCACCTCACTGTAGTAGGAACAGAAGCGAAGATTGATGTGAATAAATTGCTTGCAATATTCAGAAGACTGGACCATGCGGCATAAGTTATTCTTATAAATACCCTCCGAATAATAGCAGTCATTGGAAAAACATTTCACAGCGATTACTATCCTCATGTGCTGTACGCAGTGGGGGAAAACAATGGATGTTTTAGTTTATGAAGATAATTCAAAAACCTAGGCTCCCTGCATCATCATTATGATTATTATGTATGATTATCATGTACTTAATATCAGAGAAATGTACATGTATGTTTTTTTGGTATGAGAATTTTCTCTGTTCTGATTGTTACTTTTTACTGTGGGAATATACATTTTAATGTTGCATCTTGGGATTAGAGGATGTTGATGTAAGAATCCATGGGTTTGTCAGTACTTTAAGAAGCCAAGGTTGAATAGTCTTGACCTAATGATGATTATAGTGCCGAAAGGAAGACGCGGCATTAGAAACCATAGGGATTCTGTATAGGCTATTCTCTTCAAGTAATGAGAGAGACAATATCAACATGTTGGATGGACAGAATGACTTCACCCATCCAATAGTCCCAGTAACAACAGAACAAAATATAAGTGAGAAAATACCTTACTCACTATGAAGAGTCAGAATGGCTCTACTCAGCAATGAGGGACAGTGGAACATGGACACCCACTCCTTTCCCCTTCTCCCCTTGTTGTTTTGTATTTGTGTTTGTAATTGTGTTGTAAACCTTTTATCATAACACAGTAGGTTAATGCTAGTGTTGTATTCTTTGTCATCCCTTTTCTATAGAAGAGAAGCAGGTGGTGGTTGAATTTGGTGGGACTATATCACTAACACTGGATCCTGGGTAAACAGCCATAAAGTGAATGTCCAAACCATAGTCTGGATCTAGCCATACCTCAATGTTTACTGCGGCGCTCAATAGCTCCCTAGCGAGCAAAAGATAAATTAGAAGACAACTGACTGGGTGAGTGATTAAGTCCTATTTTAGTAGGAATATCCAGGATGGACTTCAAGATCTAATAATCTACAAAGATGAAGATCAACAGAGTAACTGACAACAGTGTATCGTCTGCTTTACGTCTGAGAAGTATCACCTATAAGCCTTATCACTCAGCAAAATCAGTGAAACTATGGGACAATCCTACAAGTTACTAAAACTAGCAACAGTGAAAGCCCTTCAACTGTTGGTTGGATTACCAAGTTAATATCCAACAATGGATAAGTCTTCGAAACAATGTCTCACAGCTGCAACAGTCAAACATGGAATTCAGCGATTCAACACTAAGTCCTGGCTCAACCAAATGGGGAGAAGACACTGAACCACATAAGCCAATACAACCAAGGTACAAACTGAATATCATCTGAAACATAACTACGAAACCAGATTACCTCAAGGTTCCAAACCCTGAACACCATCAGATAAAAGACCATATGAAAGCCACTAAATGTCTCTATATCTGCAACAAGAGGAATCATCCAATTGTTTGCAAACCTGTTACTGTGCTGGATTTATTCATCTGCGGATATATGTAGGTATAGATCAAGTGTGGCCCTAGTCACAGATACTACCATGAGATGCCTCTCAGTCAATTAAAGTTCTACACTGGACTAGATAACAACGACTAATTCCTTGCCGGTCCAATGTCAGCCTAAATGCCATGTGTTATAGACTCGCGACTAGGTGGGTGAAACCTTTGTGTAAGCCAATTTGGTAGTCGGATATTATAAGCCGAGAAGCTGAATGGACGTCAACTTTTCATCAGACCTGATGATAAAGGGAATTACCTTCTGCAAAGCTTAAGTGGAACTCCTGAAGTATGACCAACCGGAGGCACCAAATTTCACAAACAGGGCACCGAGCCTAAGGCAACAGAATATTCGTGATTCTAGCCCCAAACGGAGGGGATATATGGTGTGTGATTTTTCAATTCCTGGGTTATGGAGTATAAAATAGTCACCAGCCAATTACCAGTGGATAAATATTAGGAACATAACTGAGTGCATTAATTCGGTACCCAGATAATGGGAAAAGGATCTAATCGACAGCAAAGATGAACTCTTAACCGCATACCAGGAGATAAATGTCTATTAATTAAGTTTAATTAGTAATACAAAATGCTGTTTATATGTTGGGTTTTTTTCTGAAGGTAACAGGTCAGTAGTTTTTTTTCCAATGGTATATAGATGGTATAGTATTTTGACACCAACTCATTATTTTTAAATATGAGAATTGTACATGGTGTCAGAAATAAATGTTGGGTTTCTGCACCTAGACCAAGGTGATTTTATCTAGGTACAATGAGTCAAGTTAGCAGAACCAATTGGTGGTTGTTATGTTGTTTGTGATAACATTGTGTTGTTTTTTTCTGGGGACACGGGGTACTATATTGTAATAATGCAATGAATCCCATGCCTGTCTGAAAATGCATAGTGTTTATTACACACATATATATGTAAAGGCAGATCTTGAGTTAATACCTGAACTGTTTGTCCAAAAGTGTTGTGTACATCAAGTAAATGTGGTGTCCAACAAGTGGTTGTTTATATGTTGTGAGCAATCAATATCCTTCTAGCATCTATAGTTAATTTAAGGGTGATGAAGTGGGAAGGGAAACCTACACACAGATGCCATTGTTTCAAGGATGGAACTCTTTCCTCCTGGGATTTGTGGTAAATATCCCTGATCACCCTGCATTCTTACCAGTGACAGAGAATCAATAATACCCCCTAGACATTTTAACGAATCATTCTCAGGAATTAAAATCCACATCCCACACTTGCGCAGAGTGGCAGGCTTCAATGCAAAACTTAAAGATAGGGAGCATCAGTTGGGTCTTTTCCTCAGGACCTACTCATGTGTTGGGAAATGACAAGGCAGACTGATTGGCTGGGCCTACATCACTGAGTGGGGTATTAAGGCATGATAATGCAGACATTGTAAGGACACTTTGGGATGTGGTTAGCATGGAAAAACCGATAAATCATCATAGTCTAAGAGAGAATGGCACGGCAGGAAGTGACCAGAGGATCTGGCAGACTCTCAGTATATATCTTCCTGATCCTCCTCTCAGACCATCTGCCTAGATCTTTCTTCTACACACAATGTCCCTAGATCTTTCATCCCCCTTCTTCTAGATCATATCCCTAGATCTTCTTCTCACCTTATCTCCTAGACCAGTGGTTCTCAACCGGTGGGGAATCTCCCCCCCCCCCCCAGGGGGGAATTTTTGGGTTTCCAGGGGGTGGGGAAGAGGAAATTAAGATTATTTCAAGATCGCATTAATACAAGAACCAGTTACTTTATATTGTTTTTCCCTCTAAATTTTAGTGTTCTGTACTTCTCTCCCTAATGAAATTCGTTTTATAGTGTAAGTAGACCCGCAAATCACGTTTTATGTAATGTCTAGACTTGTTCTTGTATGTGTTATTAAATTTAGCTTCCATTTTTATGTATACTGTGTAAGGATTGGGGGGTGGGGATTTATAAGGAGAAAATTTGAAAGAGGGGGAATGACGTTCTGAACATATAGTAAAGGGGGCATGGGCCAAAAAAGGTTGAGAACCACTGTCCTAGACCATATCCCTAGATCTTACCCCCAACCCCTTTTCTAGACCATATCACTAGATCTATCTCTCACCTTATCTCCTAGACCAAATTTCTCGATCTTCCTACCCCCCTCCTTTTAGACCATATTCCTAGCTCTTTTTTCACCTCCACCTTCTAAACCACATTTCTAGCCCTGAGAAAGGAGAAGCCAGAGAGAGAGAGAGACGAGACAGAGAGAGACCGAAAGACAGAGACAGAATCTTACTTGGAAATCCTGATCATCCAAACGGGCAACAACAGTGTGCAGTACTGCTTGACTGCCATCGATACTGAATACCCCGCCACTCAAGGTTAGCTGTTGATAGAACAATACTGGACTGTTCACAATGTACTAACTACATACATTATCCTTTCATTTACAATGAAAGTAGGTGAGCATGGCCGAATGGATAAGAACGCATGTTGTCTTTTCTTGAGAGCCCTAAGCCATACTGATGTAGATTCCCACCCTCTGCAACTATTTCCTACACTTTACTACATAATGTATATTATTGTGCTTTCGACATTCGTGAGAAATAAATTCATAGATAATGATGGGCACTCACAGAAGCAGAGGAAAGAAACAGATCAATCTCTATGAATTGACCTCCTGTGTAATTTCAATGAGAGTTCTCCAATTATTTCTGATATTATTCATAATTCGGTTATTTAATGAGTCAAATATGGCCACTCTATTACAATGTACAAAGACAGAACTATACTATTTATCAATTTGTGCACCAGGACATAACTATACTATTTATCACTGTGCACCAGGACAGTACTATACTATTTATCACTCTGTTCACCAGGACAGTACTATACTATGTATCACGTGTACACCAGGACAGTATTATACTATTTATTCCCGGGAAGGTTAACCTGGTCAACAAATGCCCACAGAAGCCGGATGCATCGGCCTAACGGCAAAAGAATGCAGCTCTGCTGTAAACAGGCACAATGCAATCACGTCCCAAAAAACTCTCCGGATGAATGCAGACAAAACTATTTATCACGCTGTGCACAGGACAGGACTATACTACTTATCACTATGTGCATGAGGACAGTACTATACTATTTATCACTCTGCATGAGGGTAGTTCTATACTATTTATCACTCTGCATGAGGGTAGTTCTTCTTCTTCTTCTGCGTTCATCCGGATTTTTTTTTCCTGGATGTGACTGCGTTGTGCCTGTTTACAGCAGAGGTGCGTTCTTGCGCCGTCAGGCCGACACATCCGACTTCTGCGGTGAGGGTAGTTCTATACTATTTATCACTCTGCATGAGGGCAGTATTATACTATTAATCAATGTGTATCAGGACAGAACTATACTATTTATCACTCTGTGCAACTAAACAGCACTATGCTATTTATCACTGTGCACCAGACAGCACTAAGCTATTTATCACTGTGCACCTAGCCACACTACGTTTGCTGTAAGCAAATGTTTAAATAGTGTCATACGGCTTCAAAACAAGACACCTTCTATTATTACCTGGGTCTTAGAGATTTCCGTAAAAACTGAAACTGGCACACTGCATCCACCTTCCTGAAAATCAACAAACATTTGACAGCTGTTAACAAAAATACCTGGCTCTTGTGAAGAGAATTCATAATACAAACCTAACTGATACGGTTAAAGTCATCTGTAAAACAGAAGTGTAGAATTTGCCCTGGAGCCTACTATCATAGCTGGGATGCTCAAACCACTTACACCACACCACACAGCTGCAACACAAACCAGTGTTAGATCACAGCTGTCACACACTAAATCACACATTAAATCACACACTAAACAATTTACGAATGACAGGAGTAACATAGAAATCAATGTTACAACACAGCTGCAGCAATAAACTGTTTTACAACATAGCTATGGCACTAACTAGCTTTACATCCATGAACTGGTTATAGCTGGTTGGGTGAGTTGTAAATATGACATTAAGTCTGATGCATTGGTGTTCAGGTTGTTTTAACTCAATGCACCTGTTAGAGTGTAGCTGGTGTAGAGTATCTTCCCAACCTGGCACCAAAGTACCACCTCCAAAGGGACTGTGGCACAGTTTTCTTTCACCTTTCCTAGCTCAGAGAGCGGGTGTGCTATAGTGTGTTTTTTTTTGGTTGCCTCAATATAAAATTCAATATCTCAGTAACGGGCTGAGATAAAATGATGAGATTTAGTATATAACGTTATCATTATGTCCACCCAACAAAACAATTTTTGTTCTGGAGATTTTACAGCAGATTTTAAAGTTAGCTTATATACGGTATATTAATTATGACTTAAAGATTACGACCATGATTTTAACAGTTTTACAGCTTCCCCAAGATTCGACCCAAATTATTCAAAATTTTCACGTGACTTTCGTTTTCAAACAAACAGCGCGAAGATTCAGAGGCGTCTCCAAATGTGGGTTCTTTCATGAAACGTGATTATATAAATAAACTAGCTGACAAGGCCCGGTTTCTGGTGGCAATCAATCAATCAATCTATCTATCTATCTATCTGTCTGTCTGTCTGTCTGTCTGTCTGTCTGTCTGAATGTCTGTCTGTCTGAATGTCTGCCGGTCGGCTGACCCATCCACCTACCCACCGACCCACCGACCTACCGATATCTATCTATCTATCTATCTATCTATCTATCTATCTATCTATTCTATCTATCTATCTATCTATCTGCCTGCCTGCCAGCCCGACCACCCACCCACCGACAGACCGACCGACCTACCGATATCTATCTATCTATCTATCTATCTATCTATCTATCTATCTATCTATCTATCTATCTATCTATCTATCTATCTGTCTGTCTGTCTGTCTGTCTGCCTGTCTGCCTGCCGGCCCACCCACCCACCCACCGACCGATCGACCGACGTACCGATATCTATCTATCTATCTATCTATCTATCTATCTATCTATCTATCTATCTATCTAATCTATCTAATCTATATGTCTGTCTGTCTGCCTGCCTGCCGGCGCACCCACCCACATACCGACCGACCGACAGATATCTATCTATCTATCTATCTATCTATCTATCTATCTATCTATCTATCTAATATATCTATCTATCTATCTGTCTGTCTGTCTGTCTGCCTGCCTGCCTGCCGGCCCACCCACCCACCGACCAACCGACCGACGTACCGATATCTATCTATCTATCTCTATTTATCTATCTATCTATCTATCTATCTATCTAATCTATCTAATCTATCTAATCTATCTGTCTGTCTGTCTGCCTGCCTGCCTGCCGGCCCACCCACCCACATACCGACCGACCGACCGACAGATATCTATCTATCTATCTATCTATCTGTCTATCTATCTATCTATCTATCTATCTATCTATCTATCTATCTAATCTATCTAATCTATATGTCTGTCTGTCTGCCTGCCTGCCGGCGCACCCACCCACATACCGACCGACCGACCGACCGACAGATATCTATCTATCTATCTATCTATCTATCTATCTATCTATCTATCTATCTATCTATCTAATATATCTATCTATCTATCTGTCTGTCTGTCTGTCTGCCTGTCTGCCTGCCGGCCCACCCACCCACCGACCAACCGACCGACGTACCGATATCTATCTATCTATCTCTATCTATCTATCTATCTATCTATCTAATCTATCTAATCTATCTGTCTGTCTGTCTGCCTGCCTGCCTGCCGGCCCACCCACCCACATACCGACCGACCGACCGACAGATATCTATCTATCTATCTATCTGTCTATCTATCTATCTATCTATCTATCTATCTATCTATCTATCTATCTATCTAATATATCTATCTATCTATCTGTCTGTCTGTCTGTCTGTCTGTCTGTCTGTCTGTCTGTCTGTCTGCCTGCCTGCCGGCCCACCCACCCACCGACCAACGTACCGATATCTATCTATCTATCTATCTATCAATCTATCTATATATCTATCTGTCTGTCTGTCTGTCTGTATGTCTGTCTGTATGTCTGTCTGTCTCTCTGCCTGCCTGCCGGCCCACCCACCCACATACCGACCGACCGACCGACAGATATCTATCTATCTATCTATCTATCTATCTATCTATCTATCTATCTATCTATCTATCTATCTATCTATCTATCTATTTATCTATCTATCTAATCTATCTGTCTGTCTGCCTGACTGCCTGCCTGCCGGCCCACCCACCCACCAACCGACCGACCGACCGACCTACCGATATCTATCTATCTATCTATCTATCTATCTATCTAATCTAATCTATCTGTCTGTCCTATCTATCTAATCTATCTGTCTGTCTGTCTGCCTGCCGGCCCACCCACCCATTAACCGACCGACCTACCGATATCTATCTATCTATCTATCTATATATCTATCTATCTATCTATCTATCTATCTATCTATTTATCTATCTATCTGCCTGCCTGCCGGCCCGACCACCCACCCACCGACAGACCGACCGACCTACCGATATCAATCTATCTAATCTATCTGTCTGTCCTATCTATCTAATCTATCTGTCTGTCTGTCTGCCTGCCTGCCCACCCACCCACTAACCGACCGACCTACCGATATCGATCGATCGATCTATCGATCTATCGATCGATCGATCGATCCATCCATCGATCCATCGATCCATCGATCCATCCATCCATCCATCCATCTATCTATCTATCTATCTATCTAATCTATCTGTCTGCCTGCCTGCCTGCCTGCCGACCCACCCACCCACCCACCGACCGACCGACCCACCGACCGACCGATCCACCCACTCAGCCAGCCAGCCAGCCAGCCATCCATCCACCCACCTATCTTTCTGCCTACCTACCTACCTTTCTGTCTGTCTGTCCGGGCCGCATCATTCATTTTATTCGGAGACTGCCGAGGGTCGTCGCTGGAGCTACGGAGTTCATGCTTTGTGCGACGCTTTCCGCGCTGCGGAAAGAAACTGAGCCATATGGGATAAAAACCCGGTGCAATGCAGCCAATTCTGTCGATTGTAAGCTACTTCTTTGATTGCACCCACTCCCATACGAATCCAGATACGCCTTTGTTTGTCATCTGAATTTGCAGGTCCTCATTACCGTAAACATAACATTTTTAACAAGAAATCACTAGTTGTTAAGCAAAACATCAAAGGAATGATGCCGCTTTTAATGATTTAAGTTGTTTTGGGACCTATCAAAGACATATTCCTTGGGTGGGGGTAAATATAAGACGGCTGGAAAAATTTCATAACGATGCAACAGATAGTTTTCAAAATAATTGATCTTGAATGACGGCATAAATTTCCGGACAGACTATAGACCAGTACTGCAACATCACATCTACAGAGAGGCATATTAAAATGTAATCTTGTCATAATTCAGAACAGCACACACCCCTGGCTGGGATGTGGCCTAGATTAGCCGTGTTTACTCAGTAGGTCTGAGGGATTACATTGTCAACAGACTCAAACTCAATGATCTGAGGGAACATCCACATGCAACATATGAACCAGTTTACAACAGAGCTGTAATACACTAACCAGTTATGCATCACAGTTGAAGCATCCTAACCAGTTTTGCAACATAGCATACATACTGATCAATTTTACCTCCTATAAATCTACTGTATACAATATCTCAAATTGTTTAGGCTGAAGACAGCGAAGAATTACTTTTTTAGCACGTCACTCCACAAAGGCAGAATCATACACCTATTTGGGCAGCAATGTAGACAAAGGTGGGGAACAGATAAAGATACGGAACTAAGGATACAAAAGATGAGTGGAGTTGTCACAGCACTTGTGACGAAACGGATAAAGAACGGCAGATCTCTGCATAATATCCCTTTGAAGGGAGTGCGATGCGTTGGTCTCCCTTGAATTAATATCAATTAATAGGGGATTCCCCATCAAAAAATAGTGCGGGGAGGAGCTATTCTAGTTATTTATAGAAATCTAGAATGTTCCCTCAAGTGCGTACATGGTAGAGATCTCTAAGTTCACGAGTGCTACATGCAGCACGGGTTGGTGGAACTTATCGTGACTCTGGTTTTCTTCATGTATCATGAAAGTCACGCGGCCAGTGTAGGCGAGTGGAAGGCGCACTGACTTTGTCGTGAGCAGTCGCCCACCAAACCTCAGCGTAGACAGATCGCAGCCAAGAGGCTGATGTAATTTTGATGTCAATATTCGCGGCCAGTGCGGACATCTACAGTCAAGGTTGTGATTCTTCAAATCACAGGTTAGTTGAGTACTTATTCTATGATTTAATTGTTGTCGTAATGCCGTGCTGAGTTCCCGGAATGAATTAATTGCCATCGCAAAATTGAGTTGTCGCGTAGAGTTATCCGTTACAGTTGGCGGTTGCATTTTTAAGTAGGCTTTATCGATCAGCAATGTAATGTGTTACCTGACGGAACAAGCCGTATTCCACAGCGAGTGGTGTGTAAATAAAATAGGCCGAACGATGTGCGTTACAGTGTGTAGCAGTTACGGGTTTGGTTTATTCATTACGCAGGCAAGGCGACAGTTTGTCCGTCATGACATCAACATGCTAGACGCTGTAAATGATAAGGTATAGCTTATTATTAGAAATGTGTAATGTGCTTCGTGACATTAGAATGGTAACGTACTTGTTCTATCAGTGATGGTGATTTTTCGAGGAATCAAGGTGAAATCAGCAGTGGTGTATTTGCTGTGTGCAGATAGCAGTGTTATTCCGCGTAAGCCGAATGGCGTTGCATCGGTAGGATAACAATTGATAAGAAGTATTCATGATACTATTGTTACTGCTTGTTGTCATGTCCGTCCGCTAGGATGACCGTGCGTGTTCCATCTTACGTTTGTCTAGGCAGCGGGAGGTAGGCCGGTACCCCCAACCCGATCAGTAATAGGTCCGACCCAATGCCATCGTGCATGTCCGATGGATGAACATACCCGATCGAGGGTGATGCGGCGCTCCGTAATTCGAGGCCGAGGTGTCTAGATAGATCGAGGTTTGAACCTAACCGTTTCTGTCTCTAATATTCTACTCTTCTGGAACCCTGACTCGGTTCATGGAGTACTTGGAGTACTGCCGTGAGGTAGTAGTTGGGAGGGGCATAACCCCCCCCCCCCCCCCCCCAAAAAAAAAGGTGGAGCCAGAGTTTGGTAGTGGAGTCTGGAGGTTTGCTACATTGGATGACGTGACTTAAGTCGTCACGGGACAAGGTACACGAGACCCACAGTAGCTGTGGGAAAGTGTAATGGTGGATGGCCACCACAGCTGTGCTCGACCGGCACAGGGATGACTGACCTGAAAGATAGTCAGTGAATACAAGGGCAACTCAGGATCTGGGGCAGGGATCCCAGACCTGACACTATGGCTGTGATATGTTTTTGTTATTTAAGTGTAACAAGTCCTGAGTTCTCCTTAGTTAATGCTATAGTAATGAATTATCAGGAGTATAATTCATTATGGACATATAGTTATTAAGGTGTGTAATTCATCAGTCCATGGGTTAAAGGATTGATGAATTGATGAGTCTGTCAGGAAGGAGATGTCCGGCTGGACACCTTCTCGATACAGTAATCCCTACACTGAAAGGAAAGTAAGTGTATATGTTGATTGAGGATGGAAGATGAAACCGGATTGGACTGGCACCAGGCGAAGGATGCTTGACAGAGTCATACAGTCGACTCTGGTGCTAGGGGTTATATGTAGCCCAGAAGTGTTACTTGACTGAACAGGTGTGCTATTGCTTTTTCTACCATCATTATGCCTATATATTATAGTGACTAAGTAGATCTATGATGTGATGATTTCATACTCATGTTGGTAGACATGAGGAATGTCTGAGAGGCAGGTGACAGGGTGGAGATGCTGGTAGTCTTTGTGGTAGTTGAGTACTCACACCAACCTCTCCGTGTTTCAGGATCTGTTAGTACTATACAGAAGAAGATTCAAGAGCTGCACCATGAGCTCTATGGGCCCACTCATTCCAGTGCCTATCCAGAAGTTGATTGAGGCCATACTGGGAGTGGTTGTCTGATTCTGCGAGACCGATGTTGGAAGGAGCTGAGTGCTGAATAAGTCGGTAGGTCTAGGTTAGGACCTCCGTCAAGAGTCCGACGAGTGTCATCCGATCCTGAGAGGATCCAACACTGAAACGTCTGGTGATTCTGGCCAGTGAAGCACTGGTGACATTCAACCTCGGTGTAAACCTTGGTAATTGCAAGGGAGTGACCTTTCAAGTTGTGCAGAGTGATCATTGTTACCGGTCACCATGACCTGTGTTATATGCTTCTGGCCCGGCTGGGTTATGGGACACCATGTATCAGTTGATGCTTAAATAGTGGTTTTACATTGGTTAACTTTATGAAGCCAACATGTGGTCCAGTGAACTAGGACATTGATTACAACATTGGTGGAAACACCTGAGTGACATGGTTGTGAAGGTAGGGAGTTACCTCAGGCCAACGTTATGAACTGTTGACAATGTTTGTGAAGGTAGGGAGCTACCTCATGCCATCGTGATGAACTGTTAACAGTGTATGCTAGGTTGTGATTACTACCTATTGATCAGGGTAGTTACATGATACTGTGTGAAGATCTATTAGTCCAAGGACATGGAAATAAGGTGAAGTGTTTAGTCACCTGATAGACTTTACCAGTGACATTGTATGTTCGTGTGGAGCAACCGCTTATTGTGTAAGGGACATATCAGTGTGTGGGTCACTGATGAGATAGAAGAGTGACCTGGCTCTGGTGTATTTTGAGACGGTGCTACATGTATTTTTTCTGCAAGTGGGAGACCGCTAATGTTCTAGGGTCGGCCCAGACTTCATCAGGAGTGTGACGAGTGAAATAGTACGACAGCAAGGAAGGATCCTTGTTCATCAGTGCAGTGTCAGTCAGGCAGTGGTACTGCGCTTGATCAGCCCTTGCTTGGTTCTCTGGATGAAGAGGGAACTTTGGAGAGGCAGCAGACCTTAGAGTTCCAGTCCACTGGAGGAGCCTGGGTGAGTCGCTACCACGACTGGACAACCGCACGAGCTATCGTCCGCCTCCATGATGAATACTCATCTGCGTCTTTGACCTTGTACATAGTTCTTCTAGTCTGGCTTCCAGCCATCCTTCTCTGTATTGTGGTTGACGTAGTTCAGAACTAAATTTTGTTCTCTTAGCTATGACTTTGTGCAGTGATATGACTGGTGTCTGGTCCGAGCCCCCTTGGGGTTTGGAACCCTAGGTGAGGGAGGGAAGGTTAAGCTGTCCCGGCTTGTGTGGGGCCTGGTAGATGTAGAGTGCTATTGAGGTGGTTGGAGCAAAGGCAGGGGATAGTATCTATCGTGGCAAACCAGTCCAAGCCCCGGCGGTCTTGTCACAGCACTAGGAAATTTGTGAAGTCAAAAGAAATTAAACATAGCAATAATAGAATATTTCTCTCTAATGTTAAATCAGTATTAATGGATGGGTCAGAGAGGTGGAG
Organism: Cepaea hortensis; assembly: GCA_963921405.1. NCBI lineage: Eukaryota > Metazoa > Mollusca > Gastropoda > Stylommatophora > Helicidae > Cepaea > Cepaea hortensis. The sequence goes on along the minus strand of OY992879.1, from coordinate 85,956,419 downwards.
AACAACTAAAAGAATTACAAATAAACTACAAACATTCATCAATTCATGCCTACACAGAATATAAGGACTGAAATGGTAAATGGTATGACAGAATCATCAATGTGGAGCTCATGGAGAGTTGAGCTAAGTCAAGAACTGACATCACTGCACTCGGGACACTCCCATAAACACCCAGTCCTCATCTTCAACAGCCAGCAAAGAATTCCAATACTAATGGTGTTCGTTGCAATCCATCTTGCTTAACCTCTGAGTGACAACTGTCTACCAAATTCTCTGACCACCCCTTGCTGCCGCATTCTCTCCAGACCATGATAGTCTGTTCTACTGCTCTATTCACATGCTCCCAGAGGGCCCTCACCACATCTGCCTTATCATGCATCAAATCACCCCTCAATGTTGCGGCACTAGCCAATATGTCCGCCTGTTCATTTCCAACCACACCAGTGTCCTGGAGAAAAGATAAAGCGAATGCTTACAGTCTGCGACATCTGAATCGATGTATGCCATTCTGCATGAAGCATGCCAGTCTTCACCTTTACCAGCATGGTTTGTGTATCAGTCACAATCACAACATACGTATACAGTTTGTTCTCCAACCAGCGGAAAGCTGCAGTAACCGCCTCCACCTCCATTCTCAGACTTGAGGTTGTGGTGTTATATGCCAAGCTCTCCTTTACTAAACACTGGCCATTTGCTTTTCACGGAGAGAACCAAACAATCACCAATGAATTAAGAAGTGAGGAAATGATGCGAGTACTGGACAAGACACACTCTGATGTGTGAGTATAGAAAGATTAGAGAATCCTTTGTCCGGAACTCACAGGGCCAACAAAATAGAAGGACACATAAGAACAATTGAAGAAGAAAATTAGAGATAGAGATGAATAATACTGGGAGGAGACAGCAAATGATAGGATGACTTGCGTAATGGCTGTCAGTCAATTCTGTAATGGAGATAAAGAAGAAAGAGAAATGTCACTCCCAACTCGTTGTGCACCTTGACCGCTTTATTCATGTATACATTATACAGCCATACGAACATCTGTATATAAAAGTCATATGCAATACAAGATCTTATAGTAACATACTAACCAACTTTCTTAGATAAGATCTTTCCGCTACACACATAATTGTTGAATCGTGGTCATGAATCTTGCGGAGAAGGGTCAATGTAACATCATCATCAGCCCTGCACTCAACAGCCATGGCGCCCTGGGACACCGCATACATACACTCTTCTGGACTCAGAACCTGCAAACATCCGGACAAACTAAATTATTTTTCTGAAATGCAATGATTATCAAGCCACATGTCAGGTTTGATTTGTAAAAGACAACCTTTCTGGCATGTGGATATCTCCTTCAGTGCTCAGTCTCCTCCTGATGATCACACGGGGAGAATCTCAGCACAGTGCACAAACTCCATAGCGCTGGCAGGAATTGAACAATTAACAGGATATCGTAAGTGATCAATACACACAAGATGCATGCCCTGAGAAAGACCAATTTCAGAGCCAAGTGGAGGTCAGGATGGCCTAATGGATAAAAACATTCACCCTTAAACTTCTAGTGTGCTAATGCCAAGGTAACGGGTTCAACCCTACACTGACCAGTTGGATTAAAATGTTGACTCTCGTTCTTGACTTGGGGAAGTAAATTGCAAGTACCTCAGAAGTCGGAGTGGGTTTGCCTGATGGTGAGGGACACTAGTAATAGGGAAAGTAATCCAAACACAAGTAGTAGCACTGTATGGACTATGCTGGTGTTCAAAGTGAACGAACGGCCAAATAGAAAAGTCAAGTTCTGGACCCACCACCGGCTTTATAGAAGCCAATCATATTACGATGGTTTGAATTCACAACCTTTGACCTCTGTGGTGTATAACTAGGCGCGAGTCATTCCCCTTAAAAGAAGAAGAAAGAAGGTCTATCCTCTCTGGCCATTTTGACAGACGATAGTTTGTTACATTGTGCTTAAAAAAAGGCATAACTACAACCCATGGCTGTTACGAGTTACACCTCTCCATAGCACAAAGCCTGGGCTGAATTGTAGAGACTATGTGTTGCCCATGCAGCATGATCTCTCAGGCTACCTAGTTTACTCCAGACGAAAGGTAACACCAATACGTTGGGAACAAGACAAGCTGCAGTAGCTGCCGGATCAGCAAAGCAATGCTCTAACTGTCCTCTATCACCAATGTTAATAACTTTTCTAATTTATTCTCAATTGTATGTTCCCCACTCAGCTGGGGAACGAACCTGCACCATTGTGTAGGCAAGCCATATCCTTCCACCTAGAGCAGACACTCACAACAGTAACAGTAACATAAAACAAAAACAATTACCTGAGAAATCCACTCATGCCAGCCCATCCTTTCAAGACCGGCCACGGCAAGAATGATGGCATCATACGTGTCTTGTTCTGCCAGCTTCTTGAATCTTGTGTTCAGGTTGCCTCTCTGGTTCATGGTTAAAGTCCATTCATCAAACCAGCTTTCACTAATCATCATCAAAATGACTCTAATGTCAAACGCTCTGCTCCCGTTGCACTGATCACCATCATGCAGCAGGTTCTAATCAGAATGTTGCACTCATCACACCCCGTTATTGTGTCTCAATCCCTTCCCTTCCTGGTCATCCATGTTGTAAGTGTTCCTTCCACTGTATATGTAGATTAAATACTACCCTAATTACTGACAATAAAGTACCAAAATGTTCATACAATGTTGCAATGACACTTCTAACATGTCCATCAGAAACACACTGACAAACTACACAAAAGTAATGAATAAATTAAGCTCTGTGTGATGTTGATATGATTCTGTGCCTGATGAAGATAGGATACTTTTTGTGTTCACTCACTTTGAACTCAGGCGCAGTCCATACACATGCTACTACTTTTTAATGCACAGGACCGATTTCTGCATGTGGATTAGCTTTCCCTATTACCAGTGTCCCTCTCCATCAGGCAAACCCACTCCGACTTCTGAGGTAATGATAGGATATAATCAAAACATCATATCAACACTGTGAATATACCAGCTACAATATCTTACACATGCGGGAATGACTCTGCAAGGGTTTTGTTGTTCGAAACAGATCTTATAATTCACTCTTGTAAAAACATCTGATGTAACCAAGTATTAGTGAAGAATCGGTTCCAGGTGGACACAACAGTAAAAAACACTCTGAACACGCTGGTTGGCCCTGCCTGTTATTCCTCCAATGGAGATAAGACCTCAGCCAACTCACACCCAACCCTCCCCTGTCTTGTGCAATCTCCTGCAGCTCCCTCCCCATTTTATTCATATTTGCCTCCAATTCTCTTCTCAATGTGTTTTAACATCTCCCTCTAATTCTCTTCTACATGTTATTTAACATCTCCCTCTAATTCTCTTCTACATGTGATTTAACATCTCACTCTAATTCTCTTCTCCATGTGTTTTAACATCTCCCTCTATTTCTTTTTCTCTGTGGGTTCCAGAGAAAGGACTTTCTAGTTATACTACAAACTTCTTTTCCCCTTTTAATATGTGTCCTACCCAGTGCCAGCATATTTTCCTCACCTCCTGATTCACTGGAGTTTGTCTAGTTCTCCCCATTCCCCATAAGCTCAACATTAGTGATTCTGTAATACCATTTTGTCAGCCCCGTGGTGAAGGAGTTACGGACGCAGCTCGTAATCCTGCATACCACATACGAAACATGGCTGTGGGCGATTTGGCAGCAGACCACCGTACGTTGGTTTTTTTTTATGAAATAGCATGGGTGCTGGTTATTTAGAAAGCAAACTACTGAACATAAACTTGCCCAGGAATCACAACAACCAAAACATGCTAAGGTTGACTGCTACATCCTGTAAAGGATATGCAACTAACTTACCATTTTAACTCTTCTATTCTGTGCAGGCACCAGTCACTGAATGTTTGTAGTTTATTCGTAATTTTTTAGTCCTTCCTGTTCTGATCCATACAGCAACACTGATTTGACCTTAGAATTAGATATTCTAAGTTTGGTACTAAATTATGTCTGTTAACTTCAAAATTTATGAGTTCCAGGAAAGTCCCTCTGGTCTTTTGCATCCTAACTTGAAAATAACTTGCCCTTGTATTACTAGGGCCCTGAAGGCAAGCAAAGAACAGTAACACTGTAGCCTACCATGCATGTCTTATGAGGCAACCAAGGAGGGTTGGTGCGGGACTGGCTCCCCCATCCCCAGAAAAGTTTAGTTGCAAAATCCAACCCACCAGTTTCAGCAGAGACTTGTTATCCATCTAAGGTTACTGTAATTTACTGGCATCTTGCAGTCTTGACATACAATAGCTTCTTACCTTGTGCTTCAAGAAGGCACCGATCAAACCAATTCATGTGGTAAATTTTCATCCACAATGGATCCATGTAGTCAAAGATTATACTTCTTCTTCTTCTTCTGCGTTCATCCGGAGTTTTTTTTCGGACGTGATTGCGTTGTGCCTGTTTACAGCAGAACTGCGTTCTTGCGCCGTTAGGCTGACACATCCGACTTCTGCGGGCATTTGTTGACCGGGTTAACCCTCCCGGAAAGATTATACCACAACTAACACCATATCTGGATGCTGTTCCATTATCTAACATGTCTGCGTTTGCCATCTACACGTACAGGAATGACTCTTCAAGAGTTTTGTTATTCGAAACAGATCGTATAAGTTCACTCTTGTACAAAGACATCACAGTCAATCCCAGCATTTTTTGGATGTTTGTGATTTCTTGGCAAGAATACGTTCCATAGTTAGCCAGAACTTTCTGAACAAAATTCAAAAACAGATTCCTCCAAAGTCTGCACATAAAAGGATACAATGCTTTCTATCTTGAACTGTGGATACATCCGCTGGATCTGAGCTGCTCGTCGGAGTGAACTGGTGCCAATGACACTACACAGAGAAAATAAAACTATCAATGAAATAATAAAACAATCAATGAAATGCTAGTCTTAAAAACTAGCAACACTGTTTGCTAAACAGCGTTTTATACTTTTCTTCATGAATGAGAGACCTCTATTAGTACAGTCATAACGAAATAAACTGGACCTTGGTGACAACCAGCAAGAATGATTGGAAAAGAACAAGGGGAACGCAGAGAAGTAAATATCTGGATGGCTGGGCCACATGGCATAATCGAGACAAAAACACGGAGCTGATCAAAGACCCTAGTGATGGCGGAGATAGTGAATCATGGCCACCCACGCTTGTCGGCATGAGACATGATGATTATGATTAACAGAGGGTGAAATAATCATGACTGGACAGGAAGTGAATAAAACCTTTTCCACAGCCCATCAAAACGCTCTGTCCAAAAAGCTTGTTTTAACCTAATGCTGCAAGACAACAACAGATCAAGTAGAAAGAAATCATTTATAGGCTTAACAAAGACAACACTTTTTCAAGAAAGATATGGGTGAGACTCATCTATAAAGTGATACTGCATCTTTCCACATGAACACGCTGGGCTCAGTAAGTCTGCATGTTTATATCCTGGTTGACCATAAAGTCAATCTCTAAACATCAGCAGCTATTATTCAGCTGCACTTCATTCTGTTTCATATCTAACACATAGAGGCAGCACAGGAGCAGGAGATGCTAAACATAATAACATTTCATTAGAAGCAGCTATAGAACCACAAGTTAGAAACAACGCAGCCAGGTCATAATAAAGTTGTGATATATTTGTTGTGATTGCACACTTTGAACTCAAATGTCGTCCACACATGTGCTACTACTAGTGTGCTGTACTGCTTTTTGTGTGTGGATTAGCTTTACCTATTACCAGTGTCCCTTGCCATCAGGCGAACCCACTCTGATTTCAGAGGTATTTGTAATTTACATCCCCATGTTTAGGATGAGAAGTCAGTATTTCAGCCCAACTGACCGGTGTAGGAGCTGAACCCGCTACCTCAGCATCAGCACCATTAGAAGAGAGCAGGTAACATTCAGATTTGACACTGGACATAACAGGCTAAGATACCATCTGTCAGATTTGACACTGGACATAACAGGCTAAGATACCATCTGTCAGATTTGATACTGGACATAACAGGCTAAGATACCATCTGTCAGATTTGATACTGGACATAACAGGCTAAGATACCATCTGTCAGATTTGATACTGGACATAACAGGCTAAGATACCATCTGTCAGATTTGATACTGGACATAACAGGCTAAGATACCATCTGTCAGATTTGACACTGGACATAACAGGCTAAGATACCATCTGTCAGATTTGATACTGGACATAACAGGCTAAGATACCATCTGTCAGATTTGATACTGGACATAACAGGCTAAGATACCATCTGTCAGATTTGACACTGGACATAACAGGCTAAGATACCATCTGTCAGATTTGACACTGGACATAACAGGCTAAGATACCATCTGTCAGACTTGATACTGGATATAACAGGCTAAGATACCATCTGTCAGATTTGACACTGGACATAACAGGCTAAGATACCATCTGTCAGACTTGACACTGGACATAACAGGCTAAGATACCATCTGTCAGATTTGACACTGGACATAACAGGCTAAGATACCATCTGTCAGACTTGACACTGGACATAACAGGCTAAGATACCATCTGTCAGATTTGACACTGGACATAACAGGCTAAGATACCATCTGTCAGATTTGACACTGGACATAACAGGCTAAGATACCATCTGTCAGATTTGACACTGGACATAACAGGCTAAGATACCATCTGTCAGATTTGACACTGGACATAACAGGCTAAGATACCATCTGTCAGATTTAACACTGGACATAACAGGCTAAGATACCATCTGTCAGATTTGACACTGGACATAACAGGCTAAGATACCATCTGTCAGATTTAACACTGGACATAACAGGCTAAGATACCATCTGTCAGATTTAACACTGGACATAACAGGCTAAGATACCATCTGTCAGGTTTGACACTGGACATAACAGGCTAAGATACCATCTGTCAGATTTAACACTGGACATAACAGGCTAAGATACCATCTGTCAGATTTGACACTGGACATAACAGGCTAGGATACCATCTGTCAGATTTAACACTGGACATAACAGGCTAAGATACCATCTGTCAGACTTGATACTGGATATAACAGGCTAAGATACCATCTGTCAGATTTGACACTGGACATAACAGGCTAAGATACCATCTGTCAGACTTGATACTGGATATAACAGGCTAAGATACCATCTGTCAGATTTGACACTGGACATAACAGGCTAAGATACCATCTGTCAGATTTGACACTGGACATAACAGGCTAAGATACCATCTGTCAGATTTAACACTGGACATAACAGGCTAAGATACCATCTGTCAGACTTGATACTGGATATAACAGGCTAAGATACCATCTGTCAGATTTAACACTGGACATAACAGGCTAAGATACCATCTGTCAGATTTAACACTGGACATAACAGGCTAAGATACCATCTGTCAGACTTGATACTGGATATAACAGGCTAAGATACCATCTGTCAGATTTGACACTGGACATAACAGGCTAAGATACCATCTGTCAGATTTAACACTGGACATAACAGGCTAAGATACCATCTGTCAGATTTGACACTGGACATAACAGGCTAAGATACCATCTGTCAGATTTAACACTGGACATAACAGGCTAAGATACCATCTGTCAGACTTGATACTGGACATAACAGGCTAAGATACCATCTCTCAGATTTGACACTGGACATAACAGGCTAAGATACCATCTGTCAGATTTAACACTGGACATAACAGGCTAAGATACCATCTGTCAGACTTGATACTGGACATAACAGGCTAAGATACCATCTGTCAGATTTGACACTGGACATAACAGGCTAAGATCCATCTGTTTGACAAGCTAATGATATGAGCTACTAATGAATGTAACTCTGGAATTGATCAAAATGACTGTTGGACATTAGTTACTAGAACCTTGCTGTCTTGACAGATGATAATTTGTTTCATTGTGCTTCTACCAAAAAAAAAAAAAAGGGCATAATAACCTCTCCATAGCATAAATCCTGGGCTGAATTTCAGAGACCATGTGTTGCCCATGCAGCATAATCCCTCTCTAGATCTGCCTAGTTTACTCCAGAGGAAATATATTTGGAACAAGACAAGCTGCAGAAGCTTTCGGATCAGCAAAGCATTGCTCTAACTGTCCATCATGCAGAGCTTTGAACCTAGACCAGTTGCTGACCAAGGCTTAGGGCCTGGTCTGCCCTGCCATGATATTTAGTCTATAGATTGTATTTACACCAGTTCCAGTTGAATATAATTCCTCAAGTTGATTGTTGTTTTCTTCAAATATATTCAGATTGACATATAATGATATATGAACAATGGGAAAACATAATAAACCACTATTTACAGAAAACTGACTACAACAAAATGGCTTCTCACCTTCCAGGCGGTAAATCTTTCAGAGTTTTCCCTCTGTACTTTGGGTGCATCACCACTGCATCATACGGGCTGTCCCTCCTAAAAAGTGTTTTCACATATTCAACTACACATAATTTATGACAGATAACCGACATAAACAAACATCAATGTTTCTAATCATCATCACAACTTCACATATCCTATGAAACCCAAGGATGAACTTGTTACTTTTAATCAATTTCTTGTCAGGGTTATATATTTTAAACCATGCCTTTGTTACTTAAATGGCTCTGGCTTTATCTTTTCTGGTTACTTTTCACGTTCTCCTTGGACTTCCCATCTTTCACTTCCCACGTGGGTTCTTGTTCTGGGCAATCCATACAATTTTCCTTATGCATGCCCTATCAACTGGCATCGGCAATCATGTCTCTCCACAGATCTCAGTCCTTGGTGTTCGAGATCAACTCTGTTGATGACATTCCTCCATACCACCGTCTCAATCCATCCCACCTTCTCAATCCATTCAGCACTATTTCTGTTGGTCTGCCTCGTCCACTTCTACCTCTGATCCTTCCAGTCATCACAATATTTTCCAATGCTTCTCTTCTCATCACATAACCAAAGAATGTTGTCTGTCTCTTGCTTCTAGTTTTATATAATGTGTATAATTCCTTGTGTATTTAAAAAAAATATATATCTCATCCATTTCCTTTTTAAAACAAAGAAAATATGTTCCAAAACTACATTCAACAACATTTATATATACAAATAGTAAATTTAAAATGTTAAAGTAAAATGGTGTGTGTGCGTGTGTGTCTGTGGGTGTGCCTGTCTGTCTCTGTGTGTGCGCGGCAGGGCCACTATAATTTTAGTCCAGCTGCTGTGAAAGGGTTGAATCCGCTACCCCAGCATACCAGAAGTTTAAGAGCGAGCCCTCTTATCCATTTGGCCATGAGGAAAAGTCTCTCTACACTTTGTATATAGAACAGCTGTTTGTTGGAGAGTACATTTCCTGTTTGCAAGATGGAAAGCATACTCTCCAACAAACAGCTGTTCTATATACAAAGTGCAGTGAGACTTTACAAATACCCTGTAAACATATTTAGAAATGATTCATGCCAGTAACAGTTGCTCTTAAGGTGATGTGTCTATTAATAAACAACTGTATCCTGGTATATTTTCATTTCACTTTAATCCTTTTGTTTTAATCATACTGGATTATAACTCAGGCACATAGGGTCTAGGGACCCGTCATGGCACAGTGGCTAGCAGGCTTGCCTTCAGGCCCCATGACCATGTTTCTTTTTTTTTGGCGCTCGCTCACTTTGAACTCAAGCATTGTCCACACACAGTATTTTTAGTAGTGCTGGATTGAATTTTGCTTGTGGATTAGCTTTCCCCCATTAACAATGTCCCTCACCATCAGGCGAACCCACTCCGACTTCAGAGTTACTTGTAATTTACTGGCCTCGGCAGTAAAGACGGCCAGCATGGTAATACCTACATTACTCTAATTATATGATAATACCTACATTGGGGTGTCTATCTGGTCAGGCATCGAAGTACACTTCATGCAGCAAGATGGCGGGCCCGTTTAAACTAACAGGAGAAGGGGCGACGGCGAGTCTCTGGCGCCGGAAAATAACCAGTATGCTCTAGATGTGTATGCACGTACATGCATGCGCAGACAGGCGTGTGCGCGTGTACACATCTACACTCGAGTGAGACCACAGTCTGCTCTAGCAAAGAAAGGTGCTGAAGACGGAGGCAACCAGCCAAGAGGCGCACCACAGAAATCAGGATGCCACGCAATCACGCAAAATGGAATATGTCGACTACTGCTAATCGTTATGGTGCTTGCCCTGCTCTGGACCCCCAGGCAGGTGCAGTGCCGGGCCCTATGTCTTTGTTTCAGGCGTGGGGGGGGGGGGGGGGGGGGGGGGGCATCGGTCAATTTGATTGACAGATGAAACTACCCTTCACAGGAAAGGAGGAGGGTTGAAAAGAATTTGGCACTTAATCCATCTAGGTAAATCATCTTACATGGAAAAATAGGCGGGGTTAATGAAAAGGGGAATATTAATTAGCCAACCTGGAAACTAGCCAGGAATTGAATAGAATAAAACTACGAGCAGTGGCCAGCAAGACTTCAGACGCATTCACAATAGTGTACCAGGGAAGCCGGAATTTTAATTTCTGGTGAGAGATTACCCTCTCGTTTTGTTACTTCGATACAATGTCGTATGACAGGATTTCCTAGCTATAACCCAGGTAATACCATTACTCTGATTAGTTTGTCTGCTAGTCTGAAGGCTTGTGTAGTTTCTTGTTCTGCATATTCTCCCAAACTTTACACTGGTGGATTTTCTTTGTACTTAATGTTCCAGTTCTAGCTTTACGATTTCACTGAGAACTATTTTCTTCTTTCATTCACCACTTGGTTGTCTGACTTGTTGTATGTGACAATTTGGAGAAATCCATTATCCAAGCTACATGAGTGTGTGGCTTATTCAGGTACAGGAGATGCATTTAGATTCATCCTGTATGATGTTAAACATTGGGGAGACTGACTACTTAGGAGAAATTCCTGAGAGCTACCAGTCTCTTGATAGCGTCCAATTAACATTGATTATTTGGACCAACACTTTGAGTGCCTACCAAGATTATGGTGAAACCACTTGGTTTGAGGAATGGCACCAGTTCACCTTGTCTGCATGATGTCTGCATGAGGACAGACATGACTTAGGACATTCAATATCCCAGACAGATTCAGGGAAGGCATTTAATGTTCGACAGGACTGTGCGACCAGCCCTTCCGACAAGACAGTATGAATGAATCAGAAAGGGAAAGAGTGTAAGTGAGGTGAACTTATATGGGAAACACTCCATTACACAAATGTATATGAATATGTATGTTTTGAGCTATAGAGGTTCTAAATAGTTTTATTAATATATACATATACATTTATTTATTTAGAACTGATATATGTTTATGTAACATGCCATCATCTATCATCATACCATCATATATTATGACTTGAATGTATGTTTATATGAATGTATAGACATATGTGTTTGAGATGTGTAGACGTAGATACTACCCATCTCCGTTCGTTTCATTTCAGATCTCTTAGGAGCAATGGACAGTCAACAACCCATATCCGGAAGTGACTTAGCCTTGTGAGGGACCAAGTTGGACTCCTTCAATCTGACAGTGAACTGCGTCTCACTGGGGGAAGCATGACCTATGTGCTTCTGAGCTTTTCAGCCAGATGAGTTACATATACCATAATATAATCATCATCATCATATGATCATCAATAGCAATAATAAACACAGTTGTTGTATTTTAAACTCAGTTGTCTGTATAATTCTAAATGTTTATAAATGTTTGTGTAGCGTAATCAAGTACACACATTATTGTATCATTTAGTGGGGGTTCGCACATATTGTCCAGAAGTGGGAATCTATGTCCGGGAGGTATCTTGCCTATGCAGTCATAAGTAACCAGATTACGTTGCATGTCTTAACTCCTCCTTTCTCACTTCTGGTGATACCAAGTACAGCCAAAACTATATAGATATATTCTATCTTCAACGAGCCACTTCAAGGCTGTTTTCTTGAGTATCAGGGACAGTGTCTTAAATCAGCATAACAGACATTTGTTCCACGTTTTCTCTCTGGGATCTGGGTGGTAACTAGTCCCTTCTGACAGAGTTAGGGGATCTTAAACTGCATCCAGAACTAAACACCAGTAGAAGAAAATGATTTTGGCTGAGTGGTTGCCCATCTGGGATCTAACCCCAGCCAGTTGGTGACAGTGGCGATTTCAACAGCCACTCGCAGAGCTGGGGCTATGATCACATGGACCAGAGAGGAGAGAGACTGGAAGACTGGCAGGATGAGAATAGATTCATGTTGATTAACAAGCCGTCCGACCCACATACTTTCTACTCGAGATCATGGCACTCTACAACTACACCTGACCTGGCTTTTCATTCACCAGACCTGGAGTGGAACATTACACGAACTGTTGGGAAACAACTTGGTGGCAGTGACCATCGGCCAGCCTTTCTAACCGTAGAAAATGAGCTTGTAAGTGAAAGCAGCACCCTCTCGAGGTGGAACTACAAGAAAGCAGACTGGGCAATGTACAAGCATCGCACCAGCATACTGGTTAGAAACCTGAACACTGAGAAAGACATAAATAAAGCAGTTGAAGAGTTTGGGAAATGCATACTACAGGCAGCGCGAGAAACAGTACCAAGAGGAGCCCGTAAACAATATAAACCCTACTGGAGTAGTGAACTGGAACAGTTGCATAATGATGTTGAAGTGTGTAGAAAGCAAGCAGAGGCCACAACCAGCCAAGAGCACCACAATAAATTCCAGCATGCAAAAGCCAAATTTCAAAGGGCCAAGCTGCAGGCTAGACGGAAAAGCTGACAGGAGAAAACGAAGTCTCTGAACTTTGAAAGAGACACAAGGAAATTGTGGAAGCTAATAAAACAGCTTAATGACGAGGGCACAGGGAGAAACTCGAAAATTGCACTACATAAAGATGGAAAAATCTTAACAAGAAAGCAAGCAGCTGACCATTTTGCGGACTCGTTCGCACAAGATAGCAATATCAAAATTAGTCCAGAGAAACAACAAGAGATTCGAGAGAAACGACAACATACAGGACAGAAGGAAATAGTACATGAGGTTCTGGAGGCACCCATCACAATCAGCGAACTGGAGCTAGCCATATCAAAACTGAAAATGAGAAAGTCACCAGGAGCTGATGGTATCTCCAATGAAATGATCAGGAACCTAGGAACAGAGGCCAAAACAAAGCTGTTGCAGATCTTCAATAACAGCTGGACCTTAGGCAGTGTTCCACAAGCCTGGAGAGAAGCAATCATGATCATTGGCACCTTGCCGTCTTGACAGACGATAGTTTGTGCTTTAAAAAGGCATAATAACTTTTAACTATGGCGGTAGCGAGTGTGACTGATAAGGCCAATTTGCGCTGTAAATGTCCGTTCACAGTGTGTGGATCTGAACACGTGGTCATTTCCACCATCATGCACCATCTTACGTCTCAAACGCTTGGTGTGTGACTTTTCTGCAATAATTTTCTCCTTTGACTTTATTCCATTTCTGATATTTGCCCTCCATGCAACACGTTCAGCGGCGACTTGCTCCCAATGTGCATTATCAATGCCTGTATCAATCATGTCCCGCTTACACACATCTTTGTATCGTAGTAGAGGCCGACCCTGAGATCTCTTACCCATCTGTAATTCACCAAAAAAGATATCCTTTGGTATTCTACCATCATCCATCCTCCTAAGATGTCCTATCCATCTAAGTCTACGAAGACTGAGCATGGAATAAACTGTCACACAACCTGATCTTTCCAATACTTCAGTATTTGTGATTTTATCTTGCCACTTAATACCAAGAATTCTTCGCAGACACCGCATATGAAAGCTGTTTAAATTGTTCTCTTGGTGTGAGTAAGTTGTCCAGGTTTCACTGCCATAGAGAAGAGTACTAAGGACACAGGCTTGATAGACAAGGACTTTTGTTTTGGCAGTAAGCTTCCTGTTCTCCCAGACTCTTTTTCTTAACCTGTTCATTGTTGTTGCTGCCTTACCAATCCGGATGTTGATTTCCTGATCTAGGGATAATTTGCTATTTACCACTGATCCTAGATATGTAAAATGGTCTACTATCTCTAGTTCGGCGTCGTCAATAAAGATTGATGGTACCCCATGTGCACCTTGTGACATAATCTGTGTCTTCTTTTTGCTAATTGTTAAACCAAATTCAGAACAAGCATTGGAGAATGCAGATAGTAGACATTGCAATTCTTCCTCAGAGTGGGTCGTAACTGCAGCATCATCTGCAAAAAGCAACTCTCTGATCAGTACCCTCCTAATTTTGGTCTTAGCCTTCAATCTCTGAGCATTGTAGAGGCCGCCATCTGAGCGTGAGTGAATGTATATACCACCATCCTGATCACGAAATGCATATTTCAGTAGAAGTGAAAAGTATATTCCAAAGAGGGTGGGAGCTAGTACACAACCTTGCTTAACACCACTCTTGATTTCAAATTCTTCAGAAGTTGCACCATCAAACTTGATTATACCCTTCATGCCTGTGTGGAACGATTCCACAATGGACAGAAGAGTTGGTGGGCAGCCAATCTTCTTTAGTGCCTTGAACAGACCCTCACGACTGACCAAATCAAATGCCTTTGTGAGGTCGATGAAGGCAATAAACAGTGGTTGATTCTGTTCACTGCATTTTTCTTGCATTTGTCGCAATGAGAATATCATATCAGTGGTAGACCGGTTCTGTCGAAAGCCACACTGTGATTCAGGGTAGACTTGATCTCCTAGGACTTGAAGTCTGCGCAGAACAATTCTGGCAAATACTTTTCCAACAATACACAGAAGTGAGATACCCCTATAGTTGTTGCAGTCGCTCCGATCGCCCTTGTTCTTCTACAGTGTTTAGGCAGTGTTCCACAAGCCTGGAGAGAAGCAATCATGATACCCCTCCTAAAATCAGGGAAAGATGGTTCCATTGCCTCTAGCTACAGACCAATTAGCCTCACCAGCTGTCTCTGCAAAACACTGGAGCGCATCATCAATCACAGACTGCAGTGGTACATTGAAAGTAAAAACATCCTTGTGCCACAGCAGGCTGGCTTTAGGCAGTGCTACTCTACGGAAGATCAGACAACCTACCTCTCTCAAGAAATTGAGGATGCATTCCAAGAGAAGAAGCTGGTGCTTGCGGCATGGATAGATCTGAAGAAAGCCTTTGACAAAGTCTGGAAAGAAGGTCTGATGAAGAAACTGAGAAACTGCAAAGTCAATGGAAGAATGTACAAATGGGTGAAAGCATACTTGCACAACAGAAGAGCCCGAGTACAGATAGACGGACTCAAGAGCAAGAAAGTACTACTGCGTCACGGTGTCCCCCAGGGCGGAGTCTTGTCCCCCACACTTTTTCTAATCTTCATCAATGATCTTGTTGCTCACCTACCGCATGGAATTAAAGCGGCAATGTATGCCGATGACCTGGTTCTATGGAGCACAAATGAATATCCATCAGTGGCCACCAGATTGCTACAAAGAGCTGTAGATACATTTGCTGCATGGGCAAATAGATGGTGTGTCAGCATAAACACTGACAAGTGCAGCACCACCCTATTTACCCTCTCTCCAAAACAAAAGGCAGGGATCATCCAGATAAATGGAACACCCCTAAGAGAAGATAAAGAACCAACATACCTTGGAGTAACATTTGATGGCAAGCTGACATGGAGAAAGCACATCAACAAAGCAGTAGCAAAAGCCAGAAGGAAAATAGCCATCCTGAGAAAGCTAAGTGGAACCACATGGGGAGCCAGTACGAAAATACTTAGCAAAGTTTACCAACAGAGCATACGACCACACCAGGAATATGGGTCAACTGCGTGGTGTTCAGCATCAAATACCACACTACAAGAGCTGGACAAGGTGCAAAATCAAGCACTTAGAGTCACCACAGGAGGGATGAGATCAACCCCTATAGTGGAAATGGAGAAGATGGGGAGGACACAGGCACTGAGTGAGCGCAGAGATACGAAAACGCTAATACAAGCAGAAAAGTTCCTCAGCTTGCCAGGCCACCCTATGAAGAACAGATTTGAAAACCTAGCTATGGGGCGGTTGAAAAGAAGTAGTTTTATCCACCAGGCCAAACGATTCTGCAGAGAAAGCACTGATCTGCCCACAGTTGGTATCCCCCTAACAACTATTCCAGAGCGAACTCCATGGAAAGATGAGCATAGACTATCGTTACAAATCCAGACAAAAGTGAGAGGAATATTTGACAAGGAAGAACAGAACAGTGTGCAGCGCTAGTGGCAGCCACTCTCAGCTTCCTTGATGAAGAATACCCCCAGGACCTCTGGATCCGAGTCTACACAGATGGGTCAGCACAAAATGCTGTTCGAAATGGAGGAGCGGGAGTGTACATAGAATACCCAAATAATACTAGGGACACAGCCAGAGTACCGACAGGAAAGTACTGCCATAACTATGATGCCGAAATTGAGGCAATCAAGATAGCAACAGAGAAATTACTAAATAACAGCAATGGTACACAACCTGTGGTGCTACTAACAGATGCAAAATCAGTACTCGAGGCGCTCCTCTCTGGGAAATTGCCAGTACTAAGGACACTACTTTCTGAACTTAGCAGTCAGCATAAAGTCACCATACAGTGGATACCATCCCACTGTGGAGTACCCAGAAACGACAGAGCTGATCAATTGGCTAAGGAAGGAGCCAAAGAGGAACAGCCTGATGTGCCCGTTACATACCACCAAAAGAAAAGAATGATCAAATCAGTCAGAAAGCCACCAAAACCTGCTCAAGATGACTACCACATTATGGACAGACCAGAACAAGTCATTATTCTGCGCCTCAGAACAGGACACAATAGATTACGCAACCACATGTATACAAAATTCAAGATTGGTGAAACAGCCATGTGCACATGTGGATTGGCGTCGCAGACAGCAGAGCACATACTCCAAGACTGCCCAAAATATAACATATCTAGGCAAACCTTCTGGCCTAGAGAGACGACAGTGGAAGATAAACTCTATGGACCACTGTGTGAACTGAAAAAAACAGTTCAATTCATGCAAGAGATGACATTGCAGATATAGACATATTTCAAGCGAACGAAAGAAGAAGAAAAATGCAGCAAGACGCCCTCATCATTTGGAAGTGACAGGTTCATATCTCGGTCAGTAACTATAGTTTTCAATGTTTCTATTGTCCAGAGCATCCTCTAGTCTCTACTTCTTTCTTCTACTTCTATAAGAGCCAACAATACATGTGTTTATTTATCAACTACATTACCCACTGAGTGCTGATTGGTCTATAAAATTAGGAGGCCAGCACCATATACTCAAAAGCCTCAAGGTGTATTTGTTTCATGCCTTTTGAGAAATTCTGATTTTGATACTGCGCTTTCCATCTTCTGCACAGAGTTGTAATTTGTTTTAATTTTCTATACCCAAAACCAATTAACATAACATTAAAGTATCTTATTTAAAAATCACATGTAAAACATACTTGCACACACATCCAATGACCAGTCCATCTGGAAGAGTTGTGGGCAGATCTTTGAGAGAATGCACAACAAAATCCACCTGTTTCTTTAGCAAGGCAGTTTCCAGTTCTTTTGTAAAGAGTGACTTCTCACCAATCTTCAAGTTCACAAAAATGCACACTATTTATTTTGAAATTCTCCCAAAATGTTATTCTTGTACACCTCTAACAATTTATTTAAAGAGATTTAGACACAAAGACAATGTATGAAAATCATCAGAAAGATGTAGTCATTAATCATTTCTGGCCACATTGAGTCAAATTGAGTCAAGAACAGATATCACAGCACTCGGGACATTCCCAAATATGCTCCATCCTCATCCGCAAATGCCTGCAAAGAATCCCAATACTAATGATACCAGCAGAAGATTATATATCCATCTGGCCTTTCCTCAGAGTTTTGAGTGTTGGCCAGATCCTCTGGTCACCCCCTGCAGCACCATTCTCTCCAAGCCGTGATGATCTACTCATTCTTCTGAAGTACACACACAATTCCAAAGGGTCTTGACCACATCTGCCTTATCATACACCAATATTCTCACAAGGGGTGCAGACCCAGCCAATGTGTCTTGTCTATTCATTTCCCACCACACCAACATTTCCAGGGGAGAAAATCCAGCAGACGACCTCTATTTTTGATTGTTGAATGGAAGCCTGCCACTCCACCTGAAGTATGCCTGTCTTCACCTTTTTCATCAGACTTTGTGAGTCTGTTACAATCATGCATGTGCTGTTTGTCTTCCAGCCAGTGACTGCCTCCACCTCCATTCTCAGGCCACATTATGAGAATATAAAAACTGGAACATATTGGACAACTGCACTTGATAATGATGCTATTTTAAACAGCAGAAGTCAATTTGAGGTTGTTTACATCTCCATACTGTGCCACTTAAAGAAGTTAGTGTAAGTAGAAAACATTTGTGTTCTTCCAATGTCTTGCAGTTAAACGTTTAGTTGTCATGTTATCATTCTTACAGTTAATTCATCAATAGCTCCAATTTCATACTTATTGAACAGACAGCTTACTGACCGCAGGCCCACTACTCATCGAGAGAGAGTGGGCGCTTATCGAGACTTTGTCGAACGATCGTACAATAATTGCTTTCACCCACTCAAACCATGACTCTGGCTTCCCGCTACAGTCACATTTTTGAAATAACTGTCTCGCTAACTTGTGTCAGCTGGGAAGTTCCTGATTGAGTGTACCTCATACAGCCATCCGAGACAACGAACGCCAGATGCGGGACTGATATTGCGAACCAGACCAGCCCTCACGAATATGCAATTAACTTTTCCTTTCCTTCCTTTTCCATAACCCCCATTGGAGCATAGGCTCTCAGCTAACTCACCCCAAGTCATCATACCTTTTGCTTTCTCTTTCACCTCCCTCCAAGGCTTTCCTATATTTTTGTATGTGTCTCTAATTCTCTCCTGTGTGTATTTAGGTCTCTCCCTATTTTGTTGGCCCTGTGAGCTATAAACGAGGAATGAGACTTCTTGTTTGTTGATGATTCATTCCTTATATCTAAACAGGTGTATTTTTTTATTTTGTTTTTGCGATCGCTCGTACTATTAGTGCTGGACTGAATTTTGCATGTGGATTAGCTTTCCCTATTAAAAGTGTCCCTTGCCATCAGGCAAACCCACTCTGACTTCAGAGGTATTTGTAATTTACGTCAACATTTTAGTCCAACTGTCCCATGTGGGAGTTGAACCCCTTACCTCAGCATCAGCACACCAGATGTTTAAGAACACGCGTTCTGATTCATTTGGCCATTTTGTCCTAATATAGGTGTTTGAATCCTTCTACTGAAATGAGGTTTCACCAAGGGAGATCAAGGCAGACCAAGAGAAATGATGCTGGATGCTCTCAGACAGATGGAGGAATATCATCGATAGAACTGATTCACACCACCAAGGACCAGGATCTGTGTAGACGCATGAACATCTGCTCCAGCTGGCAAAGCACATGATAATGAAGAAGACCATGACCAAATTACATTACATATTACAAAGCAAAAAACAAGTACATACTTTTGAAAGTGCGGAATCCAAAATTCGGTCTCCGGTTGTGATCATGGGCACTGCAATAGGAAGATTAATGGTAATGAGTTACGAAAATATTGACTTCATTGAAGAATTCACATAAAATTATCACAAGTCAAATTATCATCAAAATATTATGACTGTCTTAACCCTTTACAGGGCAGACACTTGTCCATTTTGTAGCCCTGAACGGGCAAGATTTTTTCAGGTTTGGAAAAAGTTCGGGTCGCGTTAGTAAAAACATCACAAATAAGGTGTTAGTCAACCGATTTTAGTTAAATAAACAACACAATGAAGGGAAAAGCATGCAGAATATGTTACTCACGTGATTGTTGCCAGTAATCCATACATGAACACAAATATTTACGAAATACGGCATGTTGTTTGTGATTTTCCGTCACCTATACGGCAATATACAAACACATTTTCAGAATCATAATCACTTTCTTTAAAGTCCGACTCACGACTGCTAATGCAAAGTAACGCTTTGCACTGATATCTAGCTCCGATTAATAGTCAACTTCGTGCCCTTTAATGTCATTTAAAATGAACCTAGCGAAATCTCGGCTATCACTTGAAGAATCGCCGAAATCCATTTTGAAAAACAGCGTAAAAATCCCGAAAACTATCAAAAATTGTCCTTAAAAGTCCGTTCAAATTGATACTATCGCGTTTACAAATGGCGGCCACGTTGTCAAGCTGTAGGCGAAAGCGAAAGTAGCCGTCGGAAGTGTCGGAAAGCCGAGAGATCGCGATTTTACAATGCATAATAGTATCGGCCGGAATTGGACGCTACGATCGTTTTATGGCATCGGCCGGAATCGGACGCTATGCCTTGTAAAGAGTTAAAACATGGTTGCAGCATTAACTCGTCAGCAGCCGTGGGTGTGACCCCCACCCATCCACACACAGAGAGAGAGAGAGAGAGAGAGAGAGAGAGAGAGAGAGAGAGAGAGAGAGAGAGAGAGAGAGAGAGAGAGAGAGAGATCATTATACGCCAGCTGGTGAAGGCATTTAGGCATCACTACATGGATATCGCTCCTTGATATGCTCGATCAACTCTGCTGATGATAATCCCCCACTCCACCACCCTAGTTCATCCAGCATTATTTCTCTCGGTCTGCTCCTGCCTCTTTCACCGCGATATTTACAGTTATTGCGGTGTTTTTCCAACGCATCTCTTTGCATTACATGACCAAAGTACACTGACTGTCACTTTCATATCAACATCATCAAGTGCCTTGCCAGCTGGTGTAGGCCTTTATGTCTCTCCACAGATCTCGGTCTTTGGTGTTCTATATCAACTCTGCCAATGATATTCCTCCATACCACCATTTCAGTCTTGGTCTGCCTCTGCCTCTATTACCCTTGATTTGTCAAGTTTTCACGATGTTCTTCAATGCCTCTCTCCTCACCACATAACCAAAGAAAGCTGTTTGTCTCATTCTTATTGTTGAATATGATGTTCCAGTTTCATTAGCCTCTTTTAGGCAGTTGTTATTTGTTATTCTGGCAGTCCAGGAATTTGCAACATTCATCTCAAAATTCATATACTTGTATATAATTTTCTGATTTAATGAGCCTTTTCTAGTCACCAGTTAGCTAATCTAGTGGTGCAAGGTAATCGCAACATTCATCACAACTCTGTTGCCAACAAGCTCTTTATAATTTGTTCATTCACGCTCCATGAGTCACAGCCATACAACAAAGCTGGTTCTGTACAACATTTCAGTACTCTCTTTCTTACATTTAATGAAAATGACCAATTGTATAAGAACTTTTCATTCTCCAAACTGCAGTGTTTGCATGGCCTAGTCTACTTTTAATCTTTGTTGTGCTTCCGTCTGATGTTATGATTTCCCCTAGATATTTATATTTATTAACTTGATTAAGTATTTTCCAATCTATTGTTATCTTACCTCTTTCTCTTTGATACAACCATTGTTTCTGTTTTCTGCATATTTAATTACAGGCCTTTTTTGCACGCTCTAATAACAATGATCAGCAGTTTTAGATATTATTGTGTTTTTAACTGTCAATACTGTGTCATCCACATAGCATGGATTTGTTTATATTATAACCTTCTATATATTGTTGGCCTCTCTTGATATCTCTCATCAAATAGCCACTGGGAATGATGGCAACATCTTGCAAAGGACAAGCAATTTTACATAGAGAGAAAAAGATCTGGTGATAACACATGTCCTAGTCTCTCTCTCTCTCTCTCTCTCTCTCTCTCTCTCTCTCTCTCTCTCTCTCTCTCTCGCTCATCCATAGTAAAAACGTTGTGTGAAGAGAATCTGATGATATGTGAACAATATCACAAGAAAAACAGATCAAACAATCATGGGCACTTTCTGACAGAAGCTCTTGTAATCCCTGATCTTACCTGTTTCAAACTTCAGAGTTGGATCCAAAGCCTTCAGTTTTTGAATCACAGATGTGGTCTGGATAAGCGCAAGCTGCAGGAACGAGACAGCAGAAATATCAGTTAGTGCAAATCTCCAGTGTTACATCAACATTTCACAACTACACCAGTTATTTCATCAACATGCTGTATTCTGCACTATGTACTCATCTGTATGGATGTAAATCTTCAGCAGTGACTAGTTTGAAAAACTTAATCCATCAACAGCTCTTCCCTAATCTGCACAGTTCGCGGCGATTGCAACTAGCCAAACAGCCTTAATTCCTTAATTATGGGTTTTGCGCACTTTGTTGTCAACAGACTCCACACATCTGTGTCCAGAGGGAAACTAGTTTAAATAACAAAAACTGTGAGACAGAGGGAACTAAAGAAACAACATAGATACTACAGGTTAAGTGTGTGGGACACCCGGAGTTAAGAAAAGTATATAAATTAATATTATAATATTGTATGTAGTAAAAACAAAATAATAAAGTAAAGGAATTCTGCCTGGTACACAAAGAATGGCCAGCTCTGAGAATGGTCCACTTTAACAAAACTTAATTGCTGCTTGTTGATTGTTGTTATGTTAGAAATCTGTGAGTGTGCATAGAAAGTAAGTGTGCTGTTGTGTTGTTGAATGAACTACAGACAGCAACTTAACTACAAACACAGTAACTTAACTATTAACTGTGTCTGCAGACAGTGTCAAAGGCAGACAATAATTGAATGTCAAATTAATAAATTTTAATAATAATTAATTAAGACACATTAATACTAATACTTAATACAATATTATAATTTATAAATGAAAAAGAAGTTTAAAAATAATCACTTATGGAACAGTTGTATTTTTATCTTAAGGATATCGCGAAACCTCTACTAAAAGCCTACTTTAACAACAGGGAAACGTATGCTGAAGCAAAATAACATAAGATACATTTTCATTTAGTTAATTTAGGCCACGGACAGTCGTCCGAGATTGGGTATCCGGTTTCTAGACCTTGGTACTTACCCCCCAAAAAACACTGAACTGGTTAATAATTAAACTACCTAACACAAACTACCTACAACTTACCTGGCTTTTTCTCGTTCCCACGCGTACAATCTTTTCTTCTGCCATTCTATTTTGTTGAATTACAACTATTTAGTTCGCCAAATCAGTAATAATCACAACAAACTAGTTTAACTACACAACCCTAGACCAGACCCATCCGTGTATCAGAACGTAACCGGATTTACGTCGTGCCCAATGACGCACCAAGTATAACTATAACCGGACCGCAGCACGTCTGCCCTAAGTTTACTTCACTTAACCCATTCTGTTCCCAGGACTAACTACTGCGCCAAACATAATAATTTTCTTGTTAACTCTTGAACAATATGCCAATGGGATCAGGTTGTTTTTTTTTTCATCTTTGCATAATAAAACTATCGTCCCTGTTTTGTACTGGCATAGTTTTTTTTCTTTTCATATCCCTTACAGGACGTTGCAGTCAACATCAGCATTTTTCAGCTGATGTTGATGTACTAGGCAAGATTACGCTCAGTAGCTTGCTATTGCTTTCTGAGCGACCGGCTCACATGCCCCTAAGTTACCAACGCGGTGAGAACCGCTACCGATTCTCGCGCAGGCTACGTTACTCACGAGAATATACGGGATTACGGAGAAAGACGTTAACCGCTAGGCCAGGGAGCCGGTATAGTTTCTTATAAAGAGTTAATACATGTTACATAGAGCTTAGAACCAGTTTTATTTTAATTTAACATATGACTGCGAATCTAGGAGAATTAGTAGGCCTAAACCGGTGAAAAATACATAGAAGCATTGGAAATGTAGTTTTATAGCAGAATGCCAAAAATTCATTGGGCAGCCAAAATGAGCAATCTGGACATTTTGAGGAGGGCTAAGTCGCAAAGACAACTTATCACATACACCAGAAAGAGAAAGAGACAGCCATCGTTTTTTTTTTTTCCACATTAGAAGACAAAACTTTAACATGTTGTGACAACCGAAAAGATATGCGGAAAAAGAAATAGAGGAAGACAACGAGAGAAATTTATTGACAGTCTTGGGGAGTCAATATATGAATTGTTCCATGCCGTTGGAGATCGTAATGTGTGGAAATGGATGATCGCTCATGCCAGCCAGCAAGGCATTTGATGATGATGACCGTTTCTCAAAATCCATTTTTTTAAAATTATTATTATTTTTAATAAATATCCTGTTAAACAAATTAGAAAGAATTTTTAAGCAATAGAGTTGTGGTTTCCGAGACGAATGTTGCGAATTCCTTGCACGTCCTGAGTAACTAACAACTATTGCCTGAAAGAGGCTAATGAAACTAGAACATTGCATACAACAATAAGAGCTTGTGTGTGTGTCATTGGAGAACGTCATGAAAACTGGAAAGATCAATGGGAAAAGAAGCAGAGCACGACCAAGAGAAACGATGCTGAATGGACTGGGACGGTGACATGGGGGAATATCATCAACAGAGTTGATCCAGAACACCAAAGACCGAGATTGTGAAGAGACACGAACGTCTACGCCAGCTGGCAGGGCACATGATGATGATGATGATGATGATGATGATGATGATGATGATGATGATGATGATGATGATGATGATGATGATGATGATGATGTTCGTTTTCCACCCTTCTGTGTTGATATATATATCTTCTTCTTCAGCATTCCCAGCCATTGAGGTTCTTTGCTGCAGATACAAGCCGTCTCCATTCGTCTCTCTGGTTGACCTTCTCTTGCCAGTCGCTGATTCCAAGTGCTTGTAGGTCTGTATGTATATTATCTCTCCACCGTCTTCTTGGTCTACCTCGGGGTCTACTGTCATTTATTTCCTGAGTGTAAGCGAGTTTTGTTTCCCTGTTATCTTCCATTCTTTCTATATGCCCAATAACATTTTACTTGGATAAAGGAAGGCAGAGAAGAAGAGGAAGAATGACTATTTTTTAAAAAAAAATTTATATAAATTATCGTTTTTGTTATATTATTTTATAATGTATGAATAATGAAGTTTTGTCTATCACATAGCTGTTAATGTTTATGCTTGTTTTCTTCTTCTTTGGAATTGGTATCATTTTATTTAATCGTTAGCCAGTATCGTGAGGAACTGGCATGAGAGATCATGCTTTTCCCATATCTTACAATAAGTAAGTCAGCAAAAACGGTAAGTGAAATTGGCCATCTGTCTGTATTGAGCTAAGTCAACGAACGACATTACAGCACTTGGGACACTCCCATACATGCTCCGTCCTCATCTTCAACAGTCAGCGAAGAGTTGAGCACTAATTATGCCATTAGCAGTCTGATTACTTGGTCTTTACTTTGAGTCCTGAGTGTCAGGCAGGTCCTCCGGTCACTCTCTGCAGCAGCATTCTCTCCAGGCCGTGATGATCTATTTGTTATTCCCAAAGGACCTCGACCACGTCTGCCTTATCATACACCAATACTTCACGGAGCTGTTTCTGTTTTTGTTGATTTACTCGTAGTTTTACAGCTTGACTGGTTTATTTTTCACATCTTGCAATCTCCAATAGAACGTATCAACTTCACGTGCTTTCTCTATGCCATGAATCCTCTCTACATGTCAGGAATTTTCTCTCGTCTTTCTATGGCTCTTTTCTCCGTGCATCGTTCCCGTTTTTGTGAACGTAACTAACATTGGGGCTTTATTATTACGAACCCCGACCCTGTGACATGTAACTGATCTTCTTCTTCTTCTTCTTCTTCTTCTTCTTCTTCCTCCTCCTCCTTCTCCTCCTCCTCCTCCTCCCCCTCTTCTTCTTCTTCCTTTTGATTTGTCTGATATCTGAAATTCCCTGAACAGCCAAAAGAAAATGAGTGATCTAAATATTTTGAAAGAAGCTAAGAGAAAGAAAAAAAAAGACATCTTATCACAAACATAAGAAAGAGGCAGTTGTCATTTTTGTCAAATTATAAGAAGAGAACAACTAGAACATGTAAAGAACACATTCTTTTCACTCATCATCATTATGTGCCATGTCAATAAATGTTGGCGGTCATGTTTCGCCACTTTAAAGTCATTGCCTTCCCTTTACACAGTTGCCTTCTATGTTTCTTCTAGTGTGGTTTTAAACTGACACAAAAATGTGAAATGGAAATAGAAGGGAAAATTCTTAACCAATTGGATGTGTATCGGCCATATAGATAATAGACCCATATTTGTAAAGACCAATCGTCACTCCAAGAGGAGGTGTGGTCAATATCACGCCAGGCACATTCACTGCCCAAGACATTTTATGATGCAAAAACAAACCCAAATCTCGCCCTGGCTGTACATTCTGTCAGACTGATGTTCGCCCATCTCTTGATGTTATCTTCTCACTTGTATCGTTGTCAACCTCTTGCTCGCTTGCCTTCATCCTTACCCTCCAGTATGGTTTCTATAAGAGTACGAAGTGATACATGTTGTTGTGGCTCGCAAGATGTGAAGATGCAAGATCACTAAACCAGTAGGCAGGGTACATGATGTATGCATGAAATGCGGATGGACCACTAGTCAGAGGTGTCACTGTGGGGGGACACGTGATTTACACTTGTGACACTTCCCTAACCGACGCCTCTGTTTGTTTTAACTTCTAACTTTTCACCAAGATAGCCTAAGGCCCAAGTCTCAAATCTTTCTGCATAAAACCAACCACTATGACGACCCTGATTTCCGCCTTTCGAAATTTTACAAACTGCTTAATTTCTAATAGCGTAAACTAAGCTGGGCCGTTGGCCATATTCTGTGAATAGCTTTAGTAAAATGTACAGGTACATAACACACGTTCAGACGTTGAAAGAAAAGTATACTTTAACCGTAATAAGATATGCGATTAAGTTTCCTTTCCAAGTTTGAAAATTCAGAGATTACATCAGCTGTCATCTGCATACAGTAGACCGGCTGCAACAATTTTTCAGCAGTCTCTCAGAAGATGGTACAGCTTAACATCATTTTTTCTCAATACATCCTTGCTGTTATCCTACCATTTAATTCGTTGTCTTCCTCATACAAATATGCCCTCGGCCGTTTCCTGTGTTGTGGCATTCAGGCGGGATTTGTGTGTGTGTGTGTGTGGGGGGGGGGGGGGGGGTGGCGATCGAACGCTTTGAAATCTAACGTAGTCCTTACACACTTCTTCTAGTAGCACTGGACTGAATTTTGCGTGTGGATTAGCTTTCCCTATTACTAGTGTCCCTCGCCATCAGGCGAACTCCCTCCGACTTAGAGGTACTTGATTTCCCCGAAACTGGAGAGTATCTGCCTGCATGGGAGGAACCACCAGTCTGCACACCAATAAGCCAGACATGGGACAACGGATACTCACGCAAACCTCAGGTCCGGTATGACATCACATTGATGTTGGACAACAGGATGTCTTCATCCGACATACAGGACTTCACGCTGGAGTTCACAGCCAGCGAACACAAGCAAGCAAGCAAGAGGTACTTATAGTTGTCACTAAGTCAAGGACAAGAAATCAACATTATAGTCCAACTGACCAATGTAGGGGGTTGAACCTCTTACCTCTGCACAGCGGATGATTAAGAGCAAACGCTCTTATCCATTCGGCCATGCTGACCTCTAGAGAGACGGAAACTATGTGCCCAAATTAACACATCTAACCAAGTCACTGTGGCGAAGGCGTTACGGACGCGGTTCGTGATCCCGCATACCCGCGTTCGAAACACAGTTGCGAGCGATTTGGCAGCAGACCGCGTTACATTGTTTTTTTACGAATTGGTATGGGTGCCGGTCGTTCAGAAAGCAATGGCAAACTACTGAACGTAAACTTGCCAAGAGATCACAACAGCAAAAATGCTGGTGTTGACTGCAAGTCCTGTAAAGGATATGAAACTAACTTTTTTTTTCTTCTTTAACCAAGTCAATACATTCAAATATTTGGTGGCAATCATAACATTAGACAGAAGATACTTGACATAGATTAGGGTCAGAATAGTTCCAGCAAATGCTGCATTTCAGACAGTGAATACTATTTGATCTAATAGGCCATTGACTGTCAGAAAGAGAGCTCGGAAATGCAATATCGAACCTGTTCTGCTGTATGACAATGAATATTGGAAGGCCAGAGTTACTAACAACGATTGCTGAAAGAGGCTAAATAAAGTAGAACAGTATACGTGACCACAAGAAAGAGACAAATAGTATTCGTTGATCATATTTATATAATGCTACATAGAACCTGTACTTTTATATGGATGTGAAAAACATCTGATGGCTGTAGAAATGTGGTTTCTGAGGAAAATGCAAAGAATACCATGGACAGCCAGAAAGACCAATGAACAGGTCCTTCAAGAAACAAATGAAGATCGTAAACTGATTAGAGACATTAGACGTAGAGTCACAATTTTTTGGGCATGTTATGAGACGAAATGATTTGGAGAACTTGGTGACAACTGGCAAGATCGATGGAAACAGACCAAGGGGAAGACATAGGAGCAAGTACCTGGATGGCTTGGCCTTGTGACATGGTCGAGACAGAAACACGGAGCTGATCCACGACTCTGGTGATCGAGTGAGATGGCAGAACATGGCCGCCCACGCTTACCGGCATCGCACATGATAGATAGATAGATTTATATAATCGAAACGTTGCACTGGAGAACATCATGACGAATGGAAAGATCAGCAGCAGAAGATGAAATGGCAGACCGAGAGAAATGACGGTTGATAATTTAATATGTAGCATGGATGAATATTATAAATAGAATTGGTCCAGTACACCAAGAAGCAAATCTGTGGGTGAACGATGATGATGAGCAAGTCCTGTAAGATACAAGACAGTCAACATTTTGACACTTTATAAGAAGAAATAAATTAGAGAACTCGGTGACAACTGGCAAGATTGAGGGGAAAAGAACAAGGGGATGGCAGATAAGTAAATATCTGAAAGGCTTTGCCACGTGGCATAGTCGAGACAAGAATACGGAGCTGATCCACAACTCCGGTGATCGTGTGAGATGGCGAAACATGACCGCCCATGCTTATCGGTATGGCACAAGATGATGTGCCTAAATTATGTATTTGGTAATTTCCTTGTCATTTGCTACCTTGCCGCGCTCTTTCATGACGGGAAGCGACCATTTAGTGCTGTTACTTCTAAACCGTTACGAAGGTGGTTGGATTTTTTTTTTTTTACATCAGGATTCTGAAGTTGATGCAACATCATAGAATGCGTAACAGAAGGAAGGGCGAAAAGAGGTTATGGACGCAATTCACAACACTGCATACCATGTTCGAAACACAGCTGCGGGCCATTTGGAAGCAGACAGCGCTAATTCTCATATAATAGGATGAGTGACCGGTCTTTCAGAAAGCAATGGCAAAATACTGAACATAAACTTACCAAGAAATCACAAACAGCGGTTGTCTAACAAAGTCAGTCGACTCTTAAAAGACCCCAGGGTCAACTTCATTGCACCGGGTTTTATTCCTTATGGCTCGGTCTTTTTCCGCAGTGCGGAAAGCGTCGCACAAAGCACGAACTCCGTAGCTCTAACGAAGACCCAAGAGGAGTCGTCCGAAAAATTTAACTCGTGAACCGAAGGACGCGGCCCGGAATCGAACCCACAACCTTCGGAGCCCGAGTCAAACGGCTTGACCACTTCTCCACGGAGACTCCCGTAAAGTCAGTGCAAGAGAAAAGCGGAAAACACAGTTGGAGCACCCGGGGCTGAGAAGTTACAGGGTATCCGCTTCAGTCTCAGAACGTACAAGGTTTTATTTCAACATAGGACTCGGCATTTGTTCAAGAACCATTGGTGAGGTAGTTTGTCCTGATTGATCTCTTGGGTAGTGAGATATCTAGCCTTCTCGAATAATAGGCGAAAAACAGGAAGCCCATTGTGCGTGGTGTACGCCTTACAAATTCCACGGTAATAGTAGTAGGACATCGCTAACAGAAGGCCACCAGGTTTTTATACATTATATTCCATATAATAATGGATAAGTTATATTTTATTTATATAATTTATGTAAATAATTTATATAATATTTTGCATATAATAATGAAGGTCTGCCAAATTCGAAGATGAAAGTTCAGAATACTCTTAATCATGTGAAAACTGGCAAGACCTCGGGTCCAGACACCATCACAACAGAAATGATCAATGCCTTAGAAGAATATGGAAAAGACCAAGTCAACAGACTACAGAATACAATATATGATACTGAAGATATACTTCCTGAATTATGTAAGTCTACAGTTATTGCAATCCCGAAGAAATCAGAAGCACTGGAATGTGTTCAACATCGAACAATTAGTCCAAGGTGCTAGAGATAAGAGGGAGAATATGGTGCATGGCTGCATAGGTTGACAGGGTGGCACAGACGGCGATCAATTCTCGAATTTATCAAGAATACAGAGGACAGTTGTTTGTGTGTTTGTGGAGAAACACGATTGCCTTCGTCGCTCGGCATGGTACGTAAGGATTGTATTTAGCTATTTGAAGGACTGCACGTGGAGTGCAGATTGGGAACCGCTGGCCTAAAAAATTCTTGATCACGTTTTCTTGCTAAGAATAAAATCACAAAAATTTCCCCGTTGGGTTACCATAAGGATGTGAAATGTCTTACCCGTACCTCAATGCGTATCTTAATTGGTTACGCCTATGTTTCATAGTGTCATCAATCAACTGTGATGTCGGTTCCTAAATCAATCAATCAATCAATCAATCAATCAACTGTGCGTTTTTCTCAACACATGTTTAGTTCACAAATCGCAGCCAATTTTAGTTAAGATTTTAGAAAATCTGTCCAATGAAGTCACGGTGAACTATAATGATGCTCATGACTTTGCAATGAAATTCATATTATACTATTTTTGTCGAGAATAAAAACACACGCACACTGGTATACTGTTTCCGGGATGCATCACGTTTATATTAAAAGTTTGTTCTGTTCTATATGATACTCCATAAGTTTAATTGTGACTCCATGGTACTTTTCTTTATTTGTTTCTATACTTGCCATTTATGGCTTCTCCTTCTCCTTCTTCTTCCTCCTTCTGCAACTTCATCTCCATCCAATTATTCTGCTACTCCTCCTCCTACTTCTTCATCTGCTACTCCTCCTCCTACTTCTTCGGCTACACTTCCTCCTATTCCTTCGTTTCCTCCTCTGCTTTCTGCCTTTTGTCTCTCAGTGGAGTACAGGCCCTCAACCAATTCACACCAAGCCTTCTCTGCAGACCTGTTGATGCTTGGGTGAATTTTGCACCTAATGTTTTCTACCGAGGAGATAGCCAATCTCACATCGACCTAATTTCGTCGCCTCTTCCTCATGCATGGTGGGTTACGGTATTACTGTTGTTGTTGTTGTTGTTGTTTTTGCTTCTATAAAAGGCCCCAGTAATACAGGAGTTATTACATTAAAAGTTACTTTAACTCTGTCTGTCCCAGAAAGTGTTTTCCTTTCCCCTTTTCTATTCCAATTAATTTATTTTAAGTATTCATAAATTAATGGGGGTCAAATGATTTAATAAAAATATGAGATGACGTGAGTTAAAGTCATAATGAGGACAGCGTATGTTAATATGTAAGGTCTCTGCTGGTCTATATAGTCACAACAAACAATTCTACAATAGCAATTATTCGAAAACTTTCCTACTCTCATCTACAAGCTCTCGTTAGTTAGTTAGTCTTTCCTCTTGAATAGAGGCGCATAGGGCAGAAGTCATGGCTCTCCATGTCCGGCGGTTCGCTGCTACCTGTTGTAGATCCTGGATGTTCACTTGACCGTTGAATGCGCCTTCTCTGATGATGGTTCTACGCAGGGTCTCTCTTGGTCTTCCCCGTTTTCTTTTCCCTACTGGTGACCATAAGAGGGCTTGGTTGGGGAGTCCATTCTGAGTACATGGCCGATGTAGTTCCAGCGGCGTTTTCTTATAAAATTGCTTAGTCTCTTGTCTTATTTGCGTATTGGTTCTTAAATCTGTCCAGTGGAGGTTTATAATTCTTCCAAGACATTTGTTCTCAAAATTGTTTAATTTTTTTATCTAAAGCTACCGTTGATTTTCAACTCTCACATCCATACCTTAGCACTGGAATCATACAAAAGTTGAAGATTTTAAGTTTCGTATGTTTACTTAGCGTCTTTGACTTCCAGATGTTTGACAGTTTATTGAAGGCACCAGATGCCAATGCGATTCTAGATAATATTTCTGGCGTTGAGTCCCCTGTAGATGTCATTTTGCTTCCTAGGTATGTGAAGCTGTTGACTTGTTCAAGAACATGGTTGTTTAATTTGGTGTCGTCTGAACTGTTGGTAAGATCAATAGTTTTTGTTGTGTTAATTTGGAGACCAATTTGTCCTGAATCATTTTGGAGATGGTTTATTTTCTCTTGGGCATCTGGGTGTGCTGAACTTAAAAGCACTATGTCGTCGGCAAAGTCCAGGTCTTTTAGAAATTTGTCAACCCAATAGATACCCCTATTTGTGCTGTTTGTGCATTTGCGCATGAGCCAATCGATAGCTATTCCAAAGAGCATCGGTGACAAGACAGTAGTAGTTATACACGTAGGATTCGGTTAGAATTTGGTGGATTGACCTGTGGATTGACCTTGACCTCGGGTGATTTTCACTCCCCCTCGGTCATGAAGTTGGGTGGGGTAAGGGGTGATATCTAGGTCATATGTAAGGGCGATAATTCTAAGATTTTATGTTTCTAAGGGCAGATAACTATTGAGTGGGTGTATAAAAATGTTAATTAATTATTAAAAAATAAGATAAAATAAATAAAAATAAAAATAAATAACGACGGGGTGCGGGGTGGTGGCGAGGGGGTGGGCGCATGGGGTGACGCTAGGTGATTTGGGTTTAAACACTATCATCACAGGGTTGCAAATGAAAACCTTAAAAGGTACAGATGGTCGATATTATTATTGATTTTAGCGGGTATAGCTTAGTGAAATTCGTTGGTGAGGGGTGGGTAGCGGCTATTAGTGCTATGTAGAGGGTCGTAGTGACCTATACACTATCATCATACGGGTTACAAATGAAAACCTTAAAAAGTAAAAAGGGCCGATAATATTGATTGCAGCGGATATAGCTTAGTGAAATTCGTTGCTAAGGGGTGGGTAGTGGTTATTAGTCGTCTGTAGAGGGTCACCGTGGCGTTTTTACTATCATCATACGGGTTACAAATGAAAACCTTAAAAAGTAAAGACGGCCGATATTAATGATTTTAGCGGGTATAGCTTAGTGAAATTTAATGTTAAGAGGTGGGTAGTGGCTAGTAGTGATCCGTAGGGGGTCGTAGTGACCAATACACTATCAACATAAGGGTTACAAATGAAAATATTAAAAAGTAAAGATGGTCCATATTATTGATTGTCTCGGGTATGGCTTAGTGAAATTCGTTGGTAAGGGGTGGGTAGCGACTATTAGTGATCAGTATAGGGATGTATTGGCCTATACACTATCATCATACGGTTACAAATGAAAACCTTAAAATGTAATGATGGCCGGTATTATTGGTTGTAATGGGTATGGCTTAGTGAAACTCGATTGCGGTGGG
This sequence comes from Cepaea hortensis, assembly GCA_963921405.1. Classification (NCBI taxonomy): domain Eukaryota; kingdom Metazoa; phylum Mollusca; class Gastropoda; order Stylommatophora; family Helicidae; genus Cepaea; species Cepaea hortensis. The sequence continues at coordinate 85,922,812 of OY992879.1, read as the reverse complement.
TATGGCTTAGTGAAACTCGGTGATAAGCGGTGGATACCAGTTATTAGTGATCTATTGAGGGAAGTAATGGCCTATACATTATCATCATACGGTTACAAATGAAAACATTACAATGTAAAGATGGCCGGTAATATTGGTTGCTGTGGGTATGGCTTGGTGTCATTCGTTGATAAAGAGTGGGTAGAGGTTATTAGTGCTAGTTAGAGGGTTGTAGTGGTATTACAGTATTATCATAGGGTTATAAATGAAAATCTTAAAAAGTAAAGATGGTCGGTATTAGTGGTTGTAGTGTGTACGGGATAGTGTTATTCGTTGTCAGGGGGTGGATAGTGGTTATTAGTGATATGTAGAGGGTGAGTGGTATATATACTATTAGCATACATAATAGCGTAGTTATACACGTAGGATTCGGTTAGAATTTGGTGGATTGACCTGTGGATTGACCTTGACCTCGGGTGATTTCACTCCCCCTCGGTCATGAAGTTGGGTGGGGTAAGGGGTGATATCTAGGTCATATGTAAGGGCGATAATTCTAAGATTTTATGTTTCTAAGGGCAGATAACTATTGAGTGGGTGTATAAAAATGTTAATTAATTATTAAAAAATAAAATAAAATAAATAAAAATAAAAATAAATAACGACGGGGTGCGGGGTGGTGGCGAGGGGGTGGGCGCATGTGGTGACGCTAGATGATTTGGGTTTAAACACTATCATCACAGGGTTGCAAATGAAAACCTTAAAAGGTACAGATGGTCGATATTATTATTGATTTTAGCGGGTATAGCTTAGTGAAATTCGTTGGTGAGGGGTGGGTAGCGGCTATTAGTGCTATGTAGAGGGTCGTAGTGACCTATACACTATCATCATACGGGTTACAAATGAAAACCTTAAAAAGTAAAAAGGACCGATAATATTGATTGCAGCGGATATAGCTTAGTGAAATTCGTTGCTAAGGGGTGGGTAGTGGTTATTAGTCGTCTGTAGAGGGTCACCGTGGCGTTTTTACTATCATCATACGGGTTACAAATGAAAACCTTAAAAAGTAAAGACGGCCGATATTAATGATTTTAGCGGGTATAGCTTAGTGAAATTTAATGTTAAGAGGTGGGTAGCGGCTAGTAGTGATCCGTAGGGGGTCGTAGTGACCAATACACTATCAACATAAGGGTTACAAATGAAAATATTAAAAAGTAAAGATGGTCCATATTATTGATTGTCTCGGGTATGGCTTAGTGAAATTCGTTGGTAAGGGGTGGGTAGCGGCTATTAGTGATCAGTATAGGGATGTATTGGCCTATACACTATCATCATACGGTTACAAATGAAAACCTTAAAATGTAATGATGGCCGGTATTATTGGTTGTAATGGGTATGGCTTAGTGAAACTCGATTGCGGTGGGTATGGCTTAGTGAAACTCGGTGATAAGCGGTGGATACCAGTTATTAGTGATCTATTGAGGGAAGTAATGGCCTATACATTATCATCATACGGTTACAAATGAAAACATTACAATGTAAAGATGGCCGGTAATATTGGTTGCTGTGGGTATGGCTTGGTGTCATTTGTTGATAAAGAGTGGGTAGAGGTTATTAGTGCTAGTTAGAGGGTTGTAGTGGTATTACAGTATTATCATAGGGTTATAAATGAAAATCTTAAAAAGTAAAGATGGTCGGTATTAGTGGTTGTAGTGTGTACGGGATAGTGTTATTCGTTGTCAGGGGGTGGATAGTGGTTATTAGTGATATGTAGAGGGTGAGTGGTATATATACTATTAGCATACGGGTACAAATGAAAACCTTTTAAAAGTACAGATGACCTTATTATTGGTTGTAGTGGTATGGCTTAGTGAAATTAGATGTTAAGGGTGGGTGAGTGGATACGTAGCTAGATAAGTACTCGAACACTAACATCATACGATTTCAGATCGGTAAATCAAAATCTAATATATATATATCTTTCTCTCTCCCCCTTGTGTCTACACGGGTCTTTGCTTCGTTCCCCCAGAAACCCATTTCCAAGACCAATATTTGTTCTCAAACTTGGGAAATTTTAGGGAAAAAGTGATTGTAATGACATGGTGATGATTAAAGGGTGGTAAATTAGTGGTCAAGCAGTGGTCAAGCAGTGGGAAGGTGGTGGTCAACTGAGGAAATTTTAGGGAAAAAGTGGTTGTAATGATATGATGATGATTAAAGGGTGGTAAATTAGTGGTCAAGCAGTGGTCATGTGAGGACATTTTAGGGGAAAGTGGTTGTAATGATATGGTGATGATTAAAGGGTGGTAAATTAGTGGTCAAGCAATGGTCAAGTAGTGGTCAAGTAGTGGCCAAGTACCGGGCAAGTAGGGGTTAAGTGGTCGAGTGACCACTTAAATTGTAGGGGAAAGTACGTGTAGTGAACCTGTGTTTGTTAAAGTGATCGATGACGTGGACAAGTAGTGGTTAAGTAGTGGTAAATGGCCAAGTGACTACTTAAATTGTCTGTGAAAGTAGGTATAGTGACATGGTGATGATCAAGAGGTGGTCAAGTGGTGTTCAAATAGTGGTCAAGTAGTGGTCAAGTAGTCGAATGACCACTTAAATTGTAGGGTATGGTACGCGTAGTGAAACGGTGATGGTAAAATAAGTAATGACATGGTCAAATAGTGGTCAAGTAGTGTTCAAGTAGTGGTCAAATGGTCGAATGATCACTTAAAATGTAGAGAAAAGTATGTGTAGTGAAACGGTGTTGGTTAAAGTGATCGATGAGGTGGTCAAGTAATGGTCAAGTTGTGGTCAAGTAGTGGTCAAGTGGTCGAATGAGCACTTAAATTGTAGAGTATGGTACGTGTAGTGACATGGTGATGGTTAAAGTGATCGATGACATGTTCACGACGTTATGCCGCCTGCTAAGTTCAGAAAGTAGTGTCCTTAGTATTGGTAATTTCCCTGACAGGAGCGCCTCGAGCACTGATTTTGTATTGATCAATAGCACCTAGTGGTACAGTCGACACACATGGACAATAGTTACATCCGGTCAAAGATGGCGTCGCACCCTATCACACATGGGTAATTGCTACAACCAAACTACGTCTCATTCACTAAAACTGGTCAAATATGGCGTCACATCCGGTCACAGGGGTAATGGGACATCTGAGACACGTGATTAAGAGGGAAACTATAGAAAAAGGGTGTCTTATCGGTTGTCGAGTCAAGGAACCTAACGTATGATGATCACTGTGTATAGGAGTGAATACACTGCATCATCAACACTGCATCCGAAGGGTAAAATGGTCACCCCCTTCTTTCTCTCTTTTCTATAACCGTGTAGTCCTAGTGTTATCCGGTTACACCAAAGGACACCCGGGCATCAACACAACAAACTGCCCCGATTCAACCTTAGGCAATGTACGTAACATGACAGGTCACATGTCCGCCGTCATAACCAGCGACGTTATCACATATCAAATTAGACATCCACACTTTCATTTCCTTTCTATGTGGCCATAGTGTCTTTACATCGTTCTCCAGAAAGCCATTTCCAAGACCAATATATGTTTTTTCAGTGTACCTGCTCAGTGCCACACTTCACAACCAGATAAAATTACACCTTCTATGTACCACTTAAACCGTCAAATAAGAAAATATGTTAGACAAAATATTAAAATTATTGGTCAAATACAGAAATAGCTCGTCCAAACTTATAAAAAGTACGAACATTTGTTAACCTATTGGGAAAAATATCAATCAAGTAGGAAAGTTTGTTACTCAAATAGAAAAAAATATTGACCACATAACGATATATCTTGACCACACTTATGAAAAGTAGGGAAATTTGTTAGTCAAATGAGAAAAACAAAAGAATGACCAAGTAACGAAATACCCCCACCAAACTTATGAAAAGTACGAAACTTTGTTAAGCAAGTATGAAAATGTATCGACCAAATAGAGAAATATATCACCCAAACTTATAAAAAGTAGGAACATATGTTAACCAAATGGAAAATATCTTGGCCAAATAGGAAACTTTGTTAACCAAATGTGAACAAACAAAACAAATATTGATCAAGTAAAGAAATAACTCCTCCAAATTTATGAAAAGTACGAAACCTTGGTACCCAAATGCGACAAATGTAGGTCAAATACTGAAATATCTCGTCCAAACTTATGAAAGGTAGAAAATTGTCTTAACCAACTGGGGTAAATATTACTCAAACTAAGAAACATGTCGACTGAAGTAGGAAATTACGTGAACCAAAGTAATAAAATTGTTGGTTAAATACGAAAAAGTATCGGTCAAACTTATAGATGTCTCGTTTAAACTTATAAAATATATGAAAATTTGTTAGGTAAAGGTGAAAAATATTGGCCAAGTAATGTAATATCGCATCCGAACTTATAAAATGTACGAGTTAACCAAAGGCGAAAAGGCCAAAATACGAAATGTCTCGACCAAGCTTATAAAAATCTAGGAAAAAATATGACAACTAAAATATTGATCAAAAGGTATCAATCCAAACATTATAAAAATTACCAAATGTGAAAAATATCGTCCAAAGACAGAAATATTTCAACTAAACTTATAAATAAGGCAACAAAACTTGTGAAAATTTTTGGTCAAGTACAGAAATAGCTATGGAAAAAACTAAGTCCACAAAACTAAGAAAAGAAAAATGTAACTTCAGTAGTCAAATGTGTCTTGAAGTTTTATCTGAAAAGACATTTCACAATACATAATCAGCACCACTTTCCTTGTTTTACGTTACCGAAGGCCTTCACCGTATCTGGTACAGAAACCCATATACATCACTCAGCTCTCCACACTCTTGGTTTCTTTCTAATACAAAGTGGTCACATCACCAAGAACTTCAAACCTCCATGGTACACGTGCTCCATTGAAACACCCATGACAGTTAACAACATGTATGGCCATGTAATCTGTGAGTCCATTGGGGATAGTTCATCCGAGTATTCGTCACCAAAGATCAATTTCCCATGGCTGACATCTTCAACTTGCTATACCACATCTTATTCTAATATACACTTTACATGAAATTGTCCAAATTTGGGGGTCTATTAAAGAATACGTAATGAGATACATAAAGACACCAAGAACATATCAGACAAAACAACTCACAAACCAGACTTAGAACTAAAACTTAAACCATATCAGATGAACCTCCCAACAAGTATTACTAGAACTCAAAACATAACGATATTAAGGAAACGCATACTAGTTTATTTCTGTTTATAACTGTTTTAATATGGCAGAGAGAAACATGGTAATTAGACTATATCTGCCTTCTTCACTGCTGTCCTTTGTTCGATGACTTTTCTTCTGTCCTTGTCCTTCAGGACTGGATTCAAAAATTTTTTTTTCAAGTCTTGTACACGCCTTTCAAAATGCTCACGTTCTCTGATTACATGGTGCCAGTTACCATTGCGTTCTTCGGTGCCAACAGTATGCACTGTCAAGAAGTGACGTTCTGGTGCAAAATTAACCTGTGGAGGTAAATAAAACACATTGAAACTTACAAGACGGCCACACATACTACTTCACTAAAGAAAAAAAAAAAAAAAAACAGTAAAAAAATTCATGATGAGAAGTGGTAAAAGGCATCAAAAACAGACTGTCGACATTCTATTGGTCACGTCTTGAGAAAAGGTAAAGGTATAGTCACTGATGGTTTGTAGTATAGAGAGATGTACATAGAAAACATGTATAGCAGCTAGGTCTTCTGTATTAGACATGTTTACAAAAAATATACATGTGAACTATGATCATTACTAACCATACACACCTTATTCGTTGATGACGAACACCTTCGGACACCGACAGTAGGATAGTTTTCGTTCCACAACACATTAATTTTCTTGAGAGACTCTGGGGCATGACTACTATCCAAAAGGTCAATATCTTCATCTGAAGACGAATCATCACCCCAAGCAAAGGTTGTCTCTGGTACATCTAAAGCTGGCTGGGTGCCACGAGTAGGTTTCTGGCAGAACAATTTTTTTTTCGATTGATTATTTTTATAAGTGTGGTTGAGATATTTCTTATTTTGGTCTTTTCATACTTGGTTAACTACTACTTTCTTTCTTACGATATATCACTAAACTGTTTTGATGAATAAATATTGAAACCAAGATTTTTGTTGCTATTCTTTAGTGGATTGTGTTCATGACGTTGTATTTTTTCTTGATGGAACATAGATGACATTACCAGACATGAACAAAGTCTTAGAAGAAGTTGTGACAAATACAGAAATATTTCAGTCAAATGTATAAAAAGTAGTAGTTAACCAAGTATGAAAAGACCAAAATAAGAAATATCTCAACCACACTTATAAAAATAATCAATCGAAAAAAAAATGGTTCTGCCAGAAACCTACTCGTGGCACCCAGCCAGCTTTAGATGTACCAGAGACAACCTTTGCTTGGGGTGATGATTCGTCTTCAGATGAAGATATTGACCTTTTGAATAGTAGTCATGCCCCAGAGTCTCTCAAGAAAATTAATGTGTTGTGGAACGAAAACTATCCTACTGTCGGTGTCCGAAGGTGTTCGTTATCAACGAATAAGGTGTGTATGGTTAGTAATGATCATAGTTCACATGTATATTTTTTGTAAACATGTCTAATACAGAAGACCTAGCTGCTATACATGTTTTCTATGTACATCTCTCTATACTACAAACCATCAGTGACTATACCTTTACCTTTTCTCAAGACGTGACCAATAGAATGTCGACAGTCTGTTTTTGATGCCTTTTACCACTTCTCATCATGAATTTTTTTACTGTTTTTTTTTTCTTTTTTTCTTTAGTGAAGTAGTATGTGTGGCCGTCTTGTAAGTTTCAATGTGTTTTATTTACCTCCACGGGTTAATTTTGCACCAGAACGTCACTTCTTGACAGTGCATACTGTTGGCACCGAAGAACGCAATGGTAACTGGCACCATGTAATCAGAGAACGTGAGCATTTTGAAAGGCGTGTACAAGACTTGAAAAAAAATTTTTTTGAATCCAGTCCTGAAGGACAAGGACAGAAGAAAAGTCATCGAACAAAGGACAGCAGTGAAGAAGGCAGATATAGTCTAATTACCATGTTTCTCTCTGCCATATTAAAACAGTTATAAACAGAAATAAACTAGTATGCGTTTCCTTAATATCGTTATGTTTTGAGTTCTAGTAGTACTTGTTGGGAGGTTCATCTGATATGGTTTAAGTTTTAGTTCTAAGTCTGGTTTGTGAGTTGTTTTGTCTGATATGTTCTTGGTGTCTTTATGTATCTCATTACGTATTCTTTAATAGACCCCCAAATTTGGACAATTTCATGTAAAGTGTATATTAGAATAAGATGTGGTATAGCAAGTTGAAGATGTCAGCCATGGGAAATTGATCTTTGGTGACGAATACTCGGATGAACTATCCCCAATGGACTCACAGATTACATGGCCATACATGTTGTTAACTGTCATGGGTGTTTCAATGGAGCACGTGTACCATGGAGGTTTGAAGTTCTTGGTGATGTGACCACTTTGTATTAGAAAGAAACCAAGAGTGTGGAGAGCTGAGTGATGTATATGGGTTTCTGTACCAGATACGGTGAAGGCCTTCGGTAACGTAAAACAAGGAAAGTGGTGCTGATTATGTATTGTGAAATGTCTTTTCAGATAAAACTTCAAGACACATTTGACTACTGAAGTTACATTTTTCTTTTCTTAGTTTTGTGGACTTAGTTTTTTCCATAGCTATTTCTGTACTTGACCAAAAATTTTCACACGTTTTGTTGCCTTATTTATAAGTTTAGTTGAAATATTTCTGTCTTTGGACGATATTTTTCACATTTGGTAATTTTTATAATGTTTGGATTGATACCTTTTGATCAATATTTTAGTTGTCATATTTTTTCCTAGATTTTTATAAGCTTGGTCGAGACATTTCGTATTTTGGCCTTTTCGCCTTTGGTTAACTCGTACATTTTATAAGTTCGGATGCGATATTACATTACTTGGCCAATATTTTTCACCTTTACCTAACAAATTTTCATATATTTTATAAGTTTAAACGAGACATCTATAAGTTTGACCGATACTTTTTCGTATTTAACCAACAATTTTATTACTTTGGTTCACGTAATTTCCTACTTCAGTCGACATGTTTCTTAGTTTGAGTAATATTTATCCCAGTTGGTTAAGACAATTTTTTCCTTTCATAAGTTTGGACGAGATATTTCAGTATTTGACCTACATTTGTCGCATTTGGGTACCAAGGTTTCGTACTTTTCATAAATTTGGAGGAGTTATTTCTTTACTTGATCAATATTTGTTTTGTTTGTTCACATTTGGTTAACAAAGTTTCCTATTTGGCCAAGATATTTTCCATTTGGTTAACATATGTTCCTACTTTTTATAAGTTTGGGTGATATATTTCTCTATTTGGTCGATACATTTTCATACTTGCTTAACAAAGTTTCGTACTTTTCATAAGTTTGGTGGGGGTATTTCGTTACTTGGTCATTCTTTTGTTTTTCTCATTTGACTAACAAATTTCCCTACTTTTCATAAGTGTGGTCAAGATATATCGTTATGTGGTCAATATTTTTTTCTATTTGAGTAACAAACTTTCCTACTTGATTGATATTTTTCCCAATAGGTTAACAAATGTTCGTACTTTTTATAAGTTTGGACGAGCTATTTCTGTATTTGACCAATAATTTTAATATTTTGTCTAACATATTTTCTTATTTGACGGTTTAAGTGGTACATAGAAGGTGTAATTTTATCTGGTTGTGAAGTGTGGCACTGAGCAGGTACACTGAAAAAACATATATTGGTCTTGGAAATGGCTTTCTGGAGAATTATGTAAAGACACTATGGCCACATAGAAAGGAAATGAAAGTGTGGATGTCTAATTTGATATGTGATAACGTCGCTGGTTATGACGGCGGACATGTGACCTGTCATGTTACGTGCATTGCCTAAGGTTGAATCGGGGCAGTTTGTTGTGTTGATGCCCGGGTGTCCTTTGGTGTAACCGGATAACACTAGGACTACACGGTTATAGAAAAGAGAGAAAGAAGGGGGTGACCATTTTACCCTTCGGATGCAGTGTTGATGATGCAGTGTATTCACTCCTATACACAGTGATCATCATACGTTAGGTTCCCTGACTCGACAACCGATAAGACACCCTTTTTCTATAGTTTCCCTCTTAATCACGTGTCTCAGGTGTCCCATTACCCCTGTGACCGGATGTGACGCCATATTTGACCAGTTTTAGTGAATGAGACGTAGTTTGGTTGTAGCAATTACCCATGTGTGATAGGGTGCGACGCCATCTTTGACCGGATGTAACTATTGTCCATGTGTGTCGACTGTACCACTAGGTGCTATTGATCAATACAAAATCAGTGCTCGAGGCGCTCCTGTCAGGGAAATTACCAATACTAAGGACACTACTTTCTGAACTTAGCAGGCGGCATAACGTCGTGAACATGTCATCGATCACTTTAACCATCACCATGTCACTACACGTACCATACTCTACAATTTAAGTGCTCATTCGACCACTTGACCACTACTTGACCACAACTTGACCACCTCATCGATCACTTTAACCAACACCGTTTCACTACACATACTTTCCTCTACATTTTAAGTGATCATTCGACCATTTGACCACTACTTGAACACTACTTGACCACTATTTGACCATGTCATTACTTATTTTACCATCACCGTTTCACTACGCGTACCATACCCTACAATTTAAGTGGTCATTCGACTACTTGACCACTACTTGACCACTATTTGAACACCACTTGACCACCTCTTGATCATCACCATGTCACTATACCTACTTTCACAGACAATTTAAGTAGTCACTTGGCCATTTACCACTACTTAACCACTACTTGTCCACGTCATCGATCACTTTAACAAACACAGGTTTACTACACGTACTTTCCCCTACAATTTAAGTGGTCACTCGACCACTTAACCCCTACTTGCCCGGTACTTGGCCACTACTTGACCATTGCTTGACCACTAATTTACCACCCTTTAATCATCACCATATCATTACAATCACTTTTCCCTAAAATTTTCTCACTTTACCACTACTTGACAACTGCTTGACCACTAATTTACCACCCTTTAATCATCACCATATCATTACAACCACTTTCCCCTAAAATGTCCTCACATGACCACCACTTGACCACTGCTTGACCACTAATTTACCACCCTTTAATCATCATCATATCATTACAACCACTTTTTCCCTAAAATTTCCTCAGTTGACCACCACCTGCCCACTGCTTGACCACTGCTTGACCACTAATTTACCACCCTTTAATCATCACCATATCATTACAATCACTTTTTCCCTAAAATTTCCCAAGTTTGAGAACAAATATTGGTCTTGGAAATGGGTTTCTGGGGGAACGAAGCAAAGACCCGTGTAGACACAAGGGGGAGAGAGAAAGATATATATATTAGATTTTGATTTACCGATCTGAAATCGTATGATGTTAGTGTTCGAGTACTTATCTAGCTACGTATCCACTCACCCACCCTTAACATCTAATTTCACTAAGCCATACCACTACAACCAATAATAAGGTCATCTGTACTTTTAAAAGGTTTTCATTTGTACCCGTATGCTAATAGTATATATACCACTCACCCTCTACATATCACTAATAACCACTATCCACCCCCTGACAACAAATAACACTATCCCGTACACACTACAACCACTAATACCGACCATCTTTACTTTTTAAGATTTTCATTTATAACCCTATGATAATACTGTAATACCACTACAACCCTCTAACTAGCACTAATAACCTCTACCCACTCTTTATCAACGAATGACACCAAGCCATACCCACAGCAACCAATATTACCGGCCATCTTTACATTGTAATGTTTTCATTTGTAACCATATGATGATAATGTATAGGCCATTACTTCCCTCAATAGATCACTAATAACTGGTATCCACCGCTTATCACCGAGTTTCACTAAGCCATACCCACCGCAATCGAGTTTCACTAAGCCATACCCATTACAACCAATAATACCGGCCATCATTACATTTTAAGGTTTTCATTTGTAACCGTATGATGATAGTGTATAGGCCAATACATCCCTATACTGATCACTAATAGTCGCTACCCACCCCTTACCAACGAATTTCACTAAGCCATACCCGAGACAATCAATAATATGGACCATCTTTACTTTTTAATATTTTCATTTGTAACCCTTATGTTGATAGTGTATTGGTCACTACGACTCCCTACGGATCACTACTAGCCGCTACCCACCTCTTAACATTAAATTTCACTAAGCTATACCCGCTAAAATCATTAATATCGGCCGTCTTTACTTTTTAAGGTTTTCATTTGTAACCCGTATGATGATAGTAAAAACGCCACGGTGACCCTCTACAGACGACTAATAACCACTACCCACCCCTTAGCAACGAATTTCACTAAGCTATATCCACTGCAATCAATATTATCGGCCCTTTTTACTTTTTAAGGTTTTCATTTGTAACCCGTATGATGATAGTGTATAGGTCACTACGACCCTCTACATAGCACTAATAGCCGCTACCCACCCCTCACCAACGAATTTCACTAAGCTATACCCGCTAAAATCAATAATAATATCGACCATCTGTACCTTTTAAGGTTTTCATTTGCAACCCTGTGATGATAGTGTTTAAACCCAAATCATCTAGCGTCACCCCATGCGCCCACCCCCTCGCCACCACCCCGCACCCCGTCGTTATTTATTTTTATTTTTATTTATTTTATTTTATTTTTTAATAATTAATTAACATTTTTATACACCCACTCAATAGTTATCTGCCCTTAGAAACATAAAATCTTAGAATTATCGCCCTTACATATGACCTAGATATCACCCCTTACCCCACCCAACTTCATGACCGAGGGGGAGTGAAAATCACCCGAGGTCAAGGTCAATCCACAGGTCAATCCACCAAATTCTAACCGAATCCTACGTGTATAACTACTACTCAAGACACAACCCTGTTTCACTCCCACAAGCTCTAAGAAAAACAAAAGTCGCTTAAAAGTCGAAAGGCTCTACTTCATTGCCCTAGGTTTTATCCCATATGGCTCAGTCTCTTTCCGCAGCGAGGAAAGCGTCGCACAAAGCACGAACTCCGTAGCTCCAGCGACGACCCTCAGGAGTCTCGACAAATTGCACTCGTGAATCGAAAGACGCGGCCCGGAATTGAACCAACAACGTTCGGAGCCCGAGTCAGACGTTTGACCACTTTGCCACGGAGATCCCGCTCTAACAATCCTGCTTAAAAATAAATATATGACACTTAAAACAAGGGAATTGCCAATCACTTCGTCACGACGTGGAAGTCTCCGTTGTGTTTTGTTTTAACTGCAAGCGCTTCCGATGGTGTCATCACGATTATCGCCAAGAGCCAGTGTCGGTGATAATATGTCTCCGCGATTGTATATCCTCTGTAATTCTTTTCCGTGGACGGTAAACCTCAAGTTATCATTATCTTGATGGTGTCAGCATGGCCGAATTGAAAGGAGCGCTCGTTCTTAAACATCCGGTGTGCTGATGCTGTGGTAAGAGGTTCAACCCCTACATAGGTCAGTTGGACTAAAATGTTGACTTCTCGTCCTTGACTTGGGAACGTTAATTACAGGTACCTCAGAAGTCAGAGTTTGTTCACCTAATGGCGAGGTACACTAGTAATAAGAAAAGCTAACCCACGCGCAAAATTCAGTCCAGTGCAACTTGAAGTGGCGTGTATTGACCACGCTCGAGTTCAGAGCAAGCAAGCGAGCGAGCGCACTGCATCTAAAAGTTGAAAGCTTCTTCTTCTTCTTCTTCTTCTTCGTTCATCCGGAGTTTTTTTTCGGACGTGATTGCGTTGTGCCTGTTTACAGCAGAGCTGCGCTCTTGCGCCGTTAGGCCGACACATCCGACTTCTGCGGGCATTTGTTGACCGGGTTAACCTTCCCGGGGGGTTTCTTAGGACGTTAGACTCTCACTGTTGTGGTGTTATCTCCCATCCCAGCTGGCCCATATAGAACAGCCAAAGGCATCCTGGTCGGCCCTCAAGAGAAGGCAGGGGCAGACCATGGGCATTCCCCGCCATCCAAGGAGGCTTCCATAATTGCAGAGCCATCACACAGCGCTCTGGTACTGGGCTCACCCAAGGAATCGTCACGTCCTGCACATGGCTGCTTAGCCTCACTTCCGTATATTGGGCCTTCCGTTCACCATAGGCTGTTCTTCCAGAAGCCAGAAGTATGCAGTCTGCAGATGACATCCACACAGTGAGCTTTCGATTCGGACTTTCCACGCAATGGATTTGCTATCCAAGCAATATTCCATTTTGTGCCACTAGGACACTTTTTCCACCTTTTATGAAGCCCACACAGTGAGCTTTCGATTCGGACTTTCCACGTAATGGATTTGCTATCCAAGCAATATTCCATTTCATGCCTCTGGGAGGCTTGTGTAACCGACATGCCTGTGGTATGAAGTGTGGCAGTCTAGATACTTCTTCATGTACATTTAAATGTCAACCTGAATACAGTTAAAGTAAGCTGCAGTCGACTTGAGCTTGTTGATATCTCCATAGAGCTTGTCCTCGAATGAAGCAGGTGTGGGCCAAAATATCTTTCTCTGTTCTGCATATATTGGGCACTCTTGCAGCAAATGTTTAGCTGTCATTTTACCAGTTCCACAATTACATTCATCTGTATCTCCTATCTTTAGTTTGTTGAACAAGTGGTATTTCAGCCTGTTGTGTCCTGTGCGGAGTCTGAAGATTGCTACTTGTTCTCTTCGGTCGAGTTTGTAATATGCATCATCCTTCTGGTGGCCTGGATGCTCCGATTCCCATTTGGTTCTATAAGTGCTTTTTATCAACCTCTTTGCCTCATTATGGGTTATGTCTATGTCAGGCTGTGGTAGTCGTCCGCCCTCTTTTGCCAGTCTGTCAGCCTCTTCATTTCCAGGTATACTGCAATGTGATGGGATCCACTGTATTACAACTTTTTTGGATTTCTGGCATAGACCATGGAGTGCTGCTCTTAGGTCAGCTAGTTCTGTGCTGTTTTTGCTCTTCAGTATTGAGACAGCTGACTTTGCATCTGTAAAGATAGCTATTTGCGTCTCTTTATTTTCCTCCATCAAGAGCATTTCTGCTGCAGTTTTCAGAGCCTCTACCTCCGCTTTGAAGTTACTTGAGAACTTTCCAGTTGCCACTGAATGTTTTTTTTTTCACTCCATTTTTTAAATTTAGGAGAATTCCTCCTCCTCCATTCTCTACTGAATTTTTGGCTGATCCATCTGTATATGCATGGGTCCAATTGCTGCTTGGGTAATGTTCTTTTATGTAGTTTAGGGTTATTTCTCTTCTTTCGGTTTCATGCTGAGTGTTCTTTTTCTCAATACCAGGAATGTTTTCTATCATCTCAGGCAGTTGCTGCTGTCTCCAAGCTGGGAACTTGTCTGCAGTGTAAATGGGTTTGACTGTTGATATGTTAAGTATGGGATCTGCCCTAATCTTTCGTTTTGCAGTTTCTACAAAGTTGCTACGCTTCAGTCTTCCCTTTCCAAAACCACTAAACCTTTTATACATAGGGTGGTCTGTCAATCTTCTAAATTTTTCAGCTTGTTGCTGGGCTCTGCTATCTCTTCTATCCTGCATTGGTTGTAAACAAGTGCTCTTTTCTAATTCATTAATAGGCGTTGTCTTCAGGCTTCCAGTTATGATTCGCATTCCTTGATTTTGGACTCTACTTATTTTGTTAAAGTTTGACTTAGCTGCTGTTGCCCAAGCTGCAATGCCATATTCCAGTACTGGCCTCACCCGTCCAGTATATAACTGCTTGAGAACTTTCTCATCTGCTCCCCACGTTGTACCAGCAAGCTTTTTCATGATTGCCATTCTTTGCCTTGTTCTTGTTCGATTTTTCTCAACCTGTGTCTTCCATGTCAGGCGACGATCAAAGGTGACTCCTAGATAGTTTGGATTTTCTTCATGGCGCAATATTTTTCCATTCAATACCAGCTTAGGTTGCTGAGTTTTAGTTGAGAGGGAGAACACTGTGCATGTTGTTTTCTCCTCACTTATCTTCACTAGCCATGATTTTGACCAGTCCTCTAGCGCTAATAGGGCTTGCTGTATTCTGCTGTTAGCTGTACTAATATATTCTTCAGATGTCCATATGGCTAGGTCATCTGCAAAGGATGATGTGTGTACTCTGGCTGGAAAATTTTCCGTGATGTCGTTTATATATGCTAGGAATAATGTTGGTGAAAGAACTCCTCCTTGGGGGACACCTTGCTCCAACAGCATCATTTTGCTGGTTTGTCCTTGTACTTTTGTCCTGGCAGTTCTGTTCTCAAGGTAGTGGCTGATCCATTTGTACATTTTCCCACAAACATGCATTTTTTGCAGTTTTACTTTCAGTCCTTCCTTCCATACTTTATCAAATGCTTTTTCTAAATCTATCCAGACCGCTAGTGTGTGCTTTTTCTCTTGGAAGGCATCCTCTATGTCCTGAGCTATATAGGTTATTTGATCTTCAGTGGATCTGTACTTTCTGAATCCTGCTTGGTGAGGTGTTAAGAGTTGGTTTTCTTCCAGATGCCATGTTAGCCTGCCATTGATAATGCGTTCCATTAATTTTCCTACACAGCTAAGAAGACTGATAGGTCGATAGCCATTTGGTTCTTCCAGGTCTTTTCCTTTCTTTGGGACTGGTATTAGTATAGCTTCCTTCCATGCCTGTGGGACTATTCCCCTCTTCCAGCTGTAATTTAGGACTGCTAGTAGTTTCTTTTTTGCCTTAGTGCCTAGTCCTATTAGCATTTCATTTGTGATTCCATCCTTTCCTGGTGATTTGTTCTTTTATAGGGTATTCATTGCCTGTTCCATTTCTTCCATTGTTAGATTTGCCATCATATATTCTGCTGCTGTCTCTGTATATCTATGATGTATCTGTTTATCTTTGATTGCTTTCTTCTGTTCGGCTGTAATATCAATGTGGTTTGCACTAGCATAGTGTTCCATTAGTGCATTTGCAGCCTTTTTTCCTGTAAGCAAGGCATTTCCTTGTTTAATTGTTATTTGTTTGTTTCTAGGTCCTTCATTGTTCATGGCTTTCACTAGTTTCCAAAGCTTGTTTCCATCCCTGTCAAAATTCAGGTTTTCTGTTTTTTTCCTCCAACAATCTCTTGTTGTTTGATTTACTGTTCTTTTATATTTTGCTGAGATGGCTTTGAGAGAGATGTTCGCTTCAGTTGTTTGTTCTCTCTCTGCGGTCTTCCTAGCATCTTCAACTTTGTCCTCCAAACTTTGTAGTTCTTCAGTCCAGTATGGTTTGTAATTTTTCCTCGCTCCTCTTGGAATAGACTCAGTGGCCGCCTGTATTATTGCTCTGTTTAGACTTTCCACCATTTGCTTCATGTTACCATATCGTGTATTTATGTTTTCACAATATTTGTCTGTTAGTATGGCAAATCTGTCCCAATCTGCTCGTTTGTAATTCCAACGGGGCAAAGGCTTTTGCTCCTGTGGAACATACTCCATATTTATTACAAGCTTGATTGGTCTGTGGTCACTACCTGCTAATTGGTCAAGCACATGGCGATCGATTTTGTGGAGGATGTCTCCTGTGCAGAAAGCTAAGTCTGGAGTAGAAGTGGTAATCCATCTTCTGGAGTAGAAGCTCGGTGTGTCATCCGCTTTGTTGAGTAGATGGAGAATTGAGTCTATTTCCCAGTCCTCCACTTCATCTCCTCTTTTGTCAGTATCTGGGTATCCCCATCTTTCTGAACGGCTATTAAAGTCTCCGACAACAATGCAATTTGTGTCAGTTATTTCCATGTTTGAGAGTGTAAGATCCTTATCGGCCGGGCTATACAGATTGTAAATTCTTATTTTCACATCCTTTATCATTATATCAACACCTATAATTTCCGTTTGGTTGTCAGAGATCACAGATACTTCGCTGCAAGGTATTGTATTTCGTGTAAGTATTACAACTCCTCCTTTGTGTCCTTCGCGGTCGAAACGTGTGGCCTGATATCCCTCGACTGAAAATGTGCGATTGGCGTTGAGGTGTGTCTCTTGAATGCATGCCACATCTATTCTATCTTTATGAAGACGCTGTGTTAGGGAGGCTTTCTTGTTATAAACTCCTTCGGCATTCCATTGTAGTATGTTGAGTGTCCGGGGTGTTTGGTCAATAGCTCTTAACCTACTCCTCTGTGCCTTGACTCCACAGCACAGGGGAAGGTGACCACCAGTAGTCATGGGTGGACCCCCTCGAGGCAGGGGGCCCGGCACTATCACCGCCTGATGGGACTTCACGGGATTAGCACCATAACGATTAATTTTCATCTGTGGCATCATGAAATGATAAAGTTACGTTGCACTTCTTTGTCAAGCCTGTGGCTCAGTACATCCGATTTCGACAAGCATTTGTTCGGGATGCTTTCCCTAGCCTTTGACTGTCCCCAGTCTACCTACAAGGCAGCAGGTTTGTACGTCTCTTCGTCTGGTCCCTCTCCCTTGACCTGTCCGACATGGGTGGCCCTACCAGTAGCTGTGCTACCGTCGGCATAGCTCTTGGGGTCATTGGGACGCGCAAGCCCCTCTACCTCGTCAAGGTGGACGCACGGCAGAGGGGTGAAATGTTCTATTATTCTTTATTTCCACGGCGAACTGTATTGCGGAATGTTGGTTATTTATGTGGGACAGGAACTGTTCAGGGTTTTCCACCCCGCTGCTCGATAGAACTAATGTGTCATCCACATAACGTAACCAAAGATCGGTTTATAGCAAGCAGTTACGTTTCTTTTCTTTTCATGATAATGTTACAGATTAAAATGTATAGCCGAAAGCCCATTGCTATAACCAAATTTCTTGCACTTTGAAGTTATCTTAGTTCTGGAAGACCGTATTTTTAAAACAGAATTCTGTTAATCTTAAAATCTGTTTGTTTTGCGCGTGTTCGTTGTTGCCATGAGACGTTTTCTATCATGGTGTCCTAAATGTTGCTGAGTGCGTGCTCCGAGGGCACGAAGTGAATAGGGAAAAAAAATGATAATTTTGAGTTGAAAGTGCTATTTTTGACTGTATATACAAAGTTCCTGCTATATGTCATATGTGGTATTTACATCAAGCTTTCATAGAGCCTATAAGATTGAGACTTTTGAGCTGTTGACCACATATGTCATATGTGGTATTTACATCAAGCTTTCATAGAGCCTATAAGATTGAGACTTTTGAGCTGAAATGCTACAGGAAAGTTCTTTGAATATCGTGGACCAAGAAGAAGAAAAATGCGGAAATTCTGCAAGATCTGAACACCAAAGAAAACTGCCTCAACAACAGTATCATTTCTCGGAAACTGAACTATACTGTGGCCATATTAAACACGAAGCTTCTACTCAGAATTATAATGACAAGAACAAGAAAGAAAATAAAAATGGAAATTAGTGAATAACAGTATGGTTTTATGGAAGGAAAGGGTACAAACAATGCAAAATATATATTACGAACATTAACAGAAAGGTCAATAGAAAAACAGAGAGACATATATTTATGCTTCATAGGCATTTGATAAAGTAAAACATGATGAGCTGATTAAAATGTTGGAAGATATCAACATTGATGGGAAAGATTTAAGAATAATAAAGAATATATACTGGAACCAAGTAGCAGCAATTAAAATGGGAAATAAAGAGGGTAGTTACGAACAGATAAAGCTAGGAGTACGACAGGGGTGTGTCTTGTCACCCGATCTATTCTCCCTATATAGCGAAGTAATAATGAAAGGGATCAAAGAGAAGCCAGGAATACTAATCGGAGGATATAATATAAACAATATAACAGGGAAATAGGGAAAGCCAGCCCGAACACATTTTTGTCGAAGTCGGATGTACTGAGCCATGGGCTTAACGAAACAGTGTAACGCATTTCCTTTAATGCTAACACAGTCACAGCGCTACCTTCTTGATTTTCCAACCACTGAAGAGAATACAAGTTTGCAGGGCACGCGCCTACCTCAGAATTAACGCAAACACACAACATCCACTGCATAGTGAAATTAGGAAGGTGAAGGGCAGCAGGTTAAAAAGAGGACGGTCGTGGATGGGTCAAGCCGAAGACATTCTTCAACAGGTGTGTTCACTTGAGGACTTAGAACCTGGCGAGGAGTGGGTGCAAGTGCCAACAGACTTCTGCACATCCTTTTCAGTTTGCATCCAACTAGATAGAAAATGCAGACAAGAAAATCCGGCTGCTGTTGAGGCTGAAGTACAAGCGTTGATTTTCGAGAATTCGCTAGACGGTGACGCGGTCATCTACACAGATGGGTCGGTCGTCCGACATGTGAGAAGCTCATGGGCCTTTACAGCTCGGGCCGGAGGGAGAATTGTGAAGGAGGACTCTAGTGCTTTCACTGAAACCACAAGTAGCCTGACCATGGAAGTCATGGCAGTAAGTAAAGCAATAACATGGCTCGAGACACAGACATTCACTAGGGCCTGTTTCCTTAGCGACTCAATGAACATGATCAAGAGGATAGAGGAGGGGTCGATCCGAAGAGAATGGTTGCTGCCTCTGAAGCGGTCTCGGCTGGCAAAGATTAGTTTCATCTTCGTGCCAGGTCATGCGGGAGTACAAGGAAATGAGCGGGCTGACAAGCTCGCAGATGAGGCTACTGTGGAGGGCGGACGCGCCATGGACCAGGCTGACATTCTGAATGCTCTACGAGAAGTGAGACTTTTGCGAGAACCAAGTGATGACTGTGAATCTACAACAATGGCCAGACTGTGGAAGCAGCAAATTAAAAGAGGGGTGGCCAAACAAGAACACTACGCAGGAAGCCAAAGAAGATTGATAAACCAACACAGAACTGGCGTCGTTAGCCGCTACACGCTGCGGGATTTGCTGAGGAGGGGATCCGAGCACTTATGGACTGAATGGTTCGATGTGCAACGAGGATGATCTGTCGACTAACTAACTAACTAACCAACAGTCACACATGGTGGACTTTTGGGACAAAAACAGTTTATGGCGAGACGAAACTACAGCAAAATATCTACACCAGTGTTTCCCAACGTAAGGCCCACGCCCCACAGGGGGCAATTCGATTGTTAAGGGGGGCAATTCGAAAATGGAAAAATCGGCTGGATATAGAAAAACGGGCAGACTTGAGACTGAAGTTAACTAAATTGGAACCCGACATAAAATCACTTTGCAGCAAACATCAAGCGCAAAGATCTCACTAAATTTAAATAATAAATAATTACTAATAATTAAAGTAATATAGACAAATCTTTCATTAAAATTATTTTGTACTTGAATTTCAGTTCTCCATTATATGTTTTGAAAATTTACTTGCTGTGTTTGCTCAATAATTTCCTAGTGATTTCTTCCTAAAACCTATCATTTAAGTTTCTTTAGTGAACATTTCAATTTTTGAATATTAAAAATAATGTGTATTTTTTTTTTTGGGGGGGGGGGGGGGGGGGGGGGCATACGAATTTTAGAAAGGCGTGGGGCACAGCACAAAAAAGGTTGGGAAACACTGATCTATACAGTAACTGCTCAAGGGACAAAATGTATGGCCATTTCATATCACAGCAGTACATCCGTTGTAGTGCTGTCTGGCATTCTCTCACGACAGCAGTTGAAGGGGCGATATGTCGTCTACAGCACGGGCGGAAAACAGTGTAGACAAAATACAGAGACCTTTAAAAACTGCGGCAGAAAAGTTATTGATATAGAAGAAAAACCAAAGAGAAACAAATAGCTCACTTTACGGTTGTGAAGTCAGTTGTCTCAGTACTGAAGAGCAGAAACAGCACAGAACTAGCAGAGACCTAATGGCGGCACTACACGAACTATGCCAAAAATTCAAAAGTTTGTAACACAGTGGATTATTTCTCATTGCAACTTACTTGGATGTCAAAAAGCCGACAGATTAACAAAGGGATGTGGAAGATTAACTACGCCTGATATAAACATAACATATGATGAGGTCAAGAGATTTATAAGAAGCAATTATAGAACCAAATAGAAATAGAGTACATAGTTACCAGAAAAATGATACATATTACCAACTCTGGCCGAGGGGTTACAACACTTTCTCCGTAATCCCGTTTATCACGCAGTCTCGTAGCGGACGAGAGCTGGAAGCGGTTCGACCCCCGCTGGTGACTTGCGGGATAACTGAGCCGGCCGCTCAGAAAGCAATGGCAAACTACTGAGCGTAATCTTGCCAAGAAATCAACAGACAACTGAAAGATGCTGCTGTTGACAACGATGTCCTGTAAAGGATATGCGAAAAAAACAAAACCGAAAAGAACAAGTGACAATCTTCAGACTACGGACAGGCAACAACAGCCTGAAAAACCACATGTTTAATAAACTCAAGATATAATATACTCATGAATGTCACCGTGGAACTTGTAAATTGACAGCTAAACATTTGTTGCTGGAGTATCCAACATATGTAGTACAGAGACATGAATTTTGGCATAGATCAGATCCATTTGAGGACAAACTCAGTGGGAAATGTCAACAAATTTACGTTGGCTCCTGCTTTCTTTGCATTTATTCATATTGGCCGTCTGCAGGTAAACGAAGAAGAAGTAGAAGAAACAAGTAATTGGGAATGTTTTGAATTTCAGTTATGCTCGACTCTTAAAGCTTTCACATTTTGCGGAGGTTTTGTCTTAAATAACCGCTGCATCTCGAGTTTGTGCAAATTGCAGCAGTGGTAGTTAAAATGCTTGAAATAGTAACTAGCCGACTGATCGTGATGATCTTTGAATCATCCAGTATCATGCCTAAAGTATCTATTCACAAACAGAATCGGTCTCATTCTTAAAGTGTATGAGTCATTTTCACTTGCCTGATCAAATTCCAATTTAAAGGTAAGTCCACCAAAATTATAGACCCGAGGGACATACCTTTGATTTGAGCTCGAAAAATATGGGAGCAGAAAGTGCACACGCGTGGAGGGAATTTATAAAAACCTGGCCACCTTATAAATAAAACATTCTAAGGGTAACTGCCAGGTAGTAATTGTTCGGAATGTAAATGTTTACCGTCGTTTAAGGCGACCCCCCCCCCCCCCCCCGGAGATTGAGGATAAGATTTTAAAATGATGCTGTGACAAACCTTCTGATTCCTATTGATCTATGGAAATGGAGTATGTGCAATGGCCCACTAATATTTTACGTCGATACTTCACCAATCTCATGTCCCATGCTGAAGCATAATCTATATCCTAACATGGCTCTCAGTAGAGGTGAAGATACAACACTGGTTTTGCACACCTTCTAGCTCTTGAACTTTTTGGGTTGGGGCTGCAAGTCTCTTTGATATGGTACCAGGTGGAAAGAAAATTCTCACCTATAAACGCGTAGCATTTATGTGAGTTCAGGTCAACCAAATGGCTATAACCAACTCCCTCGTCTTTTTAGTAAAGGCCTTACAATAGTCGTAGAAACACATTGCATATCTTCTTCCGCCCTTTGTCCTCCATTGGGGCATAGGCTCTTTACCAAGTCGTCCTATCTTTTGCTAGCCCCTGCAGCTCTCTCCATGTACAGTTCACAACATTAAAGCCACGTGTTTCTAACAGCTTATTTAGGCTTAAAAGTCAAGAGCCAGTTAACTATCTGGGGTGCATTCATCCAGCGATCATCATCTATGTTATAGATGCCACTGTATATTTGTATCTAAACTGTTTGCGCTTCTTTCGAATTTCTTATTTGGCATGTCACAACTGAACTTCTGCGCAGCCTTCCTAGAAACGGAGAATTTTCAATGGCCTAATAACATTTAACGCCAATATTTTTTATGTTTACGTTATAATAATTTGTTTGCATATCCTTTTACAGGACATTGCTGTCAACATCAGCATCTTTCAGCTGATTAGGCCAGGAAGCCGGCCACGTTTTAATAACATGTTTTTACTTAGTCTATTTGAATTTGTGTTGTTCCTGATGAAGTTCACTAAGATCGAACGTCGATTAGTTGTGTAGTAACTTATTTTTATCATTATTTTATATACTGCGATATCCATTTGCCGAATTTTCACTAATTCCAAGTCATTCAACATTGCATTTGGTAAGCCTCAGTTTTAGCGGCATTTGTCTGGAGAGAAGTAGTCTTCATGCTGTTGAATACCATGCAATTTCCATGCTTACCACAATCTCTGTGTCACAAACGCCATCTTTTGCTATTGTTTGGCCAAAGTAGATATAGCTTAATACCTTTCTCATCATTCATATAAATATCGATGATTGAACTTTCTTTTTAATGAAAATCATTCTTTCTCTTCATATCACCTCAGAGATGAAGGGCAGCAGAAAATGAAGCACCTTACAACAGATAAGTATTTTGTTTAAATGAACACATTTAACTATAAATCAGAAACACAAAGCGTAGAGTAAGATGTGTATTTATTGTTACAACAAACAAACTTGCATCCTGCTAGCACAAAACAAGATACCATGATCACTGACGAGCATAGAAAAGACAGGGTTGTAATTTTCTAAAGGACTCATGACTCCAGTAAAAAGCTAACACTCTCATAGTGAATGGGGATCGCAAACATTTCACAATGAATTTGTCACCGAAGACATCACAACCATTCATTCATTCACAAGTTACACCAGCTTTCACACAACTCTAAAAGTCATATCACTTAGTTTAATATAAGCTAGCTAGTTCAGTCCGATATTCTCCACTGGTTTTCAAACACTACTGAGTAATCTTAGCTCCTGGCTGGGCTGAAACGACAAAAACAAAGTAAATATTAATTAATGAGTGTGATTTAAAGTAGAACATCATGTACATAAAAACATATGCATTCTTTGGTCATCTAATGAGAAGTGAGGCAGTGGAGAATAGCGTGACTACTGAAAAGATCAGTGATAGGAGAGGCAGACAAAAAGGATGAACTGAGATGGTGGCATTGGGGAATGTCATCAGTAGAGTTGATCCAGAACACCAAGATCTGTGGAGATGCATGAAAGCTTACACAGGTTTGAGGGATACATGCTGATGATGACATGATTTAGATGTGATTTACTATAATCATAAATGACTGCTTGTTTCCTTATACGTCTCACGGTTCATTCCGCCTCATGGGGCATCCTAGAGAAGATCAGACACTGTACAGTCCTTGTCAACAAGCCACTAACAATCAAGCTGAAAGTCCCTTATGTAAAGAGTAATGAACATTAGCAGACTTTCAACATAGCAAATTATGGTCTCCATTCTCGGATAATGAGGCTATGCAGGGAAACAACTGTAGAAGTAGGCACAAGAAGTTTTGTGTTCAAGTTCATGTACAATGTGCTTGAACAACTTGGAATAAAAGGACAGGTTAGAACCACGGCGCACAAATGACTTGGTGAGGCTGCTGGCTATGGAGCAACCATAACCATAAGTTAAATAAATTAAAACAGTAAAATGCTCTATTTTCACAAATTGTCTCAGAAACAACATCTCTGCTGCCTCCAAGCTCATTCTAATTTGTGTATCACATTTTAAGGGGCATTGCCATACAACAGAACCGTTTTGAAATAATATTTCAATTCCATTTTTTGGCAATCAACATATGTGACGTAGGATAAGATACTTTCCATCTTCTGAAATGCAGTTATCGCTTGGTTCACACTACTCTCAACCTATCATGAATCTTTCATCTGATGTTATGACTCCCTCCAAATACTTGAATCTATTGACTTGGTTAAGCATTTTCCCATCTATTATTTTTTGTCTATTGTAATAACACATTTTGGTGCTATCTTTTTCTTTGATATAACTAGTGTTTTTTTAAAACACAAACACTATTACAACAATGCTGAACATTTGTTGCAGATATTTTGCATTTTCAGCGTTCCACACTATCAAATGAATAGTGCAGATTGCGCACACTGTATCCCCCAACTTATATTCCTGGTCTACCTTTGATCTCTCTCATTTCACTGTAGAGAGAAGAGATCTGGTGACAACAAGAAATATGCACAAAATATTACATTCCCATTATGCATACAAAATGTGTATCATTATTTAATCTAGAATCACTGAAAGGCATTCAATATTATATTCACATAAGAGTATTTCTTTCAACTCATTACATATGGCCCTAAGTAATTAATATTAATTGAATTTCATAGCTGTGAATATGTCAGCATGTCAAATCAGCCAAAAAGATAACATTAAAAGCTGGTAGGCCGGCCTTTGAAATATTGAATTAGTTTCTGATTAACATAGTAACAAACACAAATGAACTCGAGGTCAGTTTGCCAAATGGATAAGTGTGTTCGCTCTTAAACTTCCAGTGTGCTGATGGTGAGGTAGTAGGTTCAACCCCATACACCGGTCAGTTGGATTAAAATTACTTCTTGTCCTTGACCTGGAGACGTAAATTACAAGTAACTCAGAAGTTATTGTGGGTCCATCTGTTGGCGAGGGACACCGGTAATAGGGAAAGTTAATCCACATGCAAAAATTAGTCCAGTGTACACGAAGTAGTAGCACGTGTGTGGACTACACTTGAGTTCAAAGCGAGCAAGCGCAAATATAATTCCTGGGATCAGTAAGCAATCTCAATTATTTAGACAGCTTTACAAAAGCAGGAAACAATAATCCCTGAACACAACACATTCAAATGTGTTAGTTGCATCTCATCTGGTTCTTATGATGCAAATGTAACAAACAAAACTAAGAATGACTGTACAAATCAGTTTTACCAGATGTGCAATGAGTACTGAAAAGTCAGTTTCATACACAATAGTCAGCTTAGTCAATGAAACAGCACAATTGCTACTCAACATTATTTCTTTTAAATACTATTGGAGACAGGAGATCATTTTTTTTTTAAATACTACTATTTGAGATAGGATATTTAAAAAAAAATACTACTATGTAAGACAGGATAATTTTTAAAAAAAAATACTACTATGTAAGACAGGATAATTTAAAAAAAAATACTATTTGAGAGAAGATTTTTTAAATACTATTATTTGAGAGAGGACATAATTTTGTTTTTAAATACTAGTATTTGAGACAGGACATGCAAATGAAAATATTTAAAAACTCCAGAATTTAGTGTGATTCAAACACATGACAGACCTCACTTCAAGGGGTCCAATCATACAAATATTTATGCAGCAATGTTGACAAACATGGGGACACGGGCAGAGATTTTAAAATAAGAATACAAAAAACAAGAGGAGTTTCCATAGTACTAGGAAATGTGTAGAAGTGAAAAGAAATCAAATCTAGTGCCCAACTTACAATATTTAACTCAAATCAAATATCAAATCAATACTGTTGTATGGATGAGACAAATGAAGAATAAATAAATTACTAATCAACTACAAATATTCATTACCTAGTTCCTGCTCAGAATACGACTAAAACAAAGATTTAATCACTAATGTGGAGATTATGGAGTGAAGTAAATAAATTCCAGTGAACAAGATGCCTTTAGCAAGATGAAAAACATATTGACCAATAAAAAGATGTCAATTGAAACGAGAAAGAGAGTGTTGAGATGCTACATTGAGCCTGTACTTTTGTATGGATGTGAAGCGTGGACAATGAGCAGTCAGGCTGAAAAACATCTGATGGCTGTAGAGATGTGGTTTCTGAGGAAAATGCAAAGAATACCATGGACAGCCAGAAAGACCAATGAACAAGTCCTTCAAGAAACAAATGAAGATCGTAAATTGATTAGAGAAATTAGACGTAGACAGTCAAAATTTTTTGGACATGTTATGAGAAGAAATGGATTGGAGAATTTGGTGACAACTGGTAAGATCGAGGGGAACAGACCAAGGGGAAGACCTAGAAGCAAGTACCTGGATGGCTTGGCCTTGTGGCATAGTCGAGACAGAAACACGGAGCTGATCCACGACTCTGGTGATCGGGTGAGATGGCAGAACATGACCGCCCACGCTTACCGGCATGGCACATGATGGATGGATGGAACAAGATGTGAGAAAAAGATGCAGGCACTGGATAGGTTACACACTGAAAACCTGTTAATAGAATAACTAGAAAGTCCTTTCTCTGGAACCAACAGGGCAAACAAAAAATAGATGAGACCTAAAACCACATGGAAAAAAGAATTAAACACATAGAGAAATAAAATGGGAAGGACATAGAGGAACCTGCAGAAGATGGCAGAAGATTAGACTTTGCATGAGTTGGTTGGAGGGATCCTTGTTCCATTTGGAGATAAAAGGCAAAAGGAGGAGGAGGAAGAAAAGGCTGCAAAGGAGGAGCACGAAGAGGTACAGACAGGATAATTATACACATTTTTAAAAAGATATTTACTGAATGAGTTTTTGTAATAAAACACATTTTGAAAAATCACATCATGCTGTCAGTAGAAGTGAGCACATCTATTATTTCCAAATATCAGCCACAAGGTGAAACTCAATAAAACAACACATTTTACTGGCAGGCATAAATACTGATACTTCTATTACCCATTGTCTATGATATTATTTAACCAGTGATTTGCTTCCCATCTGAAAAATACACATGACAGATACTGAATTCAAATGACCATGTATCTAGTACAGTGGTTCTCAACTGGTGAGTAATTCCCCCCCCCCCCCAGAAGGGAATTTTAGGGTTTCCAGGGGGAGGGGAATCAAGATTATTCCAAGATCGCATTAATACAAGAACCGATTACTTGATATTGTTTTTTTCCCTCCATACTATACAGTTATGTGCTTCTCGCCCTTCTGAAATTCATTTTATAACATAAGTAGACTAGACTTGTTCTAGTATGTGTTATTAAATTCTGATTCCATTTTTACATATACTGTGTGTGTGTGTGGGGGGGGGGGGGGGGAGGAGGAGGGAGAGAAATGACATTCTGAACATGTGGTGTAGGGGTGCATGGGCCAAAAAAGGTTGAGAACCACTGATCTAGTAGATTACGAGGTTATTCATTCTGTTTAACTTAATCTTTCCTCATTTGACATGGGGCATATAGGCATGGTAAGATAAGTTCAGAGATGTCGCCACAGCAACTGGAAATGTTTACCTAGGACATAAATTTTGAAATGTCCTTAGCCTGCTTTTGCAAACTGCTGAGGAAAAGTGGCTGGCTCTTGAGTTGAGTTTTTTTCTACCTCTGTGTGTAGGTATCTAATGGTCTCCCAATCTAAGAAGCTTTAATCATTGTAATCCTCATGATGCATTGCTTATTATATTTAACTTTTATGAAACAATCACCTGCTCGTCATGTGATCTACACTTTCAAGCACCAGAGAAAATGCTACTACAGCTGTCATTAGCAGTTACAAATCCACACTTTAGCTCTGCACCTCATTTTAAAAAAAAGCACTGTGGTGCCAAGAGCAGATAGTTCTGTGCAGAACTTTGATTAAAAAATTTCAAGGCAAGACTTCATTACACTGGGTTCTTTCCAATATAGGTGTCTTTTTGTAGAGTCGCCTGCCGAAAGTGTCCCATGCAGCAAGAACTCCCTACGTCTAGAGACGACCCCCAGGGGCTTCCGAACAAAACTACCCATGAACCAAATGATGGAGTCCAAATATGAACTTGCGGCCTCCGCAGCACGAGGCAGGCAGCTTGACCACTTAATCATGAAAAACCCCAGAGAAATAAACCAAACTATACCACATTTTCAATTTTTAATAACTATGCGGACTTGGCCAGTCAGTGAGATTCCTCACATAGGATTAGAAATCCATAATAGCAGAAGTGCATGTGATCCAAGTTTACAACACTCATTCAACACATTCATGAATATTGAAAGAGGGAGTTGGCTGCTGCTGAGTTGATCGACTCTGGAGTCAGAATAAAACACAACATATGACTAGAAAGCACGAAAAACACCCAGATACAGGCAAACAAGTCTTTACCACTTAACAAGAAAAACAAAACAAGAAACGGACCTCCCAAAAAATTGAATACTTAACTCGAAATCTGAAAAGTAATCCAATTAACACAAATACTAGGAGATAAAAGGTTTTCTATTCCTGGTATTTGGGTTGATTAGATTATTTTTCTGTTCTTCCTAGTTTTTAGTGTTTTTCTGTTCTTCCTGTGCTTCCTAGTCACTGTTTTATTCCGACTCCATATTCATAAAGACTGCATATATTGACAAATTGTCCAAAATACAATAGCAATAAATCAGTGCATGGAGATCAGCATGGCTGAATTGATAAGAGTACACACTCTTCCAGAGTGCTGATGCTGATGTAGCGGGTTCAACTTCTACACTGGTAAGTTGGACCAAAATGTTGGATTCTTGCCCTTGATTTAGGGGCATAAATTACAAGTACTTATGAAGTCAAAGTGGGTTAGTTCGCCTGATGGCGAGGGACACTGGTAATAAGGAAAGCTAATCCACACGCAAACATCAGTCCAGTGCACTCCTTACTAGTGGCAACTACTAGAAATAGTAGCACGTGTATGGTCTAATGTTTGAGTTAAAAGCAAGCAGACCAAAAAAGGGTTCTCCAGCCAGAGCCAGTTTTTATAAAAGTGTTTTAGTTTTTAATAACAGTATTCAGTATAAAACATACCTGTCTTAACAACTTTTCCAGCTTCCCATCTGGCAGTTTTGATGACAGAATCATCTCTGCCTGCAGAAATTCCTTTGAATGGTTCCTTCAAGACCTGCCTGACTACTCGTGCACAAATCTGGGAGTAGTTTATGTAACTGTATATGGAAAAATGACAGCATGAATAAGAGGGTTAAGGCAGGAATTATGTGGTTGATTAAGAATCTACATCACAGCACTTTCAACAAATCCACAGAGGCTCCCCTCAGAATTTGTTGCAAGGTACAGATTCTGATGGTTTCAGCAACTCTGGTCAGGTTGTGAACACCTTGGCCTCATAAGTTTCTCCTGTTATAACCCACTTGCATGAATCTAAACTCAAGCATCCAAAAATGGATTAAGAATCTACATCACAGCACTTTCAAACAAATCCACAGAGGCTCCCCTCAGAATTTGTTGCAAGGTACAGATTCTGATGGTTTCAGCAACTCTGGTCAGGTGTGAACACCTTGGCCTCATAAGTTTCTCCTGTTATAACCCACTTGCTGGAATCTAAACTCAAGCATCCAAAAATGGGTTGCTTTATCTTTATTATGTTTTCAACCAGCAGTTGTTGGCAGTGTTCTATATGTAAGAATCTACACAGCAGGAGTTTCAAGTTCTCAACAAGGGTAACAATTAAACTCATCCAGGTCTGGAGATTTTCACACAAAATGCCCAAATAGTGAAACTACGACCACCCAAAAAAAAAATCATAAGCACATTAAAAGAGGCTTGGTAAACATGAAGTGGCCACTGGGTTTGCCAAATTTCCTAAGTATGTTGTAACCATACGTAAAACAGTGAGACAATGTATTGTGCAATGATTAAGATTCATGGGGAATGAGCGATTTACACATCATGTGTTGCGTGGAACTTGATGAATTAATAAAGCTTGATTCTTCAAATGAGTACAAACCATAATATAAAAAAAAAAACTGCAGACTTGTAATTTGGAATTAACCTTGGATTTATGTTATGATGTGTAAATTGGGAGATTGGGTTATTTGATTGATTTATTCTCATGAACTATCTTTCCTCTATGAGATTGGGTTATTTGATTGATTTATTCTCACGAACTATCTTTCCTCTATGAAATTTTAGACCTAACTGCTGTGACAGTTCAATAAGTGCATTTAATTATCTCGCATCTGATTTCATTTGTGCCACAGAGAGGCCAAGTTGTCAGCAGGATCCAGATTATCAAGCTGCTCTGTCATAATCCGCTATCTGTTGGTAGTTATGGTCTTGATAATCCAGTCTATAGTCAGTCAGAATTAATAAAGGTGACAAAAGGTATCTCCTGTCGCACTCCTGGTCTTATTTCAAATGTATCTGTTGGTTTTCCCTCATTGCATTGTATGCCTGTATATGTTGCCTTAAGTTAATGATTTCCGTGGGATCCCATAGTGCCTCATCAATTTCCAAGCAGACACCCCACCCCATCAATGCTGTAAGGCCTTTTTATAGTCCACAAATCCAACATGAAATGGCAAATTAATGTCAATATGTTTGCTGTTATAATGCTTAATGTGCCTACTTAATCAGTGCAAGTTGTTTGTTTAATTCATCCCTTAGTTGCCTGTTAATGCATCTCTTAATCTTTCCAGAATAATCCTGTTTAATATGTTCCCAGGAACTGACAGTAATATGACTCCTCTTTAATGTTCACTCCTGCTGGTCCCCTTTCTTTAGCAGCTTCATCAAGCATCCTTCTAGCCAATGAGTGATTCAACAAACACAAGAAGTAGAACTGGTAAGCTTTACTAGAACACAATCACAAGTGACAAGATGGATGATGTGGCTAGCGTTTCCAAAAGCACACATAAAACAGTCACTGAAACAACTACATAACTAATATATATAAAAGTTGCTTGGCTGGTGTTAATCTGTCATCTGTACAGTTGTATAAACAAATTTAGACATGCAGTAGATGTGACTGCACACCCAAGATGGGATACACTACAGCATGTATGACAGAGTAAGATGAGATAAGTAAATTTCATACTTTTTTTGTAATTGAATCAGTGTGTCTCTATTGTTTGTGTGCTGCTGAAGATTATAACCAGAACAACCATTTAATCTCTTATGACTTCTTGGTCACATGATGGAGAGAACAATAATGGATGGGTATATACCAGGAAAGAGAGGAAGAGGAAGGCCAAAAAGAAAATGGGTGCAGTATGTGGCAGATGATCTCCAGATGGGTGTATCGGACGAGGGACATATTGCTTATGACTGAGAAAGTTATCTGGAGAGAAAGGTTCAGCAAAGGACATGCTACTGAATGAATGAATGTGTTCTAGTAAAGCTTACATGTTAAATTCTCATTTGTTGTTTATTTACTCATTGCATTTTTACAGCCATACTGCAGTTCATCCAATGCCTTTTCCAATCCTTCTTTCCAGTCTGCTGGTATTTCTAAAGTCTCCTAGACTCTGCTAAATAATAAAATTAATAGCAATAGCAACCAGAAAATAGTCCCATGGCAGATACTGCTGTGTGTGTCGATCTTCTCATACTTTAGGCGTGGCATAATATGATAATTAAGGTGAGGTGTGCAGTTCCCTTTCTGACCTACCTCACTGCTTTTCCTTCTCAAATTCCAGAAAATTGTCCAATTATCATTTTAATATGAGTCTAAGACAGAGCCATATTGGTAGAAAAAATATCCTGTTATTAATGGAGACTGAAACAGGACCACTACCTTGGGAAGTGTAACAGAGCACCGTCTCTGTTAGTAGTTTAGGAGGAGTTGATGTGCAAGGACTGGGCACGGTTGAGCATCCTAGGAAGACGTAGGGAAGGACGCTCAAGCCGTGACGCAGTGCTTAGGGAAGTTAGTTACAGCCTGGATCTGAACATATCAACATCGATTGTATTCTGAAATCATCATGTAACCTGTTTTATATATTTGGACTTATTTCGTTAAATAAAACCTTTTGAAACTACAATCGGGACTCAGCTTAAATACATCATTCTAACTGTTTACTCTGTTATAGAAGTACCAACAGAAGTTCAAATTCAAATGTACAGAGCAACATGCCATCACTCATAATTATTTGGTGAATTGCGTTGCACTGTTTCATAAAGCCTGTGGATCAGTGCATCCGACTTCAACAAGTATTTGCTCAGGTTTGCTGTCCATAGCCTTTGACTGTCCTCAGTAGTCTACCTACAAGGCAGCAGGTTTATCTCCTGGCCTGTCTTGGCCCCTCCAGCCCCACCATTCGATGTGCTAGTCGGTAAAGCTCTCAGGGGTCAATGGAACAGGCAAGCAGCTCTTCCTCTTTAAGGTGGCGACACATATGATGGGAAATGGCTGGTGTGAAAATGAAATCAACCAGTGCAAAAAACAAAAACTAAAATAAATTATGGGAGAGTTTACCAAGTTGCGAATAAACGAAGTCTCTATTCGCAACCAAGTTGCGAATAAATGAAGTCTATATTCGCAACCAAGAGTAGATACAAACAAGCTGTGGGAAATCCTTAAACAATATGGAGTGAGTACACATCTAACAAACCAATGTAGAAGCTTATACAATTAAGCAGCCATGTGCGGGGAATTCCCAAGTCTGCCCCTGCCTGAAGTCTGAGTGGGTTTACCTGATGGCGAGGGACAATGGTGTCACAGAATGATGATAGTTTAGTGATTCCCAGATAGATTTGGATGTACCATTAATGGCAATATCGGAGAAGGGTTAACAATCGAGTCGTTCAATCTGAGAGAAGGATAAATGGAAGGTGAGTGACCGAATATAAAAATAGGATACCGTGTAAGGAGTCATTGACCAGCTCTGTCAACGGGAAAACGAACGGACAGAACGCCGGGGGAAACTTCGATACCGGACGAACACGGGGAGACGGTGATCAAAGAATAGATCTCTTTGAAGTGCAACGAGCGATGAACGAGGGAACTCGGAGGAACAGCGTGACAACGGAGAGAAACGAACAACTAACCACTACGGGATTTCACCGCTTTTGATGGGCAGGATACGGCAAAGTTGATGGTAGATCAAACAATCAACGGAGGATTGGACACTCGTTATAAATAGCAGAACATGGGGTTTCTGTTGAGTGTGCTACCAAACTGGACGGAAAGATGGATTTATGTGTCCCGTAATGAATAGAAATATCCTCCCTTATAATGGGATAGAGTGCTTATGTGCGGATAAATTTCGATTCGAGGACTTACATTAATTCTATATATATAAGGTAACACTAATATTAGAGTAATATTAGCATAGGGAAATAGGTGTGTGTGCTTAGGGTTTACTATTACTTTCTATTTAGTGAATAGTTTAGACTTTAGTGAATTCTGCTGTTTATGTCAGAGTATTCTTTCGGAAGCTGTTCATTACGGCTGGAGAAAGACAATCACATAAACAGTAATATGAAGCAGACTTAAATCATCTGATTTAATGTTTATTACCCAGGTTCCACTACACAGCCTGACATATCAAAGAAGATAAAACAGTACATCTCTTGTACAGAGAAAGCCGTGTTGATAATAAAGGAAAGAACTGTCACCTTAATCAGTCACTTCACAGGTGCAGTGAAAATATGTCACTATAGCCAAGTCAACCTAAACAGTCAATAAGAGGGGGTGACATAACGAATGGCAAGAAATATGTTTTGGTGAAGTTCAGTGAAAGACCTTTATTCAAGCAGAGCAAATAGGCTAAAATATAGTGCAATTAGGTAATCACCTAAAAGAAACATTGAAGAACACAAGAACATTTAACATAGAAATAGACATTCATATACAGTGATGATGTGTATTCAGTGGACTATACTCCCTTCCAAAATAGGACATATCTGAACTTCAGTGAATTACCTTTATTGGATTATGTTTCTGATGATAAAACATTGACAATTGTTTTCCATAATTGGATTAAGTCCATACTCAAGCCGGAAAGGAGCATCCAGGGTGAGACCGTTTCAATTCTATGTGAATGTCTGATGTTTTGGCCGTTTGAATAGGCTAGAGAAACTACGAAGACTAACGTCTACAAGTCCTATCTTGCACTCACATTAGCAGACACTAACAACTACAGATACATATTCAATACATACAACTGACATAGTTTTCAACAATAAACAGGTTATTAATTGTTGGAGGAAACTGTTGTCAGGATATGTTATGAAGGAGAGAGAGAGAGAGAAAGAGAGAGATATAGTGTATAAAAGACGGAAGGGAGGAATGTAGACAAAAGTCATTCAATACTCCCAATAGTAGAAGGATATTAAAGATGTGCTTGTCGAGTCCACTTTCCTCCAGGGACGATAAGCGACAAATGGTAATAGGAAAAATAATCCACATGCAAATATCAGTCCAGTGCACTCTCCAGTAGTGGCAGCTGTTAGTAGTAGCACATATATTGGCTATGCTTGCGTTAAAAGCGAACGAACAAACAACAACAACAACAAATTCAGTTATCCAATAAATCTCTCATGATATATTTGATATTTCCGTGAATTAATCCTGACACAGTGATGTATGGCTTGGTTTGGCAAATCAACAGAATGTGTTTGTTTTTTTTTATTTCTGGGCATGTTTACGTTCAGTAGTTTGCCATTTCTTTCTAAAATACCGACACTCAGACCTCTGTATGAAAACCAACGCAAAGCAGTCTGCTTCAAAATCGCCACAGCTAGTTTTCGAACGCGGTATGCAGGATTACAAAATGCATTCATAACCCCTTCACTACAGACCCGGCGACTATTCATGTTTTGTTTCAGAAGGTACAGTTAGTTGGATGTCTTTTACAGGACATCAAAATCAAGCACGGCATTTATTCCAGAAGTTGGTGTGTTGTTGTCTTCCACTTATGCCGTTAGGCGTCATGGGGAAGGTTTAATGAAGCTCCGGCGCCTGTGACTAGAGCCTTTCCTCCCGGATAAATAATTACTATCAGTTACCAGTAAGTTAGCTAATTTTGTCAAAATGTCAAATAACTGTCTTTGTACATAATTATCTTGTCGCTTTCACTTAATTAATTTCTTTTCTTTTTTTAAATTCCGCCGGCGGGGAATTGGACCACTGTAACCATGGTTACAAGCGGAGATACGGTTGTGCTACTGGAGCCATGATGAAAGCTTAACACAAATTAATATAGTCAAACACATGATGACCTCCCCCGATGGTGTTTCCACCTTGTCGTGGTGGGGGAGCTTGAGTTTCTCAATGACCCTGAGAGCTATGCCGGCGGTAGCGTAGCTACCAGCAGGGCCTCCCAAGCCGGACAGGTCAAAGGGTAGAGAACAGACAAAGAGAAACACCCTGGTCCTCCAGGTTGGGGGTTGAAGCGTGGGGTTAACATCCCCACCTTTGTAAAAACCTTTCTTTGTTACGAAACAAATACATGAGCCTCGATATCGGACTGACTTATCTGGACAACGACCTTGGAACGTTAAAGGACTTTTGAGATTTGGAACATGGAATGTACGGACACTATATCGAGCTGGAGCGGCCGAAGAACTAACCCGGGAGCTGATTGAATATCAAATGGATATAACAGCAATTCAAGAAATAAGGTGGCCAGGAGAGGGTACTTTAGAGCAAAATGGAATGATTATAATATATGGAGGAAACACCCAAAATAAACATGAATTAGGAACAGGATTTGTCATCAAAAAAGAGTTATGGGGGAACGTTTTAAACTTTAAAGCTTTTAATGACAGGATTAGTAAATTACGAATAAAAGGTAAATGGAAAAATATAACGATGATTAATGTACATGCACCTACTGAAGAAAAAGAAGATGATATTAAAGAAGACTTTTATAATGATCTGGAAGATGTCATAGAAGAAACCCCCAAACAGGACATCCTGATTGTGCTAGGAGACTTCAATGCAAAAATAGGTAGAGAGCAAACTAATAAAAAAGTGGCCGGTATGGAAAGCCTACATACAACTTCAAATGATAATGGATGGAGAGTCATCAACCTGGCAGAAGCCAAAGGACTGCAGATTAGCAGTACCAGACTACAAAGAAAGGATATACACAAACAAACTTGGAAATCATGTGACAAGAGAACCTTTAATCAAATAGATCACATTTTAATTAACAACAGAAATGCATCAAACATACAGCAAGTCAGAAGTTATAGAGGAGCTGAGTGCCACAGTGACCACTTCCTCGTTGGAGCAAAATTTAAAATAAAACTTAAGAGAGCTTTCTATACTAAATTACAAAGATTAAATCCAACATATAACAGAGAAAAACTGCAAGACATTACAGTCAAAGAGAAATTTACAGATGAAATAAAATGTAAACTTGAAACTCTGCAAAACCCTTTGGAGGAAAGCATTGACCAAACTTGGTTGAACATCAAGAATACAATTCAGTCTACCGCAGAAGAATGTCTCGGTGTGTTAACCACG
This sequence comes from Cepaea hortensis, assembly GCA_963921405.1. Taxonomy (NCBI): domain Eukaryota; kingdom Metazoa; phylum Mollusca; class Gastropoda; order Stylommatophora; family Helicidae; genus Cepaea; species Cepaea hortensis. Next base: position 85,885,785 of record OY992879.1, on the reverse strand, counting down.
CATAGAAAGAACAGATGGTTCAATCAAAAATGTGAAGAAGCAGTCATTAGGAAGAAGAATGCCAGACATGTATGGTTAAATGACATCAATAACATCCAAAAGGAAGAGCATTATAGAAATGAATGTAAAGAGGCTACAAAAATAGTCAGACAGCAGAAGCGAGAATATATGAATAATATAATCAAAGATATGGAAACTAATCACCAGAAAAATGAATCCAGAAAATTTTTTAAAGAACTGAAGTCAATGAAACGAGGGCACCAACAAAACACATATGGTTTAAAAGACAAAAATGGGAATATGATAAATACCAATGAGGAAATGTGCAACACATGGAAAGAATATTTTATTGAATTACTAAATTGTGAAGCTCCAAGTAACATTTTCTCACAGGAAGAGGTTCTAACATGCGAACCACAAATTGAAGAACCTACATTTGAAGAAATCCTATATGTAATCACACGACTTAAAAACAATAAGGCAACTGGGACTGATGGAATTGCTGCTGAATTTATAAAGGCAGGTGGCCATGCATTACATCAAAAGCTATATGAACTAATAATAAAAATCTGGAGGACAGAAGAATTACCCCATGACTGGAAAGAGTCATTATTGATACCTATCTTTAAGAAAGGAGACAAGTTCCAATGTGGAAATTATAGAGGAATATCACTACTGTCCACAAGCTATAAGATACTATCTGCAGTATTACTAAATAGACTAAAACCATATTCAGAAGACATATTAGGTGACTACCAGGCGGGGTTTAGACAAAACAGATCAACAATAGATCAGATATTTATGACAAATAGCCGAGAAACATTGGGAATATAAAAGAGATCTCCATAACATTTTTGTGGATTTTAAAAAGGCTTATGATAGTGTCCATAGGAATAGTCTATGGAATGCTATGCAGGAATTTGGAATACCAAGGAAGTTAATCAACATGACCAGACTATGCATGGAAGATACTTATAATATAGTAACATATAAAGGCAGGAAATCAGACCCCTTCCAAATAACATCTGGCTTGAAACAGGGTGATGCACTATCGCCGCTACTCTTCAATCTGGCTCTAGAGAAAGTTGTAAGGAAGGTAAAGGAGGAATGTGATATTGGAGGAACATCCAAGCTGCTTGGTTATGCAGATGATATAGATATTATAGGGCAAAGTGAACAAAAGACATTGGAAATATTGACTCACTTAAAGGGAAAAGCCCAACAGATGGGGCTGGTTATCAACCAAGATAAGACAGAATATATGGTAATTTCAAGAGATGGAATGGCTAGAAACTCTGGCCACATACAAATAGATAATATGACCATTAAAAGAACGGAAACATACAAATACCTGGGTACGATCTTCAACTGCTCCAACATTATAAGGGAAGAAATACAAACTAGAATCAACTCTGGAAATAAGATATACTATGCACTACAACATCTACTAAAATCAAAGGCGCTATCTCGTAACACCAAAATCACAATATACAAAACACTGATCAGACCAGTTGTGCTGTATGGCTCTGAAACCTGGAGTACAACGAAAGGAGACGAAGCCTTGTTACAAACCTTTGAGAACAAAATTTTAAGACGCATCTTTGGACCCATTAGGGATACACAAAGTGGAGAGTGGAAAAGAAGAAGTAACAAAGACATTTATGATCTGTTTAAGTCCCCGCTAATCACTGGTATCATGAAGGCTAATAGACTACAATGGCTGGGGCATATAGAAAGAATGGAAGATAATAGGGAAACAAAACTCGCTTACACTCAGGAAATAAATGACCGTAGACCCCGAGGTAGACCAAGAAGGCGGTGGAGAGATAATACATGTACAGACCTGCAAGCACTTGGAATCAACGACTGGCAAGAGAAGGTCCACCAGAGAGACGAATGGAGACGGATTGTATTTGCAGCAAAGAACCTCAATGGCTCGGAACGCTGAAGAAGAAGAAGAAGAAACACATGATGACGTCACGTATGTCCCGTGACTAGCCTTTGGTTGCAAATAGAGACTTCATTTATTCGCAACTTGGTTGCGAATAGACACTTCGATAAATTATTGGAGTTGCTTTACCTTACCTTGATGACCAAAAAAAATGCAAGAGGGGATAGTAGTTATTATTGCATCTCGAAATCAAATGCTATATAATATATTTTTCTTTTTTTTCATAAAGTTAAACGTTGCATTACAGTTTGTGCCGGTCGTGACCCCAATATGCCAGGTATAGCCTTAATCATTAATTTATTATTCCTTTATTCACAGCGGGAAACTATCCAAGTCTCAGGTCTGTGAACTGAAGACCGGCAATCGGCATCAGCCGCGGCACAAGACTGGATTACTGGCTGCCGTGCCATGAACAGGTATACACGTCAATTATAAAGGCATAGTTAATAGATTCCAAAATGTATAATTAATAAGGTATTAACTTTCACGTGAAAGCTTACTTCAACCCAACTTGTCTCCAAAAAGCCGTCATTTTGCTATTTATTCTTTGCTTGTCTGTCGGACACCTTTGAGGGCACCTTCAATGGGAAGAGGTTTTCCGGATGTTGCGTTACCTCCCTTGTTTGTGTAAGACAAAAAGTGTTAAGCTGGCACACGTGAAACAAACATTTTAACCCGGCCATTTAATAGCAATTAGACATTTAAAACAATGTATTCCCATATAATGGATTTTTTAAAAAGAAGCCACAAACAATATGTTGCAAGATTTATTGCCTGGTATATTTCGCTGCATCTCGTCAGGTGCATACTACAGAGTTACATATATGAAGTGAATAATACTATTACTATGGCTCGCCATGGGGGTCGGATTCCCTATGGTCAGATTTTTGTCATAAACCTGCGACTGGACTAGCAAGCCGGCAGGGGATCTTCATACTGCTCATAGAAAGACTAAACAACAACAGAAGTGAGATACCTGAGAAGAATACTCAATGTATCAAGAAGAGATGAGATCAGAAATGAAGAAATCATGGCTAAAGTGGAGGTTACAACAGCGCTAGATTTTATTAGGTTTAAAAAAAATGTTTGCATATCCTTTACAGGACATCGCTGTCAACATCAGCATCTTTCAGCTGATTGTTGATTTCATGGCAAGATTACGTTCAGCAGTTTGCCATTGATTTCTGAGCGGCTGGCTCACATACCCCGTAAGTTACCGATGCGATTCGAACCACTGCTGATTCTCACCGTCGTCGCGTTACTTACGAGAGTATACGAGATTACGGAGAAAAGTCGCTAGCCTCTAGGCCAGGAAGCCGGCTTATTAGAAGGTAGCAAGTAAAATTGTTTGGCCATGCAAGTAGATTACCAACTAACAGTATAATACCACAACAAGCAATGATGTACAGACCAGGTGGAAGCAGAGGAAGAGGCCTACCACGTAAACGATGGGCGGCGGGAATAGCAGAGTCCATGGGAATATCGATTCATGAAGCCTATAAGCGGGCACTCTCCCGCTATTTATACTTCAGCTTGACACCGCAATGCACAAGAGGAACCTGATGAGATGAGATGAGAGAATACTATTACTATTAGCAATACTAATACTTACGCTGAATTACTGAAACAAATAGTCACAAGTATTGCTTGAATGTGGAGCATTTGTTATTCCCAAGGTAATTCTGCATTTAAAACGAAATCTTTCTGCTTGTGCAAAACTGGCTGGAATCGCCTAATTGCCAAGACCTAACAATAGTACTTGATGAATAGTTTATTGTTATTCGAATACATTATACAAACATCTTTTCTGTGTTAACTTTATGATCGTAGTTTATGAGTTGTTGAGCAATCGACGAGGGTGTCGACTGCACAGGGACACCTGAATTAGACAAACATATATTTGACAACATGCGAATTGTTCTAACAAAAATAAATAATTAATTAATTGTCTTGTCGCTTAACAAGGACAGATGCTATTTATATAACCAAACCAACTCATAACTAGGGCGGCCACCATTTTAACCCAGAAAGTGAGGTAATTTTGATCGAAAAATGAGGCATTTTGAGGACGTCTTTTCTGATGTTACTAAAATTGCTAAACACACCTTCATATTATCTTTTGGTCTTTCAGAAATGACCCTCCCATTTTATTACAGTTTATCGTGATAATTAGGATATTATGGTAACAACACGGTCATATCCCCCCCCCCCCCCCCCGTATATCCTATTACATGGCATCTCTGTCAACACCTGCATTTTACTGCTGTTGTTGATTTCTTGGCAAGATTACGCTCAGTAGTTTGCCATTGCTTTCTGAGCGGCCATATAACATATCCCGTGAGTAACGGGCACGGCGAGAACTGCTACCGATGCTCGCGCAGCTGCTTTTGCTCACGTGGATAAACGGGATTACGGAGAAAGTCGCTAACCCCTAAAACGGCCATTAGCAAGCCAATAACTTGTTAAATATTTTCATTGAATATCTCAGAATTCTTAAACTAACAGAATTCACTCATATATGTTTTTTTTTTTTAAATTTTGATTGCTTAACTGTTTTAAATCTGTAACAAACAGTACGCTTTAAATAAGCATACAGCTAGAAACATCTAAAGGCAGGCGTGTGGTTTCTGGAGACATGCAAATATGAAATAATAATACCGTAGTGACAACTTGCAAACGCAATGCAAAGAGAGCAAGAGGAATACAACGAGATGAATGCCTGGATGGCCTGGCACCGTGGCATTATCGGAGCAAGATTACAGGCATGATCTGAGACTCTAGTAATCCTATGAAATGGCGAACCATGTTGACAACGCTTACCGGCATAGTGCATAATGATGATGGAGATGAAGATGATTGTGATGATCATGAAGCATCACTGCGTTTCCCGAGACAAGCCATCGACGTGACGATGGCAGTGTTCTTTTATAGTTTTTTTTTTTTTTAGCCTCAATATAAAATTCAATATCTCAGTAACCAACTGATGGAAAATTATGAGATTTAGTATATAACCTTATCATTATGTCCACCCAACAAAAATTTTTTTGTTCTGGAGATTCTACAGCAGATTTCAATTTTTGTTTATATGCTGTATATATTTTTCTGCCCCGCCATTAATGCCATCATTTTAAGAGTATTACAGCGCCAGCAAGACACATTCGCGCTATTTTTAAAATTGTCTGGCGGTCTTTCGTTTTTGCACAGACTGAGTGTTATAGTTCAGAGGTGTCGTCAAATTGTGGGTTCTTTTCATGAAACGTGATTATATAAATAAACTAGCTGGCTCGGCCCGGCTCCTGGCGGGGATCTATCTATCTATCTATCTATCTATCTATCTATCTATCTATCTATCTATCTATCTATCTATCTATCTATCTATCTATCTATCTATCTATCTATCTATCTATCGGTCGGTCGGTCTGTCTGTCTGCCTGCCTGCCTGCCGGAACCCACCCACCAACCGACCCACCGACCGACCGACCGACCCACCCACCCAGTCAGCCAGCTATCCACCCACCCACCCTCCCATCTACCTTTCTGCCTACCTACCTACCTACCCACCTTTCTGTCTGTCTGTCTGTCCGTGCTATTAAATATTGATAAAAGTTACTGGAAAAAAACGTCAGGACCATGTGTTGAAAGAGGAAGAGGACTATTGGAGAAAGGATGGATTCCCCTCTGCTGTGTGTCCACCGTGACGAGGTAGAGGGGCTTGAGCGTCCCAATGACCCCAAGAGCTATGCCGACGGTAGCACAGCTACTGGTAGGGCCACCCATGTCGGACAGGTCAAGGGAGAGGGACCAGACGAAGAGACACACAAACCTGCTGCCTTGTAGGTAGACTGGGGACAGTCAAAGGCTAGGGAAAGCACCCCGAATAAATGCTTGTCGAAATCGGATGTACTGAGCCACAGGCTTGACAAAGCAGTGCAACGTAAAACCTGCTGCCTTGTAGGTAGACTGGGGACAGTCAAAGGCTAGGGAAAGCATCCCGAATAAATGCTTGTCGAAATCGGATGTACTGAGCCACAGGCTTGACAAAGCAGTGCAACGTAACTTAATTCATGATGTCACAAATCCAAATTAATCGTTATGGTGCTAATCCCGCGAAGTCCCATCAGGCGGCGATAGTGCCGGGCCCCCTGCCTCGAGGGGGTCCACCCATGACTACTGGTGGTCACCTTCCCCTGTGCTGTGGAGTCAAGGCACAGAGGAGTAGGTTAAGAGCTATTGACCAAATACCCCGGACACTCAACATACTACAGTGGAATGCCGAAGGAGTTTACAAGAAGAAAGAGTCCCTAAGACAGCGTCTTCATAAAGATAAAATAGATGTGGCATGCATTCAAGAGACACACCTCAACGCCAATCGCAAATTCTCAGTCAGAGGATATCAGGCCACACGTTTCGACCGCGAAGGACACAAAGGAGGAGTTCTAATACTTACACGAAATACAATACCTTGCAGCGAAGTATCTGTGATCTCTGACAACCAAACGGAAATTATAGGTGTTGATATAATGATAAAGGACGTGAAAATAAGAATCTACAATCTGTATAGCCCGGCAGATAAGGACCTTACACTCTCAAACATGAAAATAACTGACACAAACTGCATTATTGTCGGAGACTTTAATAGCCGTTCAGAAAGATGGGGATACCCAGATGCTGACAAAAGAGGAGATGAATTGGAGGACTGGGAAATAGACTCAAATCTTCATCTACTCAACAAAGCGGATGACACACCGAGCTTCTACTTCAGAAGATGGCTTACCACTTCTACTCCAGACTTAGCTTTCTGCACAGGAGACATCCTCCACAAAATCGACCGCCATGTGCTGGACCAATTAGCAGGTAGTGACCACAGACCAATCAAGCTTGTAATGAATATGGAGTACGTCCCACAGGAGCAAAAGCCCTTGCCCCGCTGGAATTACAAACGAGCAGATTGGGACAGATTTGCCATACTAACAGACAAATATTGTGAACACATAAATACACGATATGGCAACATAAAGCAAATGGTGGAAAGTCTAAACAGAGCGATAATACAGGCAGCCACTGAGTCTATTCCTAGAGGAGCGAGGAAAAATTACAAACCATACTGGACTGAAGAACTACAAAGTTTGGAGGACAAAGTTGAAGATGCCAGGAAGACAGCAGAGAGAGAACAAACAATTGAAGCGAATATCTCTCTCAAAGCCATCTCAGCAAAATATAAAAGAACAGTAAATCAAACAACAAGAGATTGTTGGAGGGAAAAAACAGAAAACCTGAATTTTGACCGGGATGGAAACAAACTATGGAAACTAGTGAAAGCCATGAACAATGAAGGACCTAGAAACAAACAAATAACAATTAAACAAGGAAATGTCTTGCTTACAGGAAAAAAGGCTGCAAATGCACTAATGGAACACTATGCAAATGCAAACCACATTGATATTACAACCGAACAGAAGAAAGCAATCAAAGACAAACAGATAAATCATAGAAATACAGAGACAGCAGCAGAATATATGATGGCAAATCTAACAATGGAAGAAATGGAACAGGCAATGAATACCCTAAAAAAGAACAAATCACCAGGAAAGGATGGAATCACAAATGAAATGCTAATAGGACTAGGCACCAAGGCAAAGAAGAAACTACTAGCAGTCCTAAATAACAGCTGGAAGAGAGGAATAGTCCCACAGGCATGGAAGGAAGCTATACTAATACCAGTCCCAAAGAAAGGAAAAGACCCGGAAGAACCAAATGGCTATCGACCTATCAGTCTACTTAGCTGTGTAGGAAAATTAATGGAACGCATTATCAATGGCAGGCTAACATGGCATCTGGAAGAAAACAAACTCTTAACACCACACCAAGCAGGATTCAGAAAGTACAGATCCACTGAAGATCAAATAACCTATATAGCTCAGGAAATAGAGGATGCCTTCCAAGAGAAAAAGCACACACTAGCAGTCTGGATAGATTTAGAAAAAGCATTTGATAAAGTATGGAAGGAAGGACTGAAAGTAAAACTGCAAAAAATGCATGTTTGTGGGAAAATGTATAAATGGATCAGCCACTACCTTGAGAACAGAACTGCCAGGACAAAAGTACAAGGACAAACAAGCAAAATGATGCTGTTGGAGCAAGGTGTCCCCCAAGGAGGCGTTCTTTCACCAACATTATTCCTAGCATATATAAATGACATCACGGACAATTTTCCAGCCAAAGTACACACATCCTCCTTTGCAGATGACCTAGCCATATGGACATCTGAAGAATATATTAGTACAGCTAACAGCAGAATACAGCAAGCCTTATTAGCGCTAGAGGACTGGTCAAAATCATGGCTAGTGAAGATAAGTGAGGAGAAAACAACATGCACAGTGTTCTCCCTCTCAAATAAAACTCAGCAACCTAAGCTGGTATTGAATGGAACAATATTGCGCCAATGAAGAAAATCCAAACTATCTAGGAGTCACCTTTGATCGTCGCCTGACATGGAAGACACAGGTTGAGAACAATCGAACAAGAGCAAGGCAGAGAATGGCAATCATGAAAAAGCTTGCTGGTACAACGTAGGGAGCAGATGAGAAAGTTGTCAAGAAGTTATATACTGGACGGGTGAGGCCAGTACTGGAATATGGCATTGCAGCTTGGGCAACAGCAGCTAAGTCAAACTTTAACAAAATAAGTAGAGTCTAAAACCAAGGAATGCGAATCATAACTGGAAGCCTGAAGACAACGCCTATTAATGAACTAGAAAAGATCACTTGTTTACAACCAATGCAGGATAGAAGAGATAGCAGAGCCCAGCAACAAGCAGAAAAATTTAGAAGATTGACAGACCACCCTATGTACAACAGATTTAATGGTTTTGGAAAGGGAAGACTGAAGCGTAACAACTTTGTAGAAACTGCAAAACGAAATATTAGGGCAGATCCTATACTTAACATATCAACAATCAAACCCATTTACAATGCACACAAGTTCCCAGCTTGGAGACAGCAGCAACTGCCTGAGATGATAGAAAACATTCCTGGTATTGAGAAAAAGAACACTCAGCATGAAACCGAAAGAAGAGAAATAACCCTAAACTACATAAAAGAACATTACCCAAGCAGCAATTGGACCCATGCATATACAGATGGATCAGCCAAAAATTGAGTAGAGAATGGAGGGGGAGGAATTCTCCTAAATTTAAAAAAATGGAGTGAAAAAAAACACATTCAGTGGCAACTGGAAAGTTTTCAAGTAACTTCAAAGCGGAGGTAGAGGCTCTGAAAACTGCAGCAGAAATGCTCTTGATGGAGGAAAATAAAGAGAAGCAAATAGCTATCTTCACAGATGCAAAGTCAGCTGTCTCAATACTGAAGAGCAATAATAGCACAGAAATAGCTGACCTAAGAGCAGCACTCCATGGTCTATGCCAGAAATCCAAAAAAGTTGTAATACAGTGGATCCCATTACATTGCAGTATACCTGGAAATGAAGAGGCTGACAGACTGGCAAAAGAGGGCGGACGACTACCACAGCCTGACATAGACATAACCTATAACGAGGCAAAGAGGTTGATAAAAAGCACCTATAGAACCAAATGGGAATCAGAGCATCCAGGTCACCAGAAGGATGATGCATATTACAAACTCGACCGAAGAGAACAAGTAGCAATCTTCAGACTCCGCACAGGACATAACAGGCTGAAATACCACTTGTTCAATAAACTAAAGATAGGAGATACCGATGAATGCAATTGTGGAACTGGTAAAATGACAGCTAAACATTTGCTGCAGGAGTGCCCAATATATGCAGAACAGAGAAAGATATTTTGGCCCACACCTGCTTCATTTGAGGACAAGCTCTATGGAGATATCAACAAGCTTAAGTTGACTGCAGCTTACCTTAACTACATTCAGGTTGACATTTAAAGGTGCATGAAGAAGTATTTAGACTGCCGCATTTCATACCACAGGTATGTCGGTTACAAAAGCGCCCCAGAGGCATGAAATGGAATATTGCTTGGATAGCAAATCCATTACGTGGAAAGTCCGAACCAAAAGCTCACTGTGTAGGCTTCATAAAAGGTGGAAAAAGTGTCCTAGTGGCACGAAATGGAATATTGCTTGGATAGCAAATCCATTATGTGGAAAGTCCGAAACGAAAGCACACTGTGTGGGCTTCATAAAAGGTGGAAAAATTGTCTAGTGGCACGAAATGGAATATTGCTTGGATAGCAAATCCATTATGTGGAAAGTCCGAATCGAAAGCTCACTGTGTGGATGTCATCTGCAGACTGCATATTTCTGGTTTCCGGAAGAACAGCCTATGGTGAATGGAAGGCCCAATATACGGAAGTGAGGCTAAGCAGCCATGTGCAGGACGTGACGATTCCTTGGGTGAGCCCAGTACCAGAGCGCTGTGTGTCGGCTCTGCAAGTATGGAAGCCTCCTTGGATGGCGGGGAATGCCCATGGTCTGCCCCTACCTTCCCTTGAGGGCTGACCAGGATGTCTTTGGCTGTTCTATATGGGCCAGCTGGGATGGGGGATAACACCACAACAGTGAGAGCCAAACGTCCTAAGAAACCCCCGGGAAGGTTAACCCGGTCAACAAATGCCCGCAGAAGTCGGATGTGTCGGCCTAACGGCGCAAGAACGCAGTTCTGCTGTAAACAGGCACAACGCAATCACGTCCGAAAAAAAAACTCCGGATGAACGAAGAAGAAGAAGAAGAAGAAGAAGAAGAAAGGATGGATTGAATTTTGTGCAACCGAGAGCAATCATCAACCTACTGGAATCGTCCGACACAGATTAAGGTCTGAGCAGATCGCAGACCTTAATCTACGTACACACTTACTGGGATATTTTGCTCCAACTATTCAGACGAATTGCAGGCCCTAAACATTACAGCATCAGCATCAGCTGAAGAAACAAGAAGGAAATGAAAAATAAGGTAAGAAATATATTCCTTCTACTTTCCTGTTAATTTACAAATTATTTACCCCGTGCTTCTGTAAATTCTCTGTCTTTACTAATATGACACATTGCACCCCTCTCGGGATTCTCCGTGGTGAAGTCTGACTCGGGCTCCGAAGGTTGTATGTTCGATTCCGGGCCGTGTCCTTTATTTCACGAGTGCATTTTTTCGGAGACTCCCGAGGGTCGTCGCTGGAGCTACGGAGTTCGTGCTTTGTGCGACGTTTTCCGCGCTGCGGAAAGAAACTGAGCCATATGGGATAAAACCCGGTGCAATGCAGCCGACCCTGTCGATTTTAAGCTAGTTCTTTCATTGCATCCACTCCCATACGAATCCGGATACGCCTTTGTGTGTCATCAGAATTTGCAGGTCTCCCATTACCGTAAAAATAACTTTGTTAGCGAGAAATCACTAGTTGTTCAGCAAAACATCAAAGGAATGTAGCCGCTTTCAATGATTTAAGTTGTTTTTGGACCTATCAAAGACATATTCCTTGGGTGGGGGTAAATATAAGACGGCTGGAAAAATTTCATAACGATGCAACAGACAGTTTTCAAAATAATTGATCGTGAATGAAGGCAAACAAATGTGGACATACTATAAAGTATACAATACATTGTGTTCATGAGGCAAGCGATCAGTTTGATGTTGCTCTTCTTCTTCTTCTTCCTCCTCTTCTTCTTCTTCTTCGCCTTCAGGCGTCAGAATAAATAAATCTAAGAAAATATTGTCAATTTAGGCTTCCTTGAAAATTAATCGAGTGAGCCATGCTAAGACATGATTTGGAGAAGTCAGTTACAAACTTTGCCCTTTTAACCCACATTTTATGAGAGGTCACCCAAAAAAAAAAAAAAAAAATGCACAGATTCCTAGAAAGTAATCAAAGATTCAAGAGCAATACGGACACGCCAAGCAAATGATGACCTAATTTCACTTGATGAATCTTCATTTCTCAACATATATCTATACAGCAATTTAAACAAAGCTGGGAAAATAATGATATTAAAATATGAATACAAAAGGCAAGATGAGCCTTCATAAAGCACTAGGAAATGTGTGGATGTTGAAGGAAATTAAATATTTTTTAAAATGACTACCAAACTTAGAATATTTAACTATAATAATGTAAATGCCTGGTCTAGGGATAACACGACTTTCTCCGTAATCCCGTATACTCTGTGGAGTAACGTGACGTGCGCGAGAATCGGTAGTGGTTATCTCCGCGTTGGTAACTTACGGGGTATGTGAGCTGGTCGCTCAGAAAGCAATGGCAAACTATTGAGCGTAATCTTGCCAAGAAATCAACAGTCAGCTGAAAGATGCTGATGTTGACAGCGATGCCCTGTAAAGGATATGCGAAAAAAAAAATGTAAATGCATACTGCTTTTTATTTTATCACAAAAATTAAAATGGTAAAATAATTACTCATAAATTATAAGCATACATCATTTACTGTTAGTATAACTGTTTTTTTTTGTGGCTTTTTTACAAGTTTATTTATTATAGTAAATTCAAATTTAGAAGATAATTGGTCATTGTAATTTCAAGCTCGTATTAAGAGTTGAGGAGTTGAAAGCCACATCGCTGCATTCAGGACATTCCCATACGCGCTCCGTCCCCTTGTTCAACAGCAAGCGAAGAGTCACACTACTAATCGTTCCCACCGCTAACTGATTGAAAGTTCTCCTGGTCTTCCCTCTCAGTTTCGAGATTCTTCCAGAACCCCTGTCAATCCCAATATCGATCGCAATATCATTCTTTCCACATATGGATTCTCAGTCTGTTCCCCTGCCGTCTCAACCTGGTCCCACAGGTTCACGACCGCCTCTCCCTTGTCCATAGGTAATTTACCACTAAGAGGTGTATTCCCTGCCAGCATATCAGCCTGTTCATCTCCCCCACCCCCACTCCCTCATGGCCAGGGCCAGGGCAAAATATCCATAAAAATCTCATAATCTGTGACCTCTAAATTATTACGAACCTTTCGCATAACACCTTCAAACAAGTTCATGTAACAATTTTGAGAACACGCATCTTTCATTTAGCAAAACATGGAAGTGAGTCATGGACCATTTCAAAATCGCTAAACAAGGAAATTTGGGATTTTTAGCTTAAATGTTACAGAAGCGTTCTTAGAATACCGTGAACCAAAAAAGAAGAAAAAAATGCCGACATTCTATAAGATCTGAAAATCGAAGAAAACTGATACATAAAAGGATCATGCCTCGGAAGCTGAAATACTTTGGTGGTATTAAATGTCACAGTGGCCTGGGCACAACAATGAAGGAAGGCGTGGTTCCTGAAAGTGTAGGCAGGGATCGACCAGCCCGAAAATAAAGACTCCTGGGCATGAGGCTGAAGAGGTGGCAAAAAACCGAGAGACTTCTGGAAGGATCGTTCTGTAAATGGCCAGCTATATGATGATGGATTGGAAATTTAGAGCTTTAGATTGGCTTTTATATTAAAGGTCCCTCCCCCGATGTGTCTCCACCTTGCCGTGGTGGGGGAGCTTGCGTGTCCCATCGACCCCATGTGCTTGCCGATGGGTGAAAACTACATATCGGACGGCTCGTGGGATAGGGACCAGACTAAGAGAGACACAACCTGCTGCTCTGCAGGTAAGACTGAGGATAGCAGTCAAAATCAGGCAAACGATCCCTAAATCTCAGTCCGGGCATAACCTCTAAGGCTCCCACCCGAGGTGTATGGCTGAACGTCTCTAAGCCATAAACTCTCGGAAGTGAGAGCCTGGCCGACACAAACCTACATCAAAATTGTGATGATGTGCTGAGAACTCTACATGCTCGGCGCAGACTCGTTAGATGGCTCTTAGCTGGGGGATATGAGGTATCCCCGGATGAAAGGGCCCGACCGTTACTCGCCCACAGACGCACGGAGGTAAGGTGCTGAGCCGGCAGCACATGTAGCCTACCTCGTGAGTGAGTACAAAAGGTGGAAAAACACCTCGGTCGCACGTCTCGCAGACGTCCGATAGTCTGTAACCACACTCATGGAGTGAGTGTAGTCAAAGGTGGAAAATTGTCTCGTTGACACGAAATGGAACGCCTGTCTTGCGAATCCATTACGTGGCAGCCCGAAGCGAAAGCTTGCTGTGTGGAAGCCGAAACAAGAGTCTCGAAACCCGAGGAAGGCTAACCTCATTAAAAAATGCCCGCCGGAAGCCGGAAGTGTCGTCCTACGGGTGGCAAACTAAAAATTGACACTACGCATTTACGTCCGAGTGAAATGTCTCGTCCGAATGTCTCTCGTGCTAGGAACAGCTCTGACTACCTAGTTTCCGAATGCCGCTCTTGTTCGGAACAGCTCTGACTAGGTAGTTTTCCGAATGTCTGTCGTGCCTGGAACAGCTCTGACGGTCGCAACGACAAGCACATGTCCGAAAACTCGCTGAGTGGATGCCGTCTGCAAACCTGTCTGGTTTGTGCGGGAATTGCCCGGGGCAAACGAAATGACCAATATATTGAAGTGAGGATTTAAAGCAGCCATGAGCAGGACGTGACGATTCCCTCGGCTAGCCCAGAACCAGGGCGTTATGTGTCGGCCCTGCAACTATGGAAGCAACCTTGGATGGCGGAAAATGCTATGGACTGTCCCTGCCTTCCTTTGAGGGATGACCGTTGTCTTCGACCGTTCTAACTTGGCCAGCATGGATGTAGACGGCACCACAAAAGTGAGAGTCTCCCAGGAATGCTACCTGGTCAAAAAAGCACGCTAAAGTCGATGTGTTGGCCTACGGGTTTCGGCCCAAGGGCGCATAACAGACACACCGCAATCACATCTGAAAAAACACTCCGGATGAACGAAAAGAAGAAGATATTAAAGGTCCACCATACGTCAACACAAACGGCTAGAAGTAATTTGTAAAAATATTAGAATGAAATACAAGCCGTGTATTTAATTGACTCAGGAAGTGTAGAACCTTAACTGCTGGAAACAACTAAAGTGTAGAACTTTAATTGTTGGAGCCACTGGACGTGTAGAACCTTGACTGCTGGAGACTTTGGAAGTGTAGAACCTTAACTGCTGGAGACTTTGGAGGTGTGGAATCTTAACTGTTGGAGCCATAGGAAATGTAGAACTTTAATTACTGGAGCCACCGAAAGTGTAGAACCTTAATTGTTGGAGACATTGAAAGTATTGAACTTAACTGCTTTAGTCACTCGAAATTAGAACCTTAATTGCTGGAGCTATTTATGTGTAGAATCTTAACTGATGGAGCCATAGGAAATGTAGAACCTTAATTACTGGAGCCACCGAAAGTGTAGAACCTTAATTGTTGGAGACATTGAAAGTATTGAACTTAACTGCTTTAGTCACTCGAAAATAGAACTTTAACTGCTGGAGCTATTTATGTGTAGAATCTTAACTGCTGGAGCCATAGGAAATGTAGAACTTTAATTACTGGAGCCACCGAAAGTGTAGAACCTTAATTGTTGGAGACATTGAAAGTATTGAACTTAACTGCTTTAGTCACTCGAAATTAGAACCTTAACTGCTGGAGCTATTTATGTGTAGAATCTTAACTGATGGAGCCATAGGAATTGTAGAACTTTAATTACTGGAGCCACCGAAAGTGTAGAACCTTAATTGTTGGAGACATTGAAAGTATTGAACTTAACTGCTTTAGTCACTCGAAATTAGAACCTTAACTGCTGGAGCTATTTATGTGTAGAATCTTAACTGATGGAGCCATAGGAAATGTAGAACCTTAATTACTGGAGCCACCGAAAGTGTAGAACCTTAATTGTTGGAGACATTGAAAGTATTGAACTTAACTGCTTTAGTCACTCGAAATTAGAACTTTAACTGCTGGAGCTATTTATGTGTAGAATCTTAACTGATGGAGCCATAGGAAATGTAGAACCTTAATTACTGGAGCCACCGAAAGTGTAGAACCTTAATTGTTGGAGACGTTGGAAGTTAGTTAGTTAGTTAGTTAGTCGCAGTTCCAACTTCACGGCAACGGGTCGTCCCCATATTGCTCCGTTCCTGTGCCAGTGAATATCACAAAATGCTCCTCACTGCTCCATGTGAACAATGGAATAGACTGAGTGTTGGCAAGCCAACAGCTCGCACAGGTACACTGTGCATAATGTTGCCGGCAGAATGCCAACACAAAAGTCCTCGAAAAATACAGTTCATCGTCGATGAAAACGGCAGTCACCAGAAAGACTTCATTGACCGGGGTTTTATCCCATATGGCTCGGTCTCTTTCTGCAGGGTGACCCACCGAAAGCGCCGCACAAAGCACGAACTCCGTAGCTACAGCGACGACTCCCAGGAGTCTCCTGAAAATTGCACTCATGAACCGAAAAGGCAAACCAGTCAATCCAGCAATAGCCGGTCGTCATCGTTCCGAACATGCAGTTCACGCGAAAAACAACCGCGGACAGATGCAAAAGCATTCCACACGAAATTCACAGCTCACAGTGTCGCGCCACGCACTCACTCAGTAGCAGGACGACAGAACCATAGCTTCCTTAGTCCCCTCTTACGACGTGCATGGTAGGCAACAGTGTTACTATTCTTTGCTCCCCCGTATGGGCCCGGCAACACACGGGCGAGACATTGGAAGTATTGAACTTAACTGCTTTAGTCACTCGAAATTAGAACCTTAACTGCTGGAGACATTAGAAGTGAAGAACGTTAACTGCTGGAGACATTGGAAGTGTAGAACCTTAACTGCTGGAAACATCGGAAGTGTAGAACCTTAACTGCTGGAGACATTAGAAGTGTAGAACCTTAACTGCTGGAGACATTGGAAGTGTAGAACCTTAACTGCTGGAGAAATTGGAAGTGTAGAACCTTAACTGCTGGAGACTTTAGAAGTGTAGAACCTTAACTGCTGGAGACATTGGAAGTGTAGAACCTTAACTGCTGGAGACATTAGAAGTGTAGAACCTTAACTGCTGGAGACATTAGAAGTGTAGAACCTTAACTGCTGGAGACATTGGAAGTGTAGAACCTTAACTGCTGGAGACATTAGTTAGAAGTGTAGAACCTTAACTGCTGAAGACATTAGAAGTGAAGAACCTTAACTGTGGGAGACATTAGAAGTGAAGAACCTTAACTGCTGGAGATATTGGAAATGTAGAAGCTTAACTGTGGGAGACATTGGAAGTGAAGAACGTTAACTGCTGGAGACATTGGAAGTGTAGAACCTTAACTGCTGGAGACATTGGAAGTGTAGAACCTTAACTGCTGGAGACATTAGAAGTGAAGAAGTTTAACTGCTGGAGACATTGGAAGTGTAGAACCTTAACTGCTGGAGACATTAGAAGTGAAGAACGTTAACTGCTGGAGACATTAGAAGTGTAGAACCTTAACTGCTGGAGACATTGGAAGTGTAGAACCTTAACTGCTGGAGACATTGGAAGTGTAGAACCTTAACTGTGGGAGACATTGGAAGTGTAGAACCTTAACTGCTGGAGACATTGGAAGTGTAGAACCTTAACTGCTGGAGACATTAGAAGTGTAGAACCTTAACTGTGGGAGACATTAGAAGTGTAGAACCTTAACTGTGGGAGACATTGGAAGTGTAGAACCTTAACTGCTGGAGACATTAGAAGTGTAGAACCTTAACTGTGGGAGACATTGGAAGTGTAGAACCTTAACTGCTGGAGACATTGGAAGTGTAGAACCTTAACTGTGGGAGACATTGGAAGTGTAGAACCTTAACTGCTGGAGACATTAGAAGTGTAGAACCTTAACTGCTGGAGACATTGGAAGTGTAGAACCTTAACTGTGGGAGACATTGGAAGTGTAGAACCTTAACTGTGGGAGACATTAGTTAGAAGTGTAGAACCTTAACTGTGGGAGACATTAGTTAGAAGTGTAGAACCTTAACTGTGGGAGACATTAGTTAGAAGTGTAGAACCTTAACTGTGGGAGACATTAGTTAGAAGTGTAGAACCTTAACTGTGGGAGACATTAGAAGTGTAGAACCTTAACTGCGGGAGACATTGGAAGTGTAGAACCTTAACTGTGGGAGACATTAGTTGGAAGTGTAGAACCTTAACTGTGGGAGACACTAGTTAGAAGTGTAGAACCTTAACTGTGGGAGACATTAGAAGTGTAGAACCTTAACTGCGGGAGACATTGGAAGTGTAGAACCTTAACTGTGGGAGACATTAGAAGTGTAGAACCTTAATTGTGGGAGACATTAGAAGTGTAGAACCTTAACTGTGGGAGACATTAGTTAGAAGTGTAGAACCTTAACTGTGGGAGACATTGGAAGTGAAGAACGTTAACTGCTGGAGACATTGGAAGTGTAGAACCTTAACTGTGGGAGACATTGGAAGTGTAGAACCTTAACTGTGGGAGACATTGGAAGTGAAGAACGTTAACTGCTGGAGACATTAGAAGTGTAGAACCTTAACTGCTGGAGACATTGGAAGTGTAGAACCTTAACTGTGGGAGACATTGGAAGTGAAGAACGTTAACTGCTGGAGACATTAGAAGTGTAGAACCTTAACTGCTGGAGACATTGGAAGTGTAGAACCTTAACTGCTGGAGACATTGGAAGTGTAGAACCTTAACTGTGGGAGACATTGGAAGTGTAGAACCTTAACTGCTGGAGACATTGGAAGTGTAGAACCTTAACTGCTGGAGACATTAGAAGTGTAGAACCTTAACTGTGGGAGACATTAGAAGTGTAGAACCTTAACTGTGGGAGACATTGGAAGTGTAGAACCTTAACTGCTGGAGACATTAGAAGTGTAGAACCTTAACTGTGGGAGACATTGGAAGTGTAGAACCTTAACTGCTGGAGACATTGGAAGTGTAGAACCTTAACTGTGGGAGACATTGGAAGTGTAGAACCTTAACTGCTGGAGACATTAGAAGTGTAGAACCTTAACTGCTGGAGACATTGGAAGTGTAGAACCTTAACTGTGGGAGACATTGGAAGTGTAGAACCTTAACTGTGGGAGACATTAGTTAGAAGTGTAGAACCTTAACTGTGGGAGACATTAGTTAGAAGTGTAGAACCTTAACTGTGGGAGACATTAGTTAGAAGTGTAGAACCTTAACTGTGGGAGACATTAGTTAGAAGTGTAGAACCTTAACTGCGGGAGACATTGGAAGTGTAGAACCTTAACTGTGGGAGACATTAGTTGGAAGTGTAGAACCTTAACTGTGGGAGACACTAGTTAGAAGTGTAGAACCTTAACTGTGGGAGACATTAGAAGTGTAGAACCTTAACTGCGGGAGACATTGGAAGTGTAGAACCTTAACTGTGGGAGACATTAGAAGTGTAGAACCTTAATTGTGGGAGACATTAGAAGTGTAGAACCTTAACTGTGGGAGACATTAGTTAGAAGTGTAGAACCTTAACTGTGGGAGACATTGGAAGTGAAGAACCTTAACTGTGGGAGACATTGGAAGTGAAGAACGTTAACTGCTGGAGACATTGGAAGTGTAGAACCTTAACTGTGGGAGACATTGGAAGTGTAGAACCTTAACTGTGGGAGACATTGGAAGTGAAGAACGTTAACTGCTGGAGACATTAGAAGTGTAGAACCTTAACTGTGGGAGACATTAGAAGTGTAGAACCTTAACTGTGGGAGACATTAGAAGTGTAGAACCTTAACCCCCTCTGCCGTGCGTCCACCTTGACGAGGTAGAGGGGCTTGAGCGTTCCAATGACCCCAAGAGCTATGCCGACGGTAGCACAGCTACTGGTAGGGTCACCCATGTCGGACAGGTCAAGGGAGAGGGACCAGACGAAGTGACGCACAAACCTGCTGCCTTGTAGGTAGACTGGGGACAGTCAAAGGCTAGGGAAAGCATCCCGAACAAATGCTTGTCGAAATCGGATGTACTGAGCCACAGGCTTGACAAAGAAGTGCAACGTAACTTTATCATTTCATGATGCCACAGATGAAAGTTAATCGATATGGTGCTAATCCCGTGAAGTCCCATCAGGCGGTGATAGTGCCGGGCCCCCTGCCTCGAGGGGGTCCACCCATGACTACTGGTGGTCACCTTCCCCTGTGCTGTGGAGTCAAGGCACAGAGGAGTAGGTTAAGAGCTATTGACCAAACACCCCGGACACTCAACATACTACAATGGAATGCAGAAGGAGTTTATAACAAGAAAGCCTCCCTAACACAGCGTCTTCATAAAGATAGAATAGATGTGGCATGCATTCAAGAGACACACCTCAACGCCAATCGCACATTTTCAGTCGAGGGATATCAGGCCACACGTTTCGACCGCGAAGGACATAAAGGAGGAGTTGTAATACTTACACGAAATACAATACCTTGCAGCGAAGTATCTGTGATCTCTGACAACCAAACGGAAATTATAGGTGTTGATATAATGGTAAAGGACGTGAAAATAAGAATTTACAATCTATATAGCCCGGCAGATAAGGATCTTACACTCTCAAACATGGAAATAACTGACACAAATTGCATTGTTGTCGGAGACTTTAATAGCCGTTCAGAAAGATGGGGATACCCAGATACTGACAAAAGAGGAGATGAAGTGGAGGACTGGGAAATAGACTCAAATCTCCATCTACTTAACAAAGCGGATGACACACCGAGCTTCTACTCCAGAAGATGGATTACCACTTCTACTCCAGACTTAGCTTTCTGCACAGGAGACATCCTCCACAAAATCGATCGCCATGTGCTGGACCAATTAGCAGGTAGTGACCACAGACCAATCAAGCTTGTAATAAATATGGAGTATGTTCCACAGGAGCAAAAGCCTTTGCCCTGTTGGAATTACAAACGAGCAGATTGGGACAGATTTGCCATACTAACAGACAAATATTGTGAAAACGTAAATACACGATATGGCAACATGAAGCAAATGGTGGAAAGTCTAAACAGAGCAATAATACAGGCAGCCACTGAGTCTATTCCAAGAGGAGCAAGGAAAAATTACAAACCATACTGGACTGAAGAACTACAATTTTTGGAGGACAAAGTTGAAGATGCTAGGAAGACCGCAGAGAGAGAACAAACAACTGAAGCGAACATCTCTCTCAAAGCCATCTCAGCAAAATATAAAAGAACAGTAAATCAAACAACAAGAGATTGTTGGAGGAAAAAAACAGAAAACCTGAATTTTGACAGGGATGGAAACAAACTATGGAAACTAGTGAAAGCCATGAACAATGAAGGACCTAGAAACAAACAAATAACAATTAAACAAGGAAATTCCTTGCTTACAGGAAAAAAGGCTGCAAATGCACTAATGGAACACTATGCCAGTGCAAACCACATTGATATTACAGCCGAACAGAAGAAAGCAATCAAAGATAAACAGATGCATCATACATATACAGAGACAGCAGCAGAATATATGATGGCAAATCTAACAATGGAAGAAATGGAACAGGCAATGAATACCCTAAAAAAGAAGACATCACCAGGAAAGGATGGAATCACAAATGAAATGCTAATAGGACTAGGCACTAAGGCAAAAAAGAAACTACTAGCAGTCCTAAATTACAGCTGGAAGAGGGGAATAGTCCCACAGGCATGGAAGGAAGCTATACTAATACCAGTCCCAAAGAAAGGAAAAGACCTGGAAGAACCAAATGGCTATCGACCTATCAGTCTTCTTAGCTGTGTAGGAAAATTAATGGAACGCATTATCAATGGCAGGCTAACATGGCATCTGGAAGAAAACCAACTCTTAACACCTCACCAAGCAGGATTCAGAAAGTACAGATCTACTGAAGATCAAATAACCTATATAGCTCAGGAAATAGAGGATGCCTTCCAAGAGAAAAAGCACACACTAGCAGTCTGGATAGATTTAGAAAAAGCATTTGATAAAGTATGGAAGGAAGGACTGAAAGTAAAACTGCAAAAAATGCATGTTTGCGGGAAAATGTACAAATGGATCAGCCACTACCTTGAGAACAGAACTGCCAGGACAAAAGTACAAGGACAAACCAGCAAAATGATGCTGTTGGAGCAAGGTGTCCCCCAAGGAGGAGTTCTTTCACCAACATTATTCCTAGCATATATAAACGACATCACGGAAAATTTTCCAGCCAGAGTACACACATCATCCTTTGCAGATGACCTAGCCATATGGACATCTGAAGAATATATTAGTACAGCTAACAGCAGAATACAGCAAGCCCTATTAGCGCTAGAGGACTGGTCAAAATCATGGCTAGTGAAGATAAGTGAGGAGAAAACAACATGCACAGTGTTCTCCCTCTCAACTAAAACTCAGCAACCTAAGCTGGTATTGAATGGAAAAATATTGCGCCATGAAGAAAATCCAAACTATCTAGGAGTCACCTTTGATCGTCGCCTGACATGGAAGACACAGGTTGAGAAAAATCGAACAAGAGCAAGGCAAAGAATGGCAATCATGAAAAAGCTTGCTGGTACAACATGGGGAGCAGATGAGAAAGTTCTCAAGAAGTTATATACTGGGCGGGTGAGGCCAGTACTGGAATATGGCATTGCAGCTTGGGCAACAGCAGCTAAGTCAAACTTTAACAAAATAAGTAGAGTCCAAAATCAAGGAATGCGAATCATAACTGGAAGCCTGAAGACAACGCCTATTAATGAATTAGAAAAGATCACTTGTTTACAACCAATGCAGGATAGAAGAGATAGCAGAGCCCAGCAACAAGCAGAAAAATTTAGAAGATTGACAGACCACCCTATGTACAACAGATTTAATGGTTTTGGAAAGGGAAGACTGAAGCGTAGCAACTTTGTAGAAACTGCAAAACGAAGGATTAGGTCAGATCCTATTCTTAACATATCAACAGTCAAGCCCATACACAATGCACACAAGTTCCCAGCTTGGAGACAGCAGCAACTGCCTGAGATGATAGAAAACATTCCTGGTATTGAGAAAAAGAACACTCAGCATGAAACCGAAAGAAGAGAAATAACCCTAAACTACATAAAAGGCAATGAATGAATCACCCAAATAAACGAGAAGTAGATTGTGAGCTTTACTGAAACACGACTACAAGAGACAAATTGGACGTTGCGGCCAAAGCCTTCGTCAGCACAGGACAAACAAATACAAACCAACACAAAACTACATGAAACACACTATGACAATATTAAACTATTAAACTAATTAAAATTGAATGTACTCATCTGAATACCGTGTCCTAGCTTGGAAGGTCTGACACTACATAACTACATAAAAGAACATTACCCAAGCAGGAATTGGACCCATGCATATACAGATGGATCAGCCAAAAATTCAATAGAGAATGGAGGAGGAGGAATTCTCCTAAATTTAAAAAATGGAGCGAAAAAAACACATTCAATGGCAACTGGAAAATTTTCAAGTAACTTCAAAGCGGAGGTAGAGGCTCTGAAAACTGCAGCAGAAATGCTCCTGATGGAGGAAAATAAAGAGAAGCAAATAGCTATCTTCACAGATGCAAAGTCAGCTGTCTCAATACTGAAGAGCAATAACAGCACAGAACTAACTGACCTAAGAGCTGCACTCCATGGTCTATGCCAGAAATCCAAAAAAGTTGTAATACAGTGGATCCCATCACATTGCAGTATACCTGGAAACGAAGAGGCTGACAGACTGGCAAAAGAGGGCGGACGACTACCACAGCCTGACATAGACATAACCTATAATGAGGCAAAGAGGTTGATAAAAAGCACTTATAGAACCAAATGGGAATCAGAGCATCCAGGCCATCAGAAGGATGATGCATATTACAAACTCGACAGAAGAGAACAAGTAGCAATCTTCAGACTCCGCACAGGACACAACAGGCTGAAATACCACTTGTTCAATAAACTAAAGATAGGAGATACCGATGAATGTAATTGTAGAACTGGAAAAATGACAGCAAAACATTTGCTGCAGGATTGCCCAACGTATGCAGAACAGAGAAAGATATTTTGGCCCACACCTGCTTCATTTGAGGACAAGCTCTATGGAGATATCAACAAGCTAAAGTTGACCGCAGATTACTTTAACTATATACAGGTTGACATTTAAAGGTGCATGAAGACCCAGAGGCATGAAATGGAATATTGCTTGGATAGCAAATCCATTACGTGGAAAGTCCAAATCAAAAGCCCATTGTGTGGGCTTCATAAAAGGTGGAAAAGTGTCCTAGTGGCACGAAATGGAATATTGCTTGGATAGCAAATCCATTACGTGGAAAGTCCGAATCAAAAGCCCACTGTGTGGGCTTCATAAAAGGTGGAAAAGTGTCCTAGTGGCACGAAATGGAATATTGCTTGGATAGCAAATCCATTACGTGGAAAGTCTGAATCAAAAGCCCACTGTGTGGGCTTCATAAAAGGTGGAAAAGTGTCCTAGTGGCACGAAATGGAATATTGCTTGGCTAGCAAATCCATTACATGGAAAGTCCGAATCGAAAGCTCACTGTGTGGATGTCATCTGCAGACTGCATACTTCTGGTTTCCGGAAGAACAGCCTATGGTGAACGGAAGGCCCAATATACGGAAGTGAGGCTAAGCAGCCATGTGCAGGACGTGACGATTCCTTGGGTGAGCCCAGTACCAGAGCGCTATGTATCGGCTCTGCAAGTATGGAAGCCTCCTTGGATGGCGGGGAATGCCCATGGTCTGCCCCTGCCTTCCCTTGAGGGCTGACCAGGATCTTTGGCTGTTCTATATGGACCAGCTGGGATAGGGGATAACACCACAACAGTGAGAGTCAAACGTCCTAAGAAACCCCCGGGGAGGTTAACCCGGTCAACAAATGCCCGCAGAAGTCGGATGTGTCGGCCTAACGGCGCAAGAACGCAGCTCTGCTGTAAACAGGCACAACGCAATCACATCCGGAAAAAAACTCCGGATGAACGAAGAAGAAGAAGAACCTTAACTGTGGGAGACATTAGAAGTGTAGAACCTTAACTGCTGGAGACATTAGAAGTGAAGAACCTTAACTGCTGGAGACATTAGAAGTGTAGAACCTTAACTGTGGGAGACATTAGAAGTGTAGAACCTTAACTGTGGGAGACATTAGAAGTGAAGAACCAGCTGCGGTCAACTTGAGCTTGTTGATATCTCCATAGAGCTTGTCCTCAAATGAAGCAGGTGTGGGCCAACATATCTTTCTCTGTTCTGCATACACTGGGCAATCCTGCAGCAAATGTTTTGCTGTCATTTTTCCAGTTCTACAATTACATTCATCGGTATCTCCTATCTTTAGTTTATTGAACAAGTGGTATTTCAGCCTGTTATGTCCTGTGCGGAGTCTGAAGATTATTACTTGTTCTCTTCGGTCGAGTTTGTAATATGCATCATCCTTCTGATGGCCTGGATGCTCTGATTCCCATTTGGTTCTATAAGTGCTTTTTATCAACCTCTTTGCCTCATTATAGGTTATGTCTATGTCAGGCTGTGGTAGTCGTCCGCCCTCTTTTGCCAGTCTGTCAGCCTCTTCGTTTCCAGGTATACTGCAATGTGATGGGATCCACTGTATTACAACTTTTTTGGATTCCTGGCATAGACCATGGAGTGTTGCTCTTAGGTCAACTAGTTCTGTGCTGTTATTGCTCTTCAGTATTGAGACAGCTGACTTTGCATCTGTGAAGATAGCTATTTGCTTCTCTTTATTTTCCTCCATCAGGAGCATTTCTGCTGCAGTTTTCAGAGCCTCTACCTCCGCTTTGAAGTTACTTGAAAATTTTCCAGTTGCCATTGAATGTGTTTTTTTCACTCCATTTTTTAAATTTAGGAGAATTCCTCCTCCTCCATTCTCTATTGAATTTTTGGCTGATCCATCTGTTTATGCATGGGTCCAATTCCTGCTTGGGTAATGTTCTTTTATGTAGTTTAGGGTTATTTCTCTTCTTTCGGTTTCATGCTGAGTGTTCTTTTTCTCAATACCAGGAATGTTTTCTATCATCTCAGGCAGTTGCTGCTGTCTCCAAGCTGGGAACTTGTGTGCATTGTAAATGGGCTTGACTGTTGATATGTTAAGTATAGGATCTGCCCTAATCCTTCGTTTTGCAGTTTCTACAAAGTTGCTACGCTTCAGTCTTCCCTTTCCAAAACCATTAAATCTGTTGTACATAGGGTGGTCTGTCAATCTTCTAAATTTTTCTGCTTGTTGCTGGGCTCTGCTATCTCTTCTATCCTGCATTGGTTGTAAACAAGTGATCTTTTCTAGTTCATTAATAGGCGTTGTCTTCAGGCTTCCAGTTATGATTCGCATTCCTTGGTTTTGGACTCTACTTATTTTGTTAAAGTTTGACTTAGCTGCTGTTGCCCAAGCTGCAATGCCATATTCCAGTACTGGCCTCACCCGTCCAGTATATAACTTCTTGAGAACTTTCTCATCTGCTCCCCATGTTGTACCAGCAAGCTTTTTCATGATTGCCATTCTCTGCCTTGCTCTTGTTCGATTTTTCTCAACCTGTGTCTTCCATGTAAGGCGACAATCAAAGGTGACTCCTAGATAGTTTGGATTTTCTTCATGGCGCAATATTTTTCCATTCAATACCAGCTTAGGTTGTTGAGTTTTATTTGAGAGGGAGAACACTGTGCATGTTGTTTTCTCCTCACTTATCTTCACTAGCCATGATTTTGACCAGTCCTCTAGCGCTACTAAGGCTTGCTGTATTCTGCTGTTAGCTGTACTAATATATTCTTCAGATGTCCATATGGCTAGGTCATCTGGCAAAGGAGGATGTGTGTACTCTGGCTGGAAAATTTTCCGTGATGTAATTTATATATGCTAGGAATAATGTTGGTGAAAGAACTCCTCCTTGGGGGACACCTTGCTCCAACAGCATCATTTTGCTTGTTTGTCCTTGTACTTTTGTCCTGGCAGTTCTGTTCTCAAGGTAGTGGCTGATCCATTTATACATTTTTCCACAAACATGCATGTTTTGCAGTTTTACTTTCAGTCCTTCCTTCCATACTTTATCAAATGCTTTTTCTAAATTTATCCAGACTGCTAGTGTGTGCTTTTTCTCTTGGAAGGCATCCTCTATTTCCTGAGCTATATAGGTTATTTGATCTTCAGTGGATCTGTACTTTCTGAATCCTGCTTGGTGTGGTGTTAAGAGTTTGTTTTCTTCCAGATGCCATGTTAGCCTGCCATTGATAATGCGTTCCATTAATTTTCCTACACAGCTAAGTAGACTGATAGGTCGATAGCCATTTGGTTCTTCCAGGTCTTTTCCTTTCTTTGGGACTGGTATTAGTATAGCTTCCTTCCATGCCTGTGGGACTATTCCTCTCTTCCAGTTGTTATTTAGGACTGCTAGTAGTTTCTTCCTTGCCTTGGTGCCTAGTCCTATTAGCATTTCATTTGTGATTCCATCCTTTCCTGGTGATTTCTTCTTTTTTAGGGTATTCATTGCCTGTTCCATTTCTTCCATTGTTAGATTTGCCATCATATATTCTGCTGCTGTCTCTGTATTTCTATGATGTATCTGTTTGTCTTTGATTGCTTTCTTCTGTTCGGTTGTAATATCAATGTGGTTTGCACTGGCATAGTGTTCCATTAGTGCATTTGCAGCCTTTTTTCCTGTAAGCAAGACATTTCCTTGCTTAATTGTTGTTTGTTTGTTTCTAGGTCCTTCATTGTTCATGGCTTTCACTAGTTTCCATAGTTTGTTTCCATCCCGGTCAAAATTCTGGTTTTCTATTTTTTCCCTCCAACAATCTCTTGTTGTTTGATTTACTGTTCTTTTATATTTTGCTGAGATGGCTTTGAGAGAGATATTCGCTTCAATTGTTTGTTCTCTCTGTGCTGTCTTCCTGGCATCTTCAACTTTGTCCTCCAAACTTTGTAGTTCTTCAGTCCAGTATGGTTTGTAATTTTTCCTCGCTCCTCTAGGAATGGACTCAGTGGCTGCCTGTATTATCGCTCTGTTTAGACTTTCCACCATTTGCTTTATGTTGCCATATCGTGTATTTATGTTTTCACAATATTTGTCTGTTAGTATGGCAAATCTGTTCCAATCTGCTCGTTTGTAATTCCAGCGGGGCAAGGGCTTTTGCTCCTGTGGGACATACTCCATATTCATTACAAGCTTGATTGGTCTGTGGTCACTACCTGCTAATTGGTCCAGCACATGGCGATCGATCTTGTGGAGGATGTCTCCTGTGCAGAAAGCTAAGTCTGGAGTAGAAGTGGTAAGCCATCTTCTGAAGTAGAAGCTCGGTGTGTCATCCGCTTTGTTGGGTAGATGAAGATTTGAGTCTATTTCCCAGTCCTCCAATTCATCTCCTCTTTTGTCAGTATCTGGGTATCCCCATCTTTCTGAACGGCTATTAAAGTCTCCGACAATAATGCAGTTTGTGTCAGTTATTTTCATGTTTGAGAGTGTAAGGTCCTTATCTGCCGGGCTATACAGATTGTAGATTCTTATTTTCACGTCCTTTATCATTATATCAACACCTATAATTTCCGTTTGGTTGTCAGAGATCACAGATACTTCGCTGCAAGGTATGACATTGGAAGTGAAGAACCTTAACTGCTGGAGACATTAGAAGTGTAGAACCTTAACTGTGGGAGACATTAGAAGAGTAGAACCTTTACTGCTGGAGACATTAGAAGTGTAGAACCTTAACTGTGGGAGACATTAGAAGTGTAGAACCTTAACTGCTGGAGACATTAGAAGTGTAGAACCTTAACTGTGGGAGACATTAGAAGTGTAGAACCTTAACTGCGGAAGACATTGGAAGTGAAGAATTTTAACTGTGGGAGACATTAGAAGTGTAGAACCTTAACTGCTGAAGCCATTGGAAGTGGAGTTTGTTAAATGTGGGTAATTTTCGAGCCACTTCAAGTGGCACAAGTTATTATTATTCTTTTGCCTCTGATCGCCTATTGGAAAATAGATTCCAAACCAATACGCACCAAGCACTTTATAAACTTTTTCATGATTGGTTGGATGTTCCAGCTAACGTTAGCAAACGCTGAACGAGATTCAGAGAAGGTGGTGATAGCTCGTTGTGGGTCTATGCTCCAATGAGAGATAAAAATTGGACGAGGAGGGGATAGAAGAGAATGAGGATAAGAGGAGGAGGAGGAAGAAGAAGAAGAAGAAGAAGAAGAAGAAGAAAAAGAAGAAGAAGAAGAAGAAGAAGAAGAAGAAGAAGAAGAAGAAGAAGAAGAAGAAGAAGAAGAAGAAGAAGAAGAAGCGTGGATAAGTACTCGCAGTCAATGAGCAAGCAATAACGTAAATATATACTGCACAAAATAAGGTTTGTAACGTCAGGAAAAACTATTTTTACAATAGGTCACTCATCCATCATTCTTTCATTGGCACCTTGCCGTCTTGACAGACGATAGTTTGTTACATTGTGCTAAAAAAACAAAGGCATAATAACTGCAATCCATGCCGGTAGCGAATGTGACTGATCAGACCAATTAGCGCTGTAGTTGTTTGTCCACAATGAATGCATGCGAACACATCGTCATTTTCGCCATCACGCACTATCTTACGTCTCACTCGCCCAGTGTGTGACCTATCTACAATCATTCTCTCCGTTGTCTTTGTTCCATTTCTGACATTTGCCCTCCATGCAACACGTTCGGTGGCCACTTGCTCCCAATGTGTATTACTATTATCAATGCCCGTATCAATCATGTCCCGCTTACACACATCTTTGTATCGTAGTAGAGGCCGACCCTAAGATCTCTTACCCGTCTGTAATTCACCAAAGAAGACCTCTAAACTAAAACAATAAGAACTAAAGATGATGTAGCCATTTCCTACAGCTGACTTTCAAGGTGGGTGAGGGTGGTAGGGGTGAACGTTGACATATTGAAATCCAGTTTTACTGTTTATTTACGAACTCGTTTGCGCCTTAAAATGGGATGATTTGTATTGTGCTTTGTTAAATATCTGTTTTGTATTGTGCTTGGTTAAATATCCGGTCTTTCTCACAAAACTACCAAGCTTGTAAAACGTGGCGATGGAGCTACGTCAACAACCCCACTCTAACTGGCACAATACAACACGCGTGGTTTGCAGCAAGCAAATAACTAGGGCCATCACAAGTTGTCCAGACCCTAAGTTCTCCGGTCTCCTGGCCAGAACCGACATTTTCTGGTTTGATTTGTAGAGGGATCACTTTCATGAAAGTGACGTTTTGGGGGGTTTATTTGTTTGCTTGCGTTGAACTTAAGCGTAGTCCATACAGCCAGGTACTTCTGCTCCCAATGCACTGGCATGATCTTTTGCGTATGGGTTAGCTTTCCCTACTGCCAGTGTCCCTCGCCATCAGATGAACCAGCCCCGACTCCAGGGGTATTTGTAATTTACACTCAAGTCAAAGACGAGAAGTCAACATTTCAGTCCAACTGAACGGTGTAGTGTTGAATCAGCTACCTCGGCATCAGCACACAAGAAGTTTAAGAGCGAGCGCTCTTATCCATTCTGCCAGCCGACCACCGATTAAAATGATCGCATGGAAGTCTCCATAAGTGCTCAGTCTCATTCCATAGATCACATAAGGGGAATCTCAGCACAGTGCACCGTACCATGGGTGAGAATCCACATTTTTATGCAGCAGAATTACACATGCGTCAGAATTCTCTGAGTAGTTGTTGCAGTTTATAAAATTTGCTTGTGCAGTGGCTTATTTGGGGACGTAAATGATAAATCTATGATATTCTTCCTTCGTTCACTTTTATATATCATCTTTTATATTTTGCCCTTGGGATATTTTACATGCGCAACATGCAGACGCGACCTCCGAGTTGTTCGTCCGTATCTGAAAAAGCTAGACGTCCGATCTACCTACTACTCAGGGATCGTTCTTAAGTGCCACACCTCATCACTCTACCACATGCTGAAATTGAGGCAATCAAGATAGCAACAGAGAAATTACTAAATACCAGCCATGGTGCACAACCTATGGTGATATTGACAGATGCAAAATCAGTACTCGAGGCGCTCCTGTCTGGGAAATTACCAATACTAAGCACACTACTGTCTGAACTTAGCAGTCAGCATAAAGTCACCATACAGTGGATACCATTCCACTGTGGAGAACCCGGAAACGACAGAGCTGATCGATTGGCTAAGGAAAGAGCAAAAGAAGAACAGCCTGATGTGTCCGTTACATACCACCAAAAGAAAAGAATGATCAAATCATTCAGAAAGCTACCAAAACCTGCTCAAGATGACTACCACGTTATGGACAGACCAGAACAAGTCATTATTCTGCGCCTCAGAACAGGACATAATAGATTACGCAACCACATGTATACAAAATTCAAGATTGGTGAATCAGCCATGTGCACATGTGGATTGGCGTCGCAGACAGCAGAGCACATACTCCAAGGCTGCCCAAAATATAACATATCCAGGCAAACCTTTTGGCCTAGAGCGACGACAGTGGAAGATATACTCTATGGACCGCTAAGTGAACTAAAAAAGACTGTTAGATTCACACAAGAGACAACATTGTAGTTATAGACATATTTCAAGCTAACGAACGAAGAAGAATCACACTATCACCAGAGTATTGGATCAGAAAAAGTATTATAGCACCCATTTTTTAATGTTTTTGTGTGTGTGTGGTAAACATCAAAACGAAACTGGTCTGTCTGAACCAGAGCCGGGCGCCTCTCTATATTAACTCCTAGCAAAGGATGCGGCACATGAAGGGGTTCATAAAGTGCCCCTACTTTACTCAACTCTACTAAGAATGGCAGCAATGGTTAAGACTCTACTGGTCCAGATTAAGTAATTACACCATCATCACGTTCTCTGAAAAGTGGCGTTAGGCATGTCTCTCTCAAGATCTCGGTCCTTGATGCTCTTGATCAACTCAGCGGATGATATTCCTCCCTGGCACAGTAGGCTATTAGATCATCAAGCATAATTTCACCAATGAAGTCGGAGTGTGTTCGCCTTATGGCGAAGGACGCTGTTAACAGGGAAAGTTAATCCAATCGACACGCAAAATTCAGTCCAGCACTACTGAAAAAAAAAAAAAGTAGTGTGTATGGACTACGCTTGGGTTAAAAAGGCAGCGAGGGCAAAAAACAAAACAAAACATAATTTCTTTCAGTTCAGTTCAATATTTACGACAAAAACAAAATTCGGCCTCGTTCAACCTGCTTCTTTAGGGTTGGTTATAGTTGAGATCCGATTTTTTAATGAGTTTTTATCTTCTTTCTATTTTTGCTCTCTTTCGAGTTAGTCTGGACTGGTTTATACCCCAGCCCCATTTTGTTCGTCGAGTACGGTTGGGTCTTATGGGGTTCACGCTGATTGTCATTGTCTTTATTTAATTTCTCTGCACGCCCCAGCCTCTTATACCGCTCATCTTTATAGTCGCCACAACGTCTCCAGTGCCCCTCTTCTCATCATATGGCCCCAGTATTTTTACAAGTCACTTCTGGTAATATGCCTGTTCATCCCTTAGTTGTTTGTCAATGGCATCTCTCAATCTCTTCAAAATGATTCTGCTTACTATTTTATCAGGAAAGGACATTAACATTATCCTTCTATAATTTTCGTACTCGCGCAGGTCCTCTCTATTTGGCGGCTCGTAGATCCCCTTTCATTGGCGGCTTATGCTTATGCAGATATCCTTTCTCTAGGCTGCTGATATTTCTTCATTCTCACAGACTCTGCTAAACAGTGTTTTTACAATTCACAGGAACCGAAGATCGTTCAGTATAAAATTGATCGAAATGTGACACATGTAACCGAGTTACAATCAGAAACGGAAACTATCACGAAGAGCAGAACAGAAAATACAACCGAGACCGACAATCGATAATCTCTTCCCCAAGGCAATGGGAGGTGTATGTTGACAGTGACATACATGAATTAAGTAAGGGAAATACGGCCAATCAAAGCTAAATCCCAACCAGTCTGTATGTGTGTGTTGAATCATGGCCTGGTTAGATCCTAGATCCTAATGAGTCTCTCCAAGGATGTGAAATTCCTGTACCAGTTTTGCACACTCAGCCGACTTATGGGATTGGAAAAGGGAAGAAGCGCACTACAACACAGCCCCCGTGTATTTGGTATCGGGTAGCGAAAGCGTATCTGTACAAACTTGACTCAGATGCAAGCCCGAACTCAGATGCAAGCTCAAACGATGCGAACTTTATTTAATGCATCGGAGTTAAGAGTTAAAACTGAGGTCAGCGAGGTCGAATAGATAAGCACGCTTGCTCTTAAAATTTCCGGTGTGCTGATGCCGAGATAGCAGGTTCAACTCCTACACTGGTCAGTTGGAGTAGAATGTTGACTTCTCGTCCTTGACTTGGGGACGTAAATTACAAGCACCTCTTCAGGTCCGCATGGCCGAATGGATGAGATCGCGTGTTCTTAAACACCCGGTGTGCTGATGCCCAGGTAAATGGTTCAACCTCTACACCGGACAGCTGGACTAAAATGCTGACCTGTCGTCATGACTTGTGGACGAAAATTACAAGTACCGTTGAAGCCGGAGTGAGTTGGCCTGATGGCGAGGGACACTGTTAATAGGGAAAGCAAAATTCAGTCCATCACTACTATAAATAGTGTGTATGGACTACGCTTGAGTTCAAAGCGAGCGAAAGCAAAAAAAAAAAAAAAAAGCACGATGGCGAGGAACATTGGTAATAGGGAAAGCTAATCCGCACGCAAAAATCAATCCAGTGCACTAGAAGCGGTAGCATTTATATGGACTACGCTTGAGTTAAAAGCGAAGGAGCGAACATGCGCAAACAACCTTCACTCCAGACACTAATGGCACAAGGAGAAGCAGAACTAGTAGATGCGAGAGCGAACCTCGGAAAATATTGCCGAGTATGAAAAACGTAAGCGTCACTGCTTACCAGTTCAAAGCCTGAAAAAGACATCACAGAAGCCCTATGATAAGAAGTCGAGACAACAACAGTTGAACGGGATGAAACAGCTAATCAGCATGGGCTTCAAATTACTGTTAGTGTTACAGTGGTACCAATCATTTCAAACTTACTCTCAAAAATTAATTTCTGAAAAGATGTACGTTAGAAGTTAAGTTCTTTAACTAAAAAAATAACAAAAAACTACAAAACCGAGAGGTATGCACCGAGCTTGGGGATGATTTCTCTCTGGTTGCATCATCTGATCAGTAATTTCTTCACGCCGTATATTTTTCCTGTAGTGCTTTTACCCCCGCTGCCATCTACCACGTGTCTTGCTGACGGTTTCGTCATCGAGCAAGCCCCTGCCGTCTGCTGGTTGTTGAGGCCGCTCTGTTTAGTGTTGTGTTTCTTGGAGACTGGCAGGCCGGCTTAGAAACATTATACGGCTTGTCTGGGTGGGTATTTTGTTTCAGTTAGATGCATATAATAGCTTGCTTCTGGGGGATATGACTAATTAAATGACTTTTTGCCGACACTCAATGAGTCAATTGAGTATTCCATAAAAAATGAGCATATTCTGATAATGATATTCACAGTAAATTTCACACCAAATGACCAACTGACAACTGTTGTAAAACTAAAAGTTTTAAAACTTGGACATTATGACTATCAAAATTACACTTAGTCATAGTAAGTGTAATTTGGATAATGTCCAAGTTTTACATCTCACCGGTGTTGATTTTCCGTAAGTGACAACGCAAAATCAACACTTCACTTGTGAGATGAGATGCTTGAGGTTGAGGAGAGCTGCCAACTTAACTATATTTTAACTATCTATATCTATATCTGAGACAGAGAAAGAAATGATATTAAGTTATAGTATATATTTTTATCAGACAGTGGAATCAACACCTTGTGCAACATTTATTGAAAGACAGTAGATCAAATGGTTTGGCCATATCTTTAGAATGCAACACCAACACCATCAACTAACTACTACTACCACTACCAGCACTGGCCCTACATCAAAGAAAATTTGCTGTGACTGTGAGGGGAGTCTTCATAACAAAGTTGTCAAGCTGTATGCCTTGCGCTCCAAAGGTTCTGGGTTCTATTCCGGGCTACGTCTTTCAGTTCATGAATGCATTTTTCTCGGAGACTTCTGAGGGTCATCGCTAGAGCAACAGAGTTTGTGCTTTGTATGACGCTTTAGGCAGGCCGCCCTGTAGAAAGAAACTAATCCATACGGAATAAAAACCTGGTGCAATGAACTTGATCCTCTTGACTTTTAAGGCTTTTTTAAGACTTGCTGTGAGAGCAAGAGGACGCCCGTGCAGAACATGGATTGGCAACATCAAAAACATGTTACATTGTACAATCACACCGAAGGACACTATCCAGTGCCACCATCGGGCACTGGAGCGCCAATTATTCCTCCCCACAACACTATTGGAAAAAGTGGAAGATGATGATGATTGAATATTCTATTTGATTTTTCGCTTTCAGAAACAAACAACAAATTTTTTTATAATAATAATATTTCTGAAATATAATTTCCTTCTAGTTCTAGCCCCCCCCCCCCCCCCCCCCCCCGCCCGCGCATAATATCCTTTACTGGACATTGTAGTCAACACCAGCATTTTTCAGCTGCTTTTGATGTCTTGGCAAGTTTTTTTTTTAACATTCAGTAGTTTGCCTTTGCTTTCTGAACGACCGGCTCCCCTCTGCCGTGCGTCCACCTTGACGAGGTAGAGGGGCTTGAGCGTTCCAATGACCCCAAGAGCTATGCCGACGGTAGCACAGCTACTGGTAGGGTCACCCATGTCGGACAGGTCAAGGGAGAGGGACCAGACGAAGTGACGCACAAACCTGCTGCCTTGTAGGTAGACTGGGGACAGTCAAAGGCTAGGGAAAGCATCCCGAACAAATGCTTGTCGAAATCGGATGTACTGAGCCACAGGCTTGACAAAGAAGTGCAACGTAACTTTATCATTTCATGATGCCACAGATGAAAGAATCGATATGGTGCTAATCCCGTGAAGTCCCATCAGGCGGTGATAGTGCCGGGCCCCCTGCCTCGAGGGGGTCCACCCATGACTACTGGTGGTCACCTTCCCCTGTGCTGTGGAGTCAAGGCACAGAGGAGTAGGTTAAGAGCTATTGACCAAACACCCCGGACACTCAACATACTACAATGGAATGCAGAAGGAGTTTATAACAAGAAAGCCTCCCTAACACAGCGTCTTCATAAAGATAGAATAGATGTGGCATGCATTCAAGAGACACACCTCAACGCCAATCGCACATTTTCAGTCGAGGGATATCAGGCCACACGTTTCGACCGCGAAGGACATAAAGGAGGAGTTGTAATACTTACACGAAATACAATACCTTGCAGCGAAGTATCTGTGATCTCTGACAACCAAACGGAAATTATAGGTGTTGATATAATGATAAAGGACGTGAAAATAAGAATTTACAATCTATATAGCCCGGCAGATAAGGATCTTACACTCTCAAACATGGAAATAACTGACACAAATTGCATTGTTGTCGGAGACTTTAATAGCCGTTCAGAAAGATGGGGATACCCAGATACTGACAAAAGAGGAGATGAAGTGGAGGACTGGGAAATAGACTCAAATCTCCATCTACTTAACAAAGCGGATGACACACCGAGCTTCTACTCCAGAAGATGGATTACCACTTCTACTCCAGACTTAGCTTTCTGCACAGGAGACATCCTCCACAAAATCGATCGCCATGTGCTGGACCAATTAGCAGGTAGTGACCACAGACCAATCAAGCTTGTAATAAATATGGAGTATGTTCCACAGGAGCAAAAGCCTTTGCCCCGTTGGAATTACAAACGAGCAGATTGGGACAGATTTGCCATACTAACAGACAAATATTGTGAAAACGTAAATACACGATATGGCAACATGAAGCAAATGGTGGAAAGTCTAAACAGAGCAATAATACAGGCAGCCACTGAGTCTATTCCAAGAGGAGCAAGGAAAAATTACAAACCATACTGGACTGAAGAACTACAATTTTTGGAGGACAAAGTTGAAGATGCTAGGAAGACCGCAGAGAGAGAACAAACAACTGAAGCGAACATCTCTCTCAAAGCCATCTCAGCAAAATATAAAAGAACAGTAAATCAAACAACAAGAGATTGTTGGAGGAAAAAAACAGAAAACCTGAATTTTGACAGGGATGGAAACAAACTATGGAAACTAGTGAAAGCCATGAACAATGAAGGACCTAGAAACAAACAAATAACAATTAAACAAGGAAATTCCTTGCTTACAGGAAAAAAGGCTGCAAATGCACTAATGGAACACTATGCCAGTGCAAACCACATTGATATTACAGCCGAACAGAAGAAAGCAATCAAAGATAAACAGATGCATCATACATATACAGAGACAGCAGCAGAATATATGATGGCAAATCTAACAATGGAAGAAATGGAACAGGCAATGAATACCCTAAAAAAGAAGACATCACCAGGAAAGGATGGAATCACAAATGAAATGCTAATAGGACTAGGCACTAAGGCAAAAAAGAAACTACTAGCAGTCCTAAATTACAGCTGGAAGAGGGGAATAGTCCCACAGGCATGGAAGGAAGCTATACTAATACCAGTCCCAAAGAAAGGAAAAGACCTGGAAGAACCAAATGGCTATCGACCTATCAGTCTTCTTAGCTGTGTAGGAAAATTAATGGAACGCATTATCAATGGCAGGCTAACATGGCATCTGGAAGAAAACCAACTCTTAACACCTCACCAAGCAGGATTCAGAAAGTACAGATCTACTGAAGATCAAATAACCTATATAGCTCAGGAAATAGAGGATGCCTTCCAAGAGAAAAAGCACACACTAGCAGTCTGGATAGATTTAGAAAAAGCATTTGATAAAGTATGGAAGGAAGGACTGAAAGTAAAACTGCAAAAAATGCATGTTTGCGGGAAAATGTACAAATGGATCAGCCACTACCTTGAGAACAGAACTGCCAGGACAAAAGTACAAGGACAAACCAGCAAAATGATGCTGTTGGAGCAAGGTGTCCCCCAAGGAGGAGTTCTTTCACCAACATTATTCCTAGCATATATAAACGACATCACGGAAAATTTTCCAGCCAGAGTACACACATCATCCTTTGCAGATGACCTAGCCATATGGACATCTGAAGAATATATTAGTACAGCTAACAGCAGAATACAGCAAGCCCTATTAGCGCTAGAGGACTGGTCAAAATCATGGCTAGTGAAGATAAGTGAGGAGAAAACAACATGCACAGTGTTCTCCCTCTCAACTAAAACTCAGCAACCTAAGCTGGTATTGAATGGAAAAATATTGCGCCATGAAGAAAATCCAAACTATCTAGGAGTCACCTTTGATCGTCGCCTGACATGGAAGACACAGGTTGAGAAAAATCGAACAAGAGCAAGGCAAAGAATGGCAATCATGAAAAAGCTTGCTGGTACAACATGGGGAGCAGATGAGAAAGTTCTCAAGAAGTTATATACTGGGCGGGTGAGGTCAGTACTGGAATATGGCATTGCAGCTTGGGCAACAGCAGCTAAGTCAAACTTTAACAAAATAAGTAGAGTCCAAAATCAAGGAATGCGAATCATAACTGGAAGCCTGAAGACAACGCCTATTAATGAATTAGAAAAGATCACTTGTTTACAACCAATGCAGGATAGAAGAGATAGCAGAGCCCAGCAACAAGCAGAAAAATTTAGAAGATTGACAGACCACCCTATGTACAACAGATTTAATGGTTTTGGAAAGGGAAGACTGAAGCGTAGCAACTTTGTAGAAACTGCAAAACGAAGGATTAGGTCAGATCCTATTCTTAACATATCAACAGTCAAGCCCATACACAATGCACACAAGTTCCCAGCTTGGAGACAGCAGCAACTGCCTGAGATGATAGAAAACATTCCTGGTATTGAGAAAAAGAACACTCAGCATGAAACCGAAAGAAGAGAAATAACCCTAAACTACATAAAAGAACATTACCCAAGCAGGAATTGGACCCATGCATATACAGATGGATCAGCCAAAAATTCAATAGAGAATGGAGGAGGAGGAATTCTCCTAAATTTAAAAAATGGAGCGAAAAAAACACATTCAATGGCAACTGGAAAATTTTCAAGTAACTTCAAAGCGGAGGTAGAGGCTCTGAAAACTGCAGCAGAAATGCTCCTGATGGAGGAAAATAAAGAGAAGCAAATAGCTATCTTCACAGATGCAAAGTCAGCTGTCTCAATACTGAAGAGCAATAACAGCACAGAACTAACTGACCTAAGAGCAGCACTCCATGGTCTATGCCAGAAATCCAAAAAAGTTGTAATACAGTGGATCCCATCACATTGCAGTATACCTGGAAACGAAGAGGCTGACAGACTGGCAAAAGAGGGCGGACGACTACCACAGCCTGACATAGACATAACCTATAATGAGGCAAAGAGGTTGATAAAAAGCACTTATAGAACCAAATGGGAATCAGAGCATCCAGGCCATCAGAAGGATGATGCATATTACAAACTCGACAGAAGAGAACAAGTAGCAATCTTCAGACTCCGCACAGGACACAACAGGCTGAAATACCACTTGTTCAATAAACTAAAGATAGGAGATACCGATGAATGTAATTGTAGAACTGGAAAAATGACAGCAAAACATTTGCTGCAGGATTGCCCAACGTATGCAGAACAGAGAAAGATATTTTGGCCCACACCTGCTTCATTTGAGGACAAGCTCTATGGAGATATCAACAAGCTAAAGTTGACCGCAGATTACTTTAACTATATACAGGTTGACATTTAAAGGTGCATGAAGACCCAGAGGCATGAAATGGAATATTGCTTGGATAGCAAATCCATTACGTGGAAAGTCCAAATCAAAAGCCCATTGTGTGGGCTTCATAAAAGGTGGAAAAGTGTCCTAGTGGCACGAAATGGAATATTGCTTGGATAGCAAATCCATTACGTGGAAAGTCCGAATCAAAAGCCCACTGTGTGGGCTTCATAAAAGGTGGAAAAGTGTCCTAGTGGCACGAAATGGAATATTGCTTGGATAGCAAATCCATTACATGGAAAGTCCGAATCGAAAGCTCACTGTGTGGATGTCATCTGCAGACTGCATACTTCTGGTTTCCGGAAGAACAGCCTATGGTGAACGGAAGGCCCAATATACGGAAGTGAGGCTAAGCAGCCATGTGCAGGACGTGACGATTCCTTGGGTGAGCCCAGTACCAGAGCGCTATGTATCGGCTCTGCAAGTATGGAAGCCTCCTTGGATGGCGGGGAATGCCCATGGTCTGCCCCTGCCTTCCCTTGAGGGCTGACCAGGATCTTTGGCTGTTCTATATGGACCAGCTGGAATGGGGGATAACACCACAACAGTGAGAGTCAAACGTCCTAAGAAACCCCCGGGAAGGTTAACCCGGTCAACAAATGCCCGTAGAAGTCGGATGTGTCGGCCTAACGGCGCAAGAACGCAGCTCTGCTGTAAACAGGCACAACGCAATCACATCCGAAAAAAAACTCTGGATGAACGAAGAAGAAGAACGACCGGCTCACATACTTCCGTAAGTAACCAGCGTGATATGATCCACTGCCGAATCTCGCACATCTGTGTTTCATACGTGGGTATTCGGGATTATGAATGTCTTAAACTCC
Organism: Cepaea hortensis; assembly: GCA_963921405.1. NCBI lineage: Eukaryota > Metazoa > Mollusca > Gastropoda > Stylommatophora > Helicidae > Cepaea > Cepaea hortensis. The sequence goes on along the minus strand of OY992879.1, from coordinate 85,845,383 downwards.
TTCGCCAGGAAGACTGGCAGTTCTAGGTTAGGGTCGATAAAATACACAGCAGTGATGTTGTATGCAGACATTCACATATGTTTACATGTTACAAATTCTGTCACATTTAATAACTGAGTTATAAATATTAAAATATTGCTTAGGTTTGGTAGTCTAGGTAGCAGTTTAGGTTAAGGTCAGTTTAGGACAGTGGTGAGTTTAGAAGGTGTCAAGATTCCGGCCTTGTATACGCGGTATATCATGGCCACGCGTGAGTTCTGTCCCTTGTAAGAAAAAAAGAAAGACGGGATGTCTATCTATTGGAGATGAAATATTTCTGAAAGATCATTTATGATAATTTCGTAAGTTGTGAAATCAGCTAAATTTAAGTTTACTTTTGGCTAAAATGTTTGACACTTCAACCAGATATAAAAAATAGATATAAACCAGATATAATAATAAATAGCGGTGAAAGCAAATCTCACACTCTGCAAGCAGCTGATGTTGGTTAAACAAATGTTTGGCAATGGTGGTGGGATGGCATTCTCGTATAATGATAAAAGTCCCAACTATGGTTCATGACCACCACCCATAGTTTGGTTAAAATGGGCATATTTAATTATAATATGGGCACTAGATGTCTAGTAGGAAGTATTATTTGTGATCTTTGTCAGATTCCCTGTTTGTTTGAGTTTGCTACAAATGATTATTATATACTGTGCCCCGGGAAGGTTAACCCGGTCAACAAATGCTCGCAGAAGTCGGATGTGTCGGCCTAACGGCGCAATAACGCAGCTCTGCTGTAAACAGGCACAACGCAGTCACATCCGAAAAAAACTCTGGGTGATCGCAGAAGAAGAATATACTGTGCAAGCAATGGCACTGGCAAATTCGCCTTCAACTCAGCACTGATTGATTGATGATTGATTGAGTTAGGAATCAACATCACAGCATTCGGGGTATTCCCATAAGTGCTCCGTCACCATCCTCAGCAGCCAGCGAAGAGTTCCAACACTAATAGTACCAGTAGCAATCCGATTATAAGTCCGTCTCGCCTTTCCTCTGAGTGTTGAGCGTCGGCCAGATCCCTTCGTCACTCCTCGTTGTCTCATTCTTGCCAGACCATGGTAATCCATTTGCTCCTCCGAGGTGTGCACGTGCTCCCACAAGGCCGCAACCATGTCTGCCTTGTCATGTATCAATACTCCACCAAGTTCTGCAGAGCCAGGCAATCTGTCCGCCTGTTCATTTCCCAGCACACCGGCATGCCCGGGAGAAAAGATCCAGGCGATGCTTGTCACCCGTGACCTCCGAAGCGAAGCAAGCCACTCCGCACGAAGTCTGCCCGTCCTCACCCTCATCAGCATGCTTTCTGAGTCAGTTACAATCACGATGTGTGTGTGTGTCGTATTCTCCATCCAGCGGAGAGCCACAGTGACTGCCTCCACTTCCATTCTTAAGCTAGATGTTTTGGTATCATCTGCCAGGCTCTCCTGCCCCAAACATCGACCATTAGCTTTGGTCAACTCAGCACTTTGCCGCTGAAAGCTTTGCACTGATTTTATGGAATCTGTGTAAAGCTTTTGACATACATCCTCTTTATAATCACGGATATTTGGCCATCACAAGCCTGAACTGAACTGGCAGGGAATCTTCGAAGTTGGTGGCCATAGAGATGCAGTGACCAGAAACAATGAAGTGGAAAAGCAGGCCACCTCCAAATAAGTAAATGATGTCCATCAAATGCAAGCTCTACTGTTTTGACAAACCGGTTCAAATTTTCATTAACATGTCTCTTCCTTAGCTGAGCATTGAAACTATAGGTGAAAACCTAACTTTACATGCAGTTTTCTTGAAATTGGAGGAAGGACTTTGGCTGTTCCAATCCATTTATACTCAAATGCCTTGTCACTTATGTGGCAAATAATATCTGACTGATCACCCAAAGGAGAATTGCAGCTATTGCAAATTTCTGAAATGGAAAGTCCAATACAACCACTTCACAGTAGATCAGTTTGCATGTCCAAAACTATCCCATCTTCCAGAAAGACTAACCAGATGTCCTATTTTCAAAAAAGTGTAACTGAACTACATCATAATTCTTGTGTTGCTGTCCAAAATTGATTTATCTTCCAGAAAAAGAAATGAAAAAATACTGCTTTGTATATCTTTCTGTGGTTGGTGCCTAGCTTGGGACTTGCTTTTATTCGTGAAAACTGATGTAAAAGACCCTTCTTCTTGACAGAAACAGCTCATTAAGCTATGGGAGTTATTGTTCCAAACTAAGGAATTGAGCCACTCACTGTGTAGAGGCTATCAAAATCCAGAATGTAAGGGCTCCATCCTACTGGTCTCTAAAGGTGAACCTCTGATGAAGGGGAGGTCAAGTATATAGAAGTGATGCTAAACAGCCATATGCAGGACATGGCAGTTCCTTGGCTGAGCCCAGAACCAGAACATCATGTGCATTTCTGCACTTATCACTTATGCACTTATGCATCTCTGCATTTATGAGGGATTCTCTGGATGGCAGAGAATGCTCATGTGCTGCTCCTGCCTGACCTACAGGGCTGAACGGCATGCATGTGGCACTTCTGGACAGGCCTCTTGGATGTCACCACACAGAAATGGAACAGATGAGGATGTCACTACACAGAGATGGACCAGATGAGGATGTCACCACACAAAGATGGAACAGATGAGGATATCACCGCACAGAGATGGAACAGATGATGTCACCACACAGAGATGGAACAGATGAGGATGTCACCGCTCTGAGGCAGTGGAATGCCCTTTGATGGCTAACCCTGTCAACACATCACAGGAAGAAGTTAGATATATTGACCGAAAGATGCAAATATCATAGCTGTCTGGTCCAATGCAAGTACATCTAACACAGGAAGAAAAAGAAAAAATAGATGAATGCAGCATCAGAAGACACAACTAATGATTGTAATACAGTAAATGTGTTTATCATTTGCTTGCTTATTGTGATTGAAAAGGCTACATTTCCTATCATATATGAATTGGGACAGCCACATATGTTTTGCCATAGTTCCCAAAGTATTGGTTTCTACCCTGATATGCCTTCATGGCTTCTAAATTGATTTTGTGGAGGTCAGCATGGCTGAATGGATAAAAGCGCATGCTCTAAACATCTGGTGTGCTGATACAGGGTAGTGGGTTCAACCCATACACCGGTCAGTTGGACTACAATGTTGACTTCTCATAAACTTTGGTACTTTAAAAAAAATTGCTGCTATAGTTTATGTGTAATGATTATATACTTTAAAATGTGAACTAATATATTTCACAGATTTGTCTTACAGCATTTGATGTGATGTTCTTCAGATGTATGCAATGAGCCACCCAGTTAGAGCATTGAAAGTTCATACATCGACACATGGACAAATCTGTGTGTCCCTGTTGAGCTTTAGCACCACGCAGGAATCTGCTAGACTCATTTCCCGGTTACACACAAGGGCGCCTTTGATTGCTGGTAGAAGTAATCCTAGGATTCGTGGAGAACTTTAACACCAGCGCCTTGTAACTGATATTTGTGGGATATTAATTACATAAAACATCCCATCAGTTACAAACCTATCATCAAACTTGATACATTCCACATTGCTGCATCAGCAACACAGTTGATATCTAGCTTGATACGTATCACATTGTTCCATCATGGGAATTGTGAAGAAACGCCAGGCTGGCAGCGCCGATTCAAGATACTCACCTATTGCCAGTGTCAGTGGCAGCGTTAGCGTCAGTGCTAGCATTAAAAATGATGATTCCAAACATTCCATGGGAGATTCTGGTAGCATAGTCACACAAGAAGCAAAGTTGGAGCTGAAAAAGCAGATGAACTTGTTTCATTGTGTTAGCATTATTATTGGCATCATCGTTGGGGCTGGAATTTTTGTGTCACCGGTTGGAATAACTGTACATGTGCGGTCTGTAGGTAAGTGACCTCCTTTGCTATGCTTTTTGAAACATAATAATTTAAGGATGCACAGAGTCCAATAGAAAACTACCTTGCCGTGAACCTAGTATATGTGAAGATATAACACTTCCTTCACACCGCTACTATCACGATTCATATCTGAGACTAAGAGACAAGTAGACAGTAGAAGTTGATAGAGGAATAGAGAGAAAGGTGACAATAAAATGAACATAGTTAACAATGACTAAACATAGTTAGAAGACAGATTAGCATAAATTAGCTATGTGAGTTATAGTAGACAAGAAGTGGGTCACAGGTACAAAGGAAAATATCATGTCAGTTTTACTGTATGATTCTGAATTCAGTGTTGTTTGGTTGGTTGTGATCCTTGGGTCATTGGGGGAACTACAGAGTTTATTTTCTGTGTGATGCTTTTGGCAGGCTGCTCTGTGAAAGACATCAAGCCATATGGGATAAAACTCGGTGCAATGAAGTAACTCCTTTAGTACAATAATATAGTACAACCAGCACTCTGCCTCATTGTCTTATATTACCACGATAATTTGAAAATTAACGGTGTCCTGTTTCAACACTGTCTGACAAAAAGTCCCAATTAGACAAAGATCAAACGGTACCACGTTGCTGGCAAGAGAACATATTAATCACTATATGCTACATCTTCTTCTGCGTTCATCCGGATTGTTTTTTCGGACGTGATCGCATTGTGCCTGTTTACAACAGAGCTGCGTTCTTGCGCTGTTAGGCAGACACTTCCGACTTCTGCGGGCATTTGTTGACCGGGTTAACCTTCCTGGGGTGCTACCACATTAAAAGCAGCACATTTGACAACAAATGTCACAGTGCAACCGCCTGGTAAAATAACAGGTATGCAGTATTTTGACAGCATCATTCAACATGTCCTCAGAACAGATTCGCTGGTCATAAAAATGCTAATCAAGCACATTTGTTTTTATAGTCTTGGTTTTAATTATTCTTTGATTGACTGAACTGTAGTTTCTGTCAAATAACCCGCTGTTACTGTTTCATGTGTTGTTTTTGTCTTCAACTAACTCCTTTAAAGCAACTCATAATAATCTTTTGTTGTTTCTTGTGTTGTTTTTTGTCTTCAACTCACTGTTACAAGTAAGACCATAATCTTCCATGACTTTTTCTTGTGTTTTTGTCTTTAACTCACCTTGTTAAAGCAACTTCATTTATTAGTTACCCCATACATAGCATACTTCTCTGCCTGTGACATCATCATCATCATCATCATCAGGTTAGTCAGTTAAGAGATTGGTGTTGAAGTCGTCTGATCATTTCTCCTGACCCACTGCCCATTGTTCTGTTCTCAGCAATTCCCTTCCACCTAAGTCTGAATCCCAATGTAATTGCACACTCTCATGATGTAGCTGATGATTTTAAACACGCTTTTTGTTTCTTGCATGTTGCACACTATCAGCTCGTTTGTGACAATTTTAAATAGTAGACTTTCATGATTCATATTTTGACCAAGCCAAAACAGCCACATGTTTTGAGTATATTTTTCAATAGCCGTCTATTGCTTGCCTATTACCTGTCTTTAAGAATTTGCTTATTTGGTCTCTTTTCAGTCCAGCTTACCCTTATCAACCTGCCTGAAACAGAAAGAGTTCATTTACTACACTTGTGAACAGTACTGTTTTTTTTTTCCGTATACTTAAAATCTAAATTTTTTCCCCTCATCAGGTTTTGTTCCTACTTAGTTAACTTAGCTATCTGTTTTGCCCTACTTGAGTTATCTGTCTTGTCCTACTTGAGTTATCTCTCATGTCCTACTTGAGTTATCTGTCTTGTCCTACTTGAGTTATCTCTCATGTCCTACAGAGAGTATCTTGAGAACAGTGTAGATGATCTTGCTATTTATGTCTTGTATCTTTGTCTAACTCTGTGTGTCCCAATCAGCACACTGTGTGCGATCAGCTACTCTCCACATATACCAAACAACACATGCTGTGTTATTAAACTTGTCATGGTTGGTATGACCATGGTGAAGACATCAGGCTATATATTTTAACATACAACACAGTATGTTTTTTTACACGGTGTATATATCTTGCCTCTTTGAAATTAATACACTCACAATTTTTCAGTGTGGTTATTGTCCAGTTGGGGAATCTTCTGGGACTGATGGAGGGAAATGCTAAAAGAAAATGGTGATCCTATAGGAGATCCTGCTGTAAGGATGTTAAGGAATTCACATGTTTGGTTGTGACTTGATGGTGGGGCTAAGTGCATGCTCACATAGTAGTAGTAGTAGTAGGCCTCTTTCAGTCCTGAAGGACTATAGAGTTGTGCCGCTTGGGAGGTGCCTGGCAGCACCGCTGGTGACTGTATAGTCCAATTCGAGAATGACATACATGTGCACACATACATGCCAACAAACACATGCCAACAAACACACAGCCCTGTTTTCTCTGTCCCCCCTCTTTCCTCCTTTCTACACACAGACACACACACTGTGTGTTTTCTGCCATTTCCCCCCCATCTTTCACATTCTTTCTGTAATCCTTGGCATGTATCATTTTTGTGATCTTTGATTGGTTAGTGACACAAAGTGAATGTTGACTAAGTGACAGATAGAGTGGCTATGGTTGTGTCTAGGGTATGTCCTTGTAACAATGTGATGTTGAACAACAGATTAACCAAGATGCATCACACCCAAACACCAGTCAGTGAACAAGCGTTAATTTGCGCACATAATATTCCTTTAATTATGAATTAACACAGACACATGTAGCATATAAATCCAGGAACAATAATTCTCTAAGAATATATCTCCATCCCAATGGAACACTTCGAATAACATTGCCTCTCAAGGCTACTAAAATCTCGTCCCACACGACAGGTATACTAGCCTCTCTCTAGGCCCGACTCAAAGTAACCCACTATGGGTCTCGAATTCCACTCACTATCCCTGGAACCCACAGTGCGGAGTTATCTTCCAAACTCCGTCACAATTCTTCACTTTATCAGACCACGACCTTCTCCTGGTCCGGTCTAGAATCAACTCCCTCTCAGCTCGGAGTCCAAACATTAACTGCCCCCGTCAGTCTTTGTCCCTGTCTTTTTAAACAATTCTATGCCCCCTCACAATGATCCACACAAACACCACCTCACTGCTCCAACTGTCTGCCCCTTCTTGCAGCCCCTCTACCTTACACCCAACCCCGTTTATCTCCTTATATTTTCTTTCCGGTGAATGCCCTTTCACCTCGTGAACTGTTTATATTGTACGGCCACTCACCTTAATGCCACTGAACACAGGCATGTGACACTACCCCACCCTCAAAAGAAAACATCGTTTTCAAATGTTGGGAGACTCATACTTATCAAATATGTGACCCAGACACATTGCCTGGGTAGTCGCTAGTATAAATCCAACTTACTCTAGCTACCACACTTAATAATATATCAAATACTCATAGTAAACTCCCATATTCCCCACACATAAATACAAAACAACTTTCTATCTTGTGTACCAATGCATGAACTAATACATCACATAATAATAATAATACGTCATAGGAAAGCATTATACTTATGTACCCACAGGTCTCTTACTACTTCACGACCACACAATACTATTTGTGTACCGACCCTATATCAGGTGGTTCTGTTCTTGCATTAACCCACCTCTGATTCCTGTCGATGCTGTGTCTACCTTTCATGTACCCATGACTCATGGTACCTCTACAATTACAACATCTGTTTGCTATCCCTAGCCCTGGGTCAGTAATGTCGCGAACACTCTTTTGACCTGCGTTAACATTGCTATCTGCATATTGTACTGTTACACTGGAGTCTCTGTTTAGTCTGACCTCTTTATTAAATCCTGGCCAATATCCCTGGCATCCTGCTCTCTGCTGCTTATGCCTTACTCCTAAGTGCCCTGCACATGCCCTATTCTGAGCTGTTCTAGTATATCGGTCTCTATGTGTTAACGGTAATCCTACTTGCCCACATGCAGTTCCGCCATCTGAAAACCTGCGAGTGAGAACATTATTCTTCCTTCCAAAGCACCATCTACCCTTCTTTGATTGTCTATGTCTCACTTTACTACATTCTTGGAAACATTTGTCGAGAGTAGTCTCTTGTCTCTGGGATTCCCTACAGCTATATTTGAGATCGATTCTCACCTGCTCAGCTGTCCTATCGTTGTCCTCTGTGTCTACTTCAAGTGCCTCTTTTTCTTCAGCTATACTCTCTAATTTAGGTTTTCTTTTGGTAACTACCTCGTTACTATTTCCACTATGTTTTTGGTCCCAATAAACGACTTCCTCTTCTGTACACTCTTTAACTCCTATAACATTTCCTATGATGAGATCTGCCACTGGTGAGTCTAAAACACAAGCTGTCACTCTTCCTGTTATGTATGGTGTTTTTACTGTTATCACGGCTATTGGGTAGAATTCTACTGTCCCATTAAATGTTATGGATCTAATCTTTTTCCCTGTATAATCCGAGGTATGCACTAAACTCTTTCTCACCCCGATGGACGTACATCCGGAATCCCTAATTGTTAACGCTGGCCTATCATTAACAAATCCATGGTGCATCTTCAGACTACCTCCTTCATGGACTGCTGATCCTGCTTTCACTGTATGACCACACACTAAGACTGGTTGCCCGTCTTTTTCAAAAAGAGGTTTGCACCCACTACAATCTTCATTGTTGATAGTCTCAATCACTTGTGCTGCATTAGAATGCTCCGTTTCCCTCATCCTACAATGATGACTGACATGCCCCTTCCTTCCACATTTGAAACAAGTGATCTCCCTTTTACTGTTGTTCGTTGGTCCATCTGATGGTTGTGCATCACAATCTGCCATTTTGTGTCTCCAGCTCCCACAATTCCAGCATCTGGCATAACTATTTGGACGTCTCTGAAAATTCCCCCTTTTGTATGGGTACCGTCCTGCTCTGCCAAAATAGTTGCCACGGGAACCATTGTCCTTAGGTTCTTGTTCCTCATATCTTTGTGTTAAATCTACACTTTTTGATCTTGGTCTAATAGCTGGATTCTGGTCCTGTTTCGTATACGCTGCACAGACTATTTCCTCACTAATAAGTCTACCAATAGAACTGTTTGGATGTGCAGTCATGTAATTTTGCCCTAACTGTGACATTGTGTCTATGTCCTTTGGCTTCCGTTCCTCAAAGAACGCCACTAAATTAGAATTGCGTGCAGATACTACCTTGTCTCTCAGCATTAAATCCACTAATTTATTAAAATCTTTTCCTACCTCTGCCAGCTCCATCCACTTATTAAATGTATTCTTTACTGTGTTAACAAAATCTGTGAAATCTTGATTTGTCTCTGGCACTAACTGTCTAAACTTTGTCCTATATCCATGCTCAGTTAGTTGGAACTTTGTCAGCAAACGTTGACGTAAGATAGTGTAGTTGTTTCTTTCTTCTACAGGTAAATTGAACATGGTGTCTAGTGCCTTGCCCGTTAGAAATTCGCCAAGTCTCACCCCATACTCTTTCTCTGGAATACCCAACGCTTTGGCTGATGCCTCGAACCTGGCCAAATAATTTTCAAGTTGGTCCCGGTCTGTAAAATATGGCAGTTTTAATCTCTGTGACGACTGCGAAGGTCTTCTACTTTCCTCACTTTGACCCTTCGATGCAAATTCTAACTTTTTAATAGCAATTTCCGCTTCCATCTTAATCTTCTCTTTCTCGATTTCCACCGCATTTGTTTGTTTTAACTTTTCAAGTTCCAGTTGTGTCATTTCTAGTTTCAATTGTGTCTCTTTCTCTTCCTGTAGACGTTTGTTTTCCATTTCAGCTAGTTTTACTTGTGTCTCTTTCTCTTCCTGTAGACGCTTGTTTTCCATTTCAGCTAACTTTACTTCCTGTAGGCGTTTGGCCTCGAGTTCTGCCTGTCTCTGTTCTCTTTCGGCTTGTCTCTGGTCTCTTTCAATCTGTTGTTGTTCTTTTGCTTCGGCATACTCTTGTAACTCTTTACCCTTCAGGCCTATTCGTTCGCCTGCTTCAATATATTCCATTAAAGTAGGCATCTTGTATTTGCGGACACGTTGCTGTCTGTCAGCCAACTATAAATGTACAGACTCTGCTGTTAGTCTTTGTGTCACTTCCCTAAGTACACCCGCACTCCCTGTGTACGTAAATCCATAGTGCTACAATATCACTCTGTACTCACCCAGTCACTCTATAAGCACTAGGTAGTGAGGGGAGAATATTAACTATACTCCCTCGTATATATATATATCAAATAACTGTAGAACAATTCCTGGAAATAGTTGTAAACATACATATACATACACAAATGAATGATACACACTAAATGCCAACTATTAAACGCTTTACGCATAGGCCGGTGAAACGCAGACGGATGATTACATAGAAATAAAAACCACTGACATAAACATGCCCATGAAAGACCATACCGTGCGCATAATATAAACTGACAGATACCATCTAGATAGAAGCTGTTTTAACATAAGAATTACAACAATACCATATATCCAAAGAAATCAAATATCATATGTAACCGTAAAGAGAGAACAATAAAAAGAACAAATATAAAATGAATAATGTACATAGATCTGACGATAGACACTTGGACACCGTGTATAATGTCGAGACGACCCAATGCCACAGCACAAAACAAACTGACTCGTCAGCTGCCTCTCAACAACATACAATATGTACCTAGACAATTTCACCTTTGCGCTGTCTCCCGCATTTCGAGAAACAATGCAAAAATATCCTACTTATTACGAACACTGGACCACATACAAATAATTACGTAACGCACAACAACAATACTTAGGACGATGAGAACAACAGAAGCAAACAAGGGTTGCCGCCACCAATGTGATGGTAGAATCTTACAAAAGTCCTTAGTTTGTTTTTAATAGTGTCCGAAAATCGCCTGGAAATGTTTGTCCATTACTGTTTTGAAAAGATTACGACGTTAGATTCCCACAATGAATTAATGTTCTGATGCATTGTCACTTTTTGTTGACGTGGTGACACGATTTTCGACTGTCGTAAAAGTTGAAGATGATGATAATTATCCCAACGCCTTGTCTCTATACAGTCCGTAACGTTTTTGTAATCCTCCCTGTAGAGTTGGCCTGTGATTGTATAATGTATGTGAACGCTCTTGTTTTGCCAGAAATATTGGGTTTTCGTTGCGTTTTGGGGAGCCGAAAATACCTTTAAAATCAATGAATGTTTATCTGCGTAGTCACTGTCGCTTTGAAGTGATGGTATGGTTTCACTGTTGCTGACCCGGTTAAACCAACGAATGGCAGAAAATGATCACGCGCTTTAAATCCGTTTTGCAAGTCTTTTTTGGTGAAGAAATGGGCTCATACTTGCGAAGACGGCACCTGGATGACTGTTGTGGTTTGTTTGCCGATGATGACACACACACACAAAGACGTTAAACGTAAATCCTAGTTTCAGTAGAAACCCAACGTGTTATTCTCAGTGGAAATTTTTCCGTCAAATTCCCTGGTTCTCGGCCTTGACTCACAAGGTCATCTCTGTTTCTCTTTATCACAATAATCCGTGTAGAAACTTTTACTTTTCTGTGGAGCAACGATTGTCACCTTTGTGTGTTCCCCACACTTTCCTCCTATAACTCCCCTCCTCCTGGCGAGTTTTTAACCTGAATTACCCTCGTAACTCCCCTGGCGCCCCTTTCCGTCTTATTATCTGCGCCGAACTCTGACGACGCCGTACACACTCGCACTCGCTGTCCGCAAGTTCACCTGACCTTCACCTTTGGCGCCTGTCTATTTTTCGTAGACAACCTGTCCTAAACAGCGCCGACTTTTTCGCCTGCTGTCCGCCAGACGATTCTCTCCGCAGCGCACTCCTGTCCGTGTACTGTGCATAACCCCCCACTGTCCCCTTTCCCTCTCAGGGTGGGCAATGGTTTTACCTGTGGTGGCTTTCTCGTGAAGTGAACTCTCTGCTACCCAGTTCCCGCACGGAAAAAACCCAGTGTTTATCCCGTGGACACACTCCGCTGTCCACCCTCTCTCTCTCTGAGTGAGAAGTGTTATTTTTATCTGGTTTCTCGTGGACTCTGTATTAATTCTCCGACACTTTTGAAATGCGCTGTCTACTGAAAATGGTGTTTATTCTTGACCGGAGAGCCCTCAGAAATCTTCTCTGACACAAAGTGAATGTTGACTAAGTGACAGATAGAGTGGCTATGGTTGTGTCTAGGGTATGTCCTTGTAACAATGTGATGTTGAACAACAGATTAACCAAGATGCATCACACCCAAACACCAGTCAGTGAACAAGCGTTAATTTGCGCACATAATATTCCTTTAATTATGAATTAACACAGACACATGTAGCATATAAATCCAGGAACAATAATTCTCTAAGAATATATCTCCATCCCAATGGAACACTTCGAATAACATTGCCTCTCAAGGCTACTAAAATCTTGTCCCACACGACAGGTATACTAGCCTCTCTCTAGGCACGACTCAAAGTAACCCACTATGGGTCTCGAATTCCACTCACTATCCCTGGAACCCACAGTGCGGAGTTATCTTCCAAACTCCGTCACAATTCTTCACTTTATCAGACCACGACCTTCTCCTGGTCCGGTCTAGACTCAACTCCCTCTCAGCTCGGAGTCCAAACATTAACTGCCCCCGTCAGTCTTTGTCCCTGTCTTTTTAAACAATTCTATGCCCCCTCACAATGATCCACACAAACACCACCTCACTGCTCCAACTGTCTGCCCCTTCTTGCAGCCCCTCTACCTTACACCCAACCCCGTTTATCTCCTTATATTTTCTTTCCGGTGAATGCCCTTTCACCTCGTGAACTGTTTATATTGTACGGCCACTCACCTTAATGCCACTGAGCACAGGCATGTGACAGTTAGAATCAACTTAATAGCACTCAGGACACACCCATACATGCTCTGTCGCCATTGGCATCTATCATAGTGTAGGGATGCTGAATATGAATGTGTCTATATCGCCTTTGCTTGTGATCATCTTGCTGCTCCAAGTGATGCTGAATGTCAAAAGATTCAGTCTGGTCCATTTACTCATTTATGTCAGCATGCAGCAGTCTGTCATATTAATTAATTAATTGATTAATTATTTAATTCATTCATTCATTTAGTAGCATGTCCCTTGCAGAACTGGGCTCCCATAACAACCGTCTGGAAAACTTCTCGGTCATAAGCAAGATATCCCTCATCTGGTACACCAATCTGGAGATCCTCTGCCACATCCTGCACCCTTTGGGCATCCTCTTTTCCCTCTTCCTGGGCATATACTCCTTCAAGACTGTTCTCTCCTAACTTACATGACTTTTCAAGTTACCAAAATATTTGAATTGTTTTTTTGTTTTATCGTCTCTGGTAGCCAACCTTCTTCAATATTCATATCTTGTCATATGGATACATTTGTTTTTTTTTTCCTTCTGTATCCAAGGTATTCTTAGAACCCATCTATAACATATATATTGAAAGGCATTTATGCGCATATATGACACATTATTTGTCCTTTTCCCACCCTCAATGTTCCAACAGTTATTGCCCTTAAAGCTCTCTCATGTTCCTATTTTGGGCACTGGGTTCGGGTTGGCTGACACAGAAATATCTAAGCCTGTGGAGGAAATACGACCAACCTAGGCAGTCTCTGCCAGTCCAAGAGGTGCTGTGCTGAATCATGACCTGTGTACATTCTAATATGAATCTGTTAATGTGAAGTTCTAGTGCTGGTCTTGCACACCCTGCTGGTTTGTGGGCTTAGAGAGGACAAGCAGAGCTCTGCAAGTCTTTGGTGCTTTATAAAAGATACAAATAGGGGATGAAAGACAAACGCAGATACCGAGACATGTATACAAGACACAAGTATGAAAGACTAAACTTAGGCATCAGGTTGGGAGTAAGGTCTCTACACCAACTTCACTCTGAAGTTGACTGTGACTTCGCTTTTCAGGACTTAGGCAACCTGTACACAATGCATTGGACTTAACCGTATGAGAGAATTTGATAATGTATCAACCAACCTGGCTCTCATCATCTTGTATCCCTGCCCAACCTGAACAGTAGATCTGCACAACTACTTGAAGAGATGGTAAACCTATATAACAAATCCATTCATACCAAAATCACCTGCAATGGACTTTTCCCGAAAGGGAAGGCTCATCAGATGACCAAACCGGTTGCAATATCCTTTTGCTGAAATAATATATGTTGGTTAGTGTCATATCCAATGTTTAATACATACAGATATTGAATATTCCTCAGGCATGTCAATCGTCATGTGGGGCATGGCCGGACTTTTCTCCATGCTGTGTGCACTATGTTATGCGGAACTGGGAGCGTGTCTGCCAGAGTCTGGGGGAGAGTATATCTACATTAAGCGGGCTTGGGGTGATTTTGCAGCCTTCATGTGTCTCTGGATGAACTTCATCATCATCAACCCTGTCTGTGTGGCTGCCTCTACGCTGGTGTTTGCCACTTACGTCATCCGGCCGCTGTTTCCAGATTGTGAGCCGCCAGAGTCTGCGGTCAGATTGTTTGCCGCTCTAATTATTGGTAAGAGAGACTGTTTTATTTGGGTTAGCATTGTTACTTACTACCAATAAAAATGTCATTTCACTGAGAAAAAGTGTCGAGGTGCTACATAGAACCTGTGCTTTTGTATGGATGTGAAGTGTGGACAATGAGAAAACAGGCTGAAAAACATCTGATGGGTGTGGCATCTGAGGAAAATGCAAAGAATACCATGGACAGACAAAAAAAATCAATGACCAAGTCCTACTAGAAACAAATGAAAATCGTAAACTGATTAGAAAAATTAGACGTAGACAGTCAAAATTTTTTGGTCATGTTATGAAAAGAAATACATTGGAGAACTTCATGACAACTGGCAAGATCAAGGGGAAGAGAACAAGGGGAAGGCAGAGAAGTAAATACCTGGATGGCTTGGCCACATGGCATGGTCGAGACAGAAACACTGAGCTGATCCATGACTCTGGTGACCGAGTGAGATGGAGAATCATGACCGCCAATGCTTATCGGCATGGCACATGATGATGATCATTGCTACTTGCATACATGAGTGTATTCCGCTGCCTGAAACACCACTGTCTGAGGCCTGTTGGCTGAGACCAGCTGTCTTAAACACGCTGTCTGAGGCACAGCTTCTGAGACATCACTCTGGAACATGGTGCCAGAGACTACCATTGACTGAGACACAACTGTCCTAAACATATATGCTGTCTGAGCCACAGCATTTGAGACATCACTTCTGAAATACTGCTGTTTGAGACATCACGGTCTGAAAAACGACAGTCTGAAAAACCAGTCTGACATAGATACAGCTGTTTGGGGTATTGTCTGTGACTACCATTATCAGAGACATTGCTGTTTTAACCCTTTGCCTGGCAAATCGCCCGAATGCGTCTTTACCCCGGAACGGGCAAACTGTCTGAATGCGTCCGAGCTACTACTAGCATTGTAAAAACGCGATCTCGTGGCTTTCAGAGATTTTCGATTGTCTACTTTCGGTTTAACCGATAGCTTAACAATGTGGCCGCCATTTGCAAGTGTGTACTATGAATCTGAACGGATTTAAAAAAAAATAGTTTTTACGCTTAGTTTTTCAGAATGGATTTCGGCAATTCTTCAAGTGATAGTGGAGATTTCGCTGGGTTCAATTTAAGTGACATTTAAGTGCACGAATTTGACTGAATCAGAGCTAGATATCAGTGATCAACGTTACTTTGCGTTAGCAGTCGTGAGTCAGACTCTAACCCTTTACAGGGCAGACGCTTGTCCGTTTTTTTAGCCCTGAACGGGCAAGATTTTTTCAGGTTCGGTAAAATTTTGGGTCGCGTTAGTAAAAACATCACAAATAAGATGTTAGTCAACCGATTTTAATTAAATAAACAATACAATGAAGGGAAAAGCATGCAGAATATGTTACTCACGTGATTGTTGTCGGTAATCCATATATGAACACAAATATTTATGAAATACGGCATGTTGTTTGTGATTTTCTGTCACCTATACGGCAATTTACAAACACATTTTCAGAATCGTAATCACTTTCTTTAAAGTCCGACTCAGACTGCTAATGCGAAGTAACACTTTGCACTGATATCTAGCTCCGATTAATAGTCAACTTCGTGCCCTTTTAATGTCACTTAAATTGAACAGAGCGAAATCTCGGCTATCACTTGAAGAATTGCCGAAATCCGTTTTGAAAAACAGCGTAAAAACCCCGAAAACTATCCAAAAAAGTATGTAAAAGTCCGTTCAAATTCATAATAGACGCTTTACAAATGGCGGCCACGTTGTCAAGCTATCTGCGAAAGCGAAAGTAGCCGTTGGAAATATCGGAAAGCAGAGAGATCGCGTTTTTACAATGCATAATAGTATCGGCCGGTTTGAGACGTTTCGCCCGTTTACGGTATCGGATGTAAATGGCCGTTCTGCCTTGTAAAGGGTTAAAGAAAGTGATTCTGATTTTGAAAATGTGTTTGTAAATTGTCGTATAAATGACTGACAATCGCAAACAATATGTTGTATTTTGTAAATATTTGTATTCATGTGTGGATTACCGGGAACATTCACGTGAGTAAAATACTCTGCATGCTTTTTACTTCATTTTGTTTTTTATTTAAGTAAAATCGGTTGACTAGCACCTTTTATGTGATAATTTTACTAACGTTACCCGAAATCTTACCGAACCTCAAAATTCTTCTTGCTTGTTCAGGGCTACAAAACAGACAAACGTCTGCCCTGTAAAGAGTCAAACACCATTCGTTGATCGAGGCACAGTTGTCTTAAACAATGTTGACTGAGACAGTTCTGAGACACAGCTGTCTGATAATCAATCTGAAACACCGCTATTTGAGACTGCTACAGAAACACCACTGCTTGAAATACCATTGTCTGAGATACAATGTCTGAAACACTGCTGACTGAAACATCATTATGCACTATCAGACCTTTATGGAACTGAGGTGACCAGCTGCTGTTTGAACTTCCTCTATCAGCACCAAGCAACTGAGTTGGGAATCAGATTTATAAGTTGATATTCCAGAGTTGTCCATAACTCCACCTATAACATGACATAACAGGTTTTAATATTATAGATCAAATCTTGATGGTTTTTCTGACCTCTCTTGAAAATTTAAAGACAGCAAAAACAGCGCTGCGAGAATCGGCAGCGGTTGATGCCGTGCTGGTAACTTACGGGGGTATGTGAGCCAGTCGTTCAGAAAGCAATGGCAAACTACTGAAAGTAAAACTTGCCTAGTACATCAACAGCAGCAGAAAAAATGCTGGTGTTGACTGCAACGTCCTGTAAAGGATATGCAATACACCGTTCACAACACAAAGATAAGCTCCTTGTAGCAACGCCAATAAACATGTGCAGACTTTGTTGTGACAAGGTGTAGCACTTCAAAATCATCATGTGTTGCGAACATTCGATGTACATTAACAGCAGTGCAAAGGTTGCTTAGCTATTTTAGCTTATAGCCTCCAAGTTGGCAGCATGAAAGCTGGATATTAATCAGGAAAATTGCATGGATTATGTACACTATCCCCATTTCCTTTTGGAAACAAAAAAGAATACTAGCCTTTGAAGATTAAGTTTGAAAAGATATAATGTTACTCTCTGTTTAGCATGTCTGAGATATAATTTGCTGTGTGTAAAGGGAGATAGGTTGTTCATGGACTTAATGTGTGTTCATTCATCACCAGCTGTTATTGTGGGATTGAACTGCTACAATGTCACACTAGTCACCAAGCTACAAATGGTTATTACGGCCAGTAAACTGATTGCCCTACTCATCATTGTCGTTATTGGTTTCTACTGGCTTGGTAAAGGTAAATATTGTTGTTTCCTTGTTCTTATTTTGGGTCTCAGTATCTGTGTAGACATAGATAAAGTCTATCATACCTGTTTGTATCTTTTATACATGTCTCAGTGTCTGTGTTTAGTCTATCATACCTGTTTGTATCTTTTATACATGTCTCAGTGTCTGTGTTTAGTCTATCATACCTGTTTGTATCTTTTATAGATGTCTCATATACATGTCGCAGTGACTGTTTAGTCTATCATACCTGTTTGTATCTTTTATACATGTCTCAGTGTCTGTGTTTAGTCTATCATACCTGTTTGTATCTTTTATAGATGTCTCATATACATGTCGCAGTGACTGTTTAGTCTATCATACCTGTTTGTATCTTTTATACATGTCTCAGTGTCTGTGTTTAGTCTATCATACCTGTTTGTATCTTTTATAGATGTCTCATATACATGTCGCAGTGACTGTTTAGTCTATCATACCTGTTTGTATCTTTTATACATGTCTCAGTGTCTGTGTTTAGTCTATCATACCTGTTTGTATCTTTTATAGATGTCTCATATACATGTCACAGTGACTGTTTAGTCTATCATACCTGTTTGTATCTTTTATACATGTCTCAGTGTCTGTGTTTAGTCTATCATACCTGTTTGTATCTTGTATACATGTCACAGTGACTGTTTAGTCTATCATACCTGTTTGTATCTAGTATACATGTCTTAGTGTCTGTGTTTAGTCTGTCATACCTGTTTGTATCTAGTATACATGTCACAGTGACTGTGTTTAGTCTATAATACCTGTTTGTATCTTGTATACATGTCTCAGTGACTGTGTTTAGTCTGTCATACCTGTTTGTATCTAGTATACATGTCTCAGTGTCTGTGTTTAGTCTATCATACCTGTTTGTATCTTGTATACATGTCACAGTGACTGTTTAGTCTATCATACCTGTTTGTATCTAGTATACATGTCTTAGTGTCTGTGTTTAGTCTATCATAC
The DNA here is from genome assembly GCA_963921405.1 of Cepaea hortensis. Classification (NCBI taxonomy): domain Eukaryota; kingdom Metazoa; phylum Mollusca; class Gastropoda; order Stylommatophora; family Helicidae; genus Cepaea; species Cepaea hortensis. The sequence continues at coordinate 85,826,570 of OY992879.1, read as the reverse complement.
CTGTTTGTATCTAGTATACATGTCTTAGTGTCTGTGTTTAGTCTGTCATACCTGTTTGTATCTTGTATACATGTCTCAGTGTCTGTGTTTAGTCTGTCATACCTGTTTGTATCTTGCACATGCATGTCTCAGTGACTGGTTAGTCTGTCATACCTGTTTGTATCTTGCACATGCATGTCTCAGTGACTGGTTAGTCTGTCATACCTGTTTGTATCTTGTATACATGTCTCAGTATCTGTGTTTAGTCTGTCATACCTGTTTGTATCTTGCACATGCATGTCTCAGTGACTGGTTAGTCTGTCATACCTGTTTGTATCTTGCACATGCATGTCTCAGTGACTGGTTAGTCTGTCATACCTGTTTGTATCTTGCACATGCATGTCTCAGTGACTGGCTAGTCTGTCATACCTGTTTGTATCTTGTATACATGTCTCAGTGTCTGTGTTTAGTCTGTCATACCTGTTTGTATCTTGCACATGCATGTCTCAGTGACTGGTTAGTCTGTCATACCTGTTTGTATCTTGTATACATGTCTCAGTGACTTTTTAGTCTGTCATACCTGTTTGTATCTTGCACATGCATGTCTCAGTGACTGGTTAGTCTGTCATACCTGTTTGTATCTTGTATACATGTCTCAGTGACTTTTTAGTCTGTCATACCTGTTTGTATCTTGCACATGCATGTCTCAGTGACTGGTTAGTCTGTCATACCTGTTTGTATCTTGTATACATGTCTCAGTGACTTTTTAGTCTGTCATACCTGTTTGTATCTTGCACATGCATGTCTCAGTGACTGGTTAGTCTGTCATACCTGTTTGTATCTTGTATACATGTCTCAGTGACTTTTTAGTCTGTCATACCTGTTTGTATCTGTTATACATGTCTCAGTGTCTGTCTTTAATGCCTGCCTTAGTGTTTTGTCTTTCATACTTGCCTCAGTAGGGAGCTGTGGCTGAGAGGTTTTAGTATCTTCCTTTGGCTCAAGGGGTACCAGGTTAAATCTCAGTATCGATTTGAAGAACTGTTGGTATAATCTCAGTATAGATTTGAAGAACTATTGGTATCAAATATCACACGTCCCCCTGATCTCTGGGGTTATGGGATAGGATACGTAACCTTCCTAGAAAACAGTGAACAACAGTAGGTCCCATGTGTTGTCAGTTGTGCACATAAACATTCCCACGACAGTTAGAAATCACACAGTATGCCATAAGGCGAATGCCCTGCCAAAATTGTTAGGAAAGAAAAGCATACCAACGGGAAAATAGAGCCCATGACCTTGTATAGAATCTATCTAAAAGAAGCAAACCATACCCAGATGCACGCCAAAGCCAGACACATTTAACCTTGAGGTGCATAACTAGGTGTGATGTGCTGCATTAAAAAAAAAGAAAAAGAAACGAAGAATAATATTTGCTTCAGTGTCTTTGTCTTTTATAGTCATGTCAGTATGTTTATCTTTCATGCCTACTTCAGTGTCTTTGTCATTCATATTTGCTTCAATGTCTGTGTAATCTTTTATTCTTGCCATATTTTCTGTTTAATATTGCTTACCAGTATGTTGACTTCACATCCCTAACTCACAAACTGTTTTTGCTTCTTCGGTATCTGTGTTGTCTTTTGTAACTTTTTCTTGTTTGTTGTGTGTCACTGTTTGTCTTTCATACCACAGTCAGTAACAGTATTTCATAACTGTTTAAGACCACCTTACGTTGGTATTTTAAGAAATGGTATGAGTGCCTGTAATTCAGAAAGCAATGGGAAACTACTGAAAGTAAACTTGCCCAGGAAACAGGAAAAGCAAAAAAAAAAAAAAAATGCTGGGGTTGACTGCTACATCTTGTAAAGGATATGCAGCTAACTTAACTCAGTGTATTTGTTTGTCTTTAGTACTGGCCATGTCCGGCTCTCATATCTGTCACAGTGTTTTATGAAACCACTAAGTTTTTGTGTGCAGTCGCCCCTGTGGTTAACTTTTGGATTTGTCTTGCTTTCATGTTACATTTTAAGTAATTTATTTTAACAAAAATTGCATGTTTCCTTGTTTATTATCATAATAGGGACATATTTTACTTTAAAGCATTTTGTTGCCATCAGTCTTCTTCTTAACATATTAATTATTCTTATAAAAATGTTGGGCTGGTTCATCACTACCTAACCAGCTAGCCGCGGTTGGTGGGTACCCTTAACTGCGGTCGACATACAAAGAAAGATAAAACAAGCAAAGCTAAAAGAGTAAACCATATTCCCTTAACAATTGGAACTTGGAATGTACGCACCCTACTTGACAGAGACGGCGCGTCGGGTCCAGAGAGACGAACAGCACTGATTGGGAGAGAGCTGGGCAGGTACAACATCGACATTGCAGCCTTGAGCGAGACACGACTTGCAGAAGAAGGCCAAATCTGTGAAATTGGTGCCGGCTACACATTTTTCTGGAGTGGAAGGAAAAGCGTGGAAAGACGCCAATCCGGTGTGGGATTTGCCATTAAGTCGGCCCTGGTCGGCAAATTAGCTGGATTTCCAAAGGCTATAAACGACAGGCTCATGACCATGAAGTTGCCTCTGCTGAATGGAAGGAAGCACGCAACCATTGTGAGTGTCTACACACCAACTATGACCAACGAAGATGATGTCAAGAACAAGTTCTATGAGGACCTGCACAGTGTATTAACATCTGTTCCCAAAGGAGACAAACTTATACTCCTTGGGGATTTCAATGCCAGAGTAGGCACGGACACCACCTCTTGGAGTGGCATTATTGGAAAGCATGGAGTCGGAAATTGTAACAGCAATGGACTCCGCCTCCTTCAGACATGTGCCGAACATGATCTCGTGATTACGAACACAATTTTCCGTCTCCCCATGAGAAATAGGACATCGTGGATGCACCCTCGCTCGAAACACTGGCACCTCATTGACTATGTCATCGTCAGGAGGAGTGACAGACAAGACGTTCGAGTGACAAAATCCATGTGTGGTGCCGAATGTTGGACAGACCATCGTCTCATTGTCTCGAAAATGAACATCCACATCAGGCCACCACGGCGTCCTCAAGGGGCGAAAATGCAAACAAAGCTAAATGTCACCCGCCTAAACAGCAAGAAAATGCAGCAGTCGTTTGAAAATATGCTGGAAGACCGCCTCAAGCCCAATGCTGAAGCTAAACAGGATACAGAAACAGAATGGAGAGCCCTAAAGGACACAATTTACAACACTGCTATGGAAATCCTGGGTCCAGCCCCCCGAAAGCATAAAGACTGGTTTGATGAAAATTCCGAAGACATCAACCAATTACTGGCCGAGAAACATCTTCTCCTCAAGGCACATTTGAATGACCCAAAGTCAACATCAAAAAAAGATGCTTTCAAGAACATTCAGAGAGTAGTGCAGCAGAAACTTCGGCACATGCGGGACTCCTGGCTGAGCAGCAAAGCTGATGAAATTCAGGGCTTTGCTGACAGACATGATATGAAAAACTTCTACGACTCACTGAAAGCGGTCTATGGTCCTTCATCACCAGGCATAGTTCCCCTCCTCAGTGCAGACGGGGGAACATTGGTCACCGATAAGAAAGAAATCCTCCAACGCTGGGCAGAGCATTTCAGCAAAATCTTAAATGCAACTTCCTTCTTCGATGATGAAACCATCAACTGCCTTCCTCAAGTTCCCACCAATGAGACACTTGGTGACCTGCCAACCATAGTGGAAATAAACAAAGCCATCCAGCAACTCTCCAGCGGCAAGGCGCCTGGTCCTGACTCCATCCCAGCAGAGATATACAAGGCAGGTGGGCCGGTCCTAACAGAGCAGCTTCACCAAGTCTTCACAAACATATGGATGAACGAGACCATGCCACAAGATTTTAAGGATGCGTCAATAGTACACCTTTACAAACGTAAAGGAAACCGCCAATCCTGTGACAACCACCGAGGCATCTCCTTGCTTTCAATTGCAGGGAAGATACTCGCCAGAATTCTTCTCAATCGCCTCACAGCCCATCTCGATCAAGGTCTTCTTCCTGAGAGTCAATGTGGCTTCAGAAAAGAACGTGGAACTGTTGACATGATTTTCGCTGCAAGGCAGCTGCAAGAGAAATGTCAGGAACAGAACTGCGAAATGTTCTCCACTTTCATTGACCTTACCAAGGCGTTTGATACAGTCAGCAGAGATGGATTGTGGAAGATTATGGCAAAATATGGCTGTCCACGAAAGTTTGTCCAAATAGTGCGGCTATTTCATGACGGCATGCAGGCAAGAGTACAGGAAAATGGTGAACTGTCTGAACCCTTTCCTGTCACCAATGGAGTGAAGCAAGGATGTGTCCTGGCACCAACACTGTTCAGCCTCATGTTTTCAGCCATGCTGATGAATGCCTTCGAGAACGACGACATTGGAACAGACATCAACTACCGTATGGATGGAAAGTTATTCAATCTCAGAAGGCTGAAAGCTAAAACCAAAATTGACAGCGGCACCGTCAGAGAGCTCCTGTTTGCTGATGATTGCGCTCTATACGCCAACTCAGAGGCGAACATGCAACATAATGTTTCAGCTTTCTCACATGCCTGTGCCAAATTTGGGCTCAATATCAACTTGGAGAAGACTGTAGTTATGTACCAGCCAGCTCCAGGGAATAATCACACTGTGCCAAATATCAAAGTGAATGATCATAGACTAAGTGTTGTGGACAAATTCACCTATCTTGGCAGCACTGTGTCACAAGCTACCACAATCGATGACGAAGTGAATGCAAGAATCTCCAAGGCCAGTGCAGCCTTTGGCAGACTGTACAAGAATGTATGGGACAGAACTGGAATAAGCCTGCAAACAAGGCTAAAAGTCTACAAAGCAGTTGTATTATCCACACTGCTATATGCTTGTGAAACCTGGACTGTTTATCAGCGACACGCTAGGAAATTAAACCACTTCCACACAGTCTGCCTAAGGAAGCTACTGAAGATTAAATGGCAAGACAAGATTCCAGACACTGAAGTCCTAGAAAGAGCATCCATGCCCAGTATCCACACTCTACTGATGAAGAATCAGATTCGCTGGGCTGGTCACTTGACCCGCATGCCAGATCACAGGCTCCCTAAACGAATTTTCTACAGCGAACTGCGTTGTGGTAAACGCTCCCAAGGTGGCCAGAGGAAACGTTTTAAAGACACTCTGAAAATTTCACTGAATGCTTTTGGAATTCATCATGACACCTGGGAGGCTGCAGCCAGAGACCGAAATTCGTGGCGTGCATCATTGCGCAAAGGTGCAGTCATATGTGAGGCAACCAGGACTGCAAGAGCTGTGAAGAAAAGGCAGGACAGAAAAACCACTGCAGGAAATCCTCCTCCAGAGACGTCAAGCATTCTTTGCCCACATTGTCAAAGAACATTTCGAGCCAAAATAGGCCTTATCAGCCATCTTAGAACCCACGGCTCCACACCTTCAACCCCACTGGATGAAATGAATGGTCATCATCATTCTTGATGGACAAACAAACAACAATAGGGACATATTTTACTTTAAAGCATTTTGTTGCCATCAGTCTTCTTCTTAACATATTAATTATTCTTATAAAAATGTTGGGCTGGTTCATCTGTATTATTGTTTATTGTCATTCCGTGCTGTTGGCAGGCAATGTGGAGAATTTCAAGGACACATTTGCTGATAGTGACACCAGCATTGGAGCTATTTCTCTGGCATTTTACAGTGGGTTTTGGGCATTTGGTGGTTGGTAAGTTTTACCACATTCATAGACTAACTTAAACTCTACTGATACAAACTGAAGTGTTAGGTGATGTACACATTACAGCTGCTACTACAACTACCACTACTGCTACACTCTTGCTACTACTATAACTACTATTACAACTACTACTACTATTACTACTAGTAATTACTACCATTAACTAAAAGTTAGTTGCATATCTTTTTTAGGTCGTGGCAGTCAACCTGTGTTTTGTGTGTGTGGCTTTTTGTGATTTCTTGTCAAGTTTATGTTCAGTAGTTTGCCATTGCTTTCTGAACGATTGGGGCACTCATGGAAACCAACACAAGGCGGTCTGTTTCCAAATCACCCACAGCTGTGTTTCAAAAGCGGTATGTGGGATTGCAAATTACTTTTTAACCCCTCATCATAGCACTGGCTCTATGACTACTAATTTTGGCTCCTAGTTACTTCTGTTACTACCACCACTACTATTACTGTTACTACTGAGACTTGTCTTAAACATCATTGTCTACTATTCATTACAATTACTGTGAGGGCAAGTCAATAAGTAAGTCACACAGTTCTGTGGGATGGCAGGTAAATGTAGTTGGTGTTTGCTACAGGTGTCATTAGATGACAGCAATATCAAACTTTATATTCCCGTTCGTCAGGTGGCACGAGGTGTCTCATGCGCATGTGCAGCGCATAAACAAAATGGTGACTGTACTTATGGAGTGTACAACCAAAGAGCAACGTGCTGTTGTGCGGTTTTTATGGGAAAAAGGACTGCCTGCAAAGGACATTCATAAGGAAATGCTTCCTGTTTATGCTGACAAATATTTGTCCCATAAAGCGGTGCATAGCTGGGTAGAAAAATTTTCTCAAAGACGCTCTAAAATTGTTGATGAAATCCGATCTGGTCGTCCTATTGAGATTGCAACGGAAGCATCCATGCAGAGCGTGGAGGAGATGATTAGAGACGACAGGCGAGTAACGATAGACTCTGTAGCATCTGCAATCTAGTTTGGCATACAGCATAATGCATGATCAATTGACATTTCGCGAATGACGCCAAAGTTGAATGTGGAGTGAAAGCGTGCTTTAGAAAACAGAGTACGCAGTTCTATGCAGCCGGTTTGGGAGGACTGATAAAATGATGGGATAAGTGCATCAATGTTGGTGGAAATTATGTTGAGAGATAAAGGGACAATGTATGTATAAAAATAAACTGGTTTCAAGTTGTTATCATGTTTAGTTATTTTTCTACAGCAATTTGTGACTTACTTATTGACTTTCCTCGTACTGCAAGTAACTGCTGCTGCAACATTACTACTACTACTACTACTACTACTACTACTACTACTACTACTACTACTACTACTACTACTACTACTACTACTACTACTACTACTACTACTACTACTACTACTACTACTGTCTACAGAATGTGATATCTTTTGAATTTTGTTTTTGTGTGAAAAGTTGAATGCCTGTTTTCTCTCTCTCTCTCTCTCTCTCTCTCTCTCTCTCTCTCTCTCTCTCTCTCTCTCTCTCTCTCTCTCTCTCTCTCTCTCTCTCTCTCTCTCTCTCTCTCTCTCTCTCTCTCTCTCTCTCTCTCTGTGTGTGTGCGCGTGCATGCGTGTGTGTGCGTGCGCGTGCATGTGTGTGTGCGAGTGCACACACAGACATGTAACTGAATACACGCACACAGAAAATACAGCTTATGCCCTTGAAAAAGTCAAAATTACCCTGGCATCACATACCCATTATGTCTTAAGATAAAAACAGTCTTGTAACAAGAACCAGCTGTGGGTATGTGTAGTGCTAGGATCATCACATTTTGTAGGTCTGAGTGCACGGGGGTCAGTCTTGCCCTCTTGTAGCGAATGTCGAGAGCTGGTATGACTGCACTGATGTTACAGTATACCTTATTAGTATGTAAATAGATTATACTTTATTTTATATTTTACTTTGTTTTACTAAAACTTACTTTGTAGACCTATTGTAAGATAATTACTTCTGACTGCTGGCCAAGCTGTGTGTAACTAGTATTTTCACTTTCAAACAGGAGTTACCTCAACTACTTAACAGATGAAGTTATAAACCCTCACAGGTGAGTTAATCATCTGGTCATCTTAACTGTTTGGGATGTCTGTACATTCTTGATACTGTAATATCATTTGTGAATTCTTGAGACCAACATCATTTGTTAACATCATTTGTGAATTTTTGACACCAGCACACATGATGGTGAATTCTGAATACTGTAACACCATTTGTGCATTCTTGACACTATGCCTCGATACCAGACAATAAATGCCTGTTTAAACATAATTTGGACCTAACAAAAATAATCGCAGTGAATGTAGATTTATGAACCTGAATACAGCATTTAAAAGTGTGTGAATTATTCAAATAAATGAATGGACCTAATCTCCACAGAAATCTACCTCTGGGCATTATGATATCAATCACAACCATCACCCTGATCTATATCCTGGCAAATATTGCCTACTTTGCTGTGCTGACTCCGATGGAGCTACTGCAGTCATCAGCTGTCGCAGTAGTAAGTACAATCATGATTATCTGCAATCTTGTCTGTGAACTTAAAAACATGTTTGGTTAGTGTGCTTTAACAGTTCTTACAGAATTAGGTTTTTGTGATATCTGAGATGAACAAACTTTAGTTAACTCTTTTGTTCTTAGACAGCTGTTTTGTTAACCACTCGTCTGAAGAATAGAAATCAACTTTCTGTAACTTTCAGCATTCTCCAGCACTCATCTCATGTTTTTATATCTTAATAGTTTTAAAGTTATTGAGGATTTTGATATTTTGTAATATTTCTCACCATTTCTTATTAAGACGAGGACAGTATAACATTGAAAACTAATTTTCAGTTCTATATTTTACTTAACTGTGCAAAAGATATGTATTTGTGTGTGTATGTGTTTTCTTTTATAAATAAGCTAACAAGTTATGTGTGTTATTAATTTACAATGTACTTGTATATTTTCAGACATTTCTAGAGAGAACAGTGCGTCTCATGTCATACGTCGTTCCGTCCCTTATTGCTGTGTCCGTCATTGGAGGGATTAATGGCTCAGTCTTATCAATGTCAAGGTTAGATTTACTCAGATGCCATCCTTTAGTTTTGTTTGTGCTGCATTGCATTTTATAAGCAGGGGATGAATGAAATTGGCTTGTTAGTTTGAGACTTCTGCAAAAAAATCGATATACATGAAAATCGTTACAGAGAAGTTTCTGTAGATGTTTCATGAGTGTTTCTTTAGCACTATCTGACACAAAGCAATTGAGAAGTAGATTTGTATGGTTTTATTTTTCAGTAAACTTTAACATGTCTTGGCCCTAAAATCAGCAATAGTGGAGACTATTGAACAGAAGTTAGATGTATATTGGCCATAGCAATGAAGTGGTTAAACTGTATTAAGGATTTATGACATAATGCCAGCAAATAAGTTAGAGTTAGATGTTTAAGAACATGCATCTTTCCTCTAGCAACTTATAGATGTACCATTGTGCAATCACTAAAGAAGAAAATCATGGCTTTTGAGCCTAAATGTTATGAAAAGGTTCTTTTAATATCATGGGGCAAGTAGAAGAAAAATACAGGCATCCTACAAGATGTAAACAAAGAAGACAACAGGTTCATTAACAGCGTCATGTTTCAAAAGCAAAAATACCTTGTCCATATTAAAGGTTATATCGAGGTCAGCTTGGCAGAATTGTTCAGACTGCTTGCTCTTGAATGTCCGGTGTGCTGATGCCCAGGGAGTTGGTTCAACCCCTATACTGATCAGTTCTCTCTTGCCCCTTGATATGATACAAAGTTATGGTTTGTATAGGCAACCTTGCTGCCTTATTGTTCAGATTACTATAGATTTACTGTATACAGGTATGATGTCACTAACTTCAGTGCAGAAGTTGTTGGTTTCCCTTTTTTCAGTTTATTCAAGTCTAGTGAACATATCTTGTTTTTAGTTCTCTTGTTTTCTTGTTCTGTAGCTGTTAAATTATTAGAAGTATTGAATCATTTGTTGATTGTATTTCCAGATTATTCTATGTGGCCGCGAAAAATAATCATTTACCTGCAATCATCTCCATGATTCAAGTGAAAAACTGTACTCCGTCTCCGTCTTTGATTGCCATGGTAAGTCTCCTGTGTAACTTTTATGCCTGGTTGTTTTGCGTTTAATGTCAGTTGCTGTTTTTACAGTTTTGTCTAATTTAACTCTGTGGTTATATAGTCATCTCTTCCTCTCTCTATCTCTCTTTATCCTATTTGTGGACAGAGAGATAGAGGAAGACAGCGAAAGAAGAGCCTTGACAGTTTTGTGTCATGACACAGGAGACAACACATGAGTTAATCAATGCCGTTGAAGATCACAGTTTGTGGAGAAGTATAATTGTTCACACCAGCCAGCAAGGCACTTGATGATGATAATTTACTCAATATGTCTCGGGGTATGATAGAAAAGAGCCCTTTACATTCTCACTTTTCTTTGGATGGTGAGGACTGTCTGTGTTGTCTGTGCCTTCCTTGAAAGCTGAACATCTTACATGACACTATTCTGTGGGGGTTTGAGAGGGTGATAGAGATATGGAGAGGAAGGGAGGAAGAGAAAGTGGGGAATGTTGATGGCTTTGTACTTGTATAGCTGGCAACTTCATAAAACAAACTGCAGTTGTAAAGCTACCAAGTGCATTGGTAGAACGGTTCCAGCGTGAGCCAGAAGATACTGATGAGATTCCAAGGATATAAAGGGACGGGGATAAGACTGATGCAACCACCCAGTCATGCTTGTGAAATGTCAGAAAAGCCTCACAAAAAATTTAGATCTTTATGATAATGTTAGGTTAAGAAATTGCCTTGCATTGGTTTAAAGAACCAACAACACAGGTCAGCATGGTTGAATGGGTAAGAACACATGTTCTTAAACATCCATTGTGCTGATGCCGAGGTAAGCTGTTCAACCCCTACACTGGACAGCTGGACTAAAATGTTGACCTGTTGTCCTTGACTTGGGGACGTAAATTACAAGTACCTCTGAAGTCAGAGTGGGTTTGTCTTATGGCGAGGGACACTGTTAATAGGGGAAGCTAATCCACATGCAAAATTCAGTCCATCACTACTATAAAAATAGTGTGTATGAACTACGCTTGAGTTCAAAGCGAGCGAGTGGAAAAAAAACAAAAACCAACAACTTGATAACTTTACCTAGAAACAACTATGCACCTTGTTGTATTTAAGGGACATATGTGGCGACAGGGTTACAGACGCAATTTGTAACCCCGCATACTGCGTTTGAAACAGCTGCGGGCGGTTTAGCAGTAGACTGCCTTGAGTTGGTATTCATACAATGGTATGAGTGCAGGAAGTTCAGAAAGCAATGGCAAACTTCTGAACATAAACTTGCCAAGAAATCACAAGCAGCCAAAAGATGCCGGGGTTGACTGCAACATCCTGTAAATGATATGCAACTAACTTAACTTATGTACATTTGACCTTGTTGAATAATCTTCACATTTCTTTGTCTTAACCCTTTACAGGGCAGACGCTTGTCCGTTTTTTAGCCCTGAACAGGCAAGATTTTTTCAGGTTCAGTAAAATTTCAGGTTACGTTAGTAAAAACATCACAAATAAGGTGTTAGTCAACCGATTTTAGTTAAATAAACAACATAATGAAGGGAAAAGCATGCAGAATATGTTACTCACGTGATTGTTGTCGGTAATCCATATATGAACACAAATATTTACGAAATACAGCATGTTGTTTGTGATTTTCCGTCATCTATACAACAATTTACAAACACATTTTCAGAATCATAATCACTTTCTTTAAAGTCCGACTCAGACTGCTAATGCAAAGTAACGCTTTTCACTGATATCTAGCTGCGATTAATAGTCAACTTCGTGCCCTTTAATGTCACTTAAATTGAACCTAGCGAAATCTCAGCTATCATTTGAAGAATCGCCGAAATCCATTTTGAAAAATTAAGCATAAACATCCCAAAAACTATCAAAAAAGTCCGTAAAAGTCCGTTCAAAGCCGTCGGAAGTGTCAGAAAGCCGAGAGATCGCGTTTTTATAATGCATCATAGTATCGGACGTAATCGGCCGATCTGCTCATTTAAGCGACCGGCCGCAAATGGACGTTTTGCCTTGTAAAGGGGTAAGTTTGTTAGCGGTTATTGTTTTCATTTGTGCATATTTTACTAATGTGAAAGGATTCTCATATGCCCCGTTTATCTGCTGACGCATGTATTATTTTGTCCACAGCTTGTTCTGGTCGTCGCTATGCAGTGCTTGGGAAATATCTTCTTTCTCATTGAGATGCTCGGTTTCACTTTATCCATTCTTCTCGCCACTGTGTTCGCAGGCCAGGTGTTCCTGAGGTATTCTGAGCCGGATCTGGTGAGGCCTATTAAGGTAAGGAAATAGAAAAAGGAGGGGGGAGGAAGTGTGATGGGGAGGGAGGCGAAGAGTGATAAAGTGAGGGAGGAAGGGGGAGGGTGATGAAAGAAAGATGGGAGGTAGAGATCGTGTGTACTGGCAGGTGTGATGAGAGAGGGAGAGTGTGATTAAAGAAGGATGGAAGGAAGGAAAAGATAGTGTTTGAATTGAGGAGAGTTTGTCATGAGAGAGAAAGATAGAGTGAGTGACCTGACAAAGTGTGATAAGAGAGGGAGGGAATGTGTCATGGGAGAGGGAAAGTAAGATGGGAGGTGAGAGAGGGAAAGCATGTAATGGGATGGGGGGATGGAGACATGCATACAGGATAGGAAAAAATGAACAGTGGAGGGAGAGAGAAAGGCAGAGGGGGTGGGGGGGGGGGAAGAGATAGATCGATAGTGTTGGAGGGTCTTTGTTCTTGAGAAACTAGCATTCATAAAAAACAGAGGTTATAAGGCTGTGATGGTGAAGATATGCTCTGGAGTGAACCAGCATATCATGATAAGATTCCTAAGAATTGAATGGCAAAAATAGACAAGAATGTAGTGCACAACAAAATTACTGCAATAAAAGGCCTGATGAGATCCAAAATGCTGGACAAGGAATTGTGCAGTATATTACTTGTGGCTTCTTTGTTTACATCCATGAAAAGAGTTAAGATAAATTCACTCTTTACTTCACGAGGACATATGCATATGCACTCTTTCTTCTGTCCATCAGTTCTTTCTTTTTGTAATGCTTGATTTTGTGAGGAAGTTGTTCTCTAGTTCAATTGCAGAAGTGATGCTGGGAGCTTGCAGTTAACTGTTTTACTCTAATGCTTGTTTCTTTTCGATGCCTGTTATATCACATAAAGGTATCTATTTTGATGCTGCTGTGAATCCCTTACAGCGGGTTTAAATGCTAGTGTTTGTTGCCATTCATCATCATTTGCATATTCTTCTTCTGCTTTCATCCGGAGTGTTTTTTGAGATGTAATTGCGCTGTGCCAAGTTTATTTGCGCCCTTAGGCCGATACATCCGACTCCTGCGGGATTAGCATATTCATCACCCATGACAACTACCGTCATGTTACAGGTCCATTAAGATCACTGCATTAAACATGGCTCGCTGAGAAGATTCTCAACTCATCTAAATGCATTTAATATCTATGGCTGTTTGAATTTTGTGGCTGGTTGTTCATGGTTGGTTGGATTTTGTGGGAAGGAATGGCAGTGGGGAAGGAGACTGGTCACCCACCTCATATCGTGGCCTAGAATATTTGAAAGCTAAACACTTTACAACCCAACAGCAGCATATATTATGGGGGTACATTTACCTTTTTATTGTTGTTTGTTGATTAGAGAGTGGGGTGGGGGGGGGGCGCTGAGTGGTCTCGAGGTATGGTGTTCACCTTGAGTGCTGGAGGTCCTGGGTTCAAGCCCCTGTGAGGGCTGGGATTTTGTCACTTGGACTTCTAGCAACAAAATTTCCCCCGATCTCTGGGTAGTGAGTTCGTATGCCCGTGTGTATTGTTGCGCATGTTAAAAAAATCCCTTGGCAGTTGGAAATAGAAAAAGAGTAGCCTAACGGCGCTGCCCGGGCAAAAATTTAAAGTTTAAAATCTACCCAAACTATTTCAGAAGCACTTATGGGTTACACCCGTGTGCCGTGATGTTGATCCGTCGACTAAACTAAACTGATTAGAGTATGCTTAGACATACATACATATAAACCCACTCATCCACATTGTGTACATGTTTATGTACATTTTTAATTACCCAGCTCCCGTGGATCCTGCCAGCCTTCCTCTGCTGTGTGTGCACAGCCCTGATGGTGATCACAGTCTATCAGAAGCCATGGGAGAGCAGTATTGCACTAGTGATATTGGTTGCTGGAGTGCCTGCGTACATACTGGGCACAAAGTGGCGGAAACCACACAGTGTGCAGTCATTTATTGGTGAGTTCCTCTCTGTTCTAACATTTAACTTATCATCATCATGTACCTTGCAAAGTGACGTATGTGTTCGCGCCTCTCCACATATCTGCCACTGTCTTAGACCATCGCGCCTCTCCACATATCTGCCACTGTCTTAGACCATCGCGCCTCTCCACATATCTGCCACTGTTTTAGACCATCCATCGGGTACCTTTTCTCTGTATGCCCCTTCTGCCGCTGATTATTTGAGTTATGACAAAGTTCTCAAATGCCTCTCTTCTCATATGACCAAAGAATGCTGCTGCTTTCTTATAGTTATGTGTAATGTTCTACTTTCATTGGCCACTTCCAGGCAATCGCTGCTAGTTTACTCCGGCTATCCAGGGTATTCGCAACATCCGACCCAGAAACATCTCTGCTGCCTCCAAGCTGCTCCTAATTTTTCATATTCTCAGATTCACTGTCATACAGGTTCCCTAGAGATTCACTAGAACAGGTTCCATGCAACATTTCAGTAGGGCCTGTCTGCCATTGAGTCAAAGTTATTTATTACATAAGATACTGAAATGCAGTTTTGGCTTGGCCTTTTCTGCTCTTTATCTTGGTCATGCTTCTTCCATCTTGAATGATGTTTCCCCTGAATATTTGAATTTATTGACTATGTTTTCCCTTCTATTTGTAATATCAGATTTTGGGATCTTCTTTCTTTGATGTAACCGTTGTTTTTGTTTCCTTGACATTGCACTTATTACTCCAGTGTCCAACAGTTGTTGTAGATCCTTTTGTTTTAGCTATCAATACTGTGTCATCTGTAAAATGCGTATTGTGAATATTATGACCTGTAACTTGTGTTCATGATCTATCTTTGTCTCTCTCATTATTATGCCACTATAGAGAGAAAAGAGATCTAATGATAAAACACATCCTTGTCTTACGCCTTGCTGTATCTGTTCTTAGCTAGCCACTTTAGTTTGCATTTTAATCGCTGCTGCTTGTTTCCAGTAAATATTCTATATTATTCTGAGATATTTCCCGTCACTTTTAACATTCTCTAACGTTTTGATCATTTCATCATTAACTACGCCTGGTGTAATCTATAAAACACAAATGTAGGTCTTTCTGTGTCTCAATTAATCTTTCTGTTAGTGCTTGGAATGTGTGTGTTGTATTATATGTTGCCTTTCCTTCCACAAATCAATACTCTTAAAAAAGTCTTAAAAGTCAAAGAGGATCGACGTCATTGCCCCAGGTTTTATCCTATATGGCTCAGTCTCTTTTGGCAGGATGACCCGTCGAAAGCATCGCACAAAGCACAAACTCCATAGCTCCGGTGACGACCCCCAGGAGTCTCCGAGAAAAATGCACCTGTGAACCGAAAAACATAGCCCAGAATCGAACCCCCAACCCTCGGAGCGTGAAACAGACGGCTTGGCCACTTCACCAAGGAGACTCCCAAAATCAATGCTCTGGACTTCGTTAATTTCTTTATGTTCCTGCTTGCTCTGCTCATTATAATTCTAGATAATAGTTTGATGACATGGTTTATGAGATAATTGTACAAAAACACTTCACATTCAATTGCTCCTGGTCTCTTAGGTAAAGCTATAAATATAGATTTCAGCATATCACTAGGTATGTATCCACTGTTGTAAATATCATTCAACATTAGAGTTAATATTTCTATTTAAAAATCTCCCACTAAAATTCCTCTGCTGTGATTTAATCTGGCAGAGATGTTTTCCCATTCTTCATATATTTGATAGCATCAGTGAGTTCTTCATTATGTATAGGTGTCCGTACTAATTTACTTACTTACTTTATTTCTGCTCTTTTTACGTTATATAACTGTCTTAAGTGTTCACATCATCTCTTTATCACTGCATTGTGCATTGTCTTCCAATAATACTTTACCTGTTAAACTTAGAATACTTAACTCGTTAAATCAGTACAGCTGTGTGGATCAGAAACATGGGAAATGGCTGACAGAGTTAGTAATAAACTACAAACATTCATTAATTGGTGTCAGGGCATACTATGTTGGTATGATGTGGTCGGCAATGTAGAGCTCACGGAATGAAAGAAACAAATCCCACTGAATCAAGATGTGTTGAGGAAAAGACACTGAAGCTAGGACACACATGAAGAAAATCCTTCTTCTGGAACCAACTGGACAAAAAATAAATAGGGGGAGACCTAAAACATGCAGAAATAGAGACAAGTGAGCCGGTCTCCGTAGTGAAGGGTTTTACGGACATGATTCATAATCCTGTATACCCGGGCTCGAAACACAGCGGTGCTGGTTTTTTCAAAAAAAGGTATAGGAGCCGGTCGTTCAGAAAGCACTGGCAAACTACTGAACGCAAAACTTGCCCAGGAATCACGAACAGCCAAAATGCTGGGGTTGACTGCTACGTCCTGTGAAGGACATGCAACTAAATTTAAGAATTAAGATCTAGGGAGGATATGGAAGGATCTGCAAGTGACTGCAAAAGGAAAGGAGGACCTGGTGAAAGAGGGTATATGTCCTATTGCTGTAGAGTTGAGTCAACAAATTTTGTTTTGGGCGCTTGCTTGCTTTTGAACTCAAGCGTAGTCCATACAGACTACTTCCATGGATTAGCTTTTACCTATTAACAGTGTCCCTCACCATCAGGCGAACCCACTCCAACTTCAGAGGTGCTTGTAATTAACGTCCCCAAGTCACGGAAGATAAGTCAACATTTTAGTCCAGCTGTCCGGTGTAGGGGTTGAACCTCTTACCTCGGCATCAGCACACCGGATGTTTAAGAGCACACGTTGTTATCCATTAGGCCATACTGACCTACAGTCAAGAAATGATATTAAGCACTTGGAACATTACCACACATGCTCTATTGGCAGGTGTGAGCAGAGTTGAGTTGAAGTCAAGAAATGATATTAAGCACTTGGAACATTACCACACATGCTCTATTGGCAGGTGTGAGCAGAGTTGAGTTAAAGTCAAGAAATGACATTAAGCACTTGGAACATTACCATACCTGCTCCATTGGCAGGTGTGAGCAGAGTTGAGTTGAAGTCAAGAAATGATATTAAGCACTTGGAACATTACCACACATGCTCTATTGGCAGGTGTGAGCAGAGTTGAGTTGAAGTCAAGAAATGACATTAAGCACTTGGAACATTACCATACCTGCTCCATTGGCAGGTGTGAGCAGAGTTGAGTTAAAGTCAAGAAATGATATTAAGCACTTGGAACATTACCACACATACTCCATTGGCAGGTGTGAGCAGAGTTGAGTTGAAGTCAAGAAATGACATTAAGCACTTGGAACATTACCACACATACTCCATTGGCAGGTGTGAGCAGAGTTGAGTTGAAGTCAAGAAATGATATTAAGCACTTGGAACATTACCATACATGCTCCATTGGCAGGTGTGAGCAGAGTTGAGTTGAAGTCAAGAAATGATATTAAGCACTTGGAACATTACCACACATGCTCCATTGGTAGGTGTGAGCAGAGTTGAGTTGAAGTCAAGAAATGATATTAAGCACTTGGGACATTCCTGTACATGCTCTATCCTCATCTTCAACAACCTGTGAAGAGTCCCAATAATGGTACCAGTTACAGTCTGATTATGTGTCCATCTGACCTTTCCTCGACAACTCAACTGCATTGGGAGGTAAAGGGCAGCAGAAAAAGTAAATAAATTACAAAGATAACTAGCTAAAGACATTCTCCAGCCTGAATAATATATAACATTTTCATTTCAGATGGTGTAACGATGTCACTACAGAAACTGCTGTTGGTGTCAGCATGCGACTAGCTGCGTTAGTTTGACAACGCTGAACTTAACTGCATAAATCATCATCATCTCTCTGGCTACCTGCCTCATGCTGCTAGCTGCTGTGACACATACAGGGTACAAGAGGAAATTCTAAACAAGACTGTAATGTACATCTACACTTTCAAGTTGAAGAGCTTATTTCATTTACTTGGAAAATGAAGAAATGTTATTTTATAGCCAAATTGGCATTCAGCTGGTGATGTGGCCAGTATTGTGTCGGCCACCTTTACTTCCCAGGACATCACTAGGTACTTATTTATACTGGGTTCACCTGGGAGCTCAGGTCAGTCTACAAGATCTGACTGCAACCCTTGACCATTGGGCTGGTGGGCACTGCACTAGCACGGCTCCCAACCTGACTACATTGTGGGTAAAATAGGGAGTTCTGATCTGTTCTGTTATATGTTGTTAGAAACCTGAAATGTCACATACACTGTTCAGATGTCACCACATTATAATTGTACAGTTTGGAATACTGTGTGCTCGTTATCAGCCAGTTATACTTGATGTGTTGGAAGGCAGGCTCACTAGAAGATGACAATGTTGCATTTGCGTGGACCATTTATCAAGAGGTGGACTGGAAGTGTGAAGCCTGTCAGAGTGTGATGTGAAGATATCATCATCATGTGCCATGCCCACGAGTGGGCTCTCATGGATCACCATAGATCTGGTTTCTTGGTGTTCTTGATCTATTCTGTTGTTATTCCTCCATGCCAGCATCTTAGGCTATCCAGTATCAATTTTTCTCGGTCACCCTCTTGATTTCTCCAGTTATCACAATGTTTTCCAGTGCCTCTCTTCTCATTACGTGACCAAAGATTATTGTTTGTCTCTTTCTTATAGTTATGTATACCATTTCATTAATTACTCTGGTAGTCCAAGATATTCACAACTCCCATTAACATCTCTGTTGCTTCTTAGCTATTACCAGTCTGTTCGCATTCCAAGATTTACTGTCGTGCATCAGAACTGGTTCTTTATAACACTTCAGTACTCTCTTCTGAGAATGGAGATGCTGGACAGAAAATGTTTGGAGACTCATTGTAGCTCACGATAACTGGATATGGCTCTGAATGATGGTGAAACATGCTGTGTATGTTTGCATAGTGCTCTGTATGATGATGACATGCTGTGTATGTTTGCTTAGTACAGGGTTTTGAATTGAGCAAAATTTCCAGCATACAAAACATCTTAGAATGGATTTATTCTCACATTCTCAATCAGCAGGGATTTTGGGGGGGGGGGGGGGGTGTTATTTTGTTTCTTTAAAGACATTGAGCAAAAAAAAAAAGTTTTTAAAAAAATGTGCATCTGTACCTGTAAAAAGTACAGTACCCCAATGCCCGAATTTTCAGGATGTCATTGATAAACTTATGAACAAACTTGAAATGATCGAACAAGCAATGTAAATCCTCCTCCCCTAAACTGATTGTGCACCAAGCTCAGAAATTTATTATTTTATCTATTAGCAAAATAAACTGTATAGTTTAGTTGGATCTATAAACTTTGTGGATTAAATTTGTATAGAAAATATGAAAGATGGAGAAGAAATATGAAGAGGTAATAGTCACACTGTTGATACATTACTCAAGAAGATGTTGGATAGGAATTATGGAATCACTTTAGGTCACTGAATAGTGAGTGTTGGTGTAACAGTTAGGATGTTGCACTGACTATGGCATGACTGTTGTCAGGTAATCGTTCGATGTCAGGTCTCTGTGCTTGCTATGGGAGGGACTGGTAACTTATTCCTCCATGCAATCAGGCTTACAAAATGTGATTAGTCCTAACACTTCACATTCCCATAGCAGGGTCCTGTTGGGGAGCATGTTTGTTTGTTTATCCGCCTGTTAACGTAACATTGAAACATAAAGTGTTCATCTAGAACAGGGGTGTCAAACTCGATCGCTCAGCGGGCCAAAATTCAAACCACACATAAGGTTGCGGGCCGAACAGGATAAACATTCAGTAAGTCGAAAATTAAACCTTTTTTAAACATGAATATAAATTAAAACAGAAAAAAAAGTTTTCATAATAAAAAAATCATAGATGCCTCTTCAATTCTTCTACCTTCTGTAGCTTCTGCTCTGTATTCAGGCTGTTTAACTTGTCTTGATGTTTAGTCTCATAGTGCCATCGCAGATTATATTCTTTGATCACAGCCACATTATCTCCACAAATTAGACACAAAGGTTTACAGCCAATATCAGTAAACATATATTCAGCCTCTCAGCGGCTTTGAAAGGCATTGTTTTCAGAATCAACTTTTCTCTTGGTCATTTTAAAGGCTAGCTTTGATTTAAAAAAAGATTATGCATCTACTGACAGACGTTTGTTACCAGGTTAGCTGTAGTGGGAAAAGGTGGTGCAATATCCGGGCACCCGGGAAGGTTAACCCGGTCAACAAATGCCTGCAGAAGTCGGATGTTTCGGTCTAACGGCGCAAGAACGCAGCTCTGCTGTAAACAGGCATAACACAATAACTTCCGGAAAAAAAAACTCCGGATGAACGCAGAAGAAGAATATCCGGGCACTTCACTACTTTCACTTCTTATGCGCCAATCCAAAACGAGCAACTGAACGTTACTATGTCACTGTAATGACGAACATTGACTCACTACACAACTTTTATTTTCGCTTATGCTGATCGAAGCGAGAACGCTCTCAGGTAGCCTATCATTCGGCAAGGCTGCTAATTAGGGAATTTGATTTGCACTTTATATAGTGGCCATTAAAAATATTTTTGCCTAAAATTCTCTCTCAGACCGAATATATTTGTACATTGGTTGAGACCTCTCTGGCCTGATATGATTGTACGCCAGGTCTGATGTGGCCCGCGGGCCTTGAGTTTGACACATGTGATCTAGAAATTATGATAAAAATAAAACAGGAAATTATTGCCAAGCATTTTGTACTCCATGTTTTATTTACTGCGAACCTACCATGTGTTGGATGAAATGACACTTGCTGTGTTAAATTGACATTAGAAAACTCTCAAAATGATGCACGGGCATATATACTATATCCCAAAAATGTGTGATCTGAAAGACCACAAAATGTTCAAATTATATGTTCCTGTGAATGTATATTTCTATTTGTTATTTATAACACATCGATAATGATGTGTAGCTATTATGCTATTTCCAGGGAATTTTGCTATCAAGCATTCTCATACACACTTTTCCTCATATTAACGGGTATCAGGGCAGATGCTTTAATGTAGCTGACAGGGGGATATGCTGGTAACGGCATGAGCTTGGTTGGGCTAGGGTTCCATACTTGCGACCATCGCCCGCTAGCAGAGGCAAAGACGGCCACCAATTCCTCCATTACACTCCAGCCTACAAAATGTCATGGCTCTGTCACATCACAGACCTATCACAAGTTCCTGCTTTGGGTCATGGACACATTATTATTTTACCAGGTGTCTCACACTTACATACATACAATCACGGCTGATTTACTGAATGTACACATTTATTAGTATCGGGTTATGTTTCTCATGTTTCCATATTTAATTTATATGTATATTCTCAAATGTAGGCTACGCAGCATTAGCGTTTTCGCGCTGTGTATTTTAACAAAGATTGCTCACTGGAAAATCGACTGAGGGAGTGTGACTTTGTCCCCAGTGGATTAACACTGTCATTTCCGGTTTTCACAATATGTTCTAGTTATGTCTTCTCGTAATGTGACCAAAAAATGATAACTACCTCTTTCTGATGTTTGTGATAAGTTGTCTTTGCGACTTACCCTCTTTCAAAACATTTAGATTACTCATTTTGGCTGTACAGTCAATTTCCAGCATTCTCCTCTAAAACCAGATCTCTGAAGTTTCTAGAGATGTTTTGTACTTTTTTACAAATTGACCAGGAATCACAGCCATTTCTTAAAACTGGGTCAATGTAACATCCAAGACTTCATTTTCTAACTTCCGTGACATTGCATAAGATGTTTTTTCATCTGATAAAATGCAGTCTAGTCTTTGCTTATCCTATTCTGTTCTTTATCTCTCTGATGTATCTTCTGTCTGATATTATCCATATGCATAGATATTTGAATTTTTGCACTTGTCTCAAATTAACACCATTGACTAATTATACATTTAGATTGATCTGTGTCTTTGATATTACCATTACTTCTGTCTTCCTATTATTCAAGTTAAGGCACTTTTTAAACTTTCTACAAGCAGTCTATCGTTTCCTGTAATTCCTTCTGACTTTATTGCTACCAAGATGCTATTATAAGCACATCATAAGTCGCTTAAAAAGCGACTTAAAAAGAAGGAAAAAAACATTTAAAAAAAGGTTCAAATTTTTTTTTTTTTTAAAGCGACTTTTTATACAATGCCAAATAGGATAATTGTTAAACAAATTCCGCTACAACTGGACATTACACCTTTTAACTTATTCTTCAGTTTTAATATAAATCTGTGACATGTTTGACATTGTATTTATACACAACATTGTCACATATTTTTTATCATATATGTTTTGTAAACAGTTGCCAGGTTCCAGACTACACAGAGATAACTAAATATCAATCATTGGGAAACCCCTGAGGCCAATAATATATGAGAAATACATTCATAGTTATTGATTGGCATTTACAGGAAGTTCAGCGATTGATATTTTTGTGTACTATTTACATGCAGTGGAACCAAGCAACCACTCAAAAAGCAAAAAAAAAAAAAAAAAAAAGATTCTTGTCCATGCCTGTATGTGTTGGGCATATGGTGCTAACTGCATATTTGTTCTCCTGTAAATATTTGTAATATACTTGACCCACTAGAAATGTCCATTGTGTGTTTGCTGTGGGACCAATGCTTCATCTCATCTCGTTTCTCTTTTAGCTTGTGGTGTTGAGGTGAAGCATAAACAGCGTGTGAGTGCCCGTTTATGGGCTTCATATATATGATGATGATGATGATATATCAAGATTCCTAAGGACTTTGATAATGCCTCTATCGTTTTCATTTTTCATGGTTGGTCTCAACTTCTGGTTCCATTTGGTAATTGCTTGTTGTGGTACAATGTCAGTTGGTAGCCTGGTGATGTGACTGAACCATGCTTGGGTACTAACAATCTCTGGAATTTGTAGTACTCTTCGAAGAATGGCTGGTTGTGAATTCTGTCATTTCCTATAGTTTGGGTAGACCAGGTTAATGATATCTGTGAAGAGTTGTTGTTTGTACATGGCAAGTGTCTATCCTGGCCTGCCTGTCATTCAGTTCTTCTAATGTCTAATGCGTACCCTAATCTCTACTTCTTTCTTATACTTCTATAAATGTTGATAAATTTATTTCTCAAGTTCAAACTTTTTCCTTTCCTACAAATGTCTGTTAATTTGTTAGACATTTTTGTTTTATCATATTGAACACAAAATGAGTTTGTGTTGCATTATTGATCTAGTATAAATATAAATATGGCATGTGAAATGCTAGTCATTGGGAAACCCCTGAGGCCAATAATATATGAGAAATACATTCATAGTTATTGATTGGCATTTACAGGAAGTTCAGCGATTGATATTTTTGTGTACTATTTACATGCAGTGGAACCAAGCAACCACTCAAAAAGCAAAAAAAAAAAAAAAAAAAAAGATTCTTGTCCATGCCTGTATGTGTTGGGCATATGGTGCTAACTGCATATTTGTTCTCCTGTAAATATTTGTAATATACTTGACCCACTAGAAATGTCCATTGTGTGTTTGCTGTGGGACCAATGCTTCATCTCATCTCGTTTCTCTTTTAGCTTGTGGTGTTGAGGTGAAGCATAAACAGCGTGTGAGTGCCCGTTTATGGGCTTCATATATATGATGATGATGATGATATATCAAGATTCCTAAGGACTTTGATAATGCCTCTATCGTTTTCATTTTTCATGGTTGGTCTCAACTTCTGGTTCCATTTGGTAATTGCTTGTTGTGGTACAATGTCAGTTGGTAGCCTGGTGATGTGACTGAACCATGCTTGGGTACTAACAATCTCTGGAATTTGTAGTACTCTTCGAAGAATGGCTGGTTGTGAATTCTGTCATTTCCTATAGTTTGGGTAGACCAGGTTAATGATATCTGTGAAGAGTTGTTGTTTGTACATGGCAAGTGTCTATCCTGGCCTGCCTGTCATTCAGTTCTTCTAATGTCTAATGCGTACCCTAATCTCTACTTCTTTCTTATACTTCTATAAATGTTGATAAATTTATTTCTCAAGTTCAAACTTTTTCCTTTCCTACAAATGTCTGTTAATTTGTTAGACATTTTTGTTTTATCATATTGAACACAAAATGAGTTTGTGTTGCATTATTGATCTAGTATAAATATAAATATGGCATGTGAAATGCTAGTATCAGGGTAATGTGTGCATGTATGCTACCTGTGTATGTGGAATCTCAGTCCACTGAACTGTCAGACTGATACCCGTTCCCACACCTTGAGCTGTGTTGGCTATATGTTGCTAATACTATTTTTGTATAGACCAATCAGCATTAAGTGGGTCATGTTGTCAGCGTCACACCGGCTACATTTACTGTCCAAATTTTTCTTGGTTTCCATATTTTAGCTTGGGGTGACCTAGGAGTCCTGGTTCATTAAAAAAAATCTTTTGTGGGGATTCCAACATGTAACCCCCGGGCAGACAGGCTCGCATGCGCACAGGCAGACGGGTGTTCAGGCAGGCTTGCTCTTGCCACGTATCTATAGCAGCTTCAACTTCATAGCAGACGGGGCACTCTCATACGTGCCCCGTCCACATCTTCAGCTGTTTGACAGAATCTTTGACTTCATTGTAACTGAGATGCGCAGACTTCATATTTATAAACAGCTGACTGCAGAAATGCATGTCTTTATTTATCAGTAGCAAGTGTTTCTCATATTTCTCTCCAACATAACAATGTTTACAGAATAGGTTTATTGATGATATTGCTTTGTCATATTACATTGCCATACTTTGTGTAGGTACATTCATTGACATGATGTCTTGTGTGGGTGACTATTGTCATGGAAGATGCATTGTATGAATAAGTACGTGGTTTTAAACTTTGTTTTTCTGAACTATGTTAGGTTCACTTTTGAAGCAATTCTTTTCCCCCGTATATTCTTGATTGATTTGTGTTTCTTCCCTTTCTCATTGGGTGTCCCCCTCCTCTTGTTTCTTTCCCTTTCTCTCTTGTTTCTTTCCCTTTCTCATATATCTCTAATGTAAGTCAGTTACAGTGCATTTGAATTAATGTTTATTTCAAGAGTGTACACATTCTAATCCACACATTTTATTTAGTTTGTTTTGGAGGTGTGAGTTTCACATATTACCTATTGTAGCTACACAAATTGTGCACATATTTGCTGTGTTGTACTGTTTTATGGTGATGCTGGTGTTTTTGTGTATAAAGCTTTGGATGTGGTTAAAATGCATGTCTGGTTGCTGTATTTTTGCTTCTTTCAATTGCTGCTCTGTATAAACCTATAATAGTCTACTGTAGTTATTTTAGCATTACTGAATCTTGTACATTTGATGCCATACAATCAAAATGTGAGTTTACTGTGGTTGAGACAATGATCATGTTTTTTTCAGATTGCACATACAGTTTTCCTTTCATTGCCCATGTTTGTACAGGTATCTTTTCTCCTTCCACAGTTTTATTTTCATTGATCTTTTGAATTGTTAATGCCATCATGTGATATTGTGCATTTCTGAATATTTTATTTGTTGAGTTGACAGGCTCTGCTGTACTGATAATACTAGTGCATTGACAGACCAGCCAATGATTATACTCCTTTCCTTTGTTGCCAGGGACCTCATCGTGTTCTTGTATGAGAATCTCATTGCAGCACTGTTGGTGGATTGTATTAATTTACTTTGTTTATACCTGTCCCAGAGTACAAGCCGTCTAGTTAATGCATTTACTAATAAACACGTGTGACCTGTGGTAGTATAGTGCCAGTGGTATCGACAAGAACTACATCTCAGGCCTGGTGGTCCTAGGCTCACACCCCCATTGGGGTGTTATTATTTTGTCATTGCATAACTCCAGAGTTCATCATCACGTGCCCTGTCAGCAAGCAGAGGCATTCATGCATCTCCCCAGATTTCATTCTACGGTGTTCTGGATCAGTTCTATTGATGATATCCCTCCATGCCACCATCTCAGTCCATCCAGCTTCATCTCCCTCGAGCTGTCCCTGCCTCTTCCACCGCTGATCTGTCCTGTCATCCAGTGCATCTTTTCATGATGTGACCAAAGAAAGCTGTTAGTTATGTGGTTGAGATAGCTTCAAAAATGGTTATGGGTAATTTTCTGGCGAGTAATATTATATTAGCCACACCAGTCATCGAGTGTAGTTTGGTTACATAAATATGACTCTGTGGGACTGGAATCAAGGTCATTTGTCTTAGCTGATTTTACATTACATTTTGTTTTGTAAAAAGGATTTTTACATTTTACTCTCAGCACATTTTTGGTGGCCATGCCAGACTCAAAATCTAATTTCAGATTTATGACTGCCATTCTACCTGGGCACCTTGTCATGACATCCTGTACATGTAGGTGGTGTCTCGGGACAGTTTAAACATCTGGACACAGATACTGTTTGCTCTGTCCAGCCATGACATTTTCTTCTTCTTCGCATATCCTTTATAGGACATCGATGTCCACATCAGCATCTTTAAGCTGATTGTTGATTTCCTGGCAAGATTATGCTCAGTAGTTTGCCATTGCTTTCTGAGCAACCGGCTCACATACCCCGTAAGTTACCAACGCGACGAGAACCGCTACCGATTCTCACGCAAGCTACGCTCCTCACGTGGATATACGGGATTATGGAGAAAGACGTTAACTCCTAGGCCAGGGAGACCGGCAGCCATGACATTACATTGAATAAAATGTTTATCACATCTCTCAAAGTCTCACCATCATTCATTTATGAAGATGTTACTATTATTTTATTAAGGTGTTGCCATCATTAATTTATTAATGTGTCTCTCTTAATGCCAAGTGTTATTTATTTATTATATTTAAGCTCAGCTGTCATTAGTGTATCAATTGTGAAATGACTATCATTAGTGTATTTATACAAAATATCGTTTCTTTACTTATTCAGTCTCTCGGTAGAGATTTGTTCGCAGCAGACGAGCTTAATCTCCGGCGGGCCTATTCTCGCTGGTCGCGAGATCCGCACAGTGGAAGTATGGGAGATTTGCTTGCAAATAGACAGGCAATATCTCCTGCGGTAGCTATGGCGGGCCTATTCCCGCTGGTCGCGGGGACCGCTATAAGTCAGATGGGGAGTCTGACGATAGTGCACGCTTTACACAGGTCCGGACACTTGTGATCGACAGATGTGCGCGCCCTCATGGTCCGGGCTCGTACAAGGCCCTCACCTGTGGGACATGGCTGAACACCTCTAAGCCGGGTCCCTTGGGTGTCAGGGTCTGGCCATAACTCGCCACCGGCTCGTGGTGGTGAGGTCTCGGTGGATTGACGCTGAGCCGCCAGCGTCTGCAGCCTACCTTGTGCCAGACGTATTGGTTACCCATTCCTCTGGAATACACAAGACTAGGCCGAGAGAGAGGTCATGTCGTTTGGGCATCACATGATTCTCTGAAGCTCTGCCCAGACATTGTGATGGAATATTGGCCACATTCCACTCACATACTTTGGTCTGTCAAGACTGCAAGGTGTCAACTACAAAATATCACTTGAATGTTTAACAATTTGTGTCACCATCATAAATTACAAAGGTGTGGCCATACATTGGATTCTTACTGCCAGCATTTTCTCTCGAGTGAATGGGGGCTTTGTTGCAAATAAATATTGTATCTCCTGCCATGGTTACAAGTCTGGTGTTTGAAGTTCATGTGGTACTGTCTTGGGTTTGTAAGAGTGTACAGGCATAAACTCATATCATATACAATGTTTTAATCTGGAAGAGAGCCCTGATTAAATCATAGATGAGCTCAAAGTTTGGTACCTGGACCTTGTCTGGCATCTATATGTCTCTATGGATTGCTATTTGTGTGCATAACAATTGCTAAAGTTTTATTAAGGAAATCCACAAAAACAAGAAGTAGTATCTGCACGCCTTACTAGAATCCAATCACAAGTGACCAGATGGATGCTGCGTCTAGAGCCATTGCCAGCACACAAGCAATAAACATACACTGATTTAAATACATAACAAACGCATGGGAGGATACAAGCCTTATCCTGGTGTAAGGAAATGCTACCTGAAGACTAAATTTCATGGCAGGGCAAACTAGACCCTAAGCCTTGGTCGGCAACTAGTCTGGGATCGAAGTTCTGAAAGTAAAAGCATTGCTTTGCTGATCCAGCAGCTTGTCTTGTTCCAGATGTATTGGTGTTACCTTTCATCTGTAATCAACAAGGCAGGCAGAGAGGGATCATGCTGCATGGACAACACATGGTTTCTACAATTTAGGCCAGGCTTTGTGCTATAGAGAGGTATAACTCCATCCCTGGTCTTTGCCAGGTATTGTACTTATTATGGCTTATTTGAAGCACAATGTAACATTTGTCTGTCAAGACAGCCAGGTGCCAATGGTACAACTTCACACATGACAATCTGACAGGATCCACATGAACTAACTTTGGTATATTGTTATGTAGTTCAGTGTGTGTCTGTGTGCTGGCGAAGGCTGTTGTCATGATGTCCAATTTGTCATTTGTCATTTATTGTGTTCTAGTAAAGCTGACCCATTTTACTTTTAATTTACCCATTGTATTAATTCATTCAGTTGCATGTCCTTTGCAGAACCTCACTCCCATAACAACCTACCGGAAAACTTATCGGTCCCGCGTCCGATACACCCATCTGGAGATCATCTGCCATCCTGTACCCATCTTCTCTTTGGCCTTCCTCTTCCTCTCTTCCCAGGCATATACCCCTCCATTGTTCTCTCCAAATTTTCATGATGTTTCAAGTGACCAAAATATTTCAATTTTCTTTTTTTTTTTTGGTTTTTTGTTTTTGTTTTTAGAAGCCACCCTCTTCAATATTCAGTTTTTGTCGGATGAATTTGTTCTTTTCTTTATCCAGGATATTCTTAGAACCCATCTATAACATTTATATTCAAAGGCATTTATGCAGTGTTAGCAAGTTTAGTAATGTCCAGGTCTCTGTCAGCAACCGATGTCACAGGCATTCCGGGATAACTTCTCTCGCACCACACAAAAAGACTTGTTAGTCGTACGAGAGGAATTGATCACACATTTTATTGCCACTGGCTCTTTGCATCACATCAAAGTACAACAAACAGTCGCTAACAAATCACACAAGAATAAATGCACAGAATTGCCTATCACTAGTCGTTTCCTAACCCTATTGCTAATCTATCTACTCGGCTAACGAAATAAGCATCGACGCTAAGCGATGCGCTCACTACGAAGTCTGTCTCCCGTCTGAGTTCTCCGCGTGCTGGCTACACGGAGTGACCTTGTGCGTACTTCGGCTTTTTCATGCTGCATCAATCAGCACGCTTGGAGTAGTGGTCTCTCTTGAGTCTAGTTCTCTGTATCTGTCACACTGGCGTGATTACGCCGTGACCAGAGTGCTTACTCTCTGGTTGACACCTCCGTGTCTCATGAGAGAACTGTTTGATAGTTCCCCTTTTTATTTACCACCTACACCTACCCTGCCCTCATGTAGGGGCACTGGGTTACCTCTCATCTACTTGAGGTAGACCACTCATTCAGGGTGGTCTTCATTCCTATATAACTGAGTCTTTGACACACACCCTCCCCTCCTGTGTTGCGTTACAAACTTTGACTCATGGTTGTGACGCAAGAGGTTTCTAAAAAATTAGTGTATCTAATTTTTGTCAAAGACTAACTTGGATCTGGGTAACTAATAGACTTCTACTGACTATTGTCACAATGTAGTCTCACCTTACTTGGCTACTGGTGATCGCCACAAACTTGTCTGGTTGGCGTGAGCCCTGTTCTCACTCGCAATATTATATTAATTAGAGGTTTGTCTGAACCGGACCATTGTCTTATAAGACCTGCCCTCAAATAGCAAATTAACTCACTACCCATACAAAGTTGACTTTCTTAGGGTCAACACATGAATTGCTTCATGTCCCCCATATAATATTAAACAAGTTGTGTGCGACAGGCTTTACCTATCTCGCTTCCGCGTGTAAAGTTATCTTCCACTGTTAAGTTAGTGTTTCGTTGTCTATTGTGTCCCCTGACCCAGAGTTATCTCCCTTTGTTCAAAAAAGTGTATGTGCTTTACATGTGTGTTTTCCTGGTTGTTTGCGTGTTTGAATTTACCTAATAATATAATTTAACTTCTAACATGTGTGTCTGTCTATAATATGTAAGTAAGATAGTTTTCAAGTGCCATAATTCGGTTAAATGCGGCCACAAACAAGTGTATAACACTAATTAGTGACCACGTTCCCGTCTTATGAGACTTAAAATACTTCCCCTAAGGTTTACTCTAAACTACACACACTACATTTGAGACAGCACATTTCAACATTGAAAGCAAACGCTTGACGCAGACAAATAATAAAAAGTCGCGCTGAGCGGCAGAAAAAATCCGCTGGCTGCCTTCACTGTCCCTTGTATATTTACCATTTTCTCGCACTTTCACACTTCTGTCACACATCTTTTATTCTCTCATTTATTTAAAAACCTTGAAGTGACACTGTACACGTTTGGCTCAGTTTGGAAAGAGTTGAGCTTCATGACTGTGCGTAACTTACTGCACGAGTCATGTATTTTCAAAATATTTACATGGATGAAATAGGGTTGATATTTTGTACCCTGATGATATTAAACACTATATTCTCCTGAAATACTACTACTACTTCTATAAATATTTATATCCTAATTTGTTGTACCCAATCAATCTAATTTAAGGGAAGAAATCTATCTATCTAAAAAAAATGAAAATGATGTGAGATGAGTTATGTACCTTTCTGTAATGGGAAATGTGAAATGTAACAAAATTATAATGTTTTAATGTTTAAATGAGAAAAAAAATTATATGATGGATATTATTTTATTCTACATGGTATAAATGATGTATGTTCATGTGTATAATCCTTTTATCCTATAAAATATAACCTAATTTTTTTCCTAAATGATGAGGTTGTTAAAGTGTTCCTCAAGATGGAATGAAATCAAGTGAAATGAAATGAACTAAATGGTACTGTTCTTATGTAAACTAAATGGTGCTGTTGCTATCTAAATTAAATGGTGCTGTTGCTATCTAAACTTTTTCTCCTAGACTTTAATTAGCTGTTAATAAATTTATAGTCCTATCCTAATCTACTTTTATGCTAAGTAAGTGGGTAAATTAATGATTTATCTAAACAACAAAAATCTATTATATTCTCTAAATCTAATTTAACTCTTTATTAAAGTAACTAACCTAACTATACTTTACCACTATCTTAAAACCGTTATATTACATATCACAATAAATATATATATACATGATGTCTATTTACCTCAGGTTAGTGGTTGCCATAACGTACAGAAATTGCTTTCGTTGGCATAGTTTATATATACACAATTATCCTGGGTATGCTAACTACACTACACAGTCATACTTGTGTCTTATGGGTATTCTTACACTCGTCGAGTCCGCTGGTGTCGTAGACAAGTATTTTCGTGTCTGTTATTTTACAATGTTCTGACACTGTTCTCATGTGGTTAACACAGATGATTCACCGGAGCACAAATGGAGCATAGTAAGTAACGAGCTGTCTATGCACACACAGTGATCAACTTGTCCTTGGAGCACAGTTCTAATTCTGCTGACTACGGACACATGGTAGTTTACTGTTCTTAGCACACAGTCCTGATCCTGATGTCTATGTATTTAATAGTATATTCTATACAGGATATTTTAAGTGTACTAACTTAGCATTTCTTACACTACCTATTCATGTGGCATATCAGGTATTTCTACCTCAGATGGTCGACTAAGGGTATCAGCAAGAATGTTATCCCTACCCTTAATATGCTCTATACTAAAAGTATAATTCTGTAATATCAATGACCACCTGTAGATGCGGTCGTTGCGATGCACCCCACTTTGTATGACCGTGATAGGGGAGTTATCGGTCTGGACCACGAAGTGATTACCCGCTAGAAATCGATGCAACTTCCTCACCGAATAGATGACGCTTAGGGCTTCCAACTCTGATATGGAATATCTGGACTCAGCCGGTGTGATCTTTCGGCTCACGTAGCAAATTGGATGGGAGATGCCATCATAAAACTGGCCTAGTACTGCAGCGATGGAAATCCTGCTGGCATCTGTCCTAAGATAATAAACGAGCCTAGGATTAGGCAAGCAGAGGATTGGAACATTACTAAATAGGGTTTTCAATTTTGACAATGCAGAAATTAATAATGCATCTTTGACATCTAATTTTACTGATGCTTTTAAAACATTTGAAAATACACTTGTAATTTCAGCTAAGTTCGGAATGAACTTGCTATAATAATTTACTAAACCCAAAAGGCTCCTGACCTGCTTCTTTGTTGTAGGCATGGTCAGGTTCATAATTTTGGTAATAATTCTATTGTCAGTTTTCAGTTGTCCTTGTGAAATGACATGACCCAAAAAATCAATTTCTTGTAGGCCCAATTCGACTTTGCTCGGTTTGACCGTGAGACCGAAGAGTCGCAACCTATCGAAGACATGTCTGAGTTTCAGTATGTGTGTTGTCCAGTCATCTGTATGGACACAAATATCATCTATATATGTCACCGTATTCGTCACTCCATGTAGTAAATCTCTAGTTAAGCGTACAAAAGTGGCAGGAGCATTACGAAGTCCGAAAGGAAGAAATCGCCACTCGTAAAGACCTAGAGGTGTTGAGAATGCAGTAAGATGGATAGATTGCGTCTGCATAGGGACCTGCCAATATCCCTTAGTAAGGTCTAATTTAGAAAAGATTTTGGAGGTGGACATATCCAGAATAAGATCTTCGCAGGAAGGAATTGGTTCTGCGTCGATCTTAGTGACATTGTTTAGTTTTCTATAGTCCACACAAAGACGAATTGTGGAGTCTTTCTTCTTGACCAGGACGATTGGAAAGGAGTACTCAGATGTAGATTTTTGAATTATTCCACTAGCTTCTAAATTAAGAATTTCCTTATTTAGACTTTCTCTATAGCTGAGTGGGATAGAGTATGGCCTGCATTTGATAGGCTTCGAGTCCGAAAGAAGGATGGAGTGCTCGATCCTGTCCGTCCTACCTGGAATGTCGGAAAATATGTCCTTATATTCAGTCACTAATTCTATTATCTGTCGTCGTTGCTTTTCTGTCAGTCCCCTTTCTAATCGTATAGCATCTAATGTAGCAGTCTTGTCTACAATTGGAACAGGTAGTTCCATTCCGTCGTCGTCTACCTGATTCAGTACGGTTGTGGTGCTAAGTGCGTTTTCTGTAAACTCACTAAGTGTATGCATCTCGTCGGATTTGCTAGTTTCGCTAACTAGTGTAGTTGCGTTGTGTATGTCCGTCGTCTTATCCATAGGTGTGGGTGCATTGTGTTTGTCTGTCTCTAAATCTGTCTCTTGTCGTGAAAAGTAGGGTTTCAACATGTTGATATGAAATATCTTTAAGTGTCCGTTTATTGATATTTCATAATCAACATCTGAAAGTCTTTGTATCACCTTGAAAGGTCCTTGCCATGAAGTTGTCATATTATTACGTTTGTTAGGCAGTAATAGCAATACATCTTGACCAGGTTCAAGAATCATGGGTCTAGCACTGTTGTCGGGATTGTGATTGAGGATATCTGCATTGTTCACTGGAGTAAGTCTATTCTTCTCCTCCCATGCAGATATTTCTTCATCTGTGCAGTGTCTTAGCTGGGGTAGACACCCAAGAATTAACTCAGTACAAGGGTTGTCTAGTATTGCACAAGTAAAGGTACGCGAAAGGAATGGTGTGTTTATCCGGACTCTTGCCAGAGGATAGGTTTCTATATTACCAGAAAAAGTACGGCATTTTACAGAGTCACCAGTATAATCTTTTGGATCAACCAGTTCCTTTTTTACCCCAATAATAGAGCTACCACTGTCAAGCAAACATCGGCATGGTTTATCATTGACCAATGCAGTGTGAAACATCAAATTGCCTCTGGAGGCTACAGCTGCGTTTGCATTCTCAAAGGAGGATGTTACAATGTGTCCACATTTTAATTTTCCGTCTGCATGAAATTGGTGACATCGCTCACAACTGTCAAAGCATAAAATATCGTTTACACAACACACATCTTCAGATTGATTAAAAGGTAATTCATTCTTGACTTCACACTCAGTCTCACTCCCACTATCAGAGGATGTATCAATCAAAATTGCATTGTTGGCCTTCATTCTTTGGCGGCCCAGGCACTTGTTAGAATAATGCCCGTAGCTAGAACAGAAGAAGCATTTGACTGCACGCCTGTATGCAGTTCTTTTGTTTTGTTGTTTCTTAATTACCATCTCAAGATGTGTTGGATAGTTTGGTGATTTATCACACATAGAATAAGTACCATGAAAAAGTTGGCAATAGACACATTTCGATACTTTTTTATCTTTCTTGTCGACTCTATGAAATGGTTTTTTATTGCTCTGATAGGTTTTAGGTTGGTCCTTAACAAAAGAGACTATTTCAGAGTCGCTATTTGATGTCTTAAAAATATCTCTATTTGAGGAAAAATATGCAGAGCCTTTCTTTTCAAATTGTTCTATAGTCTCGATGTCTGACTGCTGCAGGAATTTCGCGAAAGGAGATGGTATTGTGGATATGACTTTATCCATGGCTATTAAATTTTTAAGTCTTTCAAAGTCCTTTCCTATTTTTGCTGCACTAAGCCATCTATTTAGTACGCTTTGGACATTTGAAACATAATCGATAAAGGTCTCGCTTGGCTTAGGTTTTAAATTGGAAAACTGTACTTGATACCCAGGGGCATCAAGTAAGAAATGTTGCATTATCCTATCGTGGATGTACTGATAGTTAGATCTAAGATCAGTTGGTATCGATTCTATCACTTTAAGGGGTCCCCACTTAGGTTCTTCATGTAGATCATAGCCCACATGTTGATTGGTACTTGGTGGTATTTCAGTTGGTATTCGACATTTTCTGTCCATGCTGATATGGAATCTTCTTTACAGAATGGCTTAATAATGTTTTTGTACTTATTAAATTTATTTTCTTCTTGCTGACTTTTTAGTTTTGTAGCGGAGATCTCTAAGTGTGAATCTACATCCATACCTTTCATCTTTAACTGTGTCTCTGATTCAACTTGTATTTGTTTTTCTTTCACTCTTGCCATTTCATCTATCTCTCTTTGCTTTAATTCTCTTTCCTGATTTAATTGTTGTTGTTTCATTTCTAATTCTTTTTGTTTAATCTCCTTATCATGTTCTAATTGTCTTTGTTTAGTTTCTTCAGCCACTTGTGCCTCTTTGTGTTTTAGTTCTAATTCTTTTTGTTTTGTTATCTCAGCTAGTTCTACAATCTCCTTTTGATGTTGTCTTTCTCGTGCACGTTCATCTCTCTCAGCATCTTTTGCTTCCCTAAATTTTTGATCAGCATATTGCTCTAATTCCTTTCCTGTATTGCAATTCCTTGCCTGCTTTTATGAAATCAGCTAAAGTTGCCATGTTGTTGGGTAATTAGAGTTGACAGGCACTCAAATATTTACTCACTTATTTATATTAGAGATGTTAGGTTTTTAAATCCTTGAGTACAACGATTATTATTAGATTACACTCTGAAAAACAGATCACCAACAATAAGCTAATACATCACATGCTGAAAAAGAGATGCATTATTAATCATATTGCATGCAAAATTATTTGGGTATACTCATCTTAACATTCCAGAGAATCAGGTATAATCGTTCGGCAACTCAGGTCCACTCGTTCGGTACTTCGACAAACAACTTGAGTTATTCTCATAAACAGCTCTTGTTACATCTGGTTTACAAGAGCATCAACAATTAACCACTTGTAAACGATATATAATTTTAGACAATTTTGTACAATTACATGCCCCAGGACAATACAATGTGGTTTAATTAATACTAAATGTCACTGTTCTGTCTTCGTTCTAACGTCTTCTGCCTTCCCTAACTCTAGCTGTTTAATTTATGGAAGTGTTGTGCAGACTGCGTCTCATTTGCATAGCAAAAGTAGTGCCATCGCGACGGTAAGAAATAGAAAAAATATATAAATAATTAAATAAATACTTTGAAATAAATATAAAGGTAATAATAATGTTCAAATAAATAAATATATTCAATAAATAACTAATATAAACAAATAATATTTGATCTAAGTCAACGAATCAGGCGATCAGCCGCTTTGCGATTTGTAAACACTCAGTCGCCGATTGCAAATGGCGTAACGCAGCTGTTTGTCAGTCGCGATACGTCACCGGCGCAGCGCTATTTTTAGCTTGGAAAAATCAATACTGTTCTCGGCTCATTTTTGTGTATCGCTCCGCCGTGGATCATATTTGACAAATAGTAGTCAATAAACAAGTAATTGTAGAAATAAATGATACAAAACTATAATAATAATACTTACAAATCAGAAGAAAACATATTCATAAGCACAAAATAATTCAATAAGCATAAATAAACATAACTTGGTCACGATGGGCACAGCTCGCACTTTGTTCTGTCTGCACACGCCATTGTCACTAACCTAAATTAAACCCTGTGATTATCTAGCCGTATTACTATTTTAGAGCCGTGGGTGAGTGTTTTAGCTTGAACAATTGTCCAAGCTACACTTCTGACACCACTTTATCCTAGCCTGTCAGCAACCGATGTCACAGGCATTCCGGGATAACTTCTCTCGCACCACACAAAAAGACTTGTTAGTCGTACGAGAGGAATTGATCACACATTTTATTGCCACTGGCTCTTTGCATCACATCAAAGTACAACAAACAGTCGCTAACAAATCACACAAGAATAAATGCACAGAATTGCCTATCACTAGTCGTTTCCTAACCCTATTGCTAATCTATCTACTCGGCTAACGAAATAAGCATCGACGCTAAGCGATGCGCTCACTACGAAGTCTGTCTCCCGTCTGAGGAGTTCTCCGCGTGCTGGCTACACGGTACGCGGAGTGACCTTGTGCGTACTTCGGCTTTTTCGTGCTGCATCAATCAGCACGCTTGGAGTAGTGGTCTCTCTTGAGTCTAGTTCTCTGTATCTGTCACGCTGGCGTGATTACGCCGTGACCAGAGTGCTTACTCTCTGGTTGACACCTCCGTGTCTCATGAGAGAACTGTTTGATAGTTCCCCTTTTTATTTACCACCTACACCTACCCTGCCCTCATGTAGGGGCACTGGGTTACCTCTCATCTACTTGAGGTAGACCACTCATTCAGGGTGGTCTTCATTCCTATATAACTGAGTCTTTGACAGTCTCACATGCATATTTTGCAATGGGAAAGATACATGCTCTTAAAAATCTATTTGTCCCACTCCATAATTTATTCAGTTGTGTTAGTCTTTGGAGAGCAAAAGATATTTGTCTTTTAACTTCTTTCATTGTGTCACCATTGTTGATAATTAATGACCCAAGATATTCAAAATTTTCCACCACCTCAAATTTTTTCCTCATTAACATATATTTCTTTCTCCATATCAATTTTATCTGTATGCATTATCTTTATTTTTGCCATGTTAAGATATAAGTTGTGATTTTCACTGTTCAAATGGGTTGAGGTTTATTTACAATTATATTGACAGCTGTACTACAACCCCACCCCTATAGTGTTATTGGAGTTAGTTAGTTAGTCGCGGTTCCAACTTCACGGCAACGGGTCGACCCCATATTGCTCCGTTCCTGTGCCAGTGAATATCACAAAATGCTCCTCACTGCCCCATGTGAACAATGGAATAGACAGGAGTGTCGGCAAGCCAACAGCCCGCACAGGTACACTGTGCACAATGCCGCCGCCAGAATGCCAACACAAAAGTCCTCCACGAAAAATACAGTTCATCGGCGATGAAAACAGCAGTCACCAGAAAGACTTCATTGACCGGGGTTTTATCCCATATGGTTCGGTCTCTTTCTACAGGGCGACCCACCGAAAGCGCTGCACAAAGCACAAACTCCATAGCTGCAGCGACGACTCCCACAAGTCTCCTGAAAAATGCACACGTGAACCGAAAAGGCAAACCAGTCAATCCAGCAACAGCCGGCCGTTATCATTCCGAACATGCAGTTCACGTGAAAAACAATCACGGACAGATGCAAAAGCATTCCACGCGAAATTCACAGCTCACAGTGTCGCACTCACTCAGTAGCAGGGCAACGGAACCATAGTCTCCTTAGTCCCCTCTTACGATGTGCATGGTAGGCAACAGTGTTACTATTCTTTGCTTCCCCGTATGGGCCCCGGCAACACACGGGAGTTATTGGAGTGGTTGGATACAAGTTCTGTGTATGTTTCTTGGTTGTCAGCTCAAAGGAATGTTACAACTGGCTAATGATATTTTTAAAAAATGGGCATCTAGTTGGCTGTGTATTGAAGTAAGGTGCTGCCATCATTTGGAGGCAGCAGGTTTGAATCCCGGTGTTTCCAGTTATCCATTCATTTTTTATATCTTGTGCATCCACTGATCTCTAATTTTCTGTACTTCTGTGAGTGCTAATCAATACTTGTGGATTTATTTCTCATATGATTGGCTTTTTGTTTTCTCCAATGTGTTGCATATCTGCTTCCTTTCTCCTGTCTGTGTTATTGTTATTGTTGACATATAGTGGATGGGGACATATAGTGGATGGAACCTGCTCAGCAGGTTGTGGGTGCCTTCCATTTGGTTCAAGAGTAAAATGTTTTTGGGGGTCCCCCTAAGATCATTGCTGGAGCTACGGCTCTGTTACACTGAGAGATATAGAGAGAGCGCTTTCATGGGATAAAACCTGATGCTATGAAATTTAACCTCTTGCCTTTAACCCCCTATTTATATTGCAAATGTCCTGGATTCTTGTGCTGTCTTTTAAGTCTAATAAACATACATTTTTCAGTCTAATAAACAGAAATTTTCCAGTTTAATAAACATACATTTTTCTGCCTAACAAGGATAACATTTTTATTACTTTCATCCTTCTAAGCATTTGATAAATATTACTTCCATCTTTTGTGTCTAATAAATATTACGTCTGTTCTTCTAGACGTTTAATATATATTCCTTTCCTTTAGTCTGATCAATGTTACTTCCATTGTAGTGTCTGATAAATATTACTTTCATTTTTGTGTCCGATAAATATAGCTTTCATTTTTGTGTCTGGTAAATATTACTTTCATTTTTGTGTCCGATAAATATAGCTTTCATTTTTGTGACTGGTAAATATTACTTTCATTTTTGTGTCGGATAAATATAGCTTTCATTTTTGTCTGGTAAATATTACTTCCATTCTTGTAAACGTCTGATAAATATTACTTCCATTCTTGTGGATGTCCGATAAATATTCCATTCTTGTAGATGTCTGGTAAATATTACTTCCATTCTTGTAGATGTCATAAATATTACTTCCATTCTTGTAGATGTCTGGTAAATATTACTTCCATTCTTGTAGATGTCTGGTAAATATTACTTCCATTCTTGTAGATGTCTGGTAAATATTACTTCCATTCTTGTAGATGTCTGGTAAATATTACTTCCATTCTTGTAGATGTCTGATAAATATTACTTCCATTCTTGTAGGTGTCTGGTAAATATTACTTCCATTCTTGTAGATGTCTAATAAATATTACTTCCATTCTTGTAGATGTCTGGTAA
Source organism: Cepaea hortensis (assembly GCA_963921405.1). Classification (NCBI taxonomy): domain Eukaryota; kingdom Metazoa; phylum Mollusca; class Gastropoda; order Stylommatophora; family Helicidae; genus Cepaea; species Cepaea hortensis. Next base: position 85,786,857 of record OY992879.1, on the reverse strand, counting down.
ATATTACTTCCATTCTTGTAGATGTCTGGTAAATATTACTTCCATTCTTGTAGATGTCTGGTAAATATTACTTCCATTCTTGTAGATGTCTGGTAAATATTACTTCCATTCTTGAAGATGTCTGGTAAATATTACCTCTCTTTTTAAAAGTGTCTGATCAAATAGCAGACTCCCAAATGTATGAAGTACTATTCCAATGGCAGATGCTATATAATTTTGTCGCAATTTACTGAGTTGAGATTTACAGTTCTCTTCCTCGCAACTTTCCCTTGATAATTTCAGAACCTCCAGTCCTGTAAATGTCTGACAAAAATAACAATGATCAGACAAATAACAAACTGTGAGACATGTGTCAGTTTATTTTATTCATAAAATAGTATCAGATAGCGTGAAATAAAATTACAGAAGTCATTCAATGATTCTATGGTATACAAATTAAACCTGTTATATAAATAATAGAAACCAACATTGTAAGGACAAGATGCATTAAATTTTGTCAATCTAAGCATTATTCCAAAGCACAACCCAACATTTAATAATAATAATTAAAAAAAAAATAAAAAAACAACAGAAGATAGACATATCAAATCAAAATGCCCACATGTACAAGGACAATGGGGTGTTTGGAAAACTCTTATTATCACAACACAAATGTAAATAAAGTCTCTGGTTCCAGAAACCAGTATCACACAAACAACAGTGAAATGACAAATTTTCCTGTTGGCTTCTGACTAACAGATCTCCTGGCTACATAATTCCTGTTTATGGACATCACATTTTTAAAAAGCAGTCACTGTTAAACTATCATATTCATATTTGGTTGAGGCAACAGAATCATCTTCTTTGGGTGACTAGTTTGGAGCAGAGATCAGCAACAATGACTCTTTAATCCTCTCTGTCTCATTTGACATTTTGATAAGTTGGTGTTGACTACACAATTATTTGTTGTCCAGCAGTTCAGACAATTATTTGTTGCCCAGCTGTTTAGACATTTATTGTCCAGCTGTTCACATAATTACGAGGGTGAGTCAATAAGTCACATAGTTCTGTGGGATGGCAGGTACATGTATTTGGTGTTTTCTACAGGTGTCATTAGGTGACGGCAACATCGAGCTTTATATTCCTGTTCGTCTAGGTGGCGCTAGGTGTCTCATGCGCATGTGCAGCACATAAAAAAATGGCGACAGTACTTATGGCGTGTACAACCAAAGAGCAACACAGGAGAAAATTAACCAAGGTGGGAAGTTCTGGAATATCCACCTTACAGTCCTGACTTAACACCTAGCGATTTCCACCTTTTTGGTCTACTGAAAACCCACCTTGGCGGGAGACATTTCGCGAATGATGCCGAAGTTGAATGTGAAATGAAAACGCGGTTTAGAAAACAGCACGCAGTTCTATGCAGCCGGTTTGGGAGGACCGATAAAACGATGGGATAAGTGCATCAATGTTGGGGAAATTATGTTGAGAAATATAGGGACAATGTATGTATAAAAACAAACTGGTTTCAAGTGCTCATATTTAGTTATTTTTCTACAGCTATTTGCGACTTACTTATTGACTCCCCCTTGTATTTGTTATCCAGCTGTCAGACAATTATTTGTTGTCCAGCTGCTTAAGCTGTCCATACACATATTTCCCTGTCCCTATCTGCCTCTCTTGTCCAGTATTTCCCCACAAAATGCTAATTTCTCTATTCCAGTTCTTCTGTCCATATGGTCCATACATTTCATGTTCTTTTCCTGATGGTTTCTATGTTGGAATTGGTTCATTTTATAAGGAAACAAAACACTTGTTGTGGTCTTGTCAAGCTGTCCACTTTCCATTGATGATGTACTCATATTTATACAGTTCCTGCTACAGTTTGGCCCATGTCATTTCTCATTCTTCTGTAATGTCAGGTACAATTTTGACTTCACTGCAACAGCAGCCCATGTATGGTGTACATGTATCTGTTAAAACTGGCATCTACTGCCTATAGTACCTTACAGTGAAAGGGGGGGGGGGGGGGGGGGGGTCCTTGAGCCTGACGAATGAAGGTCACCTGGCTAGTGCAGTATTTGTTGCCAACTGTGCAGGTTAGATCTGTAATTGCCTGTATTCCATGCCGATTATTTAACAAGAGGACATGCATTAGCTGAATAAATGTCAAGGTTATTCAATAAAGGGCCTTGACCTTTTACACACCTTAGTCAAGTTGAGCATTTGGTTCTAGACCCATATATGTTTTACAGACCCGATGGCACACCAAAGGTCATCATCATCATCTTCTACTTTTGCCGTTAAGCGACGTCGGGGGAGCTCTAGACGGGTGGCACTGGATACTGTCACTCCGGTTGCACAATGTCTTTGATGTTGTCAATCCAGTTTCTTCTCGGGCGTCCTCTTGCTTTTGTAGCAGATCTTTGATGTAAGGCCAGTGCTGGTAGTTGATGGTGTTGCATTCTAACAAGATGGCAGTTATTTTAACTCTTTGACCCCACCCAGTTGTTACTTTAACTCTTTGATCCACCCAGTTGTTACTTCAATTCTTCTATCTCACCCAGTTGTTATTTAACCAAATTATTACTGTAACCCTCTGTCCATCAAGTTGTTACTTTGGGACTCAGTCTCCTAACATCCCTTTACCCCTTCTGTCCCAACAAACCCTGTAGATCTAAGCATTTATTATTTACAGTAACCACTGCTTATGATTGAACCAGTAACAACTACCTGAGGCTGAAAGAGTTACATTTCTCTGGTAATTCTAATCAAATACACCAATGCCTGATCACTGCACAACACAGCAGGTGTATGTCACATGTGTATAAACAAAACAAAATCTGTTCACAAATCTGATTTGCTCAATAAAGTCAGAAAAGAGACACAACATGTGTTTATAAATAATTTCATGAATGGACATTCACCAACATGGATATCTGAAAGAGAAATAACTTAACATCAGCAAACGTGCTCTGGCATTGCTTGTCGTTTCCTTAAAAATGTGTCTCTAGAAGTTCACCATTTAATTCACAGGGAATTTCCCATCACTGTTTCCCAAATCGAGTGGTGTGAGATACCGGCATTTTGTGACAACTGGGAGGGTGGCATTATGTGGCTTGAGAGGCTGGCACTTGATAGGAGAGGTTGGCACTTGATAGGAGAGGTTGGCACTTGATAGGAGAGGTTGGCACTTGACAGGAGAGGCTGGCAGGTGTGATGTGAATGGCAGACATTAACTCTTAATTTTTTGAACTTATTCAAGAAGTTTAGGTATTTAATTCACTACCCCAGGATCATAAAGTATAATGCCAAATTCTAAAAACTAGAAAAGCTACCCATATTTATAGCATGTAAATCTATTATAGAAATATTGAAGTCAAGGGGAAACCACCACACAAACATGCTATATATATGTGACTGATGGGGTCTGGCCGGTCTCCCTGGCCTAGGAGTTAACGTCTTTCTTTGTTATCCCGTACATTCCCATGAGTAACGTAACCTGTGTGAGAATCGGTAGCGGTTCTCGCCGCATTGGTAACTTATGGGGTATGTGAGCCGGTCGCTCAGAAAGCAATGGCAAACTACTGAGCGTACATCAACATAAAAATGCTGATATGCAAACCAAAAAAAAAAAAGAAAAGATGGGGTTTGCCTCAAGCTCAGAAGATGCCGGATTCACATTGCAGCACTGGGCTGGGCATTTTGACATGACACATACAATACAGACCTCCCTGATTTCTTGGGTAGTGAGATAGAATTCCTAGCCTTCTAGGATAAGGGTAAAAAACATCCTGCGTGCAAACTGTGCACATAACACATTTCACAGCAGTTGGAAATTGCAAAGAGGTGGCCATCAGATAGACAGATGAATAGAGCCCAATACCTTACAAGGAATCTGTCTACAGGAAGTAAATGTTGCATTCTGAAGTTGCAGTCACTGGCCTCTGAGGAGCAGAACTAGGTGCGACAGAATTCCCTCAAATGAGGAACGAGAAATATACGCATATACTGTTGTGTAAACTCTGCCGCGCAGCAATCACAGCAACAGGCTTCTGATTAATAGAAGAGTTGCCCTTCCATGGATGTTTTGGCCCTTCCCCTCTTGGAGAGTGGGCCTACATGGGTCACGACTCCCAAATGTCATTCTCCAAGACATATTAACATATATATATATATATATATATATCAATAGGTAGTCTACATGAAAAGGGAACAATACGCCCGCCTTGCACTCTGAAGGCTATGGGTTCGTTGTTTTCAGACAGCTAACACCATGAGTGTAATCTTTCCGGAAATCGCTGGGGATCATTGTTGGAGTTACAAAGTTCATGCTTTGCACTTGCTGTTTTGCAGAGAGAGGCAGAGCAAAGTGGGGTCAAATCAAGAGCAATGAAATTGATGCTTTTGACTGAAACCTTTTAATATCAACAGAGCATTTGCTGTGGACCAGAAAATGCTCATTATGAAAGTAGGCCCTAGACAGGTAGAAGATTGGGAGTGTACAAATACCAAGTATATTTTATATCATCCAAACATAAGACTAACATTTGCAATACTGCCAACATTGCAACAACTGAATGTCACTAAACTATAAACTCACTCAACATACAACACAAATGTAGGTGCTACATGGACCAGACAAAAACTGATCAAAACTCGTCTGCTGTAAACATTGCTTATGTAATCATTGAGAGAGCCCTGATTATTGATACTGGGTGCTGGAATGATGAAAGTTCAATATGCAGTGCAGTCTAAATATGGGAGAGAATGGAATGTAGAATCTATGGGTACATGTCACAACATTTAGCACATCATGTGTATTATTACCTGGCCACAGATCGTATGTCATTGATAATCTATGTACAGAAAAAGCCACCAAAAATGTGTGAATATATATGCCAACATTAATGTTGCTATCTATATGGATACAAGGAAAAAACAAACAAATGTTTAATGTGTGAAGCCAAGAAACATAACACATATCCCACACACGTACAATCAAGTGAACATATAAAAAAAAACAAGGCTAACTATACATTTGTCTGTTATCACAAAATCCATAATTCACAAAAATTTGATCAAGTCAGTTTGAAAACGACTATTCCTTGTAACTCGGACACAAGAATTTGATCAATTTGAATATGACTATTCCTCATGATCAAGTTTAGCACTAATGAATCTGCAGCAATTTCTCTCCCGAGCCTTCGTTGTACATATATATATAATATATTGATGTCTGTTTATGTTTTTGACTCCCTCTTGTTCTAACTGGCAACTATGGCTCCCAAGTAGCGAATACCAGGCTCAAAATCAGCCGCATGTGATTTGAAAGCTGATCACCTTGTGTTGATTTAAAAATAAACGGGGTAAGCGTCAGTTGTTCAGAAAACAACGGGAAACCACTGAACGTAAAACTGCCTAGTAAATTGCAAATAGCCAAAAAATGCTGGATGTAATTGAGAAGTCATGCAAAAGACACGCAACAAACTAGATTTTTGCCCACAACTTTCCCCTCCGTTACGGTTTTCAGTTGGCTTTTATGTCATTTGATGTAACCAAAGTACCTCATCTTTCTCACTGTTATTTCCTGAAAACGTACCCTAGTTATTCTGAGTTATGGCATAAATCTGAAACTCACAATTCCTTTCATTATAGACTTTTATGTGAGGGTTTGGGAGTGCATAGACCCACACTTTCTACCACCACTAGCAGTTACGACTACAATGGAGTGCACTGGATTGATGTTTGTGTGTGTGAGTTAGCTTTCTCTATTACCAGTGTCCCCTGCCACCTGGCGAACCCACTCCAGCTTCTGAGGTACTTATAATTTACATCCCCAAGCCAAAGGCGAGGAGTCAACACGAGTCCAATTGGATGACATGCAGAATGAACCGCTACAGCAGTCACTAGTGAAAGTTAAAGCTTGAGCGTGTTAACCCCTTCAGCCATGCCGACCTCCCTATTCTGAATGAAACCTAGAAACATTCTGCAGACAACACCAACATAACAACAACAACAACGCTCACATACAATATCAAACAATCAATAAATAGCTGCTAGCCTGTATATATATAAGCAAGTAATCTGTAAATAACAAAGAAAATGTATTATAATCCAGATTAACACTTTTAGGTAACACAGAATGCACAAGTGACTACCGTTAACATTTCTACTGTTGCAACAATATGTTACTGTAAACATCTGTTTGTTGTTAACATTACATCAACAGAATGCGATAGTTATACACATTTTTTTGATAAGTATGAAATAGAATATTATTCTTGAAACAGAAATATTAACAGAAATTGTAGCTTTGTAATTACTATGTATTTACAAACTGCTTGGGTTTATCATGGAGTCTTTATGGTCACAAATCAATATGGTCTTTTACATGTTAGAAATAAATGAAAATATTGACGACAGTATGTGAATTATGGTTAATGGGTTATGGTTAATGGGAATATGTATTATGTGATACGACAAGAGCTACACAAGAAAAAAATCAATGCATGAAACAGTATGATTGACATAAACACTGTGTGACTGACATAAACATAGCAGATCTGAAATCTAACAAACAAAGCAAGAAGGATTAACTGTAGCTTAACATGGATACCTATATGTGATACACACAGAACACAGAAACAATTCTACAAGTCAATATAGGCTTAACATGCACCACAGACGCAGGACTGAGTAGTCTCGAGGTATGGTGTCCACCTCGAGTGCTGGAGGTCCTGAGTTCAAGTCCCGGTGAGGGCTGGGATTTTTTCACGTGGACTTCTAGTAACAAAATTTCCCCTGGTCTCTGGATAGTGAGATCGGAACACCCCTTGGCAGTTGGAAAAGAGTAGCCTAACGGCACTGCCCGGGCAAAATTTCGGGTTAAAAATCTACCCAAAGTATTTCAGGATCCTCACAGGTGCTACAGAGTTCGTACTCTGAGCTGAGATTCTCCAGACTTAGGGTTAAGTTAGGAGTAGAATGGAGCACTTATGGGTTATGCCCGCAAGCCGTGATGTTGATCTGTTGACTAAACTAAACACAGGACTAATCAAAAACTAATAATTGTTAGTCATATTTAATATGTGATACATACAGAACTGCAGAGGGTCAGTGATGTTTAACTCGAAAACACCATACGTGTACACATATAACTGCACAGAAACAGGTTTATGTCATATGGACTAGGTTTAGCACACAGATTTCATACGTGACTGCTGCGCACCAACACAGGAGGAGCAATGTTTAACAAATCATATCATACGTGATATACACAGAACTGCATGGGAACAATTCTAAATCAAGTTAAGATTAGCATAAATGTAACATACATGACACACAGAGAATTCACACACAAATAGGTTTATGGCATGATAAAGATTCAAATGAGCATTATCATTCACGATACATGCAGAACTACATAGGAATAAGTTTGCAGTGAATGTCAAGCCTAATACATAAAGAGCTTCATGGAGTCAATGTCACATATCATGTGTCATACACAGAGATAAGTTAACAAGTTGATGACAAGATATAAGTTAAAATGATGTTAAACATGTCATATATGACAAGATATACATTAAAATGATGTTACATATGTCGTATATGACGTACAGAACTATACAGCAACAGTTATGTTAAACACAAGCTGTCATACGTGAGAGGTACGTCATACCTAGTAGCGATGCTAGGACACAATCTGTGCTCTCATGAACATTTCCGTATGTGATACTGTGACAATTTCATGAAATGATAGATACACAAAACTACACTGGAACAATTTCATGAGATGACACAGATACACATGATATACACAAAACTACACTGGAACAATTTCCTGAAATGACAGATACACATGGTATACACAAACCTACACTGGAACAATTCCATGAGATGATACAGATACACATAGTACATACAAAACTACGCTGGAACAATTCCGTGACTGGACATAAGTTGAGGTTATCATTAACACTCTTCTCCTTCTCATGTAGCAGGTCCTTTGTGAAACGTCACTCAATCTATTGCTATATTTCCTTCCTCGTGCACCCTCAAATCATAAACACTAGATAACAAATTTAGATTAATATAAACATAAAATATATAAGGTTTAAATGTGAGTTTAATCATGAAAGGTTTGAATAAGAGCTTAGTCATGACGTCAGTGAAGAACTGTGGTACCAACTTTGAAAATTGGGAGAATGTTGCAGCTACTGGCTCTGCCTGGTGTAGTTCCATTTCTATGGGCACAGCAACTTTAAAGCAATTCAGAATTAAGGAAGCTAACTCTCAAAAGCCACGTTACTTCAACCTGAATTGACAATTGGGACACCTTTGCCCTCATTGCGACAGACATATCAGGGTTCAGATGGGTCCATTCAGTACCTCTGATCCATTCTAGAACTGACAGATGACAATATGGTCCTCTTTGGAAATGATGGACAAACAACAACCATGATAAAATCACAACAACGACTGACCTCACGTGTTTGGCACTAGACTAGCAATGTATGAAATTCTTATTCAAAGTTCTGATTGGATAACCATGTCACATGATGCATAATGATCTACTCTATCCTTACTCTACAAATTCAAAGTTGCTTACAAAAATATGACATTAAAAAGGAAACAAAACAACCAATACAAGGAATAATTAAAGATGGCTATTAACAATGCCTGGAATGTCCTTGGCCGGCAGGGCCCCGTCAGCTCCTGTCTCGTGTCCAGTGATCTGGGTCTCATGTCCGGTGACCTCATGTGTACCGCTCCTGGAATTCGTGGTGCCACTTGTTAAAGTCGATGTTGAACACCAGCAGACAGCCGGTGGCCAAACCAGCAATCAGGAATCTGTGGGAGTAGGTTTTCAGACGTCAATGAGCAGTTGTGGAGGGCCAAGGACAGCACATACATTGATTCTTATTCTACTTCATCACCCTTTCTTGCGAAATGTGTCCCGCTTAGTCATGCATCTAACCCAAAGGTCGGTGTTTCTGAACTCTGACTGCCCTTCGATCAATCAAGTGCCATCTCCATAAAGAAGGTTGGCTGCAATGAATCTACAACACTTTCTGCATCTCGCTTTGGTTGTACATCCTGACAGAGTTGTTTGTCCATCTCTTGATGTTATCTTCCCACTTGTATCACTATCAACCTCTTGCTTGTCAGCCTTCAAACACTTCATCTCCAGCATGGTTTAAATAAAAATAATAAGAGTTAATGTGGTTATGTATTTGACTTGTCTATTTTTTTTTAACTGCAATCAACTCTTTCATTTCTATTTTCTCTGAGACATTTATCTAAAAACATTTTCCTGTGGTGAATTTCTTCTTCTTCTTCTTCGTTCATCCGGAGTATTTTTTCGGACGTGATTGCGTTGTGCCTGTTTACAGCAGAGCTGCGTTCTTGCGCCGTTAGGCCGACACATCCGACTTCTGCGGGCATTTGTTGACCGGGTTAACCTTCCCGGGGGTGGTGAATTTGAATAACAAAGACACAAACAATAGATTGCACAATTTATTGCCTGGAATATTTCGCTGCATCTCGTCGGGTAGAAACTGCATAAATCACACAACATAAACTAAAGCAATAATATATATTCTTCAAGCTGAAATATACAACACACATTCACACTTTATCTTATTGTTTTAGTTTATGCTGTGAGATTTATGCAGTGTATACATGACAAGAAGCAGCAAAATGTGCAAGACTTTTATATACGTTTTTGTTTGAATGAAATACTATCTCTATCTCTTCTTCTATATGTAGTCTATATATGTGCATGGGTGATTGCACACAAGCACACACATTTCCAGGGTCTCATTTCTCTATGACGTGCACTTAGGCAGCATTTGTACCACTCTCTTCCATGTCTTCACCTTGTAGCAGCAGATGGACAAGCAAACCTGAAACAGGAGAAAGCAAAAAGGGAAACACACAGACAGTGCAAGACAGAAGAGAAGTAAGAATACAAGGCAGAAGACACAGACAGTGCAAGACAGAAGAGAAGTAAGAATACAAGGCAGAAGACACACAGACAGTGCAAGACAGAAGAGAAGTAAGAATACAAGGCAGAAGACACAGACAGTGCAAGACAGAAGAGAAGTAAGAATACAAGGCAGAAGACACACAGACAGTGCAAGACAGAAGAGAAGTAAGAATACAAGGCAGAAGACACACAGACAGTGCAAGACAGAAGAGAAGTAAGAATACAAGGCAGAAGACACAGACAGTGCAAGACAGAAGAGAAGTAAGAATACAAGGCAGAAGACACACAGACAGTGCAAGACAGAAGAGAAGTAAGAATACAAGGCAGAAGACACAGACAGTGCAAGACAGAAGAGAAGTAAGAATACAAGGCAGAAGACACACAGACTGGAAAGCAATCAATCTGTTACCTGTGGTCGTGTGTTAGGGCAAGAGAACGTATACAGCTATCACAAACTGGGTAAGAATACAGGTGGCTGAAGTCATGGCTCCGCCACACCTCCACCACTCCAGCATTGCCTCCCATGATCATGTACTGGCCATCTCGGCTGAGGATCAGACTCTGTGGAATAAAATAGTCAACGTTACTGAATGCTGCATGTATACATCACGTAGATGAATGTTGTGAATACCTTGGACTGTCAGTGTAACTAACGAGGGTCTGGAAATGGCTAATGAAAGTTGAACATGATACATCTTCCAGTGCCTTGCTGGCTGGCATGGGCAATCATGCTTCTCCACAAACTGCGATCTCCGACAGCATGGATCAATTCGTGTGTTGACTCCCTTCCATGCAATGACCTAAGACTCCAGAATTTTCTCACGCTGTCCTCCTCTATCTCTCTTTCCACAAATCTTCCTGGTTGTCACAACATATTCCAGTTTTTGTCTTCTCGTAATGTGGCCAAAAATGATGACTGCTTCTTTCTGATGTTTGTGATAAGCTGTCTTCGCAACTTAGCGGTGACTTAGCCTTTCTCAAAATGTCCAGATTGCTCATTTTGGCTGTCCAATTAATTTTTCAGCATTCTTCTATAAAACCACATCTCCAACGCTTCCAGGGATTTTTTCGCTGGTTTACTAACTGTCCAGAATTTACACCCGTATGTTAAAATTGGTTCTATGTAACATGCAAGAATTCTTTTTTCTAACTTTCAAGGACAAGGAGCTATTGCATAAAATGTTCTTCATTTGATAGAATGCGGTTTTAGCTTGTCGTATTCTGTTCTTTATCTCTGTTACACATCTTCCATCTCGTGTTATCCATGTGCCTAGATATCTGAATTTCTACACTTGCCCCAAAATAACATCAATTACTTTACTAGCACATTTGGACACAATCTGTTTCTTTGATATTACCATGACTTCCGTCTTTCTATTATTCACGCCAAGGCCCATTTTTCCCTGGAAGCATAATTGTCTTGGGAAAATACAGTGGTGGTTTCTCCTTGCCTTTCATCCATTACATACAACAGTTAAAAAAAAGAGAGCCTTGGACTGCCAGTGTAACTAACGAGTGTCTGGAAATGGCTTAAAAAATGGAAAACTTTACTTATACAACAATAAGAAAGAGACAAACAATGTTCTGTGGTCATGTCATGAGAAGAGAGAAATTTGAGAACTTCCGTGATGACCGCAAAGATCAGCAGCAGAAGAGACAGGAGTAGAGAAATGATGCTGGATGGCCCAAGATGTTTGTGTAGAGGAATATCATCAATAGAATTGATCCAGACAACCAAGGACTGTAATCTGTGGAGACAGATGAATGCCTACGCCATCTGGTAAAGGACTGTAATCTGTGGAGACACATGAATGCCTACGCCATCTGGTAAGGCATACAATGATGCTGATCATCATCATGCAGGGGAGTTGTGGTAGCGCAGCAGCTAGCATGCTTGCCTGCTGGTTCAGTGGTCGTGTGTTCAAATCTCCATCAAGGTGAGGAATTAAACAAATTGACCTATGTACTATGTTGAACCTGTCTAAAACGGGTGCCAGGACATTTTCTGAGAATTAAAGGTAACCAGGGGTCATCTAGTTTTACTGACCACCACCGAGCAAGTCTTCGGCACAACCTGGCTCCCAGCACATCCCACTGGTGATTGTGACAATAGACATTTTGGCAACTGCAAGTTCAGTAGTTTGCCACTGCCTGCTGAATGGCTCTGACCATCTTTCATACATAAGAGTTCGACACTGACTGGTACCAGATCCCGCTGTTGAAAAGATGGATCCCCCACCACATCTGTGTGCACAATTGAAGGGCGACTTCTTTCTGGCTAGTTGCTCAATTTAGTTTAGCTGGCCAGCCAAAGACAGCCTGGGGTGTGGAGCTGCCAGCATTTATATAACTTTCCTCTCCTTCCTTCTTTTGCCTTTTCTACGTCTCCATCTGTCGGCTTCTTCTGCTGTTACACTTCCTGTTTCTTCTATGTTCCTCCTCCTATTTCTTCTTCTCCTTCTGTTTCTTCTATATTACTTCTCCTCCTCCAGTTTTTCTATGTTCCTCCTCCTGTTTCTTCTTCTTCTCCTCCCTTTTTTCCTTTTTTACTACTTCGCCTCCTACTCCTGTTTCTGTTCTCCTCTACCTCCTCTTGTTTCTTCCTCTCCAACTCCTATTTTTCTACTTCACCTCATATTTCTTCTTCTTTTTTCCCCCTCTCATCATTCTTTTACTCATCTTCAAGCAAACTGCTAACTGGTGTAAATGACTCACCCCAACCTACATTCTATAGAACAGTTATCAGTCTCTCCTCAACCCACATTCTACAGAAAACCATTGTCAATGCAAAAGTGACAACTGTTCACATTTCAACTGTTGCAATAACATGTTACTGTAAACATCTGTTTGTTGTTAACATTACATCAACAGAACACAATAGTTCACCGTCTGATAGTCTCCAGAAACATAACAATAAAAAACTAATCCAGGGCTGGATTTTCTCTGACCTGTAACGTGTCCTTATGCTTCATGAAATGCAGCAATTTGCCGTTGATGCTGAACATGCAGATGTTGCCTTGTTCATAGGCTAGGACAATAAATGCTTCACGCGATATTGCGATCAGACGAGGTGACTGACATGTGGACGGTGGCTCTAGTGAGTGCAGCAGGTCTCCAGTCAACGAGTGGACCAGGCAGGGACCATCTGAGGGATAAAAGCAGTTTCATTTAGATTGAGCTGCAAATTTTATACATATTTCATATACACATATAAAATTACCCTGTCTGAAACTGATAAGCAGGGATGATCACTAGTGGCCACCTCACATAATCACTAATTGCCATCTCACACACCAATTGCCATCTCACAAGATCACCCATTGCCATTTAACACGATCAATTGCCATTTAACATGATCAATTGCCACCTCACATGATCACTAATTGCCATCTCACACAATCACCAATTGCCACCTCACACAATCACCGATGGCCATCCCACACAATCATCAGACACTTGAATCAGTTCTATGTTTGTTTTCCAGAATACGTCACATGACCAAGCCATCTATGTCTCTGTCAGTTTCCTAACTCTGTTCCCATCACATCTGTCAGCTGTCAATGAGTTTCCCTGTATTTTTTGCTGCAAAACATACCCAAACAATGTCAACTGTCTACATGTAATTTTTCTAATAAATTATTTATGGTGTTAATTTGCTTCTTACACGACTGCCTCGTTCATTTTTATATTTGACCATGATATTCTTCGCATTTCCCTCAAAAGTGACATGTTTGCTGCCATCAGATATTTCTCAGTGCGTCTGCTTGTCAAATATGCACACAACAGTACAGGTTCTGCATCACACTATATCTCTTGTTCTCACTACATTTTACAGATTTCTGTTATTGATTATATTTTCCATCTTGCGAAAGGCTACTTATGTCATGGTGATTCTTTTCATAATCTCTATATTTTTAATGCCAGCTCTGTGGCAAAGGAGGTTACAGACACAATTTGTAATCCTGCATTCAAAACACAGCTGCGGGCAATTTGGCAGCAGACGGCTTTGCGTTGGTTTTCATACAATGGTATTAGTGCCGGCTGTTCAGAAAGCAAAAAAAGCAATGGCAAACTACTGAACATACACTTCCCAAGAAATCACACTGCTAAAAATACTGGGATTGATTGCGACGTCCTGTAAAGGATATACAATTAACTTACATTTTTAAAGTGCAATTACATTCTTCTTGACGTTTATTGTGGACTGGCATGGGAAATCATGTCTCCTCTCAACCCATTTTCTACAATACTATTTTATTGATCTTTCTTCTTCTTGTCTTTTATCTTCCAAATGAGCTTGGTCCTCAACCAACTCAGCCCTTTGTAAACTTGTTCACGATTGGTTGGATTTAGCAATGATGTTCCGGTCAAGATGGCAACGGACGGTTGTTTTGTATTGTGACCGCTCCTTTTTTTGCGTAGGAGGTGAATATTTTCATCTCCTATGTGTAATTTGTGCGACAGGATGTAAATCAGTAGTTTCTTCTCAAGATCTTCGCCGATGCTACGGAGTCGTGCATCTGAGTGAAGCAATACTTGAGTAAATTTTCACAGCGTGTGTGTTTCTGTGGTGTTTGGTTTTTCAACATGACTGAACAACGTTTATGCTCCGGGTTGAGGACAGTCAACCTAACAAGGCGACGGGGAGGCCGTAAGCGGCAAGGCAGACGAGGTGGAGCAAGGCATTTTAGACTCAAATGTGACCGTCTGGGCCTCAAGAATACTCGTATTCTTTATTGGAATTGTGCCGGCGTAAAACAACGAGGCCCTATTCGGGAAAACAGTGTTTGTGCTCCATGCGGAGGACAGTCAACCTAACAAGGCGATGGGGAGGCCGTAAGCGGCAAGGCAGACGAGGTGGAGCAAGCATTTTAGACTCAAATGTGACCACCTGGGCCTCTAGAATACTCGTATTCTTTATTGGAATTGTGATAGTGTAAAACAACGAGGCCCTATTCGGGACAACCTGGTGTACAGGAATGACATTGTAGCGCTTCAGGTGACGAGATTGGGTGATAATTCAATCCATATTGCCGGCTTCCAATGTTTCTACAACAGGCAACACCTGGGAATGGCGATTCTCATTTTCGACAGTATAGTGGTTTCAGAGCTGGACATGTCGAGATGGAACTGTGACGACATACAAATACAGGCAGTTAGAGTTCAATCCGGTCTACCATTCGTGTTGGTTAATGTTTATGCCTGTAACGCGAGTGTGGATTCCCAGAAGTGGCAGTTCTTCAGTGACATATTTGGTCATGAGAGGAATGTTATTTTCTGTGGGATTTCAACACTAAGGGCAGATCATGGGGAAACATTTCCTCCAACACACAGGTCGAGGAGGTCGAGGCTGCACTTGAAACCATTGACCTGGTTTGTATCAACAGTTGCTCTGTCACCAGGACAGCTAGCCACCCAGGTGATGAGGACAGTGTTAGTGACCTAGTGCTGGTTTCTCCTTCACTCACTACAGTGTGTAGATGAGGTATTCCTGACTTCCAAGGTGCCGACGTCATCTGATAGAGGACTGACGAGAACAAGGGCAAAGCCCTCTTCCAACGCTATCTAGAGCAGAGCAACCAGACAGACATGAGAGACTGAAATCTTGCCAAGGAGGTTACCTCAGATAGTTGTAAGGCCCAGAACATTTCGGATGAAGACACAGTGACAGTGAAAGAAATCAAGGCTGTGCTTCGACGTTGAAAACAAACAGCGCTCCAGGGCCAGATGGCATAAGGTATGATGACATCAATATGTGTACTGACAACAAGCTAGAGGAACTAGCAGACATGTACAACAACAGTATAGGGAGTGCTAGCATCAAGGAGGAATGGTTACACAGTTATCCGATTCCCTTGCTGAAGCCTGACAAAGACCACACAAACATTCAGGGATATCGAGTTATAACCATGCAGAATCTGATAGGCAAGCTGCTGGAGAAGTTAATTGCCAGAAAAATATCAAGCCAGCTAGAGAGGCAAGGTGTTTTCCAACCTACCCAGGGAGGGTACTGTCCACACAAAAAAACCTGGACCAATGCAGCAGTTTTTGCCCATGATGTCTATGAAGGTTTCCACTCAGGCATTGAAACATTTGCTGCAGCGACTGATCTTGAGGACGCGTACAACAGAGTACCATTGGATTTTTTAATGTTTCAGCTTCTTGAACTAAAAGTAAGTCCATTCCTCCTTAGTTGGATCGCTGCAGCCCTCTTCCAACGGAAAGTAGTTTTTAGATGTGGCAGTTGGACTTTGGAACCAACAACAATTTATCCTGGCTTACCACAGGGATCACCATTATCTCCGGTACTGTTCAACGCCTACACAGTGAGAATCACCAGTGAGCAGATCACTGGACCTGGTAGGACATTGTCATATGCCGACGATGTTTTAGTGTATAGTCAGGGTAAGGATAGAGATCAGGTTGCTGTGGAACTACAAACCAAACTCAATTGCATAAGCACTTGGTGTGTTGAAACTGGGGCAATGATCAACCCAACAAAGGCAACAGTGACGTGGTTCTCTTTGAATAACCATATTGTCAACACCCCAACTGTCAAATGTAAATCTGGGTTCAGAGACTGTCAAAAGAATGCAGGCAATGAGTTACCTGGGGACACGATTTGATCGAAGCCTCACTTATACCAGGTACGTAGACCTGGTGATAACAAAGGCCAAGCGGGGTTTGGCTGCGATGCGGGTGATGGTGGCGACAAACTGTGAGCAGTGCGATCTATGTGTTCTTTACGAGGGTCTGGACCTTTCTATTTTGGAGTATGTGATGGCGATCCTGATTCTCAGCCATAAGCAGTTGGAAAGGATACAGAACGAAGCTATGCATATTATTCTTGGATGTACAAGAGATACAGCATGCATGGCGATGCGTTACCTTCTTGATTTTCCAACATATGAGGGACAGAATACAAATTTTCCGAGCATGTGCCTACCTCAGAGTCAACACAAACACACAACATCCACTGCATAGCGAGATTGATAAGGTAAAGGGCAGCAGTTTAAAAAGAGGAAAGTCGTGGATGGGTCAAGCGGAAGACATTCTTCAACAGGTGTGTTCACTTGACGACTTAGAACCTGGCGAGGAGTGGGTACAAGTGCCAACAGAGTTATGTACATCCTTTTCAGTGTGCATCCAACTAGACAGGAAATGTAGACAAGAAAATCCAGCTGCTGTAGAGGGGGAAGTACAGGCTCTGATTTTCGAGAATTCTTTAGAGGATGACGCTGTCATTTACATGGATGGGTCAGTCTTTCGAGGAGTGAGAAGTTCATGGGCCTTTACGGCTCAGGCCGGAGGGAAAATTGTGAAGGAAGAGTCTGGTGCTTTTGCTTTGACCACAAGTAGCCTGACTATGGAAGTCATGGCAGTAAGTAAAGCAATAATATGGCTCGAGACACAGACATTCAATCGGGCATGTGTCCTTAGCGACTCAATGAGTATGCTCAGAAGGATAGAGATGGGGTGGATCTAAAGAGGGTTGCTGTCTCTGGAGCGATCTCGGTTGGCAAAGATTAGTTTTATTTTCGTGCCAGGGCATGCGGATGTACAAGGAAATGAGCGGGCTGACAGGCTTGCAGGTAGGGCTATTGTGGAAGGCGGACAAGCCATGGACCAGGCAGACATTCTGAATGCTCTACGAGAAGTAAGTCGTTTACGAGAACCAAGCGATGACTGTGAGTCTACAACCATGGTCAGGCTGCGAGAACAGCAAGTTAAAAGAGGTGTGGCCAAACAAGAACACTATGCAGGAAGCCAAAGAAGATTAATAAACCAACACAGAACTGGTGCCGTGAGCCGCTACATGCTGCGGGATTTGCTGAGGAGGGGATCCAAGCACTTATGGACTGAATGGTTCAATGTGCGATGAGGATGATCTGTCAACTAACTGAATTTAGCAGCTGAAGTCTTCTACGGGCTGAGGTAGACAGTCTCACGCCAACTTCCTCAGTACTCTCTTATGTCATGCATGGCAGGTTACAGTGTTGCTATTCTTTGCTTCCCTCATGGACTCTGGGAAGACGTGGGTGATTTTATTAATTCATATACTCTAATTTTCCACACCCATGACTAATTTCTCTCTCTGCCATCCTCTATTACTTTACTCACTAGTCCTGCCAGCCGCTCAGATATATTCTAGCTTGTCTAATGACACCATTAAAGAAACTTGACCGTTTTCATCATGGTCTTTCCTAGACCATCTCTGCTATTCTCCATTCTGTCCATGTATTTACAGCTACTTTCTTGACAATGTGTGATCCATGGTGTGATCTAAACTTTCAGGGAATCAAAACGATTAGCTAAGTTCAAAGTGAAAAAAAAAAAAATAACCCTTATTAAAAATACACATGAATTAAAATGTTTACTTTTCACAAAAGACCAAAAGAAAAAAAAAAAAACAAACTTGGCCATGTTCATGAGAATGCTCTGCGAACACACCACTATTATGTCAGTAGAAAATGTGGTCACACAACTAACAAATGTCAAACGGGCATATAGATGATAACCAAATATTATTCTGCAATAAAACTGGCTGATAACAGATGAAGCATAACTGATACAGCAAAAGAAGTGTGATCAGCAATGATGAACTAATCAACGTGCAGATATGGAAATGTGATTAGCAACAGGGAACCAATCAGGGCACAATAAGACACAGAAATATTAAAGTATTTTGCTTTTTTAAGCACATCATTACAATGTGTGAGAGGATGAGTGACAATGTGACTGAAATAGAGAACGAGTGAGAGTGTTTGTGAAACTGAGAGTTTAATAGAAAATGTGTGTATGTGTGAAAAAATGAGAATGTAAGTGATTATGGTCCCTTTATGGTATCTTTCGAGTGTCTTCATTTCTGTCTTATTGTCCACTGTATTTACTTCTGCTTCAACTTCTTCTATGTTGTCAGTATTGAAACAATATCAACATATTGAAGAGCATCATCAGAGCGTCCTCTCACTCACCCTTGGAGCCACTGACCACAAGTCCCAGCTCTGCGATGGTGGCCACGCACGTGATCTCCGCCTGGTGACCTGTGAGTACAGCCCTAGGTGTGGGCATCTCTATACCTGGACACAACAAGCAAAGTACATCATTATATCTTTATACCTGGACACAACAAGCAAAGTACATCATTATATCTCTATACCTGGACACAACAAGCAAAGTACATCATTATATCTTTATACCTGGACACAACAAGCAATGTACATCATTATATCTCTATACCTGGACACAACAAGCAAAGTACATCATTATATCTTTATACCTGGACACAACAAGCAAAGTACATCATTATATCTCTATACCTGGACACAACAAGCAAAGTACATCATTATATCTTTATACCTGGACACAACAAGCAAAGTACATCATTATATCTCTATACCTGGACACAACAAGCAAAGTACATCATTATATCTCTATACCTGGACATAACAAGTAAAGTACATCATTATATCTTTATACCTGGACACAACAAGCAATGTACATCATTATATCTCTATACCTGGACACAACAAGCAAAGTACATCATTATATCTCTATACCTGGACATAACAAGCAAAGTACATCATTATATCTTTATACCTGGACACAACAAGCAAAGTACATCATTATATCTCTATAACTGGACATAACAAGCAAAGTACATCATTATATTCCTATACCTGGACACAACAAGCAAAGTACATCATTATATCTCTATACCTGGACACAACAAGCAAAGTACATCATTATATCTCTATACCTGGACATAACAAGCAAAGTACATCATTATATCTTTATACCTGGACACAACAAGCAATGTACATCATTATATCTCTAAAGCTGGACACAACAAGCAAAGTACATCATTATATCTCTATACATGGACACAGCAAGCAAAATACATCATTATATCTCTATACCTGGATACAACAAGCAAAGTACATCATTATATTCTATACCTGGACACAACAAGCAAAGTACATCATTATAGACACATACAAGCCATTTCATGATGGATTATGATGTAGTGGTTTGAAGTGTTCATCATCAATCAGAGATGATCATTATAGACAAACACAAGCCATTCCTTGATGGATGCTGTTGTAGTGGTTTCTTCTTCTTCTGCGTTCACCCGGAGTTTTTTTTTCCGACGTGATTGCGTTGTACCTGTTTACCGCAGAGCTGTGTTCTTGCGCCGTTAGGCCGACACATCCAACTTCTGCGGGCATTTGTTGACCGGGTTAACCTTCCCAGGGGTTGTAGTGGTTCGAAGTGTTCATCATCAATCAGAGATGAGATGTCTGAAAAAGTTGTATTTTCCATCCATTACCCAATGACCAAGAGGCAAAGCATGAGATAATCAATTTCCTTTCGATTACTGCTCTCAACAGGATCTGAACCAATCACTTTTTGAGATGCAGGTGGACTCCATACCTCAAAGCCACTCTCAATTCCACGAGCTGTCAGCAATCAGTATAAAAAAAATGAATCCCAACCAGGGTCTTAAACTAGGACCACAGAGGTGGCAAGGCAGTGCTCTATCCACTATGACAGTTTCAAACATACTAATAATACCCATCTCTGGTACTGCCACAAAGACTTGTGTTTGCCACAAATGCCTGACATAACTGTCTGCATGAGGAATTGACATAAGGGTCTTACATAACTGCCTGAATGGAGGTCAGCATGGCTGAATGGATAAGAACACGTGTTCTTAAACATCCGGTGTGCTGATGCTGAAGAAAGGGGTTCAACCCCTACACCGGACAGCTGGAATAAAATTCTGACCTATCATCCTTGACTTGGGGACGTAAATTACAAGTATCTCTGAAGTCGGAGTGGGTTCACCTGATGGCGAGGGACACTGTTAATAGGGAAAACTAATCCACACGCAAAATTCAGTCCAGCACAACTAGAAGTAGTGTGAATGGACTACGCTTGAGTTCAAAGTGAGTGAGCACCACAAAAAAAATTGCCTGAATAACAGGTCTGAGATAAAAGCCTAACATAACTGTCTGCATGTGGAATTGGCGTAATGGCCTGACATAACTGACATGAAGGCCTGACATAACTGTCTGCATATGGAATTGACGTAATGGCCTTACATAACTGACATGAAGGCCTGATATAACTGTCTGCATATGGAATTGACGTAATGGCCTGACATAACTGACATGAAGGCCTGACATAACTGTCTGCATATGGAATTGACGTAATGGCCTTACATAACTGACATGAAGGCCTGATATAACTGTCTGCATGTGGAATTGGCGTAATGGCCTGACATAACTGACATGAAGGCCTGACATAACTGTCTGCATATGGAATTGACGTAATGGCCTTACATAACTGACATGAAGGCCTGATATAACTGTCTGCATATGGAATTGACGTAATGGCCTGACATAACTGACATGAAGGCCTGACATAACTGTCTGCATATGGAATTGACGTAATGGCCTTACATAACTGACATGAAGGCCTGATATAACTGTCTGCATATGGAATTGACGTAATGGCCTGACATAACTGTCATAAAGGTCTGATATAACTGCCTGACACGACCTGATATAACTGCCTGACATAACTGTCTGCATATGGAATTGACATAATGGCCTGACATAACTGTCTGCATATGGAATTGGCGTAATGGCCTGACATAACTGTCTGACATAAAGTCCTCACATAACTGTCTGACATAAAGGCCTGATATAACTGCCTGACACAAGGGGAAGATGTAACTCACTGCTGTTGTCTCCCAGGATGGCCTGAGACTTGGCACTGAACATCCAGACCATGACCGTGCAATCCTTGGAGCCTGTGACCACGTAGCAGTCCTGGCTGATGTTGCACTCTGACCTGGCCACGCAGGTGACCACATCAAAGTGACCAAAGACCACCTGGATAATGCGAGCTGTGGACAATGGAAAATAAACATATTTACTGGACCATAAATGTCAACATAAAGGCTAAAGGCGGATATGGCTGTTGGGGTGTGATGTTTTACACCTTCAATATTCTAGGGGTATTGGGATGGAATAGCCAGTTCCCTTCCTCCATCACCTTTGGTTCCCAGAAAATTCTGAAAATTATTCAGTACTCACATGGTTCACTCCAGTGCCATATTGGTAGGTAAGAAAAACGAACCCTGCTACTGCCGAGGTTTGAGCCCAGATTAATGGCCCAATGGATAAGAGTACTAGCACTGAAGCTTCTGGTGTGCTGATGGCGAGGTAGCAGGTTCAACCCCTACCCTGGACAGTTGGACTAAAATGTTGGCTTCTCGTCCTTGACATGGGGACGTAAATTACAAGTACCTCAGAAGTCGGAGTGTGTTCACCTTATGGCGAGGGACACTGGTAATAGGGAAAGCTAATCCACATGCAAACATCAGTCCATTGCACTCTCCAGTGGTGGCAATTATTAGAAGTAACAGCAAATCTTTGGACTAAACTTGAGTTAAAAGTGAGAGAACGCAAAAAATACATTGTAAGTTTCCATAAGGAATCACCAAAAGGTTTGCCTGTATGAAGATAACACAATCTACGAGGGGGCTTCACGTCAAAACCTTAAAATTGTGATAGAAATGACAATAATCATGCTATTGTCTTGTAACCTGTCAATATTGTTGTCAAGGATGTGAAGATGTTCACCATGTGCCACCACGGTGCAAACGAACACAGTGATGTCATATGGAAATTGTAAAGATGGCCGCCCCACTTTTGACACACACCAAAGAAGAGCATCATTTTGTTATCCGTTTTTTTATCAGTGAAGAGGTGAAACCAATAGAAATCCATCGGCGAATAAAAGTCAAGTATGGTAAAGCTTGCCTGTCAGTACAACAAGTGTATGAGTGGAGTAGGAAGTTTCAAACTTTTCTGTCCGATAAAGTGGTTCATGAGTGGTTACACACGCGACCAAGATATTTTTTGTCTACAGGAATCGAAGCACTTTATCAGCGGTGAAAGATATGCATTGAATGCAGTGGTGACCACATTGAAAATTGATACAAGGTTTTAATTTGAAAATTTGCTGCACGGAGGTAAGGTGCTGAGCCGGCAGCACATGTAGCCTACCTCGTGAGCGAGTACTAAAAGGTAGAAAAAGTACCCCAGTCGAATAAAATGGTTACGAAAACTGTCTGTATCCAACTCATACAGAGTGTAGACAAAAGTGGAAAAACGTCTCAATAACACGAAATGGAACGCACAGCTAGCGAATCTATTGCGTGGTCCGAGGTAAAAAGCAAAAGCTTACCGAGTGGATGTCGCTCGCAGTCTGACCGCTCCTGGTGTGTGCTTGAACGACCAGTGGCAAACGAGATGCTTAACACATGGAAGTGAGGAACTAAAGCAACCATGAGCAGGACGTGGCAACTCCTCGGGTGAGCCCAGTCTCAGAGCAATATGTGCCGGCTCTGCAATTGTGGAAGCCTCCTTGGATAGTGAGGGAATGGCCATGGTCTGCCCCTGCCTTCCCTTGAGGGTTGACCGTGATGTCGTTGACCATTCTATCTTGACCAGCTGAGATGTGGGCAACAACACAACAATAAATCTAACG
Organism: Cepaea hortensis; assembly: GCA_963921405.1. NCBI lineage: Eukaryota > Metazoa > Mollusca > Gastropoda > Stylommatophora > Helicidae > Cepaea > Cepaea hortensis. The sequence goes on along the minus strand of OY992879.1, from coordinate 85,763,324 downwards.
TGCCTCGAAACCCGAGGAAGGCTAACCTCATTAAAAATGCACGCCGAAACCGGAAGTGCCGTCCTACGGGTGGCAAAATAAAAATAGGCACTACGCATTTACGTCCGAGTGAAATGTCTCATCCGAATGTCTCTCGTGCTAGGAACAGCTCTGATGGGTACAACGACAAGCACATGTCTGAGTCGAAAACTCGCTGAGTGGATACTGTCTGCAGACCTGCCTGGTTTGTGCGGGAACGGCCCGGGGCGAACGAAATGCCCAATATATTGAAGTGAGGAATTAAAGCAGCCATGAGCAGGACATGACGATTCCCTCTGTGAGCCCAGCACCAGAGCGCGATGTGTCAGCTCTGCAATTATGGAAGCCACCCAGGATGGCGGAAAATGCTATGGACTGTCCCTGCCTTCCTTTGAGGGATGACCGCGAAGTCTTCGACTGTTCCAACTTGACCAGCTGGGAGGTGGACGGTACCACAAAAGTGAGTCTCCCAGGAATGCTAACCTGATCAAAAATGCACGCTAAAAGCCGGATGTGTTGACCTAAGAGATTTGACCCAAGGGTGCCTAATGAGACACACCACAATCACATCTGAAAAAAACATGATGAACGCAAAGAAGAAGAAGAAGAAGAAGAAGAAGAAGAAGAAGAAGAAGAAGAAGAAGAATCAACACAACTCTTACCTGTATCGAGATAATACACTCTAAAACTCTTATCCCAGAAGCCACAAGCGAACAGGAAGCGGTTGTCTGCAGTTGTCGCAAAACTGTGATGGCTGACAGGAAGTCGCTGATCAAAGTTGTCTCCCAAGGTACGCCGCTGTAGGCCTGTGTTCAAAACTGCAAGATGGGTTGGAAAATACATTCTTAAATAATAGATACAGGTAATGAAAGTTAGTTAGTTGACAGATTATGCAATTAAATAAGACAAATACAATTGTGGACAGAGACAGAGAAATTAGCATTATGTGGGACTATATGAGACAAGAGAGGCAGAGGAAGACAGAAAGATGTATGTGGAAAGCTTTGTGAATAAACAATACATAATTATTTAACAAACAGAAAATACTCTATGCTGAAACAACAGAAATATGTTTGTTTTTGCTGGTCAAACGTGTGAGTGCTGATCTTTAATTGGCTGGTCAAATGTGTGAGAGCTGATCTTTAATTGTGTTTGTTTTTACTGGTCAAATGTGTGAGTGCTCATCTTTAATTGTGACTCTTAGCCATCATCAACATCATCATCATCATCGTCTTCCACTTTTGCTGTCAAGAGCCTTGGGGAGGAATAGTTGACGCTCCAGCGGCCGATGGGTGGCACTCATTCCGTGTGATTGTACAATGTCTTTGAAGTCGTCAATTCATTTTATTTCGAGTGTCCTCTTCGTCTTGCAGCAGATCTTCTTTGAGGTAGCGCCAGTGATGGTAGTTGATGGTTTTGCATTCTTTATGCGATGCCCAAACCATTTTACGTTCTGCCTTTCAATATATGTGGCACAAAGTGATGATCCCACTGTCTCTGATAACATTGCTAGAATAGGGTTAGTGTAAATATGCTATTTATTATCTGTCGTTTTGTGGACATAGGCATATTTGGATATTTTAGTATGGGTGATAGTTAACCCTTAGTAACTTGCCAAATTGGATCTTTGTCATGTCCAGCTGAAATCTAGGAACTCATGTGTAGTTTGGTTGAAACATGTTGAAACACTTACCCAGCAACTGATCCATGGCCAGTGGAAGATTTGGCTGAGCTGTTGGATCTGCCTTCTCGGATGAAAAGCTAGCAGAATTGGCTTGAGCTGTAGACAGAAAGACGACAAGGAAAGAAATGAATTGTTGGAACAGACAGTTTAACATGTTGTAAAATAAAGCAAATGAAAGTGGCGTGTAAGGCTTGAATGATGAAAACACACTAAACATCCAAAAGGGAGGGGGGAGGTGTGTGATTGAGAGACTTCTGTGATCATCTCAAGCGGAGATGTTACAGAGTTTGATCCATGCACATGGCCAAGAACTGTTAAAGGCATAATTGGTTCTAGTGATATTTCACGTTCTCTTGATCTTTCGAGTAGAGATATTAGATACATGATCCCTTCAGATAATGATTCTTAGCTTTGTCATTGGAAAGTCTCATGCTTGTATGTTACCAGGGCTGACATGGGAAGCAAAAAGCTTGAGGGGTGTGTGTGTGTGTGTGTGTGTTGGGGGGGGGGGGGGGGGGTTGTGGTGGTGTCATTGTGTGTGTGGGGGTGGGGGTGGGAGAAAATGGAAGACTCAGTAAATTGAAGACAATCCTCTTGCCTTTGAAATTTTTAACCTGAACATGTTTGTAGGTATGGGTTCGAATCATATGTTGGCTGACATGTGTCTGCCTCTTAACAGAGGACCCTATATATCTGACATGCCAGGTAGCACTTAGATGTCAGGTGGGACTTGGACATAGCAGCTGGGACTTAATCACGCCAGCTGGGACTTAATTATGCCAGCGGGGATTTAATCATGCCAGCTGGGACTTAATCACGCCAGCTGGGACTCAGACATGCCAGTTGTGACTTAGACATGCCAGGTGTGATTTAGACATGCCAGGTGAGACTTACGGATGTTTTTTGTGTACGTTCGCTCACGCTGAACTCAAGCATAGTCCATACATACTACTTCTAAGTAGCACTGGACTGAACTTTGCTTGTGGATTCGCTTTCCCTACTATCAGTGTCCTTTACCCACACCAATTCCAGACGTACTTGCAATTTACGCCCTCAAGTCAAGGACGAGAAATCAACACTTTAGTCTAATTGACCAGTGTAGGGAACTTACGGATGTAATTGTTGTTCCACTTGTTGATGGCATAGTTGTGATTGCAGGAGATGGAGGTGACGGCAGGCACTGGCACGGCTGGGTGTGTGTTGGCGGCCACATGGGTCACTGGCGAGTTGGACAGGAACTTCATGATCATACACACGTCATCCTGAGACTTAGAGAACATCATGGGGCTCTGGGGAAGATAGAATTAAGTGTAATGTTAATGTACGTGGAAGTCAAGGGGAAACCACAACATTAAACTGCCAAGAGTAAGTTCATCGGCAGACATGAAACTGGGTTTATGAAGTGGCATATTAAAAAGACTTTGCAACAGTTTTCAGACTGCATAGCTTGATATGTCAAAGTTAAAATAGCGTTGTACAAAACTGACCAGAAAGCAAACAACAATGGTGAAAAAGATAAACAGAAACACAGAGAGGTTGGAAGTGAGGGAGAGAGAACATGAGGGATAGATAATGAAAGAGACAGGCAGCAGGAAACAGAGAAATTGATTGTTACAAGAGAAAAGTAACGGACCCTCTTACTCGCTTTGAGGTATCTAAGGTATCGGTCCCAGTCCTATATTTGTTACAAACCAAGTTGCACGGAATGAGTGATATCGCCAATATCACGCTGGCCGCCTTTACTTCCTAGGCCATTTCCTGGTACACATTTAAGGCGGGGTTGAACTGCAAGCCAGGTACATTAAAAAAAAAAAAATCTGCCATCTGCACTTTAAGGGAATGTCGGAAGTAAATAACAAGCACCTCTGAGGTCGGAGTGGGTTTGCATGATGGCGAGGGACACTGGTAATAGGGAAAGCTAATACACATGCAAAATTCAGTCCAGTGCTACTAGAAGTTGTGTGTTTGGACTATGCTCGAGTTCAAAGCGAATGAGCAACAAAAAAAAGTCAAATTATCATTGAGGGAGTTATGTGCCCCTTAGCTTTTTAACCCTTAACCAGGAATTCTGGAAATGAGCAAAAAAGACAATGGAAGCAAATAAAAAGTCAGCATGGAAGTAGGACACAATGATAATTCATTGTCTTTCTGCTTTTCCTCGGCAATCTGTAACATTTTTTCAAAGAATTATTTAAAAAACAAAAATTTTATTTTAAAAAATACCCAAAACTTTGACGTGCACATAATTTAAAAAAAAAAAAAAATACTAATACAAAGAAATGCAAATCTTTAAAAATTATCTGTTCAAGCAAAATGTGCTGTGTTTCATTATTTAGTTGTCATAATGACATTAAGTTAAACAAAAATGTTGTTTAAAGTCGACAGGGTCGACTTCTTGCACCGGGTTTTATCCCATATCCCATATGGCTCAGTCTCTTTCCGCAGCGCGGAAAGCGTCGCACAAGAGCATGAACTCTGTAGCTCCAGTGACGACCCTCAGGAGTCTCAGAAAAAATGCACTCGTGAACCGAAGGACGCGGCTGGGATTGAATCCACAACCTTCAGAGCCCGAGTCAGACAACTTGACCATTTCGCCACGGAGAGTTAAAGACTCTACACCGATGACATGTGGCACGGAGGGGATATTATGATAGGTCCATATTAATAAACCATATTGGCACATGAAAGGTGATGTGGCAAATACCACACTGGCTGCCTTTATCTTCCCAGAAAATTCCTGGTGCCCAATTTTAGGAGGCTGGGTGAACCTAGTTAAGATAAACAAATAAAATAAATTAACAACCCCTTTTCACACATTTTTTTTTTTTATTGCATTCGCTCACTTTGAACTCAAGCGTAGTCCATACACTATTTCTAGTAGTACTGGACTAAATTTACCTTTCCATTAAGTGTCCTTCGCCATCAGGCAAACCCACTCTGGCTTCAGAGGTACTTGTAATTTACCTCCCCAAGTCAAGGAAAATAGGTCAAAATTTTAGTCCAACTGTTCGGTGCATCGGCTGAACTCCATACTTCGGCATCAGCACACCGGATGTTTAAGAACATGCGTTCTTATCCATTCGGCCATGCTGACTTATAACCTTATTTTGATACACTAATCAGTACGACATGGGTGACAAATCAGCACAACAGGGGTGACGTGGTCAATGTCACTCCGGGCACCTTAACTTCCCAGAATATTTCCTGCAACCCACTTCAGCCGGGGACGATCCATGAGTCCATGTCTCGACGGGGAATTCCAACACATGACAACCAGGCCAGCCTGTTAGCCGCTGCACTATTCTGCTTCCTCGGATCCACGTGGTTTGTGGTTAACATCTATGACTCGAAGACAATTTGAATCCTAGACCACCAGACTGGCAGGCGAGTGCACAAGCTACTACTGAGCTGCCAAAGTTCCTGAAGATCTTATATATGTAAAGCCATTTTTATCATTTGCCCAAATCTGCCAAATAAAAAATAATTGGCAGAGAAGGGGAAGCTCAAGGAAATGATTACACATGGGATCAAATTCAGGGTTTGGAAGTCAACGTGGCCGAAAGGTTTAACAGTCTTGTGCTGAAACTTTCTGCTTAAACTTTCTCTGGCGACCTTGGTAGGGGGTTCATTCCTCATGCTGGTCAGATGGACTTAAATGTTGGTTTCTCGTCCTTGACTTGAGGATGTTAATTACAATAACAAGTACTTCAGAAGTCAGAGTGGGTTCACCTGATGGTGAGGGACACTGGTAATAGGGAAAGCTAAACCACACAAAAAAATCAGTTCAGTGCACTCACTAGTAGTGGTAACTACTAGTTGTAGCAGCACGTGAGTGGACGACTCTTGAGATTTTTTTTTGTTTTTTTAAAGTTGCATATCCTTTATAGGACATTGCAGTCAACACCAGCACTTTACTGCTGTTGTTGATGTCTTGGCAAATTTTACGTTCAGTAGTTTACCATAGCTTTCTGAATGACCTGCTCCCATGCCAACATGTTAAAACCAGTGAGGCGCGGTCTGCTGCCAAATCGGTCACTGCTGTGTTTCGAATTGGCATTACGAATCACGTCCGCAACGTCATCGCCAAATAGGATAGTAAGTGTAGAGCTCGTGGAGAGAACTAGACACTTCCCAGTAGGATAGTTAGTGTGGAGCTCATGGAGAGAACTAGACACATCCCAGTAGGATAGTAAGTGTGCAGCTCATGGAGAGAACTAGACACTTCCCAGTAGGATAGTTAGTGTGGAGCTCATGGAGAGAACTAGACACATCCCAGTAGGATAGTAAGTGTAGAGCTCATGGAGAGAACTAGACACATCCCAGTAGGATAGTAAGTGTAGAGCTCATGGAGAGAACTAGACACTTCCCAGTAGGATAGTAAGTGTAGAGCTCATGGAGAGAACTAGACACATCCCAGTAGGATAGTTAGTGTGGAGCTCATGGAGAGAACTAGACACATCCCAGTAGGATAGTAAGTGTGGAGCTCATGGAGAGAACTAGACACTTCCCAGTAGGATAGTTAGTGTGGAGCTCATGGAGAGAACTAGACACATCCCAGTAGGATAGTAAGTGTAGAGCTCATGGAGAGAACTAGACACTTCCCAGTAGGATAGTAAGTGTAGAGCTCATGGAGAGAACTAGACACATCCCAGTAGGATAGTAGTAAGTGTGGAGCTCATGAAGAGAACTAGACACTTCCCAGTAGGATAGTAAGTGTAGAGCTCATGGAGAGAACTAGACACATCCCAGTAGGATAGTAGTAAGTGTGGAGCTCATGAAGAGAACTAGACACATCCCAGTAGGATAGTAAGTGTGGAACTCATGGAGAGAACTAGACACATCCCAGTAGGATAGTAAGTGTGGAGCTCATAGAGAGAACTAGACACATCCCAGTAGGATAGTAAGTGTGGAGCTCATGGAGAGAACTAGACACATCCCAGTAGGATAGTAAGTGTGGAGCTCATGGAGAGAACTAGACACATCCCAGTAGGATAGTAAGTGTGGAGCTCATGGAGAGAACTAGACACATCCCAGTAGGATAGTAAGTGTGGAGCTCATGGAGAGAACTAGACACTTCCCAGTAGGATAGTAAGTGTGGAGCTCATGGAGAGAACTAGACACATCCCAGTAGGATAGTAAGTGTGGAGCTCATGGAGAGAACTAGACACATCCCAGTAGGATAGTAAGTGTGGAGCTCATGGAGAGAACTAGACACTTCCCAGTAGGATAGTAAGTGTGGAGCTCATGGAGAGAACTAGACACATCCCAGAAGGATAGTAAGTGTGGAGCTCATGGAGAGAACTAGACACATCCCAGTAGGATAGTTAGTGTGGAGCTCATGGAGAGAACTAGACACATCCCAGTAGGATAGTAAGTGTGGAACTCATGGAGAGAACTAGACACATCCCAGTAGGATAGTAAGTGTGGAGCTCATAGAGAGAACTAGACACATCCCAGTAGGATAGTAAGTGTGGAGCTCATGGAGAGAACTAGACACATCCCAGTAGGATAGTAAGTGTGGAGCTCATGGAGAGAACTAGACACATCCCAGTAGGATAGTAAGTGTGGAGCTCATGGAGAGAACTAGACACATCCCAGTAGGATAGTAAGTGTGGAGCTCATGGAGAGAACTAGACACATCCCAGAGAATCAAGAGGTGAGGAAAAAATGCTGGCGCCGGATAAGACAAACAAACATTCAGAAAACAAGCTAATAGCATAGTCAGATAATCCTTTATCGGGAATCCACAAGCAAATAAAACATAGGGAGATATTTAAAAAAAAACGCAAGGTAAAAGAAAGTGTGTCAACACATTCCACACTGAGGCATCTGGTGCTAGCCCCAGAGTGTTTTTATATACCAACTTGACAGGTAATGGGGTCAATACACCACACCTGAAACCTTTTCTTCCCTGGACACCTCCTGGTACCCTGTTACAACCTGGGTTGATCTGGGAGCCCATCATCATCCAGTGCCTTGCTGGCTGGTGTGGGCGATCATGTCTCTCCACAAATTTCGACCTTCGATGTCATGGATAAATTTGTGTGTTGACTTCCTTCCGTGCCAAGACACAAGACAGCCCAGAATCTTCTGCTGTCTTCCTCTATCTCTCTTTCTGCAAATCTTTCCGGTTGTCACAACATGTTCCAGTTTGTGTCTTCTCATAACATGGCCAAATAACGATGACTGCCTCTTTCTGATGTTTGTTATAAGTTGTCTTTGCGACTCAGCTTCCCTTAAACCGTCATGATTGCTCATTTTGGCTGTCCAATCAATTTTCAGCATCCTTCTATAAGACTACATCTCCAAAGCTTCCAGAGATTTTTTTCACCTATTTACTAATTGTCCAGGATTTGCAGTCATATGTTAACACTGGTTCTATGTAACATGCAAGAACTCTAGGAGCCCAAGTCAGTTAAAAAAAAAAAACAGGTGGATTCCAATAAACGACCACTGCTGCTCTCCTCCTCCCCCATCAAACAAAATAGAAACACTGAGAAGAAATATTCAGAGACAGTGGTGAGTAATGTGGAAAACACGTGGAAGGAACCAACGAGAGATAACAAGGGTTAGGAGGTCTAAGTTGAAATGGGGGATAAAAGGCATAGGAAGTAGAAGCAAGGTGGTGTGCCAATGCTCTGCCAGATAAAAGTATCCCTTTGCCATGAAGTTGGAACTGTGACATATAGTGCTAGCCCCATATTTGAATAAACCAATTAGCACTCGATGGGCTTGGTCAATATCACACCCTTTAAACCAATCAGTATTCAATGGGTGTGGTCAATATCACATTATTTAAACCAACCAATTAATGCATAGTATGCACTATTTATGTATGGTAAAACTGATAAGGGATAATTGTAGAAAAATAACAAAATCATATGCACGCATGAGAAAAAATAAAACAGATGGAAAAAATAAAACTGGCTGAAAGTCAAATGAGCAGAAAAGATAAAAAAAAAACCATTAAGAAAATCCCATGAAAATTATAGTGTCCTGTTGGAAACTAAAATGAACAGAAAAGATAAAACCCATTAGAAAAATCCCATTAAAGTTATAAAGTTTCCTGTTCAACCATCGTAACAGTTGCAACAAAACATACAAGGAATATTCTACTGTTACCACTAACAGAATTACAATTAATAACTACAAGATTATGGTAATGACAACCATATGGCAAATATTTTCATGGCATGTGACTTCACACACGCTAGGTCACAATACGGTTAGTGTATGAAGTATCTCCCCTCTGTCTGACCTAGCTCATGACATTATCAGTGGAGTTCCTTATCAACTCCACTATTGCATACGCATGACTCACATACACAAGTAAAGGGTCCCTTTCCACATCTTGTGGCATATTCGGCATATGATGTGCCATGCTGACAAGCATGGCAGGTCAAGGTTTGGCAGGTCAAGGTTCGCAAACTCACACGATCACCATTCTCGGATCTGGCTTGTGGTCTAGTCCCAGTTAAGCCAGGTATCCCAGACATCCAAGTATTGATCTTTCTAACTTCCTCTTTCTCATTTCCCACCCATTGTCACTAAGTCATACCGTAGTCTTGCCAGTCACTAAGTTTTCTAGTGTATTTCTCCTCATACCATGCCCAAGTAATCTTGACTGTCTGCGTCTATTTTCTCTAATGACTTTATGGTTTTCATTTGTGTCTTGTGGGACTTCCTCATTCGTTTTTCTGTCCGCCAACATTATTCTTTGTGTTTTCCTCAGAAACCACATTTCCCCTGCCATCAGATGTTTCCCTGTTTGTCTGCTTATATCCATGTTTCACATCTATATAGCAATATAAATCGGTAAATGCTGCTAGCAAATATAAATACAGACTAATTAGTGCTTGATGGGTCATGCAGTCAATATCATCAGGCTGGCTATCTTTACTTCCATGGGCTTTTCTGGTACCCATCTTAGGCTGGGCTGACCATAAGTCTAGGTCAATTAAACAAATCCCTGTCTCGATGGGAATTCGAATAGATGACCACCAGGCAAACAGACAGACGGTGTACACAAGTACGGAACAGGAAACACAAGATTATGACAGGTCGGTGACTTGTGATTCTAACTGTGCTCAAGTGAGGAACAACATACTGCCAGCACAACAGACTTAACAAACATGTGACTTTCAGCAAATTCACAAACTATTGATGAATCATTATGGCTTCTGCAAATTTAACAAGCGACTACTTTGTGTATTAAACAACACGTGAAAGGCATTTTAGGCTGTTTAATACACAAAGTAGTCGCTTGCTAAAGTTTGCAGAAGCCATAATGATGGATCTACACAGGCCAGTTTTGTGCAAACAGAAAGACATGATAGTCAGTTTAAAAAAAAAAAACTATTGATTATCAACAGATTAACAACTGATTATTGACAGATTAACAACAGATATCAACAGATGAATAACAGATTATCAGCAGACTAACAAGCAACTGATTATTAGGAGATGAATAAACTACTGATTTTCAGCAGATTAACTGTTGGTTATCAGCAGATTAATAACTGATTAGCAGCAGATTAACAAGTGAGCATCATTAGATCAACAAACTTGATTCTCAGCAGACTGATACGTGATTAGCAGCAGATGAACAAATGTAAGAAAATTACGTCAGTGCTCGGGTATTGTTCTAAAAATGATGCCCGCAGCATACTGCGTTGACATACAGTTCATGATTAGTTTAGTGTGCAGTGTGAATAACTATAGATGTACAAAGGTCACACACTAAAGAATATTTGGCAATCGAGTTATTGACATTTTAAGCAGATGTTCATAACTGCTATCAATTTAGATACATTGAGCAGGTGACTGACAGGTTTCGATATTTGTCTTTGAAAAAGCGCTGAGTTCAGTGAATCAATCTGAAAGATGATTTATTAACAGTATGACTGTACCAAACCCGCACTACACTCTCCTCTCAGCAGTGGCTCAAATTCCTATTCTGATTGATTGATTGATTGATTGATTTAGGAACCGACATCACAGCATTCGGGGCATTCCCATAAGCGCTCCGTCCCAATCCTCAGCAGCCAGCAAAGTGTTCCAACACCAATAGTACCAGTAGCAATCTGATTATATGTCCGTCTCACCTTTCCTCTGAGCGTTGAGCGTCGGCCAGATCCCCTTGTCTCTCCTCGCTGTTTCATTCTTGCCAGACTATGGTAATCCATTTGCTCCTCCGAGGTGTACACATGCTCCCACAAGGCCGCAACCACGTCTGCCTTGTCATGTATCAATACTCCACCAAGTTCTGCAGAGCCAGCCAATCTGTCCGCCTGTTCATTTCCCAGCACACCGGCATGCCCCGGAGAAAAGATCCAGGCGATGCTTGTCACCGTGACCTCAGAAGCGAAGCAAGTCACTCCGCAATAAGCCTGCCCATCCTCACCCTATTCTTCTCAGATAAAGGGTAAAAGAAAGCAGGTCACAGGTGCAAGCCATGAACATTCAAGATTCCTCAGCAGTTGGTCATTGTAAATAGTAGCTGCTGTATTGACCCAATTTAACATTCCGAAAACCACCCAGCAGAAGAATATTGACAAAATGTGTGAAATTGTGAGAAGGCAACTGATCCGTTACCCAAAAAAATTCAATGCTGAGGTCGGATGTATTAACCGAAAGGTGAAAATATTGTAGCACAGATGAAAACACACAACAAAAGCACTTCTCTTTAAAGGAGCTGAGTGTTAAGCTTTCAAACAACATTCGTCTTCTTTTTGTCTGCTTGGCATAAGCCTAGTATCTGTAATTTTGTTTCCTGCAATAACTGAACTGTCTTCTGCAGACTTCTGTAGTTTGACATTCAGAGTTCTTTCCTCCTGCCATAGAACAGCCCCACCTGAGCTGTATTTGGGACAATGTTTGTGTGTGTGTGTTCACTCACTTTGAATTCAAACATAGTCCATACATGTGTTATTACTTCTAGTGCACTAGACAGATTTTTATGTGTGGATTAGCTTTCACTATTACCAGTGTCCCTCGCCATCAGGCGAACCCACTCTGACTTCAGAGGTACTTGTAATTTACATCCTCAAGTCAAAGACGAGAAGTCAGTATTTTAGTCCAACTGACTCATGCAGGGGTTGAACCCGCTACCTCTGCATCAGCACGCCAGAAGTTTAATAGTGAGACTCTTATCCATTCAGCCATGCTGACCTCCGAGTACAATGTTGAAATTTATTCTCCAAATTGAGATGTTCTTCCACATGTACATACATATTGCTGTCGAACCTATTTTTACCTTTGGGTACATGTTCTAGATGTACTGGTGAGATCTTTCCTCTGGAGTAAACTAGGCAGGTCGAGAGAGGGATCATGCAGCATGGGCAACACATGGTCTCTACAATTCAGCCCAGGCTCTGTATTGTGGACAGGTTATTATGTCTTTTGTTGAAGCATAATGTAATAAACTATCATCTGTCAAGACGATAAGGTGCCATTATACATGAGGCTGGAGTCTTCTGTCACTTGTTCTATGTCTTAAGATAGCATCTTCTTCAGTCTTTTTGTGGTTTAACAGATGATTTCCTGAGTGTTTCATTATTTTTCTTTTCATAATATGTAAATGTTAAATTATCTGCTGTGTCCCTGTGCCTTCTTTGGGCAAATTGTGAGTGCCTTCTTTGGACAGATTTTCAGTGCCTTCTTTGGCCAAATTGTGAGCACTCCTATTTCCTGTCATGCAACAATGGGATGGAATCCACGGCAAGTAGTTCTACAATATTCTATTGTTTGTAAATGTACTTTATTCTTACAATAACAGATATTAAACTGTTAAAACTTCACACTAAAAATGTTATAAAAACTCTGTATATACATGCAGTAGCTTTGTGTCAGTGCTAGTATACTACTAAATAATAGAGACATGCAAAAATAACAAAAGGAAATAATGAAAAAAGTTGCAGACCAGCAATAAGCCTGATACTAAAAAATGTTTAGCAGAGACCAAGCAGAAAAATCAACAAAAGAGGGATACAAGTCAGTTATTGCAACCTTGTTTATGATGCTTCTACGCTCTTGATTTTTTTCTATTAGCTGGAGAAAAAATGTAAACAAGAAATACAAAGGCCAACTTGAACAACAAATGGGCACATGTGAAAAATCTGGCAAATGCATACTTTGATAGGCAACACGTTTACTAGAATATAAACAGCGAATATAAAAAAATAACATCTATATCTTGAAAATGAATTTTTTTTACAGAACGTAAACAGCAAATACAAAAAAAATAAAATAATATCTATATCTTGAATATGTATCATTTTACTAGAATATAAACAGCGAATAAAGAAAGAACATCTATATCTTGAAGATGTATCGTTTTACTAGAACATAACCAGCAAGTATAAAGAAGTGCTACAAATACAATATATGAAATTCCAGATCATGTTCCACTTACTGATCTTCTCCCCCCCCCATCTCTCAAAACACCAACCTCCTCCTCCTGAAGTCAGTACTCAAGTAATTATAAGGACTATTTTCTCACATCCTGGGACATATTGGGCATAGTTTTCTCAGAAAAGAGCGAAAAAATGTCCTGTTAAAGTGGAGAGGATTTACTTCACTGCACTGAGTTGACCCCATTGGCTCGATCTCTCTCTGTAGAATGGCAAGCCGCCTGGCAACATAATCGCACAAACTCTGTAGCTCTAGCGATGACCCACAGGAGTGTCCAGAAAAAGTCTCAATGATGCAGTCAAAAACAAACCTACAACCTTCAGAGTGCATGTAGACGGTTTAATTAATTTACCATGAGGTTGTGTGCATGTTAACAATTGCTTAGTAATTAGAGATAATAATCAGTAGACTAGAGATGGACACAGCGTAGGACAATTTCAAAAAGTTTAAACAACTACCTAAAATAGAACATTTATACATGTACACTTCTAATGTGGATGTGGATTGTCAGGGAAAACCAGCACATCAATTTCCCAAGTATGATTTTATGGACAGCTACAAAGGCTAGATTTATGGAAGCTATGTGTTTAAAAAAAATTCATACCATTCAATATAACCTGATAAAAGTCAGGAAAACAGTCATTGCACAAGAAATGGTGAGCTATTTAGTCATTGTACAAGGAATAGAGAGTTATTTTAAAACAAAAAGAAAGAGTTATTTAGTATGGAATTAGTGAAGAGACATGTCATTGTTTACTCATAGTCACTTTTCAGGAGAATGGTGAGTTATTCAGCATGCAATTAGTCAAGAGACCTGCCAATGTCTACTCATAGTCTTTGTACAAAAAATGGTGAGTTCTTTAATATTGAATTAGCCAATAAAGATGTCACCGTTTACTCGTAATCAATGTTCAACATATGACCAGCTTTTTGGCACAGAACAAGACAATCAAATGAGAAGGCTAACCCGGGAAACAAAATTCGCAGGACAGATGTGTCAGCCAAAAGGTGCAAATATCGCAGCTCTGCTTTAAATGGACTCTATGCAATTACGTCCACAGAAAAAACAAATATCGGGCGAATGAAGAAGAAAGAGACAATTCATGCCTTCTACTACAAGCTATATTAATACTCAATAAAATATCTGGCAGAGACAGCATGATGGATGTGGAAGCTCGTTAAAGCCATGCATTGGGGAATCTAGTTAGAAATCTCAGCTGTGGCAAAATAAGTTAGAAGCTTAAGCTATGGGAAATCCAGTTAGAAACTATAGCTATGGCAAATTTAGTTAGAAACTTAAGCTAAGGGGAATCTAGTTAGAAACTATAGCTATAGGATATCTAGTTATCCTTTACAGAACATCGCTGTCAACATCAGCCTCTTTCAGCTGATTTTTGATTTCTTGGCAAGATTACGCTCAGTAGTTTGCCATTGCTTTCTGAGTGACCGGCTCACATACCCCGTAAGTTACAGACGCGGAGAGAACCACTACCGATTCTCGCGCACGTCACGTTACTCACGAGAGTATTATTTATATATATTACGATTACAGAGAAAGTCGTGTAACCCCTGGACCAGGGAGACCGGCTGTTGGACACTAGAGCTATGAAAAACCTGGTTAGAAACTTTCTCTATGAGAAATCTAGTTAGACACCATAGCTATGGGAAATTTAGTTAGAAACAAACAATGGGAAATATAGTTAGAAACTATGGATATGGCAAATTTAGTTAGAAACTTAAGCTATGGGTAATCTAGTTAGAAGAAACTTAAGCTATGGGGAATCTAGTTAGAAATTTAAGCTATGGGGAATCTTGTTAGAAACTATAGCTACTGGAAAATTAGCTAGAAACTATGGCTATGGGATATCTAGTTGGACACTAGAGCTATGAAAAACCTGGTTAGAAACTTCCACTATGGGAAATCTAGTTAGAATCTATAGCTACGGGGAATCTTACAGAAACCTTGCTTGGGAAGTACAGGTAGCTGATTGGCCCATACAAATATAGGGCTAGCACTATATATATATATATATATATATATATATATATATATATATATATATATATATATATATATATATATATATATATATATGAATGAAGATATCATAGTTGTAGTTTTACGTCAATGTGAAGATACTGCAAAACACACAAGAAATTACACGTGATAAAATATTAAAACAACACCGATAACTGACAAACCAGGTAAACATTGATCTGAGAAAGAATGAAAGAATCCAGATTACAATATCTGTGAAACAATCCAATAAGTATATTTAATTACTAAAGCATTAAAGAAAGTAATGAATTGTGCAACATTTCTAAAACACTTGTGACAAAACAACTAATCGTGGACATACAACAAATATGCAACAAAACAACAATGGAAGATTACAATGAAAAAAGCAACAAATGAATACGTACCAAGTGCATAACAGAACTTCTGGGTGGGTGAGGCTCTGTCAACAACTGAGTGGGAGTCTGACCAAAACTACGGATCTGGTTCTCTATTGCCTGCGAGGATATAAATGGAACTCATGAAGAAGACAATATCTGAAACCCTTTAAGAAGCAGTTACACTTGGAGGTGTTATAGTTACAGGTGTTACAGTTGGAGGTGTTATAGTTACAGTTGGAGGTGTTAATACTGGCAGGTGTTACACTAGCAGGTGTTATAGTTGGAGGTGTTACACTGACAGGTGTTACAAATGGCAGGTGTTACAGCTGGAGGTGTTAAAGTTAGAGGTGTTACACTGGCAGGTGTTATAGTTGGAGGTGTTACACTGACAGGTGTTACAGCTGGAGGTGTTAAAATGGCAGGTGTTATAGCTGGAGGTGTTACACTGGCAGGTGTTATAGTTGGAGGTGTTACACTGGCAGGTGTTACAGCTGGAGGTGTTAAACTGGCAGGTGTTATAGTTGGAGGTGTTACACTGGCAGATGTTATAGTTGGAGGTGTTAAAATGGCAGGTGTTATAGCTGGAGGTGTTACACTGGCAGGTGTTATAGTTGAAGGTGTTAAAATGGCAGGTGTTATAGTTGGAGGTGTTACACTGGCAGGTGTTATAGTTGGAGGTGTTACACTGGCAGGTGTTACACTGGCAGGTGTTATAGTTGGAGGTGTTACACTGGCAGGTGTTATAGTTGAAGGTGTTAAAATGGCAGGTGTTATAGTTGGAGGTGTTAAAATGGCAGGTGTTATAGTTGGAGGTGTTACACTGGCAGGTGTTACACTGGCAGGTGTTATAGTTGGAGGTGTTACACTGGCAGGTGTTATAGTTGAAGGTGTTAAAATGGCAGGTGTTATAGTTGGAAGTGTTAAACTGGCAGGTGTTATAGTTGAAGGTGTTAAAATAGCAGGTGTTATAGCTGGAGCTGTTACACTGGCAGGTGTTATAGTTGAAGGTGTTAAAATGGCAGGTGTTATAGTTGGAAGTGTTAAACTGGCAGGTGTTATAGTTGAAGGTGTTAAAATGGCAGGTGTTATAGCTGGAGCTGTTACACTGGCAGGTGTTATAGTTGAAAGTGTTAAAATGGCAGGTGTTACAAGATCACTCATAAAAATCCCAAGGACACAACAACTGGACTGCACAGGTCATATCAACAGTCAAGGTGGATTAGAGAAATAACCCTTTTTGTGGGAAAATACTAGACAAGAGAGGCAGAGAAACACAGAGAACGATGTAAGTGGCAAGAGATAATAATAGCTGGGCTAGAGATAATAATATTAGCAACATTAACTTCAGGTGGGAGAGAGGTCTGGAGAAGCATGATTGGTGACTTCTACTTCAGATCAAACGCTTAAAGAAGAAGAAAAGGAGGAGGAAGAGGAGAAGAAAAGGAGGAGGAAGAGGAGAAGAAGAAGAGGAGAGTAGAAGGAAAAGAGCAGTATTAGAAAAGTTGTCTTTAACTGCAAGAAACATAAAAATTTGGGAAAATTATATGCATATGTTCTTGTTTTCAGCAAACCAACACAACTATACTAGTCTATCCCATTATTCTGATTAGCTACTTCTATGTCTTCCTTGACAGCATTCATGTTTATGGAACTGAGGTTGTAGAAATGGGAATGTATGAGAAAATGACATAAAAAAGAAGAAGAATAAAGATGAGAGGATGAAAATGATTGCAAGCCACCGGCCGAAAGCATCACATCAAACTCCTTTGCACCAGAAATCACCCCCAGAGTCTGGAAAAACTGCACTCTAAGCCTTATGATGGAGTCAGAAAGAGAACCCACAATCTTCAGAGTGTAAGGTAGATGACTTGACCACATAGCCCCAGAGAGCCTTGGGAAAGTGAAGAAAACAGGGAAAGACAAAATGATAAACAAACAAAGAAAGAAGTTTAAAACTAAGTATCACAAGAGAATTATTATTATTGTTGTGTATGTGCCTTCACTTGCTTTGAACTCAAAGGCAGGTTACACACGTGCTACTACTTCCAGTGTGCTAGACTGATTTTGGCATGTGAATTAGCTTTCCTGTTTATCAGTGTCCCTCGCCATCAAGGGAACTCACTCCGGCCTCATAGGTAGCTAAGAGAATTATTCAATTAGATCATCACTGCTCTGAAGGTCCTGAGTCTCCAACATCCTCTGTTGGGCATCTTTTCAACGAACATATACAGACTTCTACTTAAGGCTCATCTTTAGATGTTGTCCACCCACAAGTAACACTGTCTTCATATCTCTTCCCCTCCACCACATCCTTCAACAAGGACTTATGACTCTCTATATGGCTGAAGCACTATCCACTGCGCTAACACAGTGTCCTGATCTGAGGTGCACAAATGCACATAATGAACCAAATAAAAAATAGAATATCTGAACTAGGCAGCCAGCAGAAGATCACCATAAAGTACATTCCATCGCACTGTGGAGCACTTGGAAACGAGAGAGCTCATCACCTGGCTAAAGAAAGAGCAATAGAAGAACAACCTGATGGGCCACCAAAAGAAATACCATCTTACATACCACCAAAAGAATGATCAACTTAATCAGAAATCCACCAACACCAACTCAAGATGACTATCACCTTATGGACAGACCAGAACAAATCATTATTCTGCGCCTCAGAAGAGGACACAATACGCAACCACATGTATTCAAAATTCAAGATTGGAGAATCAGCCATGTGCACGTGTGGATTGGTGTCGCAGACAGCAGATCACATACTCCAAGACTGCCGAAACTACAACATATCCAGGCAAACCTTCTGGCCTAAAGAGACAACAGTGGAAGATAATCTCTATGGAATACTGAGTGAACTAAAAAAGACAGTTAAATTAATACAAGAGGCAATATTGCAGATATAGAAAAATCTCAAGTGAACAAAACAAGAAGAAGTAGAAGAATGAATAAACACAGGGCCTGACCTCTTTCATGATGGGGTCAGTCATAGTTTCCAGGCTAACGCTGCCTTCGTATGTCAGGTAGTAAAACACGTTTGTTGCTCTCACAGCTTCAGGGCCTGGGGATGACAAGCAAAACAATACAAACACACAATAACACACACACACAGATGTGTTTACAAATAAATCACTCAGTACAGTTGTGTATCATGTCATGGCAAGTAGAGATGTCCACTCACAGTTCTTCATTTTCTCTGCTCCAGGCAAGCTCTTTCTTGTGGTTGCATCTTCAGTGATCCCATTACAGGACCTATGTTGGTGCACAGAGTTTGTGTACTGCGCTCAGATTCTCCTTGTGTGATCTATGAGAGGAGGCTGCAACACTTATGGAGATATATGTGTGCATTCAAAGTGATCCTTAACACAAAAAAACCCCACAAATTCATAATCTGCCTATATCCCACTGCTACATAGGCCAACCCCCTAGAGCGCTTGCTCTTAAACTTCCGGTGTGCTGATGCTGAGGTGATGGGTTTATCCCTTACACTGGTCGGTAGGACTAAAATGTTTTCTCACCCTTGACTTGGGGATGTAAATTACAAGTACCTCAGAAGTCGGAGTGGGTTCACCTGATGGTGAGGGACACTGGTAATAGGGAAAGTTAACCCCTCTCCTTATCTCCATGTTGTTCAGATCGAGAAAATGAAATCTGAGAGGTTCTAGGCTGATGGGGAGGTAGCTGTATGCCTGGAGAGAGTTGGGTTAAGCTTGATGTCACTGTCCCCAAGATAAACCATAGCCCACACAGGTACAGCAATACTACCTCTATGTTTGTCTTTAATATGAAATAATACACACATCTTCACCATGACTACTGCAGCAACATTATCTCATTGCTTGTCTATAACATTAAACAGCACACGCATATGATGATTGTGACAGACTCACAAAGTAAGATGAGAAAGGAAGGTAAAGACAGGCATGCTTCGGGCGGAGTGGAAGCTTCAATTCAATAATAAAAAGTAGTGAGCATCTGTTGGACACACCCACTCCCCCTCCCCCCACCATGCTGCATGCTGGTGTGGTGGGAAATGGACAGGAGGTGGACAGATTGGCTAGGTCTGCACACCTTGGTGGGATGTTAGTCTATGGTAAAGGCAGATGTGATCTGGACCCCTTGGAATTGTGTGTATAGTGCAGAAGAATGGGTAGATTACCCCGGCACGGAGATAATGGTGCTGCAGAAAATGACCAGAGGTTCTGGCTGACAACACAAAACTCAGAGGAAAGGTAAGACGGTAACATAATCAGACTTCTACAGGTACTATTAGTAATGGGACTCTTCACTGGCTGTTGCAGATGAGGATGCAGCACCTATGAGAATGTCCTGGGTGCTGTGATGTTGGTTCTTGACTCACCTCAACTCAACTCTTAATATGAAATAATACATACATCTTCGCTATGACCACAGCAGCATTACCTCTCTGTTTGTAGCCAAATATCAGATCAATCCAGTTGTGGATCTGGCACGACACAAATTCAGATTCCAGAGCCTGAAAGTAATCAGTTATTTCATAGATCACATCACATTCATGTGTTCAGTTATTTCACGTCACATTCATGTGTTCAGTTATTTCACAGTTAGATCATGTCACATTCACGTGTTCAGTTATTTCACAGTTAGATCTTGTCACATTCACGTGTTACAAGGGCCCCTAAGAAAAGCAAAGAATAGTAACTGTAGCTTGTCATGCATGTTTTAAGAGAGAACTAAGGAGGGTTGGTGTGGGATTGGCTACACTGACTGGCACTTGGCCATCTTGACAAACGATAGTTTGTTACATTGTGCTACCCCCCCAAAAAAAGGTATAATAACTACAACTCATAGCGATAGCGAATGTGACTGATCGCGCCGACTCGCGTGGTAAATATTCGTCCATAATAGAATACCTCTTCACCTCACAAAGCCTGGGCTGAATTGAAGAAACCAGTGTTGCCCATACAGTATGATCCTTCTCTTGGCCTGCTTAGTTTACTCCAGAGGAAAGGCAATGCAAATTCATTTAGAACATGTACACAAACTACAAATAGCTTTGATTGTAGACAAGTTGCTGACAAAAGCTTAGGGCCAGATCTGTCATGCCATGACATTTAATCTTTAGGTTGCATTTCCTTGCACAAGGATAAGACTTACACCCTCACAATTGTGCTTCTCCGTCTGTAGCAGTTGGTACAATCTGGGGCGTCAGGTTTGGTGAGCGCCGCTCACAACTGGATGGCTACATTATCTCTTAGGAAACTTTAGCACAAACATAACAGCAATGACTGATTTTAACTCCACACATTCATTAACTGCTGCCTGCGCATAACAGGACTAACATGGTATGACACAATTACTAGTGTGGAACTTGTGTGGAACGGATTCCAGTGAATTAAGAAGTGGGGAAAAGACGTTGGCGCTGGATAGGACACACGTTGAGAATTTACTAACAAGAGTAAACAAGCACAAATAAAACTGGACTACAAAACAAATTATTATTATTTAAAAATAATAATTATTATCATTTTAAGAATACTAAGTCCGAGGACTGGTGTAGTGGTCATCAGATAATGACACTAAATTGTTTCCTCCTTTCATAAATTATTTTCAGTTCTGCAACCCAGACATTCTTGCATGTCTGTGTGATGAAGTTTCTTCGACATAGTCTTTTTCATTCCCCTAGATTATGTCTTTAGTACTTTCAACGGAAAATTTCCAAGTGTGACCAAGACAAAAAAATTTACTATTTTGTATATTTTTCAATAGTTGTCTAGATTTCCTGAGTCTTTGGCTGGTTGTGAATAAGACTGAATTGATGCATCGGCGTTCAGCTCATCGTTCAATATGGTGGACTTCCAATTCAATATGATTGACTCAGAGATTGTAGAAAGTGGAAAAAATGAACCTTAGCTTGGGCAGAAATGCGGTTTGGGTGATCAAACTTGTCGCCTTGCAAGTTTAGAAACATGGTCGTGAAGGGTTCCTGGGATAATCAATATCAATTCTGTGTTAGCTTAATACAGGTAAACATTACACCAAATGTAGACAATAGACAATAAGACAGAAGTTATGGTGACATCAAAGAAAAAGATTGTGTCTAAATATACAATTACTGTAAATGACATTATTTTGGGCAAGTGCAGAAATTCAGATATCTAGGCACTTGGATATTATCAGATGGAAGATGCATCATAGAAATACAGAATAGAATAGGACAAGTAAAAACTACATTCTGTCAAATGAAGAACATTTTATGCAATAGGTCCTTGTCCTTGGAAATTGGAAAAAGAGTTCATGCATGTTACACATATCGAGTTTTAACATACAGCTGTGAAACCTGAACAATTAGAGAACAGGCCAAAAAATCCCTCGAAGCCTTGGAGATGTGGTTTTATAGAAGAATGTTGAAAATTCATTAGACAGCCAAACTGAGCAATCTGGACATTTTGAGGGAGGCTAAGTCGCAAAGACAACTTATCACAAACATCAGGAAGAATCAGTCACCATTTTTGGCCACATTATGAGAAGACAAAAACTGGAACATATTGTGACGGAAAGATTTGTGGAAAGAGAGACATAGGAAGACAGCGTGAGAAAATACTTGACAGTTTTGTGTCAGGGCAAGAAAGGGAGTTAACACACAAATTGACCCATGCCGTTGGAGATCACAATTTGTGGAGAAGCATGATCGCCCATGCCAGCCAGCAAGACACTGGATGATGATGATGATGATAATCCATTGCAAAATAAATAGACGATGTCCAAGAAACAAGCACACAACACAGACATGCTAAAGATATTGGGGTTCAGAACAACATTGAGCTGATGAGAATTGCTGAGAAAAGGAAGAATAAATGGCATGACCAGATGCCTTCCACACTTTTCTTAAGGCCGTATAATCTTATAATTATTGTGACGATGAAAACACAGTCAACATTACTGTCGCGAAATCACTGTAGATTAACAATCAGATGATACAGATAACAAAGACAGTCTGATTCGCAGCTTTTTTTTTTTTTTTTAGCATATCCTTTTACAGGACTTAGCTGTCAACACCAGCATCTTTCAGGGTGAGATTAAAGCGGTACAGCCGTCTTTGAAAGTTCCCCACAAGACAGAAAATTGTAGGCATGTTGTTGTGCCCCATCGGAAGAATGCAGGAAACAGGCTAGTTTGTGTTGGTTGTCAAAACAAGGGAGACAATTTTTGCATTGGTTGAACAAAGGGGGAGAGAATATTTCTGAAAGAGTTAGTTGCCCTTGAAGACACCTGTGTTGACATCAAAGGAACGTCACTAAAACAATCCAAGGCTGTTTGACAAAAACATGACTTGTTTACAGTTAGTGTAGACAAGAAAGTTGACTTGGGTTGACGTGTTTCTCAGAGAGCATCTACCGTGTTTAGATTAACTTAAAGTTAAATAACATGTGTCTTTATGGCAAATTGTAGAGGCCATCCAGGAGTAATGCAGTGTTTCATAAGGTACTCTATATAGTGTATTTAGGCATAATTAATATAGGCAGTAGCCTTGTTAAAACTAGCAAGGGTGAGGAAATAATTAGCTCTGCTAGTTGAGAATAGGGTAGTGAAGTAAGAATTAGCTCTGCTAGTGAGAATAGTGTAGTGGGGTGATATTTGGGGAGATTGAGGATGGGTTGGGAGATGGGGGAAATGTCCAATAGTGGGATCTTCCAGTGGGGTGCCTACTGGGGTTCTGCACTCTGTCTATTGGTCTTTCCTTGTCTTAACCTGATTCAGATTGAGGTGATGAGCCACTCTGATCCATGACAGAGTTTAGTTCGCTGATAAATATCTGAGCGAGGCCGTAGGCCTACACTCAGCTAGTAAGGATCAGTATCAGGCGGCTTTCACCAGATGTGGTCTCTTTCTTTAACAGGTTTCCCGACAGTGACGAGGAAGCTTTACCCTGGGTTTGATGGAGGTCTACTCTCATTAAGAAGAACATCAAATGAACATTCACTTTATTTTATAAGATGAATAAATACCCAAAGGAAAGTATAGTCAGCACTGTTTATGATGGGCCTAGGATCCAGAGGGCCCATACGAAACTGGCTCAGTTGAGCAAAACATTATAAACGATTCATTTACAATAGGGATTCACCCAGGTTGGGTGATACTCGTTTTCTTCACCACATACCACTGAACACTAGTGAGTAGAAAAGAACATTGAACATGGCGTTCTTGTGGAATAATTTAGTCCAGTGAAGAAGTACTTTAGAACCGTTTGTGTGTGACAATCTAGAAAAATGGATTAGAACAAAT
This sequence comes from Cepaea hortensis, assembly GCA_963921405.1. NCBI lineage: Eukaryota > Metazoa > Mollusca > Gastropoda > Stylommatophora > Helicidae > Cepaea > Cepaea hortensis. The sequence continues at coordinate 85,739,536 of OY992879.1, read as the reverse complement.
GTGAGACCTGTGACATTGAAACCTAGTTTTCACGGTACAGAGATCCGTACTTATCTGAGTCATAGGGACCTTAGTCTTTACAGTGAGTGACAGATCCATGATTAATGTTAAACGATAACTATTTTCGGAGGATCATGCATCTAGTCGACCCAGTAGATACCGGAGAAAGTCAACGTCTGAAAGAAGAGACGCATCAATGGGTGAGGTCTTCATGTGCTAAGCTATCATGCTGTGGCGTACCCTTGCTATGATGAGGATCTGACTTGGCTCCTGATCACTGGTCTAATTCTACATACACCTTAGAATATTCGACACACATTCTACACATTACACACTTCTCACACACATACTCTTTGTTTTAATAAATTATTTTGTATTTATTTGTTAAAGCTAGAGTTGTTGAGTATGTTGCGTTGGGGAAGAGTGAGAGGGGGCATGATCTAGGGGTGAGTGAGAGTAAGAAAGAGGTGTCTACAGACTGAAGGAGTTTTGTGGACGGATTCTGGTGGTTTCTCTAGGATAATAATATTGGGTTAATAAAAATGTGGGTGTTGAATCCCCTCACTCCAGGGACGACACTAAAGTAATAAAGGATTACTACGACAATTACTCTATAAAATTGACAGGCACATGAACCTACTCACCATCTTGTTAATCCTGACAAACTCTTCGGGAGTCTTGGCCCATGGAGGCAGCTCCACGTGGCTGACCAGCTTGCCGTCCTCCTGCTTGCCCAGGCTGTAGTTGTTGTTGTTGGTGAACATCTCCGGCAGGCAGAAGAACTCTGGGATCAGCTCCTGAAAGCAGTCACATGTTGTACATAGATCACATTTATAGTCACATGTTGTACAGAGATCACATGTTGAACAGAGATCACATTTATAGTCAAATTTTGTACAGAGATCACATGTTGTACAGAGATCACATGTTGAACAGAGATCACATTTATAGTAAATTTTGTACAGAGATCACATGTTGTACAGAGATCACATGTTGAACAGAGATCACATTTATAGTCACATTTTGTACAGAGATCACATTTGTACAGAGATCACATGAATGATCACATTTTGTACATAGATCACATTTATAGACACATTTTGTACAGAGAATACTTTTATAGTCACATTTTGTACAGAGATGATTTATAGTTGCAATTTGCACATAGATCACATTTATAGTTTCATTTTGTTAAGAGATCACATTTATAGTTGCATTTTGAACAAAGATCACATGTATAGTCGCATTTTGTACAGAGATCAAATTTATACTCACATTTTGTACAGAGATCACATTTGTACAGAGATCACATGAATGATCACATTTTGTACATAGATCACATTTATAAGACACATTTTGTACGGAGATCACATTTGTAGTCACATTTTGTACAGAGATCACATTTATAGTCATATTTTGTACAGAGATGATTTATAGTTGCATTTTGCACATTGATCACATTTATAGTTTCATTTTGTAAAGAGATCACATTTATAGTTGCATTTTGTAAAGAGATCACATTTCTAGTTGCATTTTGAACAAAGATCATATGTATAGTTGCATTTTGTACAGAGATAACATTTATACTCACATTTGAATTATAGAGGCATGTTAGTAGAGAATTATGTTTATGCCTGTCACATTTATTTATCCACTCACATTTGAACAGAATTACATTTATAGAATAGCACTTGTAGAGTCACATTTGTGCAGTCACATTTATACAGAGTAACTTTTTTACACAGATACCCCCATTCACATTTGTACCTTGTCACATTTGTACAGTCAAGTTTGTACAATCACATTTTTAGAGCCACATGTGTGCAGTCACATTTGTGGTCGCAATAGTACAGAATCACATGTGTACAGTCACATTTACACAGAGAGACATTTGTACACAATCACATAATTACATGTACGGAATTGCACAGTAAACAGATTTCACACATAACAGAAAGGAAACAACTAAAACCACAATAAAGACTCAAACCTTCACATCCGAAGTATCTCGCTGACAGTTCTTCCAGGCCTGGCTGACGGAGGCAAAAATGCGGTTTGGGTGATCAAACTTGCCGCCTTGCAAGTTTAGAAACATGGTCGTGAAGGGTTCCTGGGATAATCAGTATCAGTTCTGTGTTAGCTTAATACAGGTAAACATTACACCAAATGTAGACAATAGACAATAAGATTAAAGAAAATCATAGAACAAGCAAACATTAAGGACAGTAAACATTATGTTAAAATATAGGTAACATAAGTAAACATAAAGATTAAAGGTAACTATAATAAATATAAAGATATAAGGTAACTAAACTATAGTGTTGATGGGGGGAGGGGGGAGTAACAGGCAACTTTAGTTACTTTGGGAGCAAGTCACCACACATTTGGAGCAAGTTGCCGCCGAACATATTGCATGGAGGGCAAATACCAGAAATGGAATAAAGACAAAGGAGAAAATGATTGCAGATAGGTCACACACTGAGCGCGTGAGACGTAAGATGGTGCGTGATGGTGAAAATGACCACGTGTTCACATGCACCCATTGTGGACGAACATTTACAGCATGAATTGGTCTGATCAGTCACATTCGCTACCGCCATGGTTGTAGTTATTATGTCTTTTTGAAGTACAATGTAACAAACTATCGTCTGCCAAGACGGCAAGGTGTCAATACAAGTATAGTGCAATATAGTTACATAAATAAATAAGCATAAGAGTGACACTGAGTCACATAAGGATAAGAATGACACTCAGCCACATACAGATAAGAATGGAACTAAGCCACAGAAGGTTAAGAATGATATTCAACCACATAACAAGAATAATATTGAGCAACATAGAGATAAGAATGATATTCAACCACATAATAAGAATGACATTGAGCCACAGAAGAGATAAGAATGACATTGAAGCTCATAAAGATAAAAACAAGAAGCCAGACCATACCCACCACAGTCAACTTACCACACGAATAAGCCAGTTCAAGGTGAAAGCAGCAGTAGAGTAGTGTGTGCCGTAGTGGAATGGTGGAATCTGGTCATGCTCCCAGGTGGCAAAGCGATCCTCAAAGTAAGCTTTCCTGGTTTCATTAAGTGCTCCAATGGGCTGTAAATATTCATGCAGATGTGATCAGGTTTTACATCAACAAAAAATACTTGTGGAAGTAACAAAAAGTACTCGCGGAAGTAACAAAAAGTACTCACGGAAGTAACAAAAATTACTCGAGGAAGTACTCTACTATTACAGTTGTGTGAACTGTCAAAAACAGTTATTAGTGCTTGTAGTACCTCGCGGTGTAGGACAGGGGGGTCTTGAGCTTGATGAATTAAGGTCGCCTGGCTAGTGCAGTTGCAGTGAACTGTGCAGGTTAGGGTTTTCTTTTTGCTGCGTATTATTGTTAAAAGAATCAAGAATGTCTATGTGGTAGAGTAGTGCAGACTCACCCACTAACGTGGACTTCTGGTGGTTGAGTCCCCCCAGAGAAGAATCTCATAAATCTTATTTCACGAAGCAGCATTGTATGGGTGTATTTATGATCAATCAACCAAGTGCCTTCTCCACTTGAAAGGTTTGCCATAGTGGGTCTCCTACATCCTCTGCTTCACATCTTCATGTTACATTCATAGAAGCCTCTTCCAGTCTACCTGAGTCTCCGAGGTAAAATATTTATGCTGTCTGTCTCATTGTGGGTTCGATTCCAGACCATGCCGTTTGGTTCATGAGTACAATTTTCTCAGGAGACTCCTGGGGATGGTCGCTGGAGCTACAGAGTTCATGCTTGCTGTGACACTTTCGGCCGGATGCCCTGCGGAAAGAGACCTAGCCATATGGGATAAAACCTAGAGCAATGAAGTCGATCCGTTTGTCTTTTAAACCAGTCTATCTCTTGATGTTGGTCACCCACTTGTAACATTACCTTCCTCTTGATGTTGGTCAACCACTTGTAACATTACCTTCCTCTCGATGTTTGTCACCCACTTGTAACATTACCTTCCTCTTGATGTTAGTCACCCACTTGTAACATTACCCCCCCCCCCCCCCCCCCCCATATGCTTTCCCACCACCCTTGTCCTCAACACATCTTTTAACAAGGTGCTCTCTCTCTCTCTCTCTCTTTATAGGGCCAAATGAACTTAAATGTCACCTGTGTGTTGCTGAGACCGGGCAGCCAGGTAAAGAATGGTGACACTGTAACCTGCCAGGCATGTCAGGCAAGGAGATGGAGTCACGGACAGCCAGGGTTATCCTCAGGTGTACAATGACTTCCTCTGAGTGTGTCTGTGTGTGTGTTTATGCATGAAGGAGAGAGGCAGCGAGATTGAGAGAGGGAATGAAAGATTGAAAGAAAGAGAGCGATTAAGAGAGATTGAAAGAAAAAGAGAAAGAGTGAGATTGAGAGAGAGAAAGAGTGAGATTGAGAGAGAGAAAGAGTGAGATTGAGAGAGAGAAAGAGACTGAGAGAAAGTGAGAGATCGAGAGAAAAAAAAAGATTGAGAAAAAAAAAGATTGAGAGATATAGAGAGAAAGAGAGAAAAGCCCACAACCTCCCTCTGCAGCCCAAATCTTTCCCCTCCAGCCCACAACCCACCATCCAACCCACAACCTTTCCCCTCCAGCCCACAACCTCCCCCTCCAGCCCACAACAATCTTTCCTCTCAAGTCCACAATCTTTCCCCCCTCCCCCAGTCTTTCCCATCCAGTCCACAACCTCCCCCTCCAGCTTCACACAAGTTGAGTGGACCATCCCCACACTACCACAAAACTGCCCATCAGCAATCTCTTCTTCCCCTTCACATCACATAAGAAGCACTGGCCCCAGCTCAATGCACCACTGAAATCAAAGCATGGACACCAGCACAGTACAAGGCATACCTTGGACAGATCTCTGTAGGAGTTGGCACTGCTGAGGTCCAGCTGGTCAGTGTCATAGTTGACCAACACCCACGGAAACACGGGATACTGATTCAAGTCATTGTATGTGCGTCCTGCAAACAGATCAACACGACTGCCTCACAAGGACAACATCAAAGACAGTTGGTATTTAATTCCATTAATTCTAATTACACAAACATGCTTTTGGCATCCGAACTAGTGGTTAGCACAGTGCCCTGTTGGTCATGAGTTCGAATCTTCATCAAGATGAGGTTTGAAAATTGACATAAGATTCCGGGGCCCATCTAGTCTAAAATGGGTACTTGGAAATTTTCACAACCTGCTACATTTAGTAGATGCGGTTTTTGCACACAATGAACAACTAGGGTTAAAACTGAATAGTAAGAAGACACAGATTATGGTCGTCACTGGGAAAAAGGAAATATCACAAAGTGATATATGAGTAAATGGACATATTCTTAAGCAAGTGAATTGAGTTAATTTTATATATTTTTAATAATTAAGCAAGTGAAGTGAGTTAGAACTGAATAGTAAGAAGACACAGATTATGGTCATCACTGGGAAGAAGGAAATACCACAATGTGATATACGAGTAAATGGACAAGTGAATCGGTACAGTTATCTCAGAACAGTCATAACATCTGACGAGAGATGCCTTGAAGAGATTAGAACAAGAATTGCCATGGCTAAGGTAGCCTTTTGAAGATGAAAAACATACTGACCAGTAAGAAGATATCAATTGAAACAAGAAAGAGTGTTGAGGTGCTACATAGAACCTGTACTTTTGTATGGATGTGAAACGTGGACAATGAGCAGTCAAGGTGAAAAACATCTGATGGCAGTGAAAATGTGGTTTCTGAGGAAAATGCAAAGAATACCATGGAGAGACAGAAAAACCAATGAACAAGTTCTTCAAGAAACAAATGAAGATCGTTAATTGATTAGAGTCATTAGACGCAGACAGTCAAGAAATTTTTGGACATGTTATGAGAAGAAATGACTTTGAGAACTTGGTGACAACTGGCAAGATCGAAGGGAAGAGACTAAGGGGAAGACCTAGAAGTAAATACCTGGATGGCTTGGCCACGTGGCATGGTTGAGACAGGAACACTGAGCTGATCCACGACTCTGGCAATTGATTGAGATGGCAGAATATGACCGCCTACGCTTATCGGCATGTCACATGATGGATGATGGATGGATGGGACATTTTCTGGGATAAAAAGGTGGCTGGCATGATAGTGAAACGTGTCCAGTGCCCATCAATCTAAAAATGTGGGCGGTGCTGTAAAGGTGAAACACTTCATGCATAAAAAGGGGTTCTTTACTTTAACTTTCCTGGGAATACTAAATAGACTTGTCTGGATATGCTAACATTAACAAACTTTCCACAAGACAGCCTCAGCTAATGTTGAATACAACTAATCAGTCGATCCGCATGACAGGTCACAGATAAAAACACACCCATGAATTTATCTAGTGAGTAAATACAACATTTCCATCATGCCTGAAAGGACAATCAGAGCCACGACTTGGCAGTAAGCTACGGGCGAATGTGTTGCATAAAGATCATGTGCCAGAACTCTGAATAGCCAGTTCTCCGTTACAAAAGCGTTATCTCCCTTATCCAGACACCTTTCACACTCAACTGTTGGTTCTTCTGCGCATTTCTTAAATGCCCGGGACAGCCCATTCTTACTCACGGCGATTAACGTTGGATTTCTTATTCTTTTGTGAAGAGGCCGGCAAATATAAGGAGAAGGTAGTTGCCGTGTTGAGCCAATGTCTTATCTTAACACAACTGTTGTCACAACTGATGAGTCTTGCAAAACATTGCACACACGAACAAATGCTGCGGGAGTCTTGGGAAGGAAACATTCACACGTTCTTATCTGCAAAGTCCATGGTTATTAAGAGATTACATCCCATAGCCGCGACCGCAGGTAACAGTTGATACCTTGGGACCATATCTAGCAGTCAACAAGCGTTTTATTTTTGTTTTCTCGACTGTTAGCAGCTGTTGTTCTGTCATGGTTAAATTATTTTAACTTGTCAGGGGGAAATCTTTTACGTCAGTCTTTCTTAACTGGGGTTCTGCGGGAACTCAGGGTTCTGCGGAGGTCGCTTGCAGTTACGTGAAAAATGGTGACAAGTAAGAATAGCTGAATTCATTTTTCAAGATGAATAAAACAATGTTAAGGTCTGCTGACAATGATATACCTAAAACTATTCAGGACTCAAACGACATCAACGCCAGTGCGTAGGACTTAAGATTAGGTCAAAACAATGTTTTCCCGTAGTGAATTTGAATAACGAAGGCACAAACAACAGATTGCACGATTTATGCCTGGTATATTTCGCTGCATCTCGTCAGGCACATACTGCAGAATTCACACAACCAGACTGCTGAAAGAGACCGAGCCACATGAGATAAAACCCAGGGCAATGAAGTCGATCCTCTCGACTTTTAAGACTTTTTTTTTTGGTCACACAACATAAAGTAAAGTAATTAGATAAATCCTTCAAGCTGAAATATACACATATTCGCACATTACTTTCAATTGTTTAATATACACATATTCTGAAAGAGTAAAGAAAACCAAAAGTGCCGCAGCATTGCAAGGAGTAACTGACCACCGCCTGGTGGGTAATAACTAATATTCGTTCAGTTATCCACGATATTTGTCCCATTTTTTATGATGTCATAAAAACTCCGCCACGGAGCAAACACGACAGGGGGCTTCTGATCGTCAGAAGTGTACTCCCTTCCCCGAGTGTTTCGGCTCATTATACCCTTAACACTCTCTAGGGGCGGGCCCGTCCGGGTCATGACTCCGGGCGTCTTTCCCTTGCCGTGGAGACGTTGGGTCAAATTGTTGTCCCTGATGTTTTGCTTGTCCCTTCACTGTTACCATGTCCACTCTCAATCCTCCCCTCCCTCAGAGAGGAGAGTATTTGAAGCCTGTGATTGCCCCTTAGCACTTGTGGTCGTGGGGAGCCTGCTTCCCCCCAGCCACGGCCTCAATCGCCTCCATACGTCCACGTTGCCATGTTCTTTCTTCGTGCCCCGTTTATGGCGTCGCACTCTACCAGGAAGCCGGTTCTTCCTTTGATTTCCTGACCCAACTCTTGGTTTCTGCAGGTAAGTGCGACTTACGGACGATTACCGCTCTGTTGTGGAGGGCTACTGGAACTATTAGTGTTGGAACTCTTCGCTGGCTGCTGAGGATGGGGGAGCTTATGGGAATTTCCCGAATGCTGTGATGTCGGTTCCTAAATCAATCAATCAATCAATCAATCTGTTGTGGAGGTTGGACTTCGGCCGACATTTGCATAATTTGGCTTTACTAAGATTCACATCCCTCACCCGGAGGAAAGGCTAAAGAACTGACACGAGACGTTGCAAGTTGGTGAGAGATTGTTAGGTGTTATGCAGTTACCGCTTCTAACCATACTAGTTTCGAGACTCGTCCCACTCCAGGTTCCGACAATTCCATAGCCAGCACGAGGCCTTTTCGGCTGCCTCACATAGTTTTAGCGCCCGAATTCTCGGTTGTTCCTTAATTCCCATTTGTTTTAGCATGTCATACACGGAGTGGGAGATAGGTCTCTCGCGCCTACCTCAACGGCGAGATCACCTCAGGGTATTTGCCACGGCCCTTTAGATCCATGGTCAGTCCCCAGTCCGACGCACTACTGAAAATGGTCGGAAGCGGCAAGTTGTCAGCTCTGTCTTCGCTGTCTCTGCGTTGCTACCCGGCTTGGACGAAGGACATCTCCATCGGCCTCGGCCTGGTTCCCTCTTTGTTCGTCTTCATTCTGGCTACCTCCACTATGGCCGCCAACTCAGTAAGGACTTTGTTGTGACGCCACGTAAATCGGCCTTGGGTCAGGGCGACCTTACATGCGGACAATACGTGCTCCGCTGTCTGAACCTTTTTACAGAGGGGACATGACGAGTCGGTGGTTTTCCCCCACTTGACCAAGTTGGCAGCTGATGGCAAGACATCGTAGAGGGATCGGACGACGAAACTTAAGCGCAGTGGTGCCATCCGCTATATATCATTCCAGGTACGAAATCTCTGCAGTACCTCTTCCCATGACATCCAATGGCCCTGCTGCGCCTGTTGGGCAGCCACACGGACTCTTACGTCATCCTCTTCCTTTCGGATCTCCTTAACCACCAGGTCTCTGCGTTCCTTGGTCGTCGCCTTAGACCACATCGGGTCTCTGTCATGGTAGCCGAGCCCCCTTCTGTCCGACTGAGTAATCCCCATGACCTCCTTCAACTGGAGTGCTGCCTAGGCATTTTCGAACGTGCTTTGCTTGAAATATAGTGCGACAGTCGTGAGGCATGTTGGTGGTCCAAACCATTTCCTCATGTAGCTGCTTATCTCCCCCCTCCCCCTCCCCCCCCCCCCCCCCCCCAAAAAAAAGAAAAAAAAATCGGCTGCACTGTGGTCGTGCCTATATCATATATCAGTAGCGGCCACAGAAGCTTCGGAATAAGCATGAATTGGAGACACCAGATTTTGAATTTGTCTATCAGCCTGGTGTTATTGATAGCGCGCAGGCCGTTCGCCAACACTTCTTGCATTTGTACCACCGCGTTTCTGTCCGTCAGGGTTGAATCATACACACGACCGAGACTCTTTACCGATACTGTTAGAACCGTGGGAATCGCAGGCATCTCTCCTTCGGTGTCCGGATTGTCGTATCATGCATGAAGGCCTTCAGCGGCGGAATGTTCTTTCCCTCGCCGAGTTTCGGACAGTGTGCGTAGCCGGATGCCGCATCCAGGACGACTTGCATGGCCATGACAAATAATATCGACGAAATCGTACATCCCATGGCAATGCCAACCTGCAGGTCGATCCATCTGGTCGTGAACGTTTTGGTCGAGAATCGAAGAGAGAAGCCCGAGAAGTACTGCATAAGCATTTCCGTAATGTTCTCGGGCACGTGATACCCCTTGAGTGCATGCCACAACAAGTGGTTTGGCACTGACCCATGTGCGTTGGCCAGATCCAACCATATCACGTGGAGTTCCTCCTTCTTCGTCTTGCTCTCTGGATAGCTTCCAAGATCATGGTGCCGTGTTCGAGACAACCGGGGACACCAGGTATCCCACATTTTTGAACCGTTGTCTCAACGTACTTGTTCTTCATCAGATACTTCGTGATTCGACTGGCCATGACCGAGAAGAATATCTTCCCCTCGACGTTCAAGAGAGAAATCGGCCTGAATTAGGCAATACCGGCTGAGTTTTGCTCTTTGGGAATGCAGATTCCGTTGGCTTTCTTTCACTCCGTGCTGAAGCGCTTGTGTGTCCACGCGGATCTCAGTATCCGATGTAGCTTCTTAAGGACATTCGGGCACCTCTTATAGACTGTAAGGCACACCGCTGGGCCCCGGTGCCGACTTTCAACTTGCTTTCTTAACTAACATAACCACCTTGCTCCATATCAGAGGCTTGATACTGAAATCCACAGTTGGTTTCTCCGGCCATTTGAGCACTTCAATCTCCCCGAGTGGGACGTCCCATTGGGCATTGGAGTACGTCGTCACGCGGTGATTCTCCAGCTCCTTTTTTACCGACATTGAGGATGCCGGATCGCGGCTGTTCGAACAAGTCCCGTGCAAACTTGTATGGTTCCCGGAAGAATCTCTCACGTTCCTCCCGGGTTGTCCGCCTGTTCCTGCAGACGCGTTCTGCTCCGGACAGGGCATTGTGCCTGGCTTTCAGATGTTGCCACACCTGGCGCAAGCCCTCTTTCTCATGCTCTGGTGCTTTTTTAAACCGTTTCCAAGCGGCATTCTTCTGTTTTCTTACGTCCTCCAGCAGTTTCTGTCGCCTGGTCTTCCGCGGAGTAGCTACTTCCTTCTTCTCGCTGCTACCAAACTGAATCAGCGATTGGAGGTAGACAATCTCACCGAACTTTAGCAATTTCTCATCATGGGATTTGTGATTAGTTCTTCTAAAACACGGTACAACGTTCGTTTAATTGCGCCCACTCTGCCGTCTTTTTTTTTTTTTTTTTTTTTTGCATTGGGGAACTTGATCTTCACCCTGAGACTTTCGGAAGGTTGCTCGGGTGCGTTACAGGTGACATCGACTTGAGTCTTCTCAGCACTGTGGGGTTCTCCCTGGCCGAGATCCTCTTGTGTTTTATCCTGCGTGCCTCCTGTGACGCACCCTCGCACTTCTTTGGTCCAGCGTGAATTCTCATTCCCCGGAAGGTGGCAAAGCTTTTACCACAAACGCATGGCCAGCCGGGTCGCTCGGCTGAAATCATGGTCGACTGGACGGATAGGGTCGTCACCGTGGGGTCGCCAATGGATCCTTCATGCCCCCCTCCTTTTCGGAGGATCCTGGGGGGGGGGGGGATCTTTTCTTTTACTTTGTTTAGACGCGACAAGGACATTATACAGCATCAGGGGTTGTCAGCCCGGTCCGCTGGCGGCCCCACCGTTTCACCGATAGAGCCAATTCCACCATTGCGCTGCAGCAGCGCTCTGTCTTCCCAGAGTGCCCATCCGTTTATCCGGATCGTCTGATGGACTGGCCATAAGTTAGTCATAAAAACTCCGCCGGGAGCAAACACGGCAGGGGGCATCTGATCGTCAGAAAAGTACCCCATTCCCCAAGTGTTACCTTCCCATGATATTCATTACTTTTTCATGATAATCGTTATGTTTGAGAGCTATATGTCAAATTCTCCCACTTTTCGTGATATTCGTCCCATTTTTCATGATATTCGTCGCATTTTCCTTGAAACCGTCCCAGTTTCCACTATAGCCATATCCATTAATTCCATGTTCATGGTCCAACCATATTTTACCGGCATTATTCTCTCGTCTGACAGTATGTTCACAGTTCATAACCCAACGATATACACAACCCAGCACAGCTATTGATCACTGCCGGATAAGTTCTCGGCACTTGACATTATCAGAAAACCAATTCCCCAAGAACTTAATAAATGACATATGTTATACTGAACAATGAGTAACTAATAAGCACATGTGATTATCTCCCCATGCTATGTGAATTAACAGTAGTCCAAATGCGACTGGATCAATCGCAACAGCAATCAATCAATAATTAAACTCTATACCATGACCACGTGCCACGCCGATTAGTATTGGTGACCATGGAAGATAAGATAAAGAAGTCAGAAGTATATGTTTACCTGCAATTTTGAGACATAGAAGTTAGAAAAGTATATACATACCAGTTACTGTGTTGAAATAGGAGTTAAAAGTATATACATACTAGCTACTGTGATGAGATATTAGTTACAAGTATATACGTATCAGACAGTGTTGAGATTGATAAGTTATAAGTATATAAGTACCAGCACTTGTGCTGAGATAGACGTTAAAACTATTTATATACCTACCAGCAAATGTGTTGAGATAGAAGTTAAAAACTATATAGTACCAGCAATTGTGTTGAGATAGAAGTTAAAACTATATAGTACCAGCACTTGTGCTGAGATAGACGTTAAAACTATATATACTACCAGTAATTGAATTGAGACAGAAGTTAAAACTATACAGTACTGGTAATAGTATTGAGATAGAAGTCAATACTATATAGTACCAGCAAATGTGTTGAGATAGAAGTTAAAACTATATAGTACCAGCAATTGTGTTGAGATAGAAGTATAAACTATATTGTACCAGTAATTGTGTTGAGTAAGAAGTTAAAACTATAACCTACCAGCAATTGTATTCAGACAGAAGTTAAAACTATACACAAACCAGTAATTGTATTGTGATAAGAGTTAAAACTATATACCTACCAGCGATGGTGTTCAGATACATGATGTAGTCGAAGTTGGAGATCTCCCGCTTCTGCCACTTCTGCGTCATGTTGGAGAGCTTAAACAGCTGCTTGCCCGACGCCATCGACACTCGCCTGTGTGGGCGGGAATCACAAGATAGGCCGGGTTGTGTTATCATGTACAGATAGATATATTCACTCTTAGAATGTAGGCAACGGCAATGTTATGACAGATTCTGCCTTCTTATTCTTCGTCCTCTTCTTCTCCCTCTGATCGTTATTCCCCCACTGGAGGACAGCCCTACTATCTTTTACCGTCTCCTCCATCCCCTCAGCCACTGGCATCCCTATATGATTAATCTCTGTCTGTAATTATCTTTCCCGTATATTTTTACGTCTCTCTATATTTCGCTTGTTTTTGAACTGAAGCATAGTCCATACAAGCTACTTTTAGTAGCACTGGACTGAATTTTGCGTGTGGATTAGTTTTCCCTATTGCCAGTGTCCCTTGTCATCCAGCGAACCCACTCCGACTTCAGAGGTACTTGTAATTTACGTCCTTACGTCAAGGATGAGAAGTCAACATTTTAGTCCAACTGACCAGTGTAGGGGTTGAACCCCTTACTTCAGCATCAGCACACCGGATGTTTAAGAACGAGCGCTCTTACCCATTCGGCCATGCAGACCTCCACATTGTATGTATAACAATGTAGCAAGGTGGCCACTGCCCTGGGTGGGCGGACACAAAGGGCATGGGACAGCACCTTACTAGCACTAAGGACACAGATTGAGATCTATCAGGTATGAGTTCTAAGCACCCCGTCGTCAGGATCTGAGACCTGAATGCTCCCTGGGCACTGGCTTGGAGTCTGGTGATGATGAAATGCCTAACACCAAACCCAGACGGAAACGAGTAGGAACCTAGGCCTAATCCCAGCCAGGCCTAGATGCTGTGCTGAACCATGACCTAGTTACATCCTAACATCCCTCTGCGCAGATGTCAAGTGCTAATACCGGTCTTGCACAAACCCACGGGTTTCTGAGCCTGGAGTGGGACACGAACATTCTGCAACAGTTCCCGAAAGATACTAGTCATTTCATGGTGCAAACGACTTGAACTGGCGACTGCAACAGACTCAAAGAGTTAAACCCCAGGGCTCCAGAGAACTGATAAGCCAACCAGCTAAGCGTGTGTTCCCGGTACTCTGTGGCGTGGGCCTGAAAACATGGGCAGTCTACAGGATACAAGAGCAAAGACTCGACCCAGCTTCACTAACATATGGAACAGACATTTCGGTATGCAAATTAAAGCTTGTGTCCTAATAATAATCACGTGGCATCCATGCGTGTGGTTCGGACAAGGACAAAAATTTCCCGAAAATATTATGCACATCATGTCACTTGACACGAACGTGTGCTTCAGGTATGTTTTGCTTTATTGATTTATCTATACACAATTAGAATATAATGAACATTGTCACCCAATGACAAACTGTGTGGATGGGTAGATCGATGGGTGAGTGCACAGGCAGGTAGGTTAAAAGACAGATAGATAAAAGGATGGACAGACAGACAGACAGACAGACAGACAGACTCGAACAGCAACCCTTCACGCCAGGCCTACCTGGCTTGCTGCAGGCCGTACTTGATGCCCACACCGACTCTGGGCAGGGCATTGATGACCTTCTTCACGGTCACGTGATCGGGGAATGCAAACATGACGGCGGCTGTGGGTTTAGAAATTGACATATGTGATACAGATATTGACACATGTGATACAGATATTGACACATGTGATACAGATATTGACACATGTGATACAGACATTGACATATGTGACACGGGCATTGACATATGCGATACCGACATTGACATACATGATACAGTGGTTGACATATATGATACAGACATTGACATATGTGATACAGACATTGATATATATATATGATACAGACTTGGGTATATGTGATGCAGACATTGACATATGAGATACAGACATTAACATATGTGATACAGACATTGATATATATATGATACAGACTTGGGTATATGTGATGCAGACATTGACATATGTGATACAGACATTAACATATGTGATACAGACATTGGCATATGTGATACAGGCATTGATATATGTGATACAGACATTGATATATATATGATACAGACTTGGGTATATGTGATGCAGACATTGACATATGTGATACAAATATTAACATATGAGATACAGACATCGGCATATGTGATATAGGCGGTGACGTCAGTGAAACAGACATTAGTGTTAGGGATATACACTGAAGTCTGCGACTTAGACATTAACATGTGTGATACATACCATCATATCCACCATGTAGACATTAACATATGTGATACAGACAATGACATCGACGATACAGACATTAATATATGCCATATAGACAATGACATCGGCCACATAGGCAATAGCACGGTGATATAGATATAAAAATTGGTGATATAGAAATTGACATCGCTGGCATAGAAATTAACAGGGATATACAGGCAAACATGGTTGCTCCGGGTCTTGTTGATCACTTCCACTGATCACATTGATCGTTACTTACAGTGAACAATTTGATCCTCTCTGGCAATAGTCAACTTGATGACCATTTACACTGATCAACTTAATGGTCTCTTCCACTGACTAACTTGATGATCACTTACGCTGGTTAACATCTTGATGATCACATACATTGTTCTATTTGATCATGTCATGCATCTTTCAACTTAATGATTAAATATATATATTGTTCTATTTGATCATGTCTTGAGTCTGCCAACTTAGTGATCACATATATTGTTCTATTTGATCATGTCTTGAGTCTGCTAACTTAATGATCACATATATTGTTCTATTTGATCACGTCTTGAGTCTGTCAACTTAATGATCACATATATTGTTCTATTTGATCATGTCTTGAGTCTGTCAACTTGATGAGCACATAAATTGTTCTATTTGATCATGTCTTGCACTTGTTAACTTGATGATCACATACATTGTTCTGTTTGATCATGTATTGCACTTTATAACTTGATGAATACACACATTGTTCTATTTTAAAATGTCTTGCGTCTGTCAACTTGATGAATGCATACATAGTTCTATTTGATCACGTCTTGCGTCTGACAACTTGATGAATACATACATTGCTCTTTTTAAAAATGTCTTGCGTCTGTTAACTTGATGAATTCATACATTAGTCTTTTTTAAACTGTCTTGCGTCTGTTAACTTGATGAAAACACACATAGTTATATTTGATCATGTCCTGCATCTGTCAACTTGATGATAACTTACACTGTTCTATTTGATCATGTCTTGCGTCTGTCAACTTGATGATAACTTATAATGATCAACTTGATCAATAACCCCAGTAAACTTGATGATCACTCAGGCTGATCCATTTAATAGTCACTTAACGCTGATCAAATTAACTCTCAAAGGGACCTCATTTGCAGCCAGACACCAGCCCATACAGAGATCCTCCCTACAGACCACTATGGCATGATATAACTGCAATGCTGCCCTGCCACATGAACCACCAGCATACCTGACCAGCAATCCACGCAGCCAGAAGTGGCTGGGCGACACAATCCAAGTCCATCATCCTCCGCCTTCACACACAACTCCAAGTATCAGGTCGAGGATGCCGTACGTCAGCACACGGCCCCAGAAGAGACCACAAAACAAACTGGCAACCCAAAGCCCAAGCCCGCGTTGAAAACTGCCACTAGTGTGATAACAATCGGCACCAGGGCCCGGCATTTCTCCAGCTCTGTTCTATCAGCCGGTGCTGTCATCTGTCAATCCTAGGTGTTTGGTCGTCTGCAGAACTGCAAAGCTCTTGTCTCCTTTGTTAGTGAGGGGAGTTTGGTTTACCGACCTCTGCGATAATCTTATCTTCAATCTGGGAAATATGCCGAGCCGTGAGTCGTGACTCTGCTACTGGGTTGTAATTGGAAAGCACATCTACGTTCTCTTGATTCTGGCTTCAGTTGCTTGAATTTGATTTGTAAGATAACTATCGTTGTTGTGGGAGTGCGGTGGCATAGTGGATAGTGCGTTGGCCAGTGACGATATTGGTTTGGGTTCAATTCCCAGCTGTAGCGGAATTATTGTATTCTTTGGTTGGCCCAGATTCATATAATGGATACCACAGCAATGGGTACCACAAGCCTGCTTCGTGGCGAAGAGGTTACAGACGCAGTTCGTAATCCCGTACATCGCGTTCGAAACACAGCTGTGGGCGAGCAGACCGCCTTGCGTATTTTTTTTTTTAACGAAATGGTATGGGTGCCGGTCGTTCAGAAAGCATTGGCAAACTACTGGACGTAAATAAAGTTATCCGCCTCCTGATCTGTAATGTGAAGACCCTTGTATTAAACCACAATTAATTATCTCCCCCTATTTCTCTTCAAATGTGGAAACAGCATGCAAGAGAAACGGCGCCAGTCCACAAAGAGATACATCTGCGCCGTGAACCGGATGAAATAAATCCGCATTAGTGGCTAGAAGCCGGTTAAATAAATCCACGCCAATAACATAAGCCGGTTACCAAAGGCCGCGGAGAAAAGATAACTTATGTGCTACAACTCGCTGTGGCCCTGTGATTTGTTGGTGGCGCCACCAATTTAGACCGGCAGCTCCCGAACTAGAAATCATCCAGAATGAAAGAGGAGAGTGTTTTGATAGCGTGGTGACGTTGAAACCACAGAGCTAAGTTGAAATCAAAACAATGTAAAATTCTTGAACATTCTGGTACATTAGCAAAGTACACATTCGTATACATTCACAATTCGTGTACATTTCTGTACGTTAGCAATGTTTTCAAGCGAATTGAATGTAGGGATATTAGAATAAACACGCAGTTCTGAATGAAGATTTGATACACTAATCATTAATCCCAGGAAAGGTAACCCGGCCAACAAACGTCCGAAGAAGTCAGATGTGTCGGCCGAATATCGCAGCTTTGCTGTTAACAGACAGAAATATCTAAAAGCCGTGGTTGGTAACCTCCCCGGAGAACTTGAATTTTCAGACTCAAGTTTACAATAACATACATAAAACCCGTGGTTGGTAACCATCCCCGGAGAACTTGAATTTTCAGTCTCAAGTTGATAATAGCCGGTCTCTCTGGCTGTGGGGTTACAACACTTTCTCTCTGTAATCCCGTTTATCACGCAGAGTCTCGCAGCGGAGCGAGAACTGAGGTGGTTCGACCCCCGCTCGTGACTTGCGGATACTGAGCCGGCCGCTCAGAAAGCAATGGCAAACTACTGAGCGTAATCTTGCCAAGAGATCAACAGACAGCTGAAAGATGCTGCTGTTGACAGCTAAGTCCTGTAAAAGGATACGCAAAACATTTTTAGTTGATAATAACATATCTAAAACTCGTGGTTGGTAACCATCCCCGGAGAACTTGAATCTTCAGTCACAATTTGATAATAACTTATCTAAAACCCGTGGTTGGTAACCATCCCCGGAGAACTTGAATCTTCAGTCTTAAGTTGATAATAAAATATCTAAAACCCGTGGTTGGTAACCATCCCCGGAGAACCTGAATTTTCAGTCTCAAGTTGAGAATAAAATATCTAAAACCCGTGAAATAAAAATGACTAAACAAGCCCTAACCAAAGCCTAATGTGTAGTGCTGAATCATGAAGTGATTACATTCTAAAATGCCTCTCAGCTGCGAAGTTCCAGCACCGGTGTTGCATACCCCGCTGACTTCTGGGCTTGGCGAGGGAAATGTAAGGTCTGCAGTACAGCTCCCATGCAGATGACAGTCTGGTACCAAGACGGGAGAAAAGTCCCTAACCGAACCTGACTGTGACAAATGGAAAGTTCTTTTCGTGATCCGACCGTCATTATGACGGAGTCAAATAGCTAAAACTCAGTCTTCTAGGAGGGTTTATTTTTCCGCTCGCTTTGAGCTCGATAGTAGTCCATACTGGACTGGTTTTGCATGCAGACTAGCTTTCCCTATTACAAGTGTCCCTCGCCATCAGGCGAACCCAAGACGACTTCTTAGGTACTTGTAATTTACACCCCCTCCCCCCCAAGTCAAGGATGAGAAGTTAACATTTTAGTCCGACTGACCGGTGTAGTGGTTGAACCCGTTACCTCGCCAGGGAAAACTAGCCCAACACGCAAAATTCAGTCCAATGTGGACAACGCTCAAATTCAAAGTGAGCAAATGGGGATGAGGGGTGGGGGGGGGGGGGGGAGGTATACAACACAGAATGCCAGGGTTTTACTTACTTCTGTTGGCCATGAAGATTTCGATTGCGACATTCTGCAACAGGAAGCGGCGGGAGAAGATGGCTCGCACCTCGGAGAAGTTCCACTTGCCGTGGAGAAAGTCCACATATGCTAGGACCTGGAGAGATATGGTAAAAACAATTAAAGATATAATTACTCCAGGACCTGAAGAGATAAGGTTAAAAACAATCAATGATACTATTACGTCAGGATCTGAAGAGATAAGGTTAAAACAATAATTGATACTATTACTCCAGGACCTGAAGAGTTAACGTAAAAACAATGATACTATTACACCAGGACCTGAAGAGATAAGGTAAAAACAATTAATGATACTATTACTCCATGATCTGAAGAGATAAGGTTAAAAAATAATGATACTATTGCCACATGATCTGAAAGGATATGTAAAAACAATGATACTATTATCCCAGGACCTGAAACGATAAGGTTAAAAACAAACAATGATACTATTACTCCAGGATCCGAAGAGTTAAGGTAAAACCTATGATACTATTATTCCAGGACCTGAAGAGATCAGATTAAAAACAATTAATGAAACTATGACTATTTTTACTACTAAGCAGCATTCATATTAGTAGTTGTGGTGATGGTGCAAGAGAGAGCAGGAACGGTGGTAATCATAGTATAGAGAATATTTCAAATAAGGAAAACCTGCCCACGATATAGTCTGTATGCTCTGCCTATAAGGGAGAATGGGGTAGCTTCTGACAAGTGTTGTTCAGAAGTCACATCTGTCGGATGAAATGTGCAAATTTCGCAGCTTTTCTTTAAAACGGACGCAAGATAAGCAACGTGCAGGTGTTTTTTTTTTTGGGGGGGGGGGGGGGGTGGGGGGGGGGGGGTGGAGACAACTGGAGATGAAGTAGTAGTAGTAGTAGTAGTAGTAGTAGTAGTAGCAGTAGTAGTAGTAGTAGTAGTAGTAGTAGTAGTAGTAGTAGTAGTAGTAGTGATAGCGGTGGTAGAGGTGGTAGTGGTGGTAGTGGTGGTAGTATGTGATGAGCTGGGTTGAGTCAAGAACCGACATCATTGCACTTGGGGCATTTCAATAAGCGCTCAGTCATCTTCAACAGCCATCGAAGAGTTCCAATACTAATGGTGGTAGAAGTGTAGTAGTAGTAGTAGTAGTAGTAGTAGTAGTAGTAGTAGTAGTAGTAGTAGTAGTAGTAGTAGTAGTAGTAGTAGTAGTATAGTGGAAATGGGGATAAGAAGAAGAAGAAGAAGAAGAAGAAGAAGAAGAAGAAGAAGAAGAAGAAGAAGAAGAAGAAGAAGAAGAAGAAGAAGAAGAAGAAGAAGAAGAAGAAGAAGAAGAAGAACTGTTTTTGAATATTTAGTTTAAAAGACATGATGCCTTAACACCCCCGGTCTTGTAACAAAAACGGCAGTGACTCCCTCAGCACAAACACAACCCACCCTTGGGGACACAGCCCGATAGTCAGATAAGAGATTCAAATTTCAATGCAGACCACCCCAATTTCACGTCCCATAATCCACATGTAACTTCCGGCTGAGTGCTTGTTCCCGAAACCCGCGCCATCTTTGGCAAAGGACCCAACTTCGATAATCTAATGATGTCGGCATAACTAGATATTCTTTGAATGGCCGCTCTGTTCATTTTTAATGTCTGCTACCATGTCGGAGAATAATTGCCACTTTCCGTCATTATCTGCGTCTTGGTCCATTTCAGTAATCAAATATTTACCCAGTCCTGACGTTGTGTTGTTCACTGCCACGCGGTGTCTTTTTTCCCCGGGTGTAATGTGGACATCTGCCCCTTGTGACTTTTCAGACTCCGAAAAAAAAAACAAAAAACCCCGCGCGCTCGAATTATCTTCAGCATCATGTAGCAAGTTATTTTCAGGACGCTGCACTCATCACAGAAGCTGGAAAGACTCTCGAAGAGTTAGGAATTGCTCATGCCCTATGTACAGGGTGCATTTTTAATGACTGTGCAGTGTTTGAAACAAACTACTGAGCGTAATCTTGCCAAGAACATCAACAACAACTGAAAAAATGCTGGTGTTGACTGCAACGTCCTGTATGGGATATGCAACTTAAAAATTTAAAAAAAAAGTGTTTGAAAATATTGCCGGTCCAAGTTTTGTATTTACCTATTATGGTGATCGAGTGAAATGGCGAGTCATGACCGTCCACGCTTTCCGGCATGGCACATGATTGATTTATTGATTGATTATGTTGCATGAGCTTTACAGTGGGTGAATACAAAACTTGGACTGGCAATATTTTGAAACACTGCACAGTCATTAAAAATACACCCTATACTTCATAATCATTTTAAGTTTAATGAAGATAGTTTCGTGTATTCACCGACTCTGAGGCGAAAGGAGTTGCGGACGCCTTTCGCAATTCCTCATACAGCGTTGGAAACATACATAATATATGGAAACCAACTGATCGGTCCTGGTTTTTTCACTCAGGAACCATGTCTGCCTTAATTCTTTGGGACATGTAATATGGCCAAAGTATCTCAGTTCCCGAGACATGATACTGTCTTTGAGTTAGTTTCCTTCGATGTTCAGATCTTGAAGAATTTCATTATTTTTTTTTATTCTCCTTGGTCCACGATATTCTAAACACTTTTGAGAAGCATTTCCGCTCAAAATCCCACAGTTGCTTCTTTTGTGAATATGAAACTTCCCACGATTCACACTCACATCCAAATGTTGCCAAGGAAACGATGCATGTTGTCAAGGGAACGATGCATGTTCTCAACAATTTACATTAATGTGTTTGCTGGTGTTGTGCCACAGACTCTTCACACTGTTTAATCTCTGGTCTAGGAACAAGCATTCTTCGAGGTTCGCATCATCAAGCACACAACAATTTCGCCCACACCAGCACGCACGCACATACAACAGCTTAGCGTACACATACAACAGCTTAGCGCACAAATACAACAGCTTAGCGCCGTGACAGACAAATCAATCATGTTGGAACCTATTTTGCGCATATATAAGATATATGAAAACTACCTGTGTGTTTTGAATACAATAGCCATCAATTGGGGTAACAAACAAGATGCTCTTCAAAGAATATCAGAAGTCACTTAAGGGGGCTAGTTGCAGTTAGTTGCATGTCCTTTTTTAACAGGACATCGCTTTAAACCCGAGCATTTATTGGCTGTTTGTGATTTTCTTGGCAAATTTACGTTCACTAGTTTGCCACTGCTTTCTTAATGGCTCACGCTATTACCATTTTGAAAATCAACGCAAGGCTCTCTGCTCCCAAATCAGTTGCGGCTAATTTGAATTACCAGCTAAAAGAGAATAGAAGAATCGAGCGCACATCGCACCAAACTGCACCCTCATTAAATACACGCTGAAAGAATAAGGGGATGTGTTATGGTGGTCCCCGAGTTAAAATAAATCGTTTTAATTTGTGTTCTTGGCTGTTCTTCCAATAAAATTGATTAAATAGTTATTCGTATTTAATTGGAGGTGTCTTGTCTATTTAGTCACAGTGTAAGTGGAAACACAATGACAGACAGACAGGTACTAGCTAGACAGACAACCAGACATCTAACTTGATAGACAGACAGACAGATAGACATAGATAAATTTACAGATAGATAGATATACAGATAGATAGATAGATAGATAGATAGATAGATAGATAGATAGATAGATAGATAGATAGATAGATAGATAGATAGATAGATAGATAGATAGATAGACAGACAGACAGATCAACCGACACAACAAGCGAGCAGTGTATACTTGACCACAGTCTGAAAACCTCCGGAACGACACGGCGACGAAGCGAGACAACCCGTAACCTTACGCACGCAAGAATCAATTACAACGGTGTCATCAAACAGAGCCATCATTCCCACTGACATCCATCAAAATCTACAGACAGCAAGATCAATCTAGGTCCCCAACATCCCCACATACACACACAAATACTTCCACACAAATTGAGACATTATTCTGAAGAATGCCTCCCGATGACAAGCTGCGGTAAATCTCGAGTGACACTTACGGGGTCGTACGAATGACCCTGACAGATGCATCTCAACCTGGCTGACAAATAGCTGGTCATCGTCGCCTCCAGAGACGAGCTGTACTGACCTGTGGCAACAGTTTGTGGTCAGGCGGTATTAGGGCTCTGGCCCAGATATAGACCGGACAACTTCATCAAGTACATCATCACAAAGACACTGAAGGTTCACAAATCATTCTGGTCACTATAATAGATCCACTGAGGTCACTCTTAATGGTCATTAATGTTTCCCCCATGCTTAATTCAGTAACTCTTTTCTTCTCGTTTTGTTTTCCCTCTCCCCCACCCCCTTTGTTTAAAACCCTTCACCCCTCTCTCTTTTGTCTCCCCCCCCACCTTTTGTCTCTTTCTTTCTCCCCCTTACCCCATGCTTAGTTCAGCAACTCTCGCTTTCTTCCTTCCCCTTACTCTCTCGTTCATTCTCATTATTCCTTCCTCACTCTCTCTCACTAAAAATGTTGCATGTCCTTTGCAGGACTTTGCGATTAACCTCAGGTTGACTTCATAGTTTGCCATTGATTTCTGAACGAGAAGTCAACGTTTCACTTTAATTGGCCGGTGTAGGGATTGAACACCCTACCTGGCTATCAGCGTGCAGGAAATTTAAGAGCGAGAGCTCTTATCCCTGCGACTACATAAACGTCTTTCTCTCTCTCTCTCTCTCTCTCTCTCTCTCTCTCTCTCTATATATATATATATATATATATATATATATATATATATATATATATATATATATATATATATATATATATATATATAACTCCTGTTTATTTCTCAAATTCTCGGTTTTCTTCTCACTCCCCCCCCCCTCTCCCTCTCTCTCTCTCTCTCTCTCTCTCTCTCTCTCTCTCTCTCTCTATAACTCCTGTTTATTTCTCAAATTCTCGGTTTTCTTCTCACTCCCCCCTCCACCCCCTTTCTCACCACAATCTGTTTCTCTTACTCTCTTAATTTCTTTCGCTCTATCATTTTCCCTCATTTTCCCCTGTCCTTTTCCTCTCTCTCATCACGCTATCTCTTTTCTTCTCCACTCCTGATCGTTCTATCTTTGATTTCTCTCTCTCTCTTACCTCTCCATATGTTACAATCTTCCCTTTCACTTTCCCTTTCTACTTCTCTTTACCTCCTTACCTTCC
This sequence comes from Cepaea hortensis, assembly GCA_963921405.1. NCBI lineage: Eukaryota > Metazoa > Mollusca > Gastropoda > Stylommatophora > Helicidae > Cepaea > Cepaea hortensis. Next base: position 85,715,393 of record OY992879.1, on the reverse strand, counting down.
ACACCACACCGCTCCGCCTCGCCATCAACCCGGAATCACATATTGCATACCCGGCATTTTCCAGGTAAGACAACATTAGCGCAACGGAACGGGTCAACTATAATTGTGTGAAACGATTGGTTGGGTCTGCACCGCTAGGTCGGGTATTGGTGCATGATAAGACAGACGCGGTTGCGGCCCTTTGGGATCATGTGAATAATACTGAAGAATAAATAAACCTTCACGGCCTGGACAGAATGGTGCTGCAAGGAGTGGCCAGGACACCGAGGTAAGGCCAGGCGAACACATAATCAGACTACTACGAGTATCATTAATAATGGGACTCTTCGCTGGCTGTTGAAGATGAGGACGGAGCACACATGGGAATGTCCCGAGTGTTGTCATGTCGGTTGTTGACTAACTCAACTCAATACTCGAGAATTTCTTGATAAGCTGTTCCTGAAGAAGATTACCATGATCGCAACGTGGACTTCGCGTGTTGTCGGTTAACCTATTTATTATATGTTTGCTAAACATTATTATTACGATTTTTATTTATTCTTCCTATTCGTTTTCCTCACTATGGTTTCTGTCCACATAGACTGAGTTCGTTGTAAGGTATGCACATACTCTGTCTGTCTTTCTCAGTCTCTCAGAAGTAACATATACCTAATTGCTTCCTTGTACATTGTTATATCCTGCTGCCGTCGTCATTTCACTTATCTATTATAAGTCTTAGTCCAAAATTGTAGCTTAGGGATTAGTAACACGCAGTTTTACAGTTAACCGACATACCCTGTTGAGGCTTCGAGATCAGCCACAAGTGATTTGAAAGCAGGTCGCCTTAAGTTGATTTTCATAACGGTATGACTATCAGCCGTTCAGAAAGCTAGTGAACGTAAACTACTGAACATAAACGCTGCCTACAAAAAATCACAAGCAGTCAATAAACGCTGGTGTTGACTGCAACGTCATGTAAAGGACATGCAACTAATATTTAGTTATAATTCCTAGTTACTCTTTGTGTGTCTTGGTTTTTCGTGTAACTGAAAATTCACTTTATCATCTCCTCTATCCCTCATAATCCAACGCTTTAGCGTAACTCTGAACAAATCCCCCACACAAATTAGCACCCCCTGGGTTTATGATGATCCGGTCTAATTGATCCCCTGGTTCCCCCCTGCCAGCTCCGCCTCTGCTTTTCAACAGCGTAGACTAACAGTCCCAGGTGGCAACACTCCCGGACAAGCGGGGGACAGGAAGTGATCAATAAAGCCGGTGGATCTGTTTTCGGCGATTGGTGATCAATTATGTATGACCTCAGGGGCGTACGCCGAAAAATAATTTAAGAGGGAATCAGCAAATCTCCAAAGTTACGCCCAGCAATTCATTACCATCGTTCACAGCGATGTGTCCTCTCCTACCTCGGGATGTCAAGGTATTGGTGTGCACAAGATAACTGCACACTCGGAGCGACACATAAGCTCTTCATCTCTGTCTGTCTGTTTGTCGGTCGGTCAGTCAGTCTGTCTCTGGAAAATGCTTCAAGCTGACCAGTCAAGTCAGCGACAATAGCCCTGCCAACTTACAAGAAGATAAAGAGAGGAAAGCAGCAATAGCAGCAGCAGCAATAGAAGAGGAGAGGAGAGGAGGAAGAGGAGGAGGAGGGGGAGAATAACAATCATCATCATAAGAAGAAAAGTAGAAGAAGATGAACAACAACAACAACAATAATAATAATAATAATAATAATAACAAGAAAAAGAAGTGGGGGAAGGAGTAGAAGACATGATAATAATAATAATAATAATAATAATAATAATAATAATAATAATAATAATAGGAATAGAAAAATATGAATAGTAGTAGTAGTAGTAGTAGTAGTAGTAGTAGTAGTAGTAGTAGTAGTAGTAGTAGTAGTAGTAGTAGTAGTAGTAATAATAATAACAAAAGAAGATATGGAGGAGTAGAAGATGATAAATAATAATAATAAGAGAAAGAGAAGGAGTAGAAGAAGATGCATAATAATAATAACAATAACAATAATAATAATAAGTGGGATGGGTGTAGAAAAATGCGAAAATGTGATGATGATGATGATGATGATGATGATGATGATAATAATAATAATAATAAGAGTAGAAAAAGATCAGTAATAATAATACTAATAATGCAGGTCAGCATGGCCGAATGGATAAGAACACGTGTTCTTAAACATTCGGTGTGCTGATGCCGAGGTAAGGGGTTCAACCCCTACACCGGACAGTTGGACTAAAATGTTGACCTGTCGTCCTTGACTTTGGGACGTAAATTACAAGTACCTCTGAAGTCGCTGTGGGTTTGCCTGGCTAATCCCCACGCAAAATTCGCCCAGCACTACTAGAAGTAGTGTGTATGGACTTAGCTCGAGTCCAAAGCGAGCGAGCACAAATAATAATAATAATAATAATAAGATATATACCTAATAATAATAAGCTCAATATTTAAATTTCAAATCCCGAAACAACCACATAATCAATTGATTATTGCTCACTGGATTTAGGAGGCCTGGTGTTCCTTGCCAGTGAGAAGTCCTGATCGTTCGGGTCCCATCGATTGACGGACGTCGGTCGCGGCGATTGGGCAGTCTTGAGCATAGCCTACGATGGGTAGCGTTGTGGTATTCTGTTGTGATAATTTGGTGTGTCCAGTGTGTGCCGCGTGGTTACACACCCGCTTCACACGCGTGATCCGGGAATGTTTCCGGATCCGGTCAGGGATATGCACTACTGACGAGCTCAAATGAGGGCGAAACTCGAGTATAGTGCTTCCATATTGACGTGGATAGGCCTTAGGTTCATACCAGAATACGATCGGCGTTGTCAGTAGTGGGTTGTGCTCAATATTTAAATTTCAAATCCCGAAACAACCACATAATCAATTGATTATTGCTCACTGGATTTAGGAGGCCTGGTGTTCCTTGCCAGTGAGAAGTCCTGATCGTTCGGGTACCATCGATTGACGGACATCGGTCGCGGCGATTGGGCAGTCTTGAGCATAGCCTACGATGGGTAGCGTTGTGGTATTCTGTTGTGTTAATTTGGTGTGTCCAGTGTGTGCCGCGTGGTTACACACCCACTTCACACGCGTGATCCGGGACTGTTTCCGGATCCGGTCAGGGATATGCACTACTGACGAGCTCAAATGAGGGCGAAACTCGAGTATAGTGCTTCCATATTGACGTGGATAGGCCTTAGGTTCATACCAGAATACGATCGGCGTTGCCAGTAGTGGGTTGTGCTCAATATTTAAATTTCAAATCCCGAAACAACCACATAATCAATTGATTATTGCTCACTGGATTTAGAAGGCCTGGTGTTCCTTGCCAGTGAGAAGTCCTGATCGTTCGGGTCCCATCGATTGACGGACGTCGGTCGCGGCGATTGGGCAGTCTTGAGCATAGCCTACGATGGGTAGCGTTGTGGTATTCTGTTGTGATAATTTGGTGTGTCCAGTGTGTGCCGCGTGGTTACACACCCGCTTCACACGCGTGATCCGGGACTGTTTCCGGATCCGGTCAGGGATATGCACTACTGACGAGCTCAAATGAGGGCGAAACTCGAGTATAGTGCTTCCATATTGACGTGGATAGGCCTTAGGTTCATACCAGAATACGATCGGCGTTGCCAGTAGTGGGTTGTGCTCAATATTTAAATTTCAAATCCCGAAACAACCACATAATCAATTGATTATTGCTCACTGGATTTAGGAGGCCTGGTGTTCCTTGCCAGTGAGAAGTCCTGATCGTTCGGGTCCCATCGATTGACGGACGTCGGTCGCGGCGATTGGGCAGTCTTGAGCATAGCCTACGATGGGTAGCGTTGTGGTATTCTGTTGTGATAATTTGGTGTGTTCAGTGTGTGCCGCGTGGTTACACACCCGCTTCACACGCGTGATCCGGGACTGTTTCCGGATCCGATCAGGGATATGCACTACTGACGAGCTCAAATGAGGGCGAAACTCGAGTATAGTGCTTCCATATTGACGTGAATAGGCCTTAGGTTCATACCAGAATACGATCGGCGTTGCCAGTAGTGGGTTGTGCTCAATATTTAAATTTCAAATCCCGAAACAACCACATAATCAATTGATTATTGCTCACTGGATTTAGGAGGCCTGGTGTTCCTTGCCAGTGAGAAGTCCAGATCGTTCGGGTCCCATCGATTGACGGACGTCGGTCGCGGCGATTGGGCAGTCTTGAGCATAGCCTACGATGGGTAGCGTTGTGGTATTCTGTTGTGATAATTTGGTGTGTCCAGTGTGTGCCGCGTGGTTACACACCCGCTTCACACGCGTGATCCGGGACTGTTTCCGGATCCGGTCAGGGATATGCACTACTGACGAGCTCAAATGAGGGCGAAACTCGAGTATAGTGCTTCCATATTGACGTGGATAGGCCTTAGGTTCATACCAGAATACGATCGGCGTTGCCAGTAGTGGGTTGTGCTCAATATTTAAATTTCAAATCCCGAAACAACCACATAATCAATAATAATAATAATAATAATAATAATAATGATGATGATGATGATGATGATGATGATAGGAAGAAGAATGGGAGTAAAAGAAGAAGGTAAATAATAATAATTATTATTTCTCGCCCTTGACTTAGGGACGTAAATTACAAGTACATTAGAAGTCTGATGGCTGGGGAATATGGTAACAGGGAAAGCTAATCCACACGCATAAATCAGTCAAGTGCCCTTCTTAGTAGTAGCATGAGTATGGACTACGTTTGAGCTCAAAGCCAGCGAACTCAAAATAATAATTATAATATAATAATAATAATAACAATAAGAGTAGAAGAGATGTCAGGTCTTAGTCAGATATGATTGAGCTACTGTATGACGGTAGACGGTACTACCTGCTTCTGTTAGCGCTGAATGTTGGGCTCGCGCTGACCAAACCCGACATCCCACATTGTACCAACGGCTTCGGGCGGAGGAGAGCAATTGGGAGGGTACAAGCCTTATCTTGGTGTGAGGAAATGCAACCTAAAGACTAAATGTCATGGCAGGTAAGACCAGGCCCTAAGCCTTGGTTGGTAATTGGTCTAGGATCGAAGCTCTGACAGGCGGACAGTTAGAGCAATGCTTAGCTGATCCGGCAGCTTCTGCAGCTTGTCTTGTTCCAGACGTATTGGTGTCACCTTTCCTCTGGAGTAAACTAGACAGGCCGAGAGAGGGATCGTGCTGCATGGTCTCTAAATTCAGCCCATGCTTTGTGTTATGGAGAGATAACCCCATTTTACAAACTATCGTCTGTCAAGACGGCAAGGTGCCAGTCAGTCGAGAGTAGAAGAAGATTAACAACAACAACAACAACAACAACAACAACAACAACAACAACAACAACAACAACAACAACAACAATAATAATAATAATAATAATAATAATAATAATAATACCATTGTGTCCATTAATTCTCCTTAAATAGGTACCAGATATCTCCCTGAGAAGGAACACTACGCAACGTAGAAAGGAACTACTTACCCCACCTCCTAAAAAGTAACCTAGAATATATGAAGTTCTACTTTACGACTCCTGAGATTACATTTAATTCACTGGGAAAACTGTAAACACCCCCACTCCCACGAACCACCACCCGCAAGATCCCCCAAACAATTGGGAGAAAAGAGATATAAAGATAAGCAAGCCAGCCTGACTGCAGGGCCTCACCAAGTCCGCCGGCGGCGACAACCCCCGCCACAGCGGCTGACGATCGTCGTGAGAAATGCAGACGACATTATCCCCTCTAGGAAAAAAAGGGACATGTTCAAATGACGGAGGCTAAAGCGGCAGTCATTTTCTACGCCCAAATTACCCCGGCTGATCATGGGTGGTGCAAATTTGGGGCTTCCGCCTTCTGAGAACAGAAATGACGTCCTTGGAGGAGCCCATGGCGAGGCCACAATGGAAGAGCCGACGTCTGCTACTCATTACCCGCCGATTATCTTAGGCGGGATTCAAAATCTTAGCCCCGGAAAGGCGACGCAGACATCACTGTCTGTCATGCATGCAGACATCACTGTCTGTCATGCATGCAGACATATCTCGGAGACATTCCCCGAGCAGAGCGCACCCGTAGACAGAAAGCGCATACGGCGCGACTTGCGGTGGTGGTGATAATAGTTGTAGATGTGTGGTGGTGATAATAGTTGTATATTTGTGGTGATGATAATAATAGCTGTATATGAAGTTCTATTTAATCGTCGTCTTCTACCTCGTCTACAACAACTACTACTACTTCTTCTTCTACGACTACCTCCTCCCCCTACAACAACAACAACAACAACAACAACAACAACAACAACAACAACAACAACTACTACTACTACTACTACTACTACTACTACTACTACTACTACTACTACTACTGCTGCCGCCGCTGCTGCTACTACTACTGCTGCTGCTACTACTATTCTTCTTCTGCCGCTGCGTCTTCTGGCTCCTCTTCATCTACTACCTAAAATTCTTCTACTAATATTAAGTCTTCCTAATCTTCGTTCTCGTCCTTCTCCTCTCGCCCCCTCCCTCTTTCTCTCTCTCTCTTCTTCTTTTTCGTCATCTTCATCTTCCTCTTTTATCGCTGCCACCTCCCCTCCCCCCCCCCCCCAACCTCTTCTTCATTTCTCTTGCCATGAGAGGATCCAAACCTAGCTATTGGTTTCTTCATCTTACAGAATCAAGGTCACAGCACTCCGCACACACCCAAGGGCACACAGTCTCCCCCCGCACACGTCGTCAATTACTCGTCATGTGTAGCCGCCGACAGCTCCAGCCACACACTGCCTGGCAACACCTCAGAATAGTTCCCTCACACGTCGGTCCTGTCTGGGATCACACATACACTCAGACCCAAGCATTTGTGAATTGGGTTTTTGTGCGCGCGCGTTCACTCTCTATGAACTCAGACGTAGTCCATACACGTGCTACTAATTCTAGTGCACAGGACTGATTTTTGCGTGTGGATTAGCTTTCCCTATTACCAGTGTCCATCGCCATCAGTTGCACCTACTCCAACTTCTGAGGTACTTGTAACTTACGTCCCGAGGGGCGAAAAGTCAACATTTTAGTCCAGTTGGCCGGTGTAGGGGTTGAACCCGCTACCTTGGCATCAGCACACCGGAAGTGTAAGAGCATACGCTCACATCCATTGGGCCATGGTGATCAAACATCCTCAATCATGTTGCTTCATCTGCTGTATCTGCAACAAGTCGCCGCTCCCTGCCTCCACGATGCCAAACCTAGCTATGCGCCACTCCAGCTCAGAGGTCACGTGTTCCGCTTCAGATTCCGTTTTTCCCCCCGTCCCGCTCGCTTTTAATATAGTGGCAGGGGTCGACTAGCACAAACATGAACATGGGACATTGCAGGCACCTTGGGCTTGAAAATTCATGAGGCGTAAAAACTGGACAAGGATCGAGACACTTTTCAGCGCGCCGTGATGAGGGCGCTGTTCTGCAATGGACCTGCTACGATGTGGTAGATCTTACAATAGAAACAGATCCAACAACGCAGTGTTTCGAAAGTACATCTTCATCGGGCGGTACAAAATCAGTAAGAAATGCACTGTATTTTCTATTGGATTGTTCTGATGCTATCGTAGTTACTGTTTATATACATCTTTTTAACGATTACATGCCCTTCGCAGGACGTTGCGTTCCAATCCAATCCAATTTTTGGTACGCATTCCCCACTTTCAGCCTTTGAATTTTCGACTTGGCTATAATTGGGGTATTTATGGTGTAGCTTGTAGTTTGTCTTCCGTACATTGGGCTGCTTGTTGTCAGCTTCCCGGCGACGTTGCGTTCAACCCCACGTTGATTTTATAGGCAACTGTACGTTTAGTAGTTTGCGATTGCTTTCTGAAGAAGTCAAAGTTTATGTCCAACTTACTGCCAATTAAGGGATTGAACCCGCTACCTCTCCAACAACGCACCGGCATTTTAAGAACGAGCGCTCTTATCATTCCGGTCACAACGACGTTTTTTTCTTCTTTTCTATACATAACCCATCTCAATTTTAGTCGGCTAACTTCGGGTAAAATTAGCCAGATCTAGCTGACTAAAATAGCTAAACGGGCTGAATCCATACGAACATAACTTATAACAGCGCTATAGTTTTACGGCATCGTCGGCTGGGGTGGGGCTTGGCTAACAATCAGACCAATCGATCAAAGCCGGGACTGTGGGGCCAGGTGACCGGAGCCCAGGCTTCCTGTTTGCAGTGCCACGTCACTGCCGCTCCAGCGACTCGTTAATCAGGCTGGCAGCAGACGCCAGATACGCATCTTCCAGGTCAGAGGTAGTCAGTCTGTTAGCCAGCTTCTACAGGGGCAGCACTGGGACCAAATACTTCCTGTGTGCGAGCGCGCTTCACACGCACACGCGCACAGAGAGAGAGAGAGAGAGAGAGAGAGAGAGAGAAAGAGAGATGGAGAGAGTGTGTGTGTGAGAGAGATTTGTGTGTGTGAGATATATATATATATATATATATAGAGAGAGATCATCATCATCATGTGCCATGCCGATAAGCGTGGGCGGTCATGTTTTGCCATCTTACTCGATCACCAGCGTCGTGGATCAGCTCAGTGTTTGTCTCGACCATGCCACATGACCAGGCCATCCGGGTATTTACTTCTTGGTCTTCCCCTTGGTCTGTTCCCTTCGATCTTGCCAGTTGTCACCAAGTTCTCCAATTCATTTCTTCTCATAACATGCCCAAAGTTCTTTTTACTGTCTACGTCTAATGTCTCTAATCAGTTTACGATCTTCATTTGTTTTTTGTAGGACTTGTTCATTGGTCTTTCTGTCTGTCCATGGTATTCTTTGCATTTTCCTCAGAAACGACATTCCCAAAGCCATCAGATGTTTTTCAGCTTGTCTGCTCATTGTTGAGAGAGACATATATGTATATAAATATCTTGCAGGTTACATAAAACCAATTTTAACATGCTGCGAATTCTGGACAATTAGTAAACAGAAGAAAAAAAAAATCACAGAAGCCTTGGAGATGTGATTTTATAGAAGAATGCTGAAAAATTAACTGACCAGACAAAGTGAGCAATCTGAAAACTGTGAGGGAAGCTAAGTCGCAAAGACAACTTAATCACAAACATCAGAAAGAAGCAGTCAGTATTTTTTGGCCACATTATGAGCAGACAAAAACTGGAAGATGTAACAACCGGAAAGATTTATGGAAAGAGAGATAAAGGAAGACAGCGTGGGAAAATTCTTGACACTCTTGTGTCATGGCACGGAAGGGAGTCAACACACAAACTGATTCATGCCGTCATCTCTCATCTTGTTCCTCTTGTACCTTGCGGTGTCGAGGTGAAGTATAAACAGTGGAAGAGTGCCCTTTATGGGCTTAATATATCAAGATTCCCATGGACTCTGCTATTCCCTTTGTCCATCGAGATTCCCATGGACTCTGCTATTCCCTCTGTCCATCGTTTACATGTTCGACATCTTCTTCCTCTTCCATTTGGTCTGTACATCATTGTCTGTTGTGGTATACTCAGGCTTGACCATGGGAATGTTATTAAACCATTTGACTTGCTGTTTATTAATAAAATCTAGCGCTGCTATAACCTCCACTTTAGTCCTGATTTCTGCATTTCTTATTTTCTCTCTTCGTGATACATTGAATATTCTTCTCAGGAATGTCATTTCTGTTGTGATTTTTCTTTTCTCCGCGCCGTCGGAAATCGCAATTTGTGGAGAAGCATGATCGCCCACACCAGCCGGCATGGCACTGGATGATAATGACGATGGTATAAACATCTAAACACAGAAGTCACAAACAATACGCTGCGTGATTTATAGCCTGGCATATTTAGCTACATAATGTCAAGTGCACACGGCAGAGTTATATATCATATAAAATGCTTAAACAAATAATACTTTAGCTGACACACTTAAATAACACAATCACAGGAATCGGTCGAGTGTGGAGCAATTGTCTCCCTGCGGTAATGTCAGATTTAATACCAACTCTTCCTGTCTGTGGTTTCACGGAAACAGTCCGTGTGACACTTGAAATTTGGGAGCCCGAGTCAATTATAAAACTCCTCAATGAGGACTGGAACAAATGACCGTTAGGTTATAGTCTATAGTCTGTTTACTTTTGTCTGTCCCAATATAAAATTCCATATCTCAGTAACCAACTGAGGGAAAATGATGATTTAGCATATAACCTTATCATCATGCCCACGCCCCTGTCCATTCATTTCTGGACAGAGTATAGGTTATAGGTTATATAGTGCCCGTTAGGTTATATTGTGTTGTTTGGTTGTTCGTGATTCATGGGCAAGTTTATGTTCAGTAGTTTGCCATTGCTTTCTGAACGACCGGAGAACCCGTACATTTCATAAAAAACCAACGTAAGGCGGTCTGCTGCCAAATAGCCCAAAGCTGTTTCGAAAGTGGGTATGCGGGATTACGAACTGCGTCCGTAAAACTTTAGCCACGAAGCTAGCAGCGTTGTAGTAGTGATAACTATTAAGTACATGAAGTTATAGTAATAATAATTGCTATACAAATGAACATACCGTAATAATAACTATTAAGTACATAGAATTATAGCAATGATTATATGTACATTATATTCTAATAATAATAAATAGTAAGTACATATATTTATAGTCATGATAACTATTATGTACACAGAGGTATACTAATGATAACTTTAAGCACATGTAAGTATAGTAATGATAACTACGGAGTTATTGTAAAGATAACTATTAATTACCAGGAGTTAGTAATGATAACTATTAAGTACATGGGGTGGATAGTAATGATAGCTATTAAGTACACGCGGGTTAGTAATGATCACAATTAGGTACATGAATTTATAGCAATGATAACTATTAAGTATATGAAACTATAATAATCATAACTAATAAGTACACTGTACTGACAGCTGTAAGTACACAAAGCAACATAATGAAAAGCTCAAGTAACTGAACGAAGTACATAAACTACCAGCGACAACAAATGCACGAATACAGCCGGCAGACACACAGGCTGCTAGAATGCACTCACATAGACACAACTACTGGGATTCCAGATGACTATCTACCGCCCAGCCCCACGGTTCAGTGACCAACGGCTAGTACACGTCCACGCATCCTGTCCGGCCTATTTACAATCTTCACGGGGTGCCTGGAGCCAGATAACTAGCTCCCTGGGGTTTGAGGATCCCAGATACCGCCAGCTTTGATGAGAATGTTCCTGGCTGAGAAGCTTAGTGTGCAGTAATCGGATCACTAAATGGTAGCTTTATTGTGCACACATGGTGCCTACCATAATAATCAACTGAGAGATGATTACAACGATCAAAGTCCAGTGGCGGAAATAAACCACACGCGGGCCCCGAGGGTACAGCCGCCCCTTGTGCAACACATGGTAATTATCAACCGGGGCTCCGACAGTGGATTAACCTGAGGGGTTTATTAATGTTTATCTATGTAGGCAGTGAGTGACGCTGCGATATTCCTGGCAGCGGGCCTTATTTGTGACACATGGGCTTGAGTTGCATGTCTGCCGAGGTATATGGTTATATAATAGGGTTTCTGATTGTGGTGATGACGATGAAAAGGCAGATGAAAAAAGAGGGAGAAAAGGAGAAAAGAAGAAACGAGATGGGGAAAAGTTAGAGGAGTAGGAGCAGAAGAAATGGAAGAGAAAGAAGTAGAACACGAGGAGGGGCAGCAGAAGAGTAACAAAAGAGGATGATTATGATGATGCCGAAAAATGAAAAAATGAGACAGCGGCTGATAAGTAGGCGTACTAAATGCAGTAACAACAACAAAAACAGGAACAGCAGCAAATGCAACAGGAACAGCAGCAAATAGAACAGGAACAGCAGCAAATACAACAAGAGCCGCAGCAAATACAACAGTAGCAACAGCAGCAACATCAGTAGCAGCAACAACAACCGTAGTAGCAGCAAAAACAACCGTAGCAGCAGCAACAACAACCGTAGCAGCAACAACAACAACTGTAGCAGCAGCAACAATAACAACAAATGCAGCAGCAGCGGCAGCGGCAGCAGCAGAAGAAGAAGAAGAAGAAGAAGAAGAAGAAGAAGAAGAAGAAGAAGAAGAAGAAGAAGAAGAAGAAGAAGAAGAAGAAGAAGAAGACGGGGGAGGGGGATCAGGAAGAGGAGGATAAATAAAGCATTTATCATCTCATGTGTTGTGTGCCTAATTAGCAACAAGATAACATGATTCGCTACAAAGTCGGTAGTCAACCCTCGGTAGTATTTCGGAAACGCCGACAAATTGCGGGTAATAACTCCCATGTGCAAAGTCTCCCCTTGTCTCTTCTAATTCTGACGAATTCGTCAGCATTTCCGATTCAACTACTTTATTCTCCAAAGATGTGTAACAAATATAAAGAAAGACGGAAGGAAGAGGGAAACCAGATAAGGAACACATTTATAAGATGAGCACTTTCAAAATAACCACTTCAATGAACCAAAGTGATCATGTTACGAAACAAAATCTGTGCTGGATGCTATAAACAATATATCATTCCGCAGCAAACGTCACAGGCAAACAACAACAGCTTCAATCCGCGTCTGAAATTGTTAACTTCAAACACAGGAAACGGGGTTCTTTTCTTTTAACGTTCAACTGGAAAACTGGATCTAAACATATGTTAGTGGTTGGAGGGTGTTCGGGTGTGAGTAGACGGACAACGTGAGGCCAGTGTGGAATATAGCTGATTGGCGAGCACGCAGGCAGACAGACAGACAGACAGACAGACAGACAGACAGAAAAAGAAGAAGAAGAAGTAGAAGAAGAAGAAGAAGAAGAAGAAGAAGAAGAAGAAGAAGAAGAAGAAGAAGAAGAAGAAGAAGAAGAAGAAGAAGAAGAAGAAGAAGAAGAAGCAACATCAGCAGCAGAAGTCGCACCAAGTTATCGGCAAGATAACAAAGTCGACGAAATACAGACACTCAATAACAACCATTTGACTTGTATCAAAGGAAGAACTGGCCAGTGAAGACAAAGGCTTACGTAACGCGTTCAAGTGCAAGAAATGATCAGTGCCGCTAGTGATCATCATCATCATCATCATCATCATCATCATCATCATCATCATCATCACCACCATCAAAATCATCACCACCACCACCATCATCATCACCACAACCACCATCATCATCACCACCACCACCATCATCATCGCCACCACCATCATCATCAACATCACCACCACCATCATCATCATCATCGCCACCACCATCATCATCATCACCACCACCACCATAATCATCATCACCACCACCACCATAATCATCATCACTACCACCACCATCATCATCATCGCCACCACCATCATCATCATCGCCACCACCATCATCATCAACATCACAACCACCAACATCATCATCATCACCACCGCCATCAACATCACGACGACGACCACCATCATCAACACCACCACCACCATCAATCAATCAATCATGTGCCATGCCGGAAAGCGTGGGCGGTCATGACTCGTCATTTCACTCGATCACCAGCGTCGTGGATCAGCTCAGTGTTCCTGTCTCGTCCATGCCATGTGGCCAAGCCATCCAGGTATTTTCCTCTCGGTCTTCCTCTTGGTCTGTTCCCTTCGATCTTGCCAGTTGTCACCAAGTTCTCCAATCCATTTCTTCTCATAACATGTCCAAAAAAATTTTACTGTCTACGTTTAATTTCTCTAATCAATTTACGATTTTCATTTGTCTCCTGTAGTACTTGGTCATTGGTTTTTCTGTCTGTCCATGGTATTCTTTGCATTTTCCTCAGAAACCACATTTCTGCAGCCATCAGATGTTTTTCATCTTGACTGCACATTGTCCAAGTTTCACATCAATTCAAAAGAACAGGCTCTATGTATCCCCTCAACACTCTTTTTCTCGTTTCAACTGACATCTTTTTATTGGTCAGAATGTTTTTCATCTTGCTAAAGGCTACTTTCGCCATGGCGATTCTTGTTCTAATCTCTTCAAGGCATCTCCCATCAGATGTTATGACTGTTCCGAGATAATTGTACCGATTCACTTGTTGAAGAATATTCCCATTTACTTGTATATTACATTGTGGTACTTCGTTTTTCCTAGTGGCGACCATAACCTGTGTCTTTCTACAATTTAATTCCAACCCCAGCTGCTCACTGTGTACCACAATTGCGTCTACTAATTGTTGTAGACCTTGTGCATTGTCTGCAATCAAAACTGTATCATCTACATATCTAATGTTATTGATGTTTCGTCCTCCAATGCTAATTCCGTTTATATCTTCTACATTCCTGAAAATATTTTCACTGTATAGGGCAAAAAGATCTGGAGACATTACACATCCCTGCCTCACACCTCTTTTAATAGGTTGATATTGTCCTACTTCATTATCAATCCTTACGGTAGCTTGTTGTTTCCAATATATGTTTTTATAAGTATAATGTATTTCCCATCAATTTGTAGATCTGCAAGCATATCTACCATGTTGACATGTCTAACTCTATCAAAAGCCTTTCTGTAGTCAATAAAGCAAAAGTGTATATCCTTGTTTACTTCTATAGCACGTTCAATAACTGTTCGCAGCATATACACAGCATTTACTGTACCCTTTCCTTCTACAAACCCACATTGTTCTTCCCCTATTTCAGGTTATATTTTCTTCCTCACTCTTTGCATGATAATTCGTAGCAAAATCTTTGTGATGTGACTCATTATACTAATCGTTCTATGTTGATCACATTCCAAGGTTCCTGATTTCTTTAGGATTGCAATAAATACAGAGGTACATAATTCAGAAGGTATATCTCCAGTATCGTATAATGTGTTCAACCGGGAAGGTTAACCCGGTCAACAAATGCCCGCAGAAGTCGGATGTGTCGGCCTAACGGCGCAAGAACGCAGCTCTGCTGTAAACAGGCACAACGCAATCACGTCCGAAAAAAAAAACTCCGGATGTACGCAGAAGAAGAAGATATAATGTGTTCAGCAGTCTGGTGACTTGCTCTAGTCCAAATTCTTCTAAAGCTTTAATCATTTTTGTTGTGATGTTATCTGCACCGGGGGCCTTGCCAGCTTAAGAACATTTCGAACCTCCATCTTCAATATTGGCGGCCCTTCATTATTAAATCTAATATCATGCCGTTCCTCTCTGTTATCAATATAAAGGTTTTTCACATAATCTGTCCATGCATGTAGCATCTGATCTTTTTATATTATGATTTTGCCATCTTTAGTTTTTAGACAGCCTGTTGATGTACTTGTTCTTTTATTAGTAAGTTCCTGAATGCTTTTGTGCACCCATTTGATATTTTGACTGTTGTGTTGTTTTTCAATGTCTAAGCACTTTTCCTCAAGCCATGCTTCTTTTGCCTCCTTACATAATATTCTGACTTGTCTGTGAATTTCTTCATATTTGGCAGAATTATTTTTGTTGAGTCTTCTTGTTTCCATTAGGTGTAAAATTTCTTCTGTCATCCATTTCTTACGACCCACCTTCTTTAATTTTGGAATAGTTGTTTCTGCAGCCAAACTGATTGAATTCTTCAACATTTCCCATTGATAATCCACATCCTGGAATAATATCTCTAGATCAGACAATACATCAAATCTGTTCTGTACTTCTATGTTGAATTTGTTTTGTATTTCCTTGTCATTACTCAATGTACACGAATCATATTTAGTGTTTCCTGTTATATACTTGACTTTCTTCAACTTTATCCTCAGTGTTCCTGTAAGTAGTCTGTGGTCACTATAACAATCAGCACTGGGAACTGTTTTTGCTATTGTTAGTGCGTTTCTAAATTTTCTGCTAATCAGAATGTAGTCAAACTGGTTTCTGATCCTGCTATCAGGACTCCTCCATGTCCATAATCTTCTAGGGTGTTGCTTAAACCAGGTGTTTCCTACAATCATTTCCTGTTCTTTTGCCCACTCTACGAGTCTGTATCCTGTATTTCTTGCACTTGAACACGTTACGTAACGTGTTCAAGTGCAAGAAATGATCAGTGCTGCTAGTGACCACCACCACCACCATCACCATCATCATCATCATCATCATCATCATCATCATCATCATCATCATCATCATCATCATCATCATCATATTTAGTGTTTCCTGTTATATACTTGACTTTCTGCAACTTTATCATCAGTGTTCATCACCATCGCCACCACCAAAATCATCATCGCTACCATCATCATCATCAACATCACCCCCCCCCCCCCCACCACCATCATGATGTAGCAGGTATTTTGCAGAACGTGGCTCTCATCACGGTCCGCTGACAAGACTCGATCCCTTGCCAAGTCCCGCATGATGTTAATGCCTATGATGTCATCAATGCCCTCTGTCCATCTTCGTGCTGGTCCACCTCAGCTTCTTCTTCCAGCAACCAGCCCCCCCCCCCCCCACCATTGTTCTCTCCCAGCCATTGTGACGTTTAGCAGGGTATTTCAGTTTCCAAGACACGTCGCTGTTTATGAACTATTTTTCTTCGATGATCAGATCTTGTAGATGTTCAGCATTGTTTGTCTTCTACAAGTATCACATGAAAATAAATAGGACGGCGTAGGTAACCTCTGCCACAACAAGATAAGGTATTAACGTCGAAAGGGTCAACTTAATGGCACCGGGTGTCACAGCATCTTTCTCAGTCTATCTCCGCAGGACGCCAAGCCATTGTTGAAAACATCACACAAAGCACGAATTCTGAGCTCCAGCGATGACCTGCACGATTTCCCGCAAAAAGTGCACTCGTGTCCTGAACGACGCAGTCCGAGTTACAAACCCACAGCTTTCAGAACTCGAGGCAAAACCACACGGCTTAAAGAAGCTGAAGTCGATATTATCAAGCATGTCCATCCCCCAGCAACATGCCCAATGCACAAAGGTCGGCCGATCAATGAACTCATGAGAATTATGTTGACAACGCAAGACATCTTCTGTGAGATGAAAGTTGCACAGCATCCACAGGAAAAGGGTGTTAAGCCAAAGGACTAGGTTAAAGTACAAGACAACATCAATCAATCTCGCTCCACTAGGATCTAAGAACAAATAAGTACAGATTTTGTTAAACGCTTCCATCTTCCATAACCCAGGGCGTCTAGACCAGTGGTTCTCAACCTTTTTTGGCCCATGCACCCCTTCCCCATTTGTTCAGAATGTCACCCCCCCCCCCATTTTTTTGTATTTTCCCCCTATAACCCCCTCCCCCCGCCCCCCCCCCCCCCCCCACAGTATACGTAAACATGGTAGCTAAATGTAATAACACACACTAGAACAAGTCTAGACGTCTATATAAAACGCGATTTGCGGGTCTACTTACGTTACAAAATGAAGTTAAGAAGGGCGAGAAGTACAGAACCGTAAAGTATGGAGGGGAAAAGAAAATCAAATAATCGCTTCGTGTATTAACGCGATCTTAAAATAATATTAATTCCCCCTCCTCGGAAACCCTAAAATTCCTCTCTAGTGGGGAAAGGGGGGGGGGGGAGAATTCCCCACCGGTTGAGAACCACTGGTCTAGACTCTCCTAAACACCGCCCGATACAAAGAGGGTCTTCCCGGGGTTCCCGTAACGCGAAATTATTAATCACAGGTCTTCCTATCGGCAAAAGCTGCCGGCTAGACATATAAACTGCTCACACATGTCTGCACTCTTCTTCTTTGTTAATGCAAGGAATTTAAGAGTTAAAATACATATTATTCCAGAAGTTTCACAACCGCCAACCTGGCAGCCATGTGCCGTTGACGTGAAGTGAAGACTGTGAGCTCACACACATAGAAGAAGAAAAGGAAAAAGAAAAAGTTAAAGGAAGCAGGAGAAAAGGGGATTAAATAAAGTAAGAAAGAAAACAGGAGAGAAAAAAAGAAAGGAAGGAAGGAAAGAAAGAAGAAGAAGAAGAAGAAGAAGAAGAAGAAGAAGAAGAAGAAGAAGAAGAGGAAGAAGAAGAAGAAGAAGAAGAAGAAGAAGAAGAAGAAGAAGAAGAAGAAGAAGAAGAAGAAGAAGAAATTAAAAGAAACAGAAGCAAAAGAAGTCAAGGGAAGCAGAAGAAGAAAATGCCGATGACAAAAATAACGGAACTAACCAGATCAAAACTAACCAACAAATGTAGCAATAACAACGAGCCACAACAACCGACAACCCAATGAGAGAGCATGCAAGCACAATTCCTCGAAACTAGCCCTTCCGTTCTGTAAAAGTCAACAAGATTTCCCGAGTTCACACAAGTCACTCTTAATAGGACGCAACATTTTCCTTTTCTCGAGAAATTACCACCAATTAACCCTTGCCAGCTCACGGCAACTCTGAAATAATCAACATGTCAAAATATAAGCAACGTTTTGTCTCAAAATAATGATGAGACAGGGAGTGGAAGTTTTGACTCCCTACCGAAAATCCGGAAGTCTAATAAACTTCCTATAACTGTAAACCAGGATCGCTATTCCGCACGTCCTGCTGGGGAGCGCACAGTTTTTCCCTGGTCCCGACCAGGCATATGTCACTGGCTCCATCCAGCTGAGCTTTTAATATTTACAGATAGACCCAATTATATTTCATTAGGCGGCCTGTCAAACACCGTTTGACGATGTTCCTTGGCAGCAGTGAACTAGGGTTCTCCGGGACAGGCATCAATCTTCAGTGACCTGGTAGTGAGTAGGAGTACCAGCTTAGGATGGAATAACCCTAGTGGACTCGCCGGATCTCGACAGCTCATCGAGGCGGTGGCGATTTCTTTAATTAAACGGGGAGACGATTCGGAGAGATGGTCGGCGGTTGAGTTACGCCCCGGTGCTATGAAGTGTAAGAAACGGCTTTGCGTAATGGCTAGTGCATTTTCTGGTTGATCCAGAGGCCATGGGTTTAAATTCTACCCGGGGTCGGAATCAGTTCGTGATCACATGGCTTTGGGATCGACCCAACGTCAGAAAACGGGTGTGAGGAAATATTCGGGAGAGGCCGGCGTGACAACATAACGTTTGGTACGCAACATATGGACACAGCAAAATGTCCAAGGTACACAACGATCTGCAAGTCGGTGTTTCCGTGGTAGAGCGACAGCGCTCTCACCTAGAGTTAGGAATATCCTGGGTCCCATATCTTTGCGTGGCTTCACACATAAAAAAGAACACAATCATGCGTGTGTGTGCGTGTGTGCGTGTGTGCACGCGTACTTAACTTTAACCTTTACACCTTAAGGAAAAATATGTTAGGGGCAAGGGGCGCATGAGTCAGTTACACAGGCTCGTATCCCCAACAACAACAACAACAACAACAACAACAACAACAACAACAACAACAACAACAACAACAACAACAACAACAACAACAACAACAACAACAACAACAACATAATACTTATAGAGAATACGGTCGTGTCACAATCCCAAATAAGCGACCCATCTCTTTCAAAGAATATACAGTCAATCCCTTGGAAGACTAAACATGACATTCGAAGACTGAACTCTGCGTGGAGACAGCCTTTACTTTCTCGCTCCTGATCAAAACTTTCCGCGCAGGCACCAATCGTGGTTACTGCTTCCTACCCTAACGGCCGATCTGTCCGTCTGTCTGCCTTGCACTGGATTTCATTCAATGGTATGAGTGTCGGTCGTTCAGGAAGCAATGATACACCACTGAACGTAAATTTGCCAAGAAAGCACAGCCACAAAAACAAAACAAAACAAAACAAAATAAAAAAATAAAAATTCTGGGGTTGAATACGACGTCCTGTAAAGGATATGCAACTAACTTATTACAGGGGAGTATAAAAGTTAGTTGCATATCCTTTACTGTGCGTCACAGACAACCCCTGTATTTTTTTGGCTGTTTACGATTTCTTTGCAAGTTTATGTTCAGTAGTTTGCAATTGGTCACCGAATGACTGGCATTCATACCACTGTATAAAAACCACTGCAATGCGGTTGCTTCCACATCGCTCGCCACTGTTTTTCAAACGCGGTGTGCAGGATGAAGAATCGCGCCAGCTACGACTTCGCCACAACGCCGAGTCACTGGAGTATAGGCCCTCAAATATCTGGCGTCATGCGGCCCTAACCTCCTTTGCTATCGCTTGCAGTTACCCCCCCCCCCCCCCCATGTCGTGCCCATATTAGTAGCCCCTGTCTCCACCTCTCTTAGTGTTTATTATTATTACCCTATATGGACAACAATCACCTTCACATTAATATCCTGTGAGGGTACAACCGTGGGCAGCCGCTATTTGTGGCTTAGTCACGGGATTCTTAATCTGAGCCAGGGATGGACCCTAACAGAACTTCTCCTTGAGGTTGAACGGGGTGCTGGTAGAATCGAATAACTCTTCTCCGTATCTTTTTTATGTCTACATATATTTCGTTGGCAATGTGGGTTTCAGACGAGGTACTCTAGTTATGTCTTTATCAGGTTTTCTCAATGTATTTCCTGTCACCAGCATCCTTTGTCGGCTCAATGTGGGTTTCAGACAAAGAGCTGTCTAGTTATGTCTTTATCAGGTTTTCTCTATGTATTTCCCGCCGACAGCATCCTTTCCTCGACTCATGATTCACTGGTCTTTCTTTAGTTTGTTCTATGAACTCCACATTGGTGATTCTGTCATAACATTTGTTGTTGTTGTTTTAATTGCGCTGGCTTGCTTTGAAGTGTAGTCCATAGGCGTGCTATTACCTCTAGCGCACCGGACTGGTTTTTGCGTGTGGATTGCTTTCCCTATTACTGGTGTACCTTGCCATGAGGCGACTTCCAAGCTACTTGTAATTTACGCCCTCAAGTCAAGGACGAGAAGTCAACATTTTAGTCCAACTGACCGGTGTAGGGGTTGAACACATCACCTCGCTCTCAGCACACCGGATGTTTAAGAACGAGCTATCTTATCCATTCGGTCATGCTGACCTCCACAGCATTTTATTTCCTCCATTCTGTACAGGCAGCACTTAACAAATGCTTGTAGTTTATTTGTAACTGTTTTAGTCGCTCTTCAAGTTTCTGGTCTATACAGTAGTACTGATTTAACTTTAAAGAGTTAACAATTATATGTTTGGTGCCCAGCTTAACTTCCTTTTGGCACACATTTCGTAGTGTTATGGAAGCCCCTCCTGAATTTTTTAAAATGATTGTTAATTTAATATCTGTATGTTTCCCCATAGTTGTGTACATTGGTACCTAACTAGGCGAATGACTCCAGCACCTGAAGTTTAAAATAAAGGCGGGGAGGGGGTTTTAAAAGCGAGAGGTTCAACTTCATTGCACCAGGTTTTACCCTAGATGTCTCGCCTCTTTCTGCGGAGCGGCCTGCCGAAAGCGTCGAACAGAGCACGGACTCCGTAGCGCCGGCGACAATCCTCTGGAGTCTCCGAGAAAATGTGCACTCGTGAAACAATAACGAAGTATGGAAACGAACCGAACCCATGACCTTCGGGGGACATTGCTGGCGACTTAGCCACGGAGACACCCGACCACTTGAGGTGAATTTAGCCACTGAAGTTGCAAACTCACGAGGATTATCCCGCCATCCTATGTATACCGGTACACGCGGGTGATGAATCTAGAAAAGTGCTACAGGCAAATGTCTAATTAAGCTGGGGAGATAACCGCGGTGCGTTGACAGGACTCCTGCAGCCAGTCTCGCAATGTTTACTGTTGCTAGGCAGATTTATATGACAAAATGCGCGTATAAAAGTATGGCAAACGGCAGGGGTCAAAATGTGTTTCGTTCGTAAAGGATCACATCCATCGTGCACGGGTACTTCCATAAATATCCCAATCGCCACCCGTAGATCACTCTAGGAGAATCTCATCACAGTACACGAACTCCGTGGCATCAGCGAGGATCTTAATGTGTGGATACCAGAACCAAACATGCTAAAATATTCTTGCGTGATTTTCGCCCGTACCCAACAGGGCTAGGTATCAAATCTCATTACTCAAATTCTGAGGGTGGCGTGTGAAATTATAAACCAAAGGTTTGCGTAAAAATTCCAAGTAATTTGCTGGGATTCAAACCACGTAAAAGTATGGCAACCGGCAGCGGACAGAATATGTTTCGCTTGTAAAGGATTGCGTGCATTGTACACTGATATTTCCATAAATCCTATAGATACCACAAGGAAAATCTTTCAGCCATGCCCAGCTCAATTATGTAATTGAAACAGTCAAAGAAGGTATGATTTCTGTATGTTACATAGAACCATTCCAGCATAGGTTGTTAATCTTTGACAATTAGTAAACAAGTAAAAAATTCCCTGGAGTTTCAGAAATATAGTTTTTAAAAAAAAATATTTCTTCTTTTTTTTTTTTAAATTTTAAGAAGAATTCTGAAAATACACTGGTCAGAGGCTAAGACACAAATATAACTTATCAAAAGCATCAAACAGAGGCGGGCATCAGTTTTTGGCAATATTATGAGAAATATTTGTGGAAACAGAGGCAGAGGAAGACAGCGAGAAAAAAATTCTAGACAGCCTTGTGTCATGGCAGGGAAGGGAGTCAGCGCACAAACTAATCCATGCTGATGGCAAGGCGTGGAGATGCATGATCGCCAACGCCAGTCGGGAAAGCAATTGATAATCCTGATGTGTAATTTCCGCAGATCTTGATCGTAGAGGCCAGTAAGCATATCTGCAGGTTTATCACGCTAGCGTTTAAACTTCCCGTGCGCTGACTTCATGGCAATGTGTTCACTCTCAGTTGACTTCTCGCTCAGAAAGCCACAAACTACTGAACGTAAACCTGCCGAGACAATCAATCTGAGGCTGATGTCGTGTCCTCCTTTACAGTGTCGTCCCTGGAGTGAAGAGAGTCGACACCCACATTATAATATTTTCCTCCTTTTTAATATTCTGGAGAATCCACCAGCTTCCGTCCAACACACTCCATCAGCCCGTGGACACCTTTTCCTATCACTCTCTCCCTGTCGTACTATGCCCCCTTCTCATACTTCCCCAACGCAACATACTCAACAACTCTTGCTTCTAAAAATTAATAAAGATTAATTTATTAAAAGAAAAGTGTAACGTATATGAGACGTGTACGTGAAGAAAATGTGTGACGTGTTCTATAAAGTTTGTAGAATCGGACTCTCAGACAACAACCCAGTCAGCTGATCCCAGCAAGGATAGACCACAGCACGTTACGTCAGAACATGTACGTCTCACCCAGTGCCGAAACCATCCTGCTGGATACTGATTTGCCTCTGTAGACCTCTGGTAATCCCATTTCATGATCTCCCGAAATAGACACCGGTGGTATTAACAGTTAATCATGGACCGGTTGCACCCTACACAATGTACGTTCCTATCGTTCAAAAAAAAAATTCACAAGTCCTTTGTAGTGTGTACACAGTTATTAATGTTAATAGTCAATGTACTTGATCCTCACTCATGTCTATCTAGCCTCAAGTATCATGTCTTGTGTTCTATTACACGAGATTATATCACACTAGGTAACTATTATAATTAATGTTCTCGGTTAGTTACTACTGTCTGATGCTGTGTGGTGCATCAACAATCATCACCCGTCTTTGGTGAATCATCTTCCTTCTAGCTTTAGTTACGTTCTGTACGAAACTTTATTGACTGTTCCACTGGTGTTCTTCCGAATGGGATTTGAACCTTTCCTAAAAACTTGTTGAGTTTCCTCGGATCTGGTAGGGAACCTAGGATAGAAACAACACATCTGGTGATAGTACTAGTCACTGATCCTACCGGCTGAGTGTAAGCCTATTGCCTTGCTTAATGATCTTTAGCTAACTAAACTTTGTCCTAGAGCAGATTAGCTACCCACCTAGGGCCGAATCAGGCTATGACAAGGAAAGACCCATACAGAGTGCAAAACCCCAGCGGGCAATTTCCCCGTCTCCCAATTATCCATCATTACTCTATTCTTAACTAGCATAGCTTATCACCACTACCCTACTCTATTCTAACACGGCTACTGCCTAAAGTAATTAGAACTAATATTATAATAGGTTATACCTTAAATGGCACTACTGCAGTCCTATCAATCATATCTACATCTGCCATTATAGGCACGTGTAAAATTAAGTCACTAATTAACACACGGTAGATATTATTTCCACTAAGCACTGCAGTGCCATTGCACTCCGACTAGAGCCACATTTCCAAGTCCCCCTAGTTGGCCCCAACTCGGGTTTATATGGCAAACTACCAAAGTTGGCCACGTGACGTTATCCTTTATGCCCCCACACAGGTGGCACATTGGGCAGATCATCCCCTGTCAGGGATCCACCCCCCTCTGGCTCCATCAATGTTAGATTTGTCATCACTGGTTTAGACATCCAAAACAATCTAGAGAGTTACTGTCGAGTTCCAACAAAGGGTTTCGATACCAAGCTGCCAATCATGGTTTTCCAAACAACCTTACATTGTGCACGTGACGTTGTTCATGTCCGGCAGGTGTTCCACTGTTTCCAATAACAATCCCTCAACTTTATGTCATGTGGTGACAGTCAAAACCGCCATTCCGTCTGATGTCCGGAACTATAGATGACAGACGGAACTATTCCATATCCTGAGCGGGCAGGGCTATGTGATTTTAACTGTTTATGAACTGCCAACGCGGTGTATCCATTCCTTCTGACTCACCACCAAATGTGTATATGGGCTGCCCCGATGTAACCCGTGCAGCTGTTTACTCTGTTAGTACGACTGTTGTGGCCTAGAAAATATACGCCAAGCAAACATCGGTATTATCATTATCTGGTTAACTCATGGCGATCTCGTGACATAGGCCCCCTCTTAAGAGAGTAGTCCATCTCACTCTTCTCCACCGTGAGTTTAATCCAGATGATTCATTATTCTTCTTCTTCAGGAGCTGGGTGTCTTGACAAGAAGTCCGCTCCAACATTTTTCTTCCCAGGAATGTACTCCACTGTGAAATTATAAGTTTGAAGTAACAACGACCACCGCATCAAATGTGCGTTGAGCTTCTGAGAAGTAGCCAGGAACATCAGGGGCTGATGATCCGACTGGACCCGAAACTTAACTCCATACAAATATGGCTGGAATTTTTGCACTGCCCATACGAGGGACAAGCACTCTCTCTTGACGGTTGAATAATTCCTCTCCGCCTGTAGAAGTTTCTTACTTGCGTATGCTACAGGTTTCAAAACCGAAGCATCGTCTTTTCCTTCCTGTAACAAAGCGGCTCCAATTCCAATCGCACTTGCATCTGTTCTCAACACAAATTGTTTGGAAAGGTCAGGGAGCTGTAATACAGGTTTGCTGACCAAGGCCTCCTTTAACTGACTATAGGCATTCTCACATTCGGGTGTCCAAATGATTTGGTCCGGGAATCCCTTTTTCAAGGTTTCCGTCAACGGAGCTCCCAGTTCAGTGAAATGTGGGATAAATTTGTGGTAGAACCCACACAACGAGAGAAAAGATCGCACACCCTTCTTCGTTTTTGGTCTAGGTGCATTTCTGATTTTCTCCAGGTTCTTCTCTTCTGGAACAATGTGTCCTGGAGTGATGGTGTGACCTAGAAATTCCAGAGTCTGGTAACCAATCATGCACTTGGTTGGACGAGCAGTAAGCCCTGCTTCCTTGAGTCTATTAAACACTCTCTCCAAGGATTGTAAGTGGTCATCCAAGCTGTCACTGGAAATCAGAATATCATCCATGAATGAGATGATGGACGGATCCTGTAACGGATCTAGTAAAGTCCTCATCATGCGTGTAAACACACTAGGTGCATTGCTGAGTCCAAAGGGCATGACCTTGAATTCTTAGTGTCCACTGGGTGTACTGAAAGCTAACAGTGGTCGAATCTCCGGTTTGACTGGTATCTGATAGTACCCCCGACTCAGATCCACCTTTGAAAAGTACCGAGCCTTATGGAGCCTAGCGAATAACTGAGTTGGATTCGGCAAAGGTTCCACCTGAAATTGTGTATGACTGTTCAGAAGTCGGTAGTATACACAACCGGTGTTCTCCACTTGGTTTCCGTAACAAAACTACCCCTGCATTGTATGGGGATGTGGATGGTGCAATCACGTCATCCTCCAGCAGTTTCTGTATTTCCTCCTCCAGGGCCTTTTATTTAGAGAATGGCACTGGGTAAACCTTTTGGCGAACAGGCTCCTGTGTGGTCAAAGTCATCTCGAACTCAACCAACCTCGTTCGTCCTGGTTTATCAGTCAGTATCTCCTTATGAGACTTGAGAACCTGGGTTATCCTTTCCCTCTCCTGGGAGGTCAGATCAGGGTTCACTTGCACATCCCTATAGGTTTCCTGGTGTACTAAGGGATATTCCCTGCCCTCGCTGGTTCCCACTTCTGTCTCCACTGCAACTGCCATTGCCATGAGGTGAGCTGCCTTGTCTCCGGGTCTCTCTTTGTATTTCCGCAAGAGATTGATATGGAAAATCTTCGACTTTCCCCAGATCCGGATTTGATAGTTGGTTCTGGATATCACCCTTTCCACGGGAAATGGTCCTTGCCAACCTATCTCCAGTTTGTTGTTTCCCGTTGGGAGTAGCAACAAGACTTTATCTCCCACCTCTAGAGATCTTTCTTTAGACCTACGGTTGTAGTAAGCCGCATGTCTTTTCCCGGCCTTTTTCAAATTTTGATTTGCCAGAGTCCATCCCTTGTGGAGTTTTTCTTTCAGTTCCTCCACGTATTTATAGGATGAGATCACTTCTTCTGACGTCCCCTCTTCAGTCCAACTCCTCAACATGGCTTCCAACGGTCCTTTGATTGGACGACCAAACAGCAACGTAGCGGGTGGTAGTCCTGTTGAGCCATGAGGAACTTCCCGATAGGCAAAGAGTGCTGCTGGGATATATTCATCCCACCTATCAGGTTTTTCCTGCGCTAGTTTCCTGAGCATTGTCATCAACGTGCCGTTGAAACGCTCTACTTGTCCATTGGCTTGAGGGTGGTAAGGGCTGGTATGTATGTGGTTAGAGTGAAACACCCTAAATACCTCCTCCATGAGTTTTCCACAAAACTGAGATCCATTGTCAGTCAGAGTTTGATCCGGAAAGCCTAATCTGGTAAAGGCCTCCATCAGTGCGTCCGCCACTCTTTTCGAGTCAATCGTGGTCAACGGTATAGCCTCACCCCACATTGTACAGCAATCCACCATTGTGAGTATATACATGTTCCTCTTCCTAGTCCTGGGAAGTGGACCCACGATATCGATGGCTACCCTCTCGAAAGGAGAGTTCATGATGGGCATCTCACCCAACACCACCGGTGCTTTCCAGTGTTTCGGTGCCACCCTCTGGCACTCAGGGCATGACTTCACATACCGACGCACATCATCTGTCATTCCCGGCCAATAGTAATGGCAGGAAATCCGCTGCATGGTGGCGGCAATACCCATGTGTCCACTAAAGGAGATGGTATGCCCCATATGAAGAATCTGGGACCTGTGAACTTTCGGGACGACCAACTGACCGTATAGGTTGTCTCCCCTTCCTGCTCTCCTGTAGAGTATCCTATTCTTCATGTAGTACTGCCCCCGTCCTGGTGGATCAGCACTTTTCTGCAGCTTTTTGTAGCAAGGACGTAAAGTATCATCCTCACTCTGGGCAGTTCGTAGCTCCCCCGGCATTGGGTTAGTCACAATTGCTTCTGCCTCTTCCGTTTTCGTCTGAGAGCGAGTCTGCATTGCTCCCATATGGATTGGCTCCCTGGGCATTCCCAGAAAGACATACCGGCAACCTAGGATGACTGGAAAAATGGGATCGGTCAATACAGCGGCCTTGATGGTGCCGGTGACGTACCTTGACCGAATCTCCACATTAGCAATAGGCAACTTCATGACTAGAGCACTCTTCTGTGCAGGCTGTATATCCAATGTCTCACCTGTGAATTGTTCTGGATGTACCAGATCCGCAGAAATCACGGCCTCCCCGTCCAGTCCTGTGTCGTATAAACACTCCACTTGACGACCGTTAACCTCTACCAATTCCACTACAGGTGGTTTTTCCTGGTCTGGAGTCTCTTCCTCGGCCTCGACCTGTTCGGTGGGCTCCACCTTAGGTTTCCCTGAGCACCCGATGAATTGAGTGTCTCCTGACTTTTCCCTGCAGTCAATAGCATTGTGCGTATTCGACTTGCATTGGTTGCACCATTTCCCTGTCCTAGATTTTCTATTGCCAGACTTGAGTGAGCTCTCCTGGTGGCGAGCTTCCTTGTTGACCTTGGCATTTTCCGTGACAACCTCCTTGGAAGTCACTTGACATGCTGCGAAGTGAGGGTTCTTAGCCTTCGATTTGCAGTCCCTCGTATTGTGAGAGGGTGACTTACAAATTGAACACCACTTCTCCGACCACGGTCGTTTTGGTGTAGAGCTTGAAGTGCTCTTGCTTCCCTCCTTCTTCTTCTCTGAACTATCCTCTGATTTTTGCACATAAGGTTCCCACTTTTTTGTTCCTGAGTTTTTGGTTTTCTTCTTGTCATGTTTCTCTTGACTTTTGGAGTTGGTGGAAAGGTTTTCCCCTGCCTCCCCATGTACTTCGACGAACCGTTCTGCTAATTTAGTCACGAGGTCAATACATTCCGCTCCTTGTTCTCCCAGGAACGTCCTGAGAGGTTTAGACATTTGCTTCTTCAGCTGGTCGACCACCATGAGCTCTTCCAGACTCTCATAGTCATGTGTGAACCCAGCCAAATCCATCCACTTATGAAGATAAGATTTAAGACGCAAACTGTAGGCGGCAAACAACTCTCCTGGTTCTCGTTTCGCTGCTCAAAATTTTTTTCCGGTAGGTATGTGACGTAACCTCGAATCGTTTCAACAGAGCCGTCTTTAACTCGTCATAATTGTTCTCATGTCCTGGTGGCAGGCGAGAATAAACCTCGTATCCGGTCCCGCGTAAACCCTGGGATAGCTTAAGATTCCATTTGTTACGCTCCAGACCCATAGCAACTGACATAGCCTCGAAGCGTTGAAGGTATTGGTCAATCTTCTCTTTGTCCTCCTCGTAGACCGCTAAAGGAAACTTCATAGCATGGTACCCATGTCCACCTACTGGTGTTGAGCCTGGGATGGAGGAACCTCCAACTGCTCCCTCAGTTTCCCCATTAGATTGACTCTTCAACTCGAGTTCCCTCATCCGGTACTCGTGCTCCCTTTTCTGTGCTTCCTGTTCAGCTTCTAATTTCCTAGCTGCTTGCTCAACTTCCAATTTCCTAGCTGCTTGCTCAGCTTCAAATTTCTTAGCTGCTTGCTCAGCTTCCAATTTTTTAGCTGCTTGCTCAGCTTCCAATTTCTTAGCTGCTTGCTCAGCTTCCAATTTCTTAGCTGCTTGTTCCAACTCCATCCTTCTCAATTCCAGCTCGGCCTTTCGATCTTCCCGTTCTGCTTGACGATACTCTCTCTCCACTTCCTGTATGTAATCCGTTAGAGCAGAACCCGCCAATCCCATTTCTTCCCCCTTTCCCTTTAATTCTAACGTGGTTAGTTTAGGGGTGGCCATTATACAGAGAGAGGTAAGCTAGCAGGTCGAGTACAATATAACTGCAAATTACTATACAGATATATGAACAAGTACTATAAATCTAGATATTACCACGCACAGCACATTCACTCAGTGACAAGAGTAGAATAAGGACCACAGACCTATGCAGACGTGTGAAGTGTGAACAGGTAAGATATTTGTCCTAACCCCTATCCACATTCACTCTAGCTGGATTCTCCAAAATGATATCTCCCTCTTATAACTAAGGATCCCGTGTCAAAAGACCCCGTTGTCAGAAGATCCCACTGTCAAAGGTTCCTGCTTGCAGGAGATCTCGCTGTCCAAGGATTCCGTTTACGAGAGATCCCGCTGTCCAAAGATCCCTTTTATGAGAGATCCCGTTTACGAGAGATCCCGCTGTCCAAAGATTCCGTTTACGAGAGATCCCGCTGTCCAAAGATTCCGTTTACGAGAGATCCAGCTGTCCAAAGATTCCGTTTACGAGAGATCCCGCTGTCCAAAGATCCCGTTATCGAGCCCCCAATAATGTCGTGTCCTCCTTTACAGTGTCGTCCCTGGAGTGAAGAGAGTCGACACCCACATTATAATATTTTCCTCCTTTTTAATATTCTGGAGAATCCACCAGCTTCCGTCCAACACACTCCATCAGCCCGTGGACACCTTTTCCTATCACTCTCTCCCTGTCGTACTATGCCCCCTTCTCATACTTCCCCAACGCAACATACTCAACAACTCTTGCTTCTAAAAATTAATAAAGATTAATTTATTAAAAGAAAAGTGTAACGTATATGAGACGTGTACGTGAAGAAAATGTGTGACGTGTTCTATAAAATGTGTAGAATCGGACTCTCAGACAACAACCCAGTCAGCTGATCCCAGCAAGGATAGACCACAGCACGTTACGTCAGAACATGTACGTCTCACCCAGTGCCGAAACCATCCTGCTGGATACTGATTTGCCTCTGTAGACCTCTGGTAATCCCATTTCATGATCTCCCGAAATAGACACCGGTGGTATTAACAGTTAATCATGGACCGGTTGCACCCTACACAATGTACGTTCCTATCGTTCAAAAAAAAAAATTCACAAGTTCTTTGTAGTGTGTACACAGTTATTAATGTTAATAGTCAATGTACTTGATCCTCACTCGTGTCTATCTAGCCTCAAGTATCATGTCTTGTGTTCTATTACACGAGATTATATCACACTAGGTAACTATTATAATTAATGTTCTCGGTTAGTTACTACTGTCTGATGCTGTGTGGTGCATCAACAATCATCACCCGTCTTTGGTGAATCATCTTCCTTCTAGCTTTAGTTACGTTCTGTACGAAACTTTATTGACTGTTCCACTGGTGTTCTTCCGAATGGGATTTGAACCTTTCCTAAAAACTTGTTGAGTTTCCTCGGATCTGGTAGGGAACCTAGGATAGAAACAACACATCTGGTGATAGTACTAGTCACTGATCCTACCGGCTGAGTGTAAGCCTATTGCCTTGCTTAATGATCTTTAGCTAACTAAACTTTGTCCTAGAGCAGATTAGCTACCCACCTAGGGCCGAATCAGGCTATGACAAGAAAAGACCCTTACAGAGTGCAAAACCCCAGCGGGCAATTTCCCCGTCTCCCAATTATCCATCATTACTCTATTCTTAACTAGCATAGCTTATCACCACTACCCTACTCTATTCTAACACGGCTACTGCCTAAAGTAATTAGAACTAATATTATAATAGGTTATACCTTAAATGGCACTACTGCAGTCCTATCAATCATATCTACATCTGCCATTATAGGCACGTGTAAAATTAAGTCACTAATTAACACACGGTAGATATTATTTCCACTAAGCACTGCAGTGCCATTGCACTCCGACTAGAGCCACATTTCCAAGTCCCTCTAGTTGGCCCCAACTCGGGTGTATATGGCAAACTACCAAAGTTGGCCACGTGACGTTATCCTTTATGCCCCCACACAGGTGGCACATTGGGCAGATCATCCCCTGTCAGGGATCCATCCCCCCTCTGACTCCATCAATGTTAGATTTGTCATCACTGGTTTAGACATCCAAAACAATCTAGAGAGTTACTGTCGAGTTCCAACAAAGGGTTTCGATACCAAGCTGCCAATCATGGTTTTCCAAACAACCTTACATTGTGCACGTGACGTTGTTCATGTCCGGCAGGTGTTCCACTGTTTCCAATAACAATCCCTCAACTTTATGTCATGTGGTGACAGTCAAAACCGCCATTCCGTCTGATGTCCGGAACTATAGATGACAGACGGAACTATTCCATATCCTGAGCGGGCAGGGCTATGTGATTTTAACTGTTTATGAACTGCCAACGCGGTGTATCCATTCCTTCTCACTCACCACCAAATGTGTATATGGGCTGCCCCGATGTAACCCGTGCAGCTGTTTACTCTGTTAGTACGACTGTTGTGGCCTAGAAAATATACGCCAAGCAAACGTCGGTATTATCATTATCTGGTTAACTCATGGCGATCTCGTGACAGTTGAGAGCCACGTCCTGCAAAGTTCATGCGACATTTCACTGTAGTTTTATTGCTGTAGTTCTGTTGGTGTGTGTTTGTTTGTGTACTGACGAAGGATTCTTACATTCCGCACA
The DNA here is from genome assembly GCA_963921405.1 of Cepaea hortensis. NCBI lineage: Eukaryota > Metazoa > Mollusca > Gastropoda > Stylommatophora > Helicidae > Cepaea > Cepaea hortensis. Next base: position 85,683,279 of record OY992879.1, on the reverse strand, counting down.
GAAACAAATTAATGACGGTTTGTATTTTATTTATAATTGATTTAGTAGCTCTTCAAGTTTCTGGTCCATACAGCAGTAACGGATTTAACGACAGAGTTAACAGTTCTGTTTTCGTGCTAAATTTAATTTTCTTTTGGAATAAATTTCGTTGTATTATGAAAGCCCCTCTTGCCTTTTGTTTTCTTATTTTAATATCTGTATGTTTCCCATATTTGTGAACATTGGTACATAACTAGGTGAATGATTCTACCACCTACAGTGTAAAATGAAAGCGGGGAGGGGGTTTTAAAAGCGAGGGGATAAACTTCATTGCACCGTCCATTTGGTTACTTATGCTCGTGTTATAGTAAAGCTTACCGCCTACTTTTATACTACTTTTATGGTGATTCATTCATCACATTTTACTGGTGAAATGTAGATTGAATTGCCCGGTCTGTAACAAAAACTTGGGACACAAACAGTTAATTTTACACGCAACAGGCACTTCAACTCCGGAATACTGCCCTCCCTAACAAGACGAAAGTTGGCCCTCAAAGAGATAGCCCAAGCTGTTAAAGTGAAAGTACCCAGCCAGCACGATGCGGAGATTAGCATCGAAGGCCAGGAGCTGTTGGAGATAATCTCCCTTTGATCGTGCTGGGAGCAGCAGATAGAGAACGGTACTAAATGTTGGGGGTGAGCACGCGCCGTGCTAGCTCACGTGGGTTGGCTCAATTGTGAAGTGTTGTTGTTGACGAGGGAAAGTAGTTACAGCCGCAGTAAATCAAAGATCTATAAACAGACGGCTGTTGAGAAACGGTTCTTAAACGATGCTTCTCATTCTTTTTCTCAACTAGCCGGTCCTTTTTGCAGAACGGTGATCTCATCGCGGTGCGCTGACAAAAAAACGCCTCTTGCTGTCTTCCGCCTCATGTCCCTTCTTGTCCATGGTGTTTGCAACAGCACATTCTGGCCATCCCAAGGTGGAGATAACTTGTACATTTCTTCATCTAAGTTGCTATATCTGAACATGACGGGCAGTTCTGACAATCAAAGCTTCACAACATTTATCAAGAGCTAGTACGGCGATACATTTGAATGGAATCTTGTGAAACGCGTGACACTGTTTGCTGTTGCTGTTTCCTTTGCGAGAGAGGGCGATAGGCGGCTCTGCGACCAGTGTGTGATTCTGCTTGATGAACCCTCACACATGGATAAATGATGAAAGGGAACGCGTTTCGTGCGATACACATTCAGACATCTTCATTTGTCGTTACTAAACACGTTTTAATTGTGTCTGTTAAATTCTACCATATATTCATTGTTCTCCCCTCTCCCAGCCACTGAAGACTCCCAGCCACTGAACTCTCACAGCCACTGTTCTCTCCCAGCCACTGTCCTCTCCCAGCCACTGTCCTCTCCCAGCCACTGTTCTCTCCTAGCCACTGTCCTCTCCCAGACACTGTTCTCTCCCAGCCACTGTCCTCTCCCAGCCACTGTTCTCTCCCAGCCACTGTCCTCTCCCAGCCACTGGCCTCTCCCAGCCACTGTTCTCTCCCAGCCACTGTCCTCTCCCAGCCACTGTTCTCTCCCAGCCACTGTCCTCTCCCAGCCACTGTCCTCTCCCAGCCACTGTGACGGTTAATATGGCCATAATACTTCAGTTTCCCAGACATGATAACTATTTATGAGCCAGTTTTCTCCGATGTTCAGGTCCTGTAAAATGTTAAATCTTTTTCTTCTTCTGGGTTCAAACAACTGTCTATAATATTTGAGCTTTTCTAGAAACAAACAAACAAACAAACAAACTGGGAATGAAAAGAGAGTTGATGAAAGAAATAAAAAAAAAAGAGGCAAGTAACCATACTGGAGGGCAAGATTGAGGGCAAGAGAGCAAGCGGTAGACAACGATACAAGTGGGAAGATAACATCAAGAGATGAACGAACATCAATCTCACAGAATGTACAGTCAGGGTGATAGAGCAAAAAGTGTTGGAGATCCACTACAGCCAACCTTCATTGTGGAGACGGCACCTGATTGACTATTTGAGTTCAACAGCCCAAATTGTCTTCTTTAGTGATTGCGGGATGGTCAATGATTCACATTCATATTCTGTGATGGTTCCCACTGACTCCAGTAAATACCAGCAGCGCCTAAGGAAATGTAGAACACTGGGGGAGCTCTCAGGTTAACTCCAATGTTAACATAATGTTCTATTAGTGTGAAAGGGTATGCAAGTCACCAAATGTTGAGAATCCTTGCTGATTCTGGGAACAACAAGTACAGTATGAAACACTGCACTGTTTCTAAACTCGCTGATTCTCTGAGGTGGCGGTGTCAATTTACTGTTGTTAACTAAACATTGGAAATGTTCAAATCCCGAGATTCACTTCGGGCAGAACACGACACTCAGAGCAACACTTACAAGGCACTTAAACAATTAAGTGTCATGGGATGATTAATCGTCTTAAACGACTTCTCGTATCTGCCAGTGGTTTATATACAGTAGTTTTCCAAATGCAATTTTCTTCAAAATGATATATAATAAAACATGTCGGCTACCATATTAACAACATTGAAATCATAAAAAAAAGCTTATAACTGTGACTCAACCCCCTACTTCCTATTTTCCACCATCCAGTTAGGTTTGGTCCAAACCTACTTTTTAATTGGCACTGAATCTATTAATAAAAGAGGAACCGCTGTAGCGCAAAGGCTAGCTAGTCAACGGATCATCCTCATTTCACATCCAACTACTGGTCCATAAGTCCCCTCCTCGGTGTCTCCCTCAACGTGTAGCGACTGACGACACCAGTTCTGTGTTGGTTTATAAACAAAGTAACGGTGATAGAATACAACAAATATGATCGATAATTCTATAAACACATAGAGGAGAGATAAACAACTCAGGTGAGGAAAATACAAAGAATATCATGGACAGACAGAAAAACCAATGAGCAAATCCTACAAGAGGCAAATGAAGGCCAGTAAAATGATTAGAGAAATCAGACGTAGATAGAAACTTTTTTTTTTGGGGGGGGGGGGGGGGGCACGTTAAGAGAAGAAATAAACTGTAGAACTTGGTGACAGCTGGCAAGATTTGGGGGGGGGGGGATGACAGAGAAGTAAATATCTGGATGGCTTGACCATATGGCATGGTCGAGACATGAATACAGCTCTGATGAATGGCTGATAATCGTGTAAGATGGCGAAACATGACCGCCCACGCTTACCGACATGGCACTTAACGATGATGATGATGATAGAGTATTCTATAAACAGAGGAGAGATTACAACCCATTTTATATTCTATAAACAAACCAATCAGAGAACTGAGCACACGTGATAGAGTATTCTATAAACACAACGAGTAAAGAACAACAGCACATTCGATACACAATTCTATAAACAAACCGAGAAGAGCTATACTATATTTCCGCACGACAATCCTATAAACACATGCATAAATCGGGAGAGAAGGCTCGGTGTTAACTAGCCCTTGTTTTCATTAAAGTATCTCGCTGTGCCGATAAACAGCACGGGGTCGGACACCAGGAGACGGCAGACACTGGCTGCAGGAAGACAGATATACATCTAGCGACTGTACCTGAACGAACATAAAGCACTGCCACAATGTCACGTGTCACAATGGCAGGATCTGGCTGGCTCGTTAGCGTGGCCCATCCTGGTTGGCTCATTAGCGTGGCCCATCCTGGCTGATTAAGCGTCTACGGGACCCAGATTTTAAACTTTAAGTGACTTTTTTGTAGTTTTTTAAAGGTAGTCGTTTCTGTGTGCTGATGAGGGCTTTCTAGCGGTAACGTCAATTGTGCCACGTGTGATTGTGGCCGTGTAAAGCTCAAAAGTTGGACTGTCTGTTTTTGTAGATTTACCAACTGTATTTTTACATCTTTACCGGAGTTCAGTCCATTTCATTGCCCTTCATGGCTCATAACGGAAACTATAGTCTGCCCAGAAATGAATGCCTTCATTCACGATCAATTATTGTGAAAACTGTCTGTTGCATCGTTATGAAATTTTTCCTGCCGTCTTATATTTATATTTTTATAAGAATATGTCTTTGATGGGTCCAAAAGCAACTTAAATCATGGAAAGCGGCGACGTTTCTTTGATCTTTTGGTGAAAAACAAGTGATTTCTCGCTAACAAAGACTTGTTTTACAGTAATGCCCCGTTCCACTACGCGAGGCTCTTGTCATAAGGCTAACCCCATGTCCCACGAGAAAATTAACTATTCAACGCCAATGTTTCCGTGTGAAAACGTAATACATTTAATAATGTGCACTTCATCTCTGACCCGTAAAGTATATACCGCATATAAATAAACTTTGAAATCTGCTGTACAATCTCCAGAACAAAATGTTTTTGTTGGGTGGACATAATGATAAGGTTGTATGCTAAATATCATCATTTTCCCTCAGTTGGTTACTGAGATATGGAATTTTATATTGAGGCAGACAAAAGTAAACAGACAAAGATAGATTAGACAGAGAGACAGAGAGACAGACAGACAGACAAACTGACCGACATACCGACCGACAGACTGACAGATGGAGACAAAAAATAGAGAGAGAGCGCGAAGGAAGAGAGCTCGAGAGAGAGAGCTCGCAAGAGAGCTCGAGAGAGAGAGAGAGAGAGAGAGAGAGAGAGAGAGAGAGGAGGAGGAGGAGGAGGAGGATAGTTGATTGTAAATTCTCTGGAAGACTTATAATTCTTAAATTCAATGCAACGACGTAGCTTAAGATCACCAAGGCTGTCAAGATTCTTCCCTCGTTGTCTTCCTCTATCTCTCCATCCATAAACCTTTCCATATGTAACATCTAAGTCCAGTTTTACTCTACTCAAGTTGTGGCCAAAATATGACCATGTTCTCTTTCTGATATTTGTGATAACTTTTGTCTTTATGTCTCATCCTCTTTTTGATGTTTGTGATAACTTTTGTCTTTACGTCTTACCCTGTTTCTGGTGTTTGTGGTAAATTTTGTTTGTGTTTTACCCTCTTTCTGATATTTGTGATCAAATGTCTTTGAGTCGTACCGTCTAACTGATGTTTGTGATACGTTTTCTTTGTGTCTTACCCTCTCTCAAACAATTTAAACCACTAATTGTGGCTTTCCAAGAAAGTTTCAGCATTCTTCTATACAACCATACCTCTGAGTTTCAAGAGATGCTTCTGTTTGTTAACTAATTGTCCAGAACGCATAACCTAGCCCACTTACCCACAATCCAAGCTCTTCCTAATTTGTTCGTTTAAGCTCTGTGATTCCCTGCCATACAGCAAAACAAGTTCTACATGGAATTTTAGTTCTCTCTTGCTCACATTCAGTCAAAGTGATTGGGTAAGGTACATCTTCGTTGTTTGTTGTTTTCTTGAAATATATTCAGATTCAGGTACGAAGTGGTTCACACAAAAACGACAGAAGAAGAAGAAGAAGAAGAAGAAGAAGAAGAAGAAGAAGAAGAAGAAGAAGAAGAAGAAGAAGAAGAAGAAGAAGAAGAAGAAGGGGATGAGGAGGACGATAATGAGGAGAACGATAATGAGGAGGGGGAGGAGAACGAGGAAGAAGAACTCGGACCACAATACTGATAAACAAGCGCACTAACAATCTGACCACAGCGACGCCTATATAAAAGGTAATGCACCATTCGCACGACCAAAGCAACTACTGCATTCCTATTCCACACACGACATCTCCCTCAAAGCTAAAACTCGCGCACCACTTCCAACGCCTATATACGGCGAACTGACCACCCAACCCTCTCGCATACCAAATGTTTCGCAAACTGAATCATCGCAAATAACCCACTCACTCGTAAATTGAATCTCACGCAAACGGAATCATTTTACTAAATGATACCAAAGTTAGAAAACTAAGAATAGCCGAATATCTTATCAGAAACAAACCGTTTCGACGTGTGTGTTCTCAAATTTACAAGACACAAGGGCGGGAACACGGTGACGGTTAGCGGATAACACACAGACAATCTGCAGCAGACACCCAGGTTCTTTGCGAGTTGCCAGCTAAGATGTTTCGTGCGAACCTTCCTCCAACATGTGTCCCATTTCAACACGAAGAATGCATTCATTATGTGCCATGCCGGTAAGCGTGGGCCGTCTTGTTTCGCCATATTACACGATCACCTGAGTCGTGGATCAGCTCTGTGTTCTTGTCCCGACCATGCCATGTGGTCAAGCCATCCAGATATTTATAATCTCTGTTTTCCCCTTGTTCTTTTCCCCCACAATCTTGCTAATTGTCACCAAGTTCTCTAGTTTATTTCTTCTCATAACATGCCCAAAAATGTGGCTGTATACGCCTAATTCCTCTAATCAGCTTGCGGCTTTCATTTACCTCTTGTGGGACTTGGTCATTGGTTTTTCCGTCTGTCCATATTATTCTCTGCATTTGCATCAGAAACCTTGCCACGGCCATCAGATGTTTTTCAGCTTGCCTGCTCATGGTCCAAACTTCACATCCATACATAAGTACATGTTCTGTGTAGCACTTCAACGCTCTTTTTCTCGTTGCAATTGAAGAATAACTTGTGCATTATGGTTGTTCGACAACGGTTGGCGGTCAATCCCCAGCAGAGAAATTTTTTTTTTTTTTTTTTACACGAGAAGTCTGCTGTATGGCGAAGTGGTCACGATGCAATTCGTAATCCCACATACCCATGTGCGAAACACAGCTGCGAGTGATTTGGACAATACTGACCTTCTTGCGTTGGTTTCCCTATAATGGTATGAGTGCCGGTCGTTCAGAAAGCAATGGCAAACTACTGAGCGTAAGCTTTCCCGGGAATCACAAACAGCCATCAAATGCCGGAGTTGACTGCTGCGTCCTGTAAAGGATATGCAACTAACTTTTGAAACCAGGAAGGTTGTGGGGTCGACCCAGCCTCATAAAATAGGTACGAGACGATTTTCAGTATTTTATGGTAACTGATTTCGAAATGAGCTAGTTAATCAACAAATCTGCCTCACTTCACATCGTACTGTCATAGATTTCACTGTATAACTGGTGACCCCTCCTCCCCCCCCCCCCTCTAGATACCCACTTCTAACTGTTTGCACACCTTCGGCCTCGCGTTTTCTTATTTGGAACCTTTCACAACTGAACTTCTGCGCACATTTCTAGAAACTGAGCATGTTAGTTAGTTAGTTAGTTAGTTAGTTAGTTAGTCGCAGTTCCAACTTCACAGCAATGGGTCGTTCACATTATGCTCCGTTCCTGTGCCAGTGAATATCACACAAAACGCTCCCCACTGCCCAATGTGAAAAGTGGAAAAGACAGGAGTCTGACAAACAACAGCCCGCACAGATATACTGTGCATAATGCCGCCACCAGAATGTCAACACACCAGTCCCCCACGAAACACCCTGTTCATCTCTGAGGTAATGACTATAACTAAAGAAGAAAAAACAACAACAATTCACCTAAACGAACATCCCTTGAAACAAGTAAAGAGTTTCAAGTACCTAGGAAGTATAATATCATCAAATGGCAGATCAGAAGAGGAGATCGAAAATAGATGCATTAAGGCAAACCAACTCATTGGAGAAATGGCACCAATACTAAAGAACAAACATGTGTCAATAGCTACTAAGAAAGCACTTTACAACACAATCTTCCTGCCAACTCTATGCTACCAATGCCAAACCTGGACAATGACAGAAAAAGAGAAAAGAAAAATCACAACAACAGAAATGAGATTCCTGAGAAGAATACTCAACGTATCAAGAAGAGATAAGATCAGAAATGAAGAAATAAGGACTAAAGTGAGGGTTATATCAGCACTAGATTTTATTAGAAAGCAGCAAGTCAAATGGTTTGGCCATGCAAGTAGGTTACCAGTCAACAGCATACCACAATAAGCAATGATGTACAGACCAGATGGAAATAGAGGAAGAGGCCGACCACGTAAACACTGGGCGGAGGGAATAGCTGAGTCCATGGGAATATCGATATATGAAGCCCATAATCGGGCACTGTCACGATGTTTATACTTCACCTCGACTCCGCAAGGTACAAGAGGAACATGATGAGATGAGATGAGATGAGACAGACAGACAGACAGACAGACAGACAGACAGACAGACAGACAGACAGACAGACAGATAGATAGATAGATAGATAGATAGATAGATAGATAGATAGATAGATAGATAGATAAGATAGATAGACAGATAAGAGGACTGAAAGCAACCGCTAGTGACGTAACCAGAATCACCAAGCACAAATAGAAGCTCGCCAACCAAACTGCACACATTGTGCCGCTGCAACAGCCGAGTCTACGGCGACCGGAGCTCGGATCGTGCGTGGGAGAGCTGTCCTCGGGGTAACTGTGAATCAAAGGATGAGGAACCTCGCTGAACATCACACAAACCCGGGCCGGCCGGCACGCAAGCCTCTCGTACGTCAACGGACCGGGCCATCACTGGGATAAACATAGCATGTTATTACCGGACTTGATTTGTGGGGGGATGGGCTGCGAGGGAGGAGATGTATGCGAGTGGGAGATGGGGAGAGATAGAGGGCGGGGGTGGGGGGGGGTGCTAATAACATACGGGGCAAGGAGCAGTCTCTAGGGTGGCAATTAAGGCCCAGACTCAAAGTCACCAGGAACATGGGGGTTTTAATGTTCGTTGTGTTGTAAGGGTAACGGCCACTCACCTCGGTAGGACGAGAGTTTATCGCTGTGGATTACTGAACACATGATGATGATGATGATTATGGTGATGGTTATGATGATAAGTTATCGATTCTGTTTAGATTCCCTGTGATGTTGCCAGGCGCCGTGTCGTTGAGAGAGGGCCGGTTCGAATCCCAGTGTGACGAGAATAGCTTCCGATGTTTTATATTCTCTAGTGCGGTGGTTCTCAACCGGGTGTATTTAGATTATTTCAAGATCGCCTTAATACAAGAACCGATTACTTGATATTTTTTTCCCTCCATACTTTACGGTTCTGTACTTCTCGCCCTTCTGAAATTCGTTTTATAACGTAACCAGACCCGCAAATCACGTTTTATGTAGACGTCTAGACTTGTTCTAGTATGTGTTATTAAATTTAGCTTCAATTTTTACATATACTGTGTTGCGGCGGGGGTTATAGGGAGGAAATACGAAGGGGGGGGGGGGGGGTGATATTCTGAACATATAGTGAAGGGAGGGGGGCATGGGCCAAAGAAAACAGGCTGAGAACCACTGCTTTAGTGTATCCCCGAGCCTGAATTTCCTTCCATATCTATGAGTGCACATCAATACCGACGAAGGTACTTCTATACTATCTCATTGGCCCCTGGGGATTTGCCATCAATGGACATTTCCAAACCATATGTGGGGGGGGGGGGGGGGTGGCTACAGCAGTCACGGCCACGGTGGAGTGGAGGTAATTGGTGCATACTGAACCAAAGCTTCAGTTATAGTTACAACGGTCTATAAGAAGGGCCGAAAGAATTCATGAAAGAAACACATATATATAATAAAGAAAGAAACAATGACAGGACGATGTATGGCCGGCTGGTAGAAACAAGAAAGCCCCGGGAAGGTTAACCCGGTCAACAAATGCCCGCAGAAGTTGGATGTGTCGGCCTAACGGCGCAAGAACGCAGCTCTGCTGTAAACAGGCATAACGCAATCACGTCCAAAAAAAAGTCCGGATGAACGCAGCAGAAGAAGAAGAAACAAGAAAGAAAGACAGGCAGCACAGATAGAATGAAAGAAGGAAACAAGAAAAGAAAACAAAGGTATGAAGACAGATAAAATAAAGAAAACAAAAAAGAAAGAAGTAAAGAAAGATAGACAGAAAGACGGAAACCAGAAAGAAAGAAGGAAATAATAACTGCAATAAAAATGAATAGAATGAATACCAAGGGAAAAAACAAAATAGAAACAAACAGAAAAGGAAACAATGAATTAAGAATAAAATAAGAAAGAAATTACAAAGACAGAAAGACATTAGTATGCAAGAGAGAATAAAAAAGAAAGAAAAGTGCAAGAATGAAAGAAAAGCAAACACAACCAAAAAAAAAAGACAAAGAAATAAACTGTGGCGAAAGAGTAATTACCTAAGAACTGACACGGTCACAATGCGTTACCCAAGACAAGATGGCAACATAGCAAGCCTGTAGCGGCCACGGGGTAAGAATGGCGCACAGAATAAGACAGTACCTAACTCTACAGTGAGCAGACGTTTCATATTTCACTTCTGATTTCTAGAATCATCAAGAACCCGGTGCCGGGTGCGACAGGAAGTTGCGGCCATGAAGTGCACAGCGCGCATGACAAACAGGGCAGGGAAAAGAATGCTTCCGGTGGTTGGCTCCGAAACGTCGAGTCTGTTTAGTGTCGCGCGGGTCTCCAGGGAAAAAGAAGACCTGATAGTCATCGGCGTTTCAGACACAGAAAAAAGGGGTTCCTAGAAGGTGGGACGCTTTCGCATGGGCGCTTCTGGGCTGGAGATTCAGCCAATTAGTTTCTATAATTAATGTTGACTGCAAATTGTGAGCAATGCCAGAGGCAAATCTTCCTATTTACTTAGCTGCCTATCTATCTAATTAGTATATCACTTCTTCTGCCTGCCAATTTACCTAGCTACTAGTATATACCTATCATTGCCATTACATTACGTCGCAGTCAACCCCATCATCTTTTGACTGTTTGTGATTCTTCTTCTTCTTCTTCGTTCATCCGGAGTTTTTTTTTTGGATGTGATTGCGTTGTGCCTGTTTACAGCAGAGCTGCGTTCTTGCGCCGTTAGGCCGACACATCCGACTTCTGCGGGCATTTGTTGACCGGGTTAACCTTCCCGGGGGTTTCTTAGGACGTTTGACTCTCACTGTTGTGGTGTTATCCCCCATCCCAGCTGGTCCATATAGAACAGCCAAAGATCCTGGTCAGCCCTCAAGGGAAGGCAGGGGCAGATCATGGGCATTCCCCGCCATCCAAGGAGGCTTCCATACTTGCAGAGCCGATACATAGCGCTCTGGTACTGGGCTCACTCAAGGAATCGTCACGTCCTGCACATGGCTGCTTAGCCTCACTTCCGTATATTGGGCCTTCCGTTCACCATAGGCTGTTCTTCCGGAAACCAGAAGTATGCAGTCTGCAGATGACATCCACACAGTGAGCTTTCGATTCGGACTTTCCATGTAATGGATTTGCTGTTTGTGATTTATTGGCATGTTTACGGTCAGAACTTTGCCATTTCTCCTGAGCGACCTACCTACCAACCTACCCATTATAGACCTAACAACCTTCTCATCCACCTGCCTCTACCTTCATACAAACCAAACTATATACCTATCTACCTGCTCATTATACAACTTTCAACTTTCTTATCTACCTACCTCTACCTGCATCTCGGTCTTTGTGGTAATGGCGTTGCAAATGCGATTCGTAATGCCGCTTACCCGAGTTCGAAACACAGCAGCGACCGATTTGGCAGCAGACCGTGTCACGCTGGTTTTAAGGTGTTGGTATGGGAGCCGGTGGTTCAGAAAGCAATGGCACACTACTGAACGAAAAAAACTTGACAAGACATCAACAGCGGCGGTATAATGTTGGTGCTGACTGCAACGTGCTGTAAAGGATATGTAACTGAAATAAAACCTACATACCAACTAAACTACCTTCCTAAATGCCCATTATATACCGTTCAGCCTCCTCATGTACCTACCACTACATATACACTACCCACTTACGTACCTATAAAACCTCCTGACATTGTGTTGCAGTCCGACAAAGGTATGCCCGACATACGGGAAGGACACATCCCTAGCCTGGGCCCGATGTCTGCTAGTCTGTACGTGATGTGCTGAATCACGACGAGACAAAGATAAATAAGAACCAATGATAACCCGTGCCTCGAGGAAGGCCACCAAAACAATTCAAAATGGGCGCTGTGACAAGTACTCACCAATAGCTGCGAACGAAAAGCACTGCATCTGAGCACTCAATCCCCAGAAAACCGTACACACTTCAGCATAAGGTGTAATGTGGCTTGAAAATACTACAGGTACTGTTGTTATAAGTCACAGGAAGCTATGTCTGAAATATGTTTATGCTGAATTCTACAAACCCCAGACCATTTGTATAAATACTTCGATTATCGATCATTGAACCTCATCATAATATGGGAATTGCTTATGGGAATGTCCCGAATGCTGTGATGTCGGTTCCTAGATCAATCAATCAATCAATCAATCATCATAATATGAGATACGTTCTTAGCTCGTCCATCCTTGTACCCCTTCACACAATCCAACTATTGTTATACATCCTTCGCTGTTCATTCATGAACTCATTCACATCTTACAGTCACAGGTATCCAACCATCGCTTGTCGATCTTTGGACGCCTTCACAGCTTCCTGCCACTGGTATATACCCATCGTTTGTCGATCTTTGGACGCCTTCACAGCTTCCTGCCACTGGTATATACCCATCGTTTGTCGATCTTTGGACACCTTCACAGCTTCCTGCCACTGGTATATACCCATCGTTTGTCGATCTTTGGACGCCTTCACAGCTTCCTGCCACTGGTATATACCCATCGTTTGTCGATCTTTGGACGCCTTCACAGCTTCCTGCCACTGGTATATACCCATCGTTTGTCGATCTTTGGACGCCTTCACAGCTTCCTGCCACTGGTATATACCCATCGTTTGTCGATCTTTGGACGCCTTCACAGCTTCCTGCCACTGGTATATACCCATCGTTTGTCGATCTTTGGACGCCTTCACAGAGTCCAGCTATTGGTATGCGTCCTTCGCTTGTCGATCATTGGACTCCTCACTAGCCTCCATCCACTGGCATATATCCTTTCGCGTGTTTATCCTCTTCTTTCCCATACAGACATTGTGGTGATGCAGATGACCTGTCTAGGTCTGTCAGAACTAGATCTGTCATGAATAGATCGGCGGCATACATGTACTGTAGTCCCTGTACATCTCGCGGTTGACAGACTTGTTACCCAAAAACCCAGCTGGCCCAGGCAGATGCTGAACACGGGTAGATTTAGCTCGGAAGAGAACAGAGCACCATTGTCATGTCCAAATCTGACCCACAGACGCGACTCTTCTAGACAAACTCTACGTGACCAGTGAAGACCTCATACCAACCGTCCATTTCGTGAACACTGACGGAACAAACGCACGGCCAACGTTGATTGCCGAAGAAGATAAAGGATTCCAAACAATGCAAAGATGACAATCCGCACCGAAGTAAACTATTGAAGGATGAGCAGCGCTGAGACGATCTTGCTGCAGCCAACTGCCATGTAAAATTATCTCGTCGAGTTTTGGCGCCTCTGTTGTGTTCCATACAACGTACTGCACTGATCTTGTGTTGAAGGGTGGTGATTCTTCTGGACACCGTTGTGTGCTCGGCAGTGCACTCTGCTGACCATTGCTGCGAGATACCCAGAGTTTTGGATTATACTTTTTGAATTCTGAAGAACCACTTTCTGGGTAGGAGATGCTGTCTTGCTGGTAGCAGAAACATACCGTACTCTGGTGCATTCCTGTGACTGCTGTTTCAAGGAGTCTAAATAAATCTAGACATGAACTTGTAGATCTCTACGGAGGTCGGTACATACCACAAGGAAGAACTACACGTCCCCAGCCTCTGTGGCAAGCCATTGGCAGTCAAACGGCCCCCGGCCCTCTTTGCCAAGTCCGGGAATGTGTACGGGGTGTCAATCTCCCGACAAATCAGCGTGGCAATGCCCACACAGGTATTATCTACCACCACCGCAAAGAATCCGACGGTATTGTTTCTTACAAAAACAACAAAAAAGCCCTTCCAACTAACCGGAAAACGAGCACTCAAAGAGCCCTTATTGCACACCGTCGTTGGCTGAATAGCACCCCCGAAAATTGGCTGGGTTATTACGGCTGCGGTTTTGAAAAGTCTGAGTCGGTCGGCGCGAGGGTGGATGTTAGTTCGGGCTGTAGACACGGGAAAAACGGCGACCTGCAGGGCGGGACCCGGACGGGTGCCCTGTGCGGCGCTGGCAAGAATTGAGTCGTTATGAACTCGGGGACATGTTGATAATAGGCTTGTCGTGACGCGCGCCCGGTGACGAGAAAACAAGATCATATTCGCGGTACAGACAGCTGAGCAGACGAGTCGGGACAAGATGTACAAAGACTACCAGTGACCTCGCTAGACCTTTCAGGCTCGTCGTTGGAGGTTACAAGAAAAGAAAACAGCAAAACAATACCCGATTTGATCTGCGCGATGAGGACGAAAATAGACAGAAACTTGCAGTTCATAAAAATAAAGAAGGGGGGAGCGGGAGAAAGACATAAAAAAGCCATGCCCTAGATGTCACGTCTGTGAGATGACAAGGAAGAAGACGGATAGAAACGAAACGACGTAGACAGCTACGAGCCTTGACAGAGAGAGAAATGCAGACTCCAGTAAAACGCCCTGTTGCCAAATCAACAACAAAGGGAATCCCGGCTGCTAAAGAAAAATAATTAAATGAATAATAAAAACACACAAAATGCAATGATTACGACTGTCAGAGTTCATTAAGCCGATGTCAGTCAGTCAGTTTCTCATTGCGGTCTGAATGACTGGCTGTCTGCGTATGTACTGACATAACGATCAGCGGGAAGAAAGCAAACGTTCCCCTCACTCCCATCTCTCTGTCAGACATACGTATTCAGCTAGACAAAACACTGGCCAGACAATCTGACTAAATTACTATCATTACTGCAAACGTAAATGATAAAAATCTTCTAGGAGGCAACAACGGGGCAATAATTTGATGGTGAAATATTCGGTTGTAAATTGTTAGAGTGACGTAACTTTTGCATGCATTAGTCTAAAACACCTGTTTACGTGAATCAATGGTGAGTTTATTATAAGGGAATTTATAACATACTATTTCAGGGCTATATGAGGTAGGGTAAACACTTCTTTTCTTCTTTCTCGTGTGAACTCTAGGGTAAAGTTTGGTTCCTATTTTACCACTAATCGTTCGGCTAAAAGTTCAAGTTCAAGCCGAAAAGATCGCCTTCGTCGCACTGGGTTTGTCCCATTGGTTTCTTTCCGCAGCAAGACAATCCGTTTGCTGAGAGCAACGCACACACCATGAACTCCGTAACCGCAGCGACAACCGTCAGAAATCTCCAGAACAAACGCACTCGTGCTGTGAATGACGCAGTCCGAAAAAAAAGAACTCACGACCTTCACGGCGCGAGGCGGACGGCTTGGTCACTTCGGCAGACCCCATTTTTTCTATTGAAGGCAAACCGAAACTGGTCTCATAGCAGGGGACGTCTAACCTTGTGTTCGCTATGGAAGCATCATCATCACCACGTGCCATGCTGATAAACATGGAAGGTCATGTTTCGCCATCTCGCACGATCACCAGAGTCGTGGATCAGCTTTGTGTTCTTGAGTCGACCGTACCACGCGGCCAAAGCCATCCAAGTATTTACTTCTCAGCCTACCCCTTGTTCTTCTCCCCTCAATCTTGCCAGTTGTCACCAAGTTCTCCAATTTATTTCTTCTCATGTGTCCAAACATTTTCGACGTCTAATTCCTCAATTTACGGTTTTCATCTGCTTTTGTAGGACTTGCTCATTGGTTTTTCTCTCTGTCCATAGTATTCTTGGCCTTGATGCTTTCTGGCAACTATCAGGGATCCCGCTTCTAACTATCTAGGATCCCGCCTCTATCAACAGGTTCCCGCAGAGCTAGTTTGTCTTTAAGAGCATTTTCCAAGGCGGTATGGGTTTTCTGCCACCCAAGAGTTGGCTGGAATATGAACTCTCAGGTGCTAGAGGATAAGAGCCACCGGCAGAATGATGGTAGAGTTTCAAAACAATGTATGAGGATGAAAGCTAACCGGTAGAGTTTCAAAACAATGTATGAGGATGAAAGCTAACCGGTAGAGTTTCAAAACAATGTATGAGGATGAAAGCTAACCGGTAGAGTTTCAAAACAATGTATGAGGATGAAAGCTAACCGGTAGAGTTTCAAAACAATGTATGAGGATGAAAGCTAACCGGTAGAGTTTCAAAACAATGTATGAGGATGAAAGCTAACCGGTAGAGTTTCAAAACAATGTATGAGGATGAAAGCTAACCGGTAGAGTTTCAAAACAATGTATGAGGATGAAAGCTAACCGGTAGAGTTTCAAAACAATGTATGAGGATGAAAGCTAACCGGTAGAGTTTCAAAACAATGTATGAGGATGAAAGCTAACCGGTAGAGTTTCAAAACAATGTATGAGGATGAAAGCTAACCGGTAGAGTTTCAAAACAATGTATGAGGATGAAAGCTAACCGGTAGAGTTTCAAAACAATGTATGAGGATGAAAGCTAACCGGTAGAGTTTCAAAACAATGTATGAGGATGAAAGCTAACCGGTAGAGTTTCAAAACAATGTATGAGGATGAAAGCTAACCGGTAGAGTTTCAAAACAATGTATGAGGATGAAAGCTAACCGGTAGAGTTTCAAAACAATGTATGAGGATGAAAGCTAACCGGTAGAGTTTCAAAACAATGTATGAGGATGAAAGCTAACCGGTAGAGTTTCAAAACAATGTATGAGGATGAAAGCTAACCGGTAGAGTTTCAAAACAATGTATGAGGATGAAAGCTAACCGGTAGAGTTTCAAAACAATGTATGAGGATGAAAGCTAACCGGTAGAGTTTCAAAACAATGTATGAGGATGAAAGCTAACCGGTAGAGTTTCAAAACAATGTATGAGGATGAAAGCTAACCGGTAGAGTTTCAAAACAATGTATGAGGATGAAAGCTAACCGGTAGAGTTTCAAAACAATGTATGAGGATGAAAGCTAACCGGTAGAGTTTCAAAACAATGTATGAGGATGAAAGCTAACCGGTAGAGTTTCAAAACAATGTATGAGGATGAAAGCTAACCGGTAGAGTTTCAAAACAATGTATGAGGATGAAAGCTAACCGGTAGAGTTTCAAAACAATGTATGAGGATGAAAGCTAACCGGTAAAGTTTCAAAATAATGTATTCCCTTGATGAATTTCAACAAAGACGCCACAAACAAAATATTGCACGATTTCTTGCCTGGAATATTCCACTGCATCTCGTCAGGTACATACTGCTGATTTATATATCGTATGAAGTGAATACGTGGATTCCACTGTGACTGATATAGTTGGAATGTGGAGTACGAGGGGACAATGTACTCCACATGCCAACAATATCAGCCACTATGTACTTGTATTTCAGTCAAAGTATTATCCGTTTATTAACTTCATATGAGCTATCCTCGCTTCAGAGAAGTGTATGCATTTTTTGCCCTGGCCATGCGGGAGTGCGGGGAGGTGAGGCGGGGGGGGGGGGGAAGAAAGAGCAGGCAGGGAATGCACCTCTCAGTGGTAGATTGCCTATGGACAAGGGAGAGGTGGCCGAGCGCATGCGGGACCAGGTGGCGAAGGCGGGGGAACAGACTGAGAACCCGTATGCGGAAAGAATGATCGATAAGAGCTCTGGAAGAATATAAAAACTGAGCGGGAAGACCAGGAGAACTTTCAATCAGATAGCGGCGGGAACGATTAGTAGTATGACACTTCGCTGGCCGTTGAACGAAAGGACGGAGCGAGTATAGGGAATGTTGTGAGTGCAGTGATGTCAGTTCTTAGGTCAACTCAACTCAAAACTCCATATGAAATATAACTCTCACTGCGTTACCGAGGCTGTAAAACTGTGGTCCGCGTTTATTTCCCAACAGAGGTGAGATTATTCGTTTCTGTTCCCGGGGACGGCTTGGCAGGCGTGCTAGCGAAGTTAATGGGGAACTGCACTGGTCCTGTTATGAGCACTGTCAGACGATGGTTTGAAGAGGGGCACGTCGCCTGCCAAAGTGAGGGACAGATGTGCCACATTGCTCTCGGTCTACACAAGGTGATGGCGCTATAACACCACAACTACTTCGGTACCATTTAAAAAAAAAAAAGTGTAAAGGTTCATGACGGCTGGGCGCGACCAACCTCGTTTAGACGAACAGTCAGTCTGGTGTACCAGTCACGTACCGCCACAAGAAAATGATCATCAAATCAATCCGAAAACCACTAATACAAGACCATTTTATAGACAGACCAAAACAAATCGTTATTCTGCTCGCATAACAGGAGATAACCGATAGCGCAACCCCGTATATACACAATTCAGCCAATGCCCATATGTGGATTGTCGCAGCAACTCCAAGGACTGCCCAAAACATGATAGATCTAGGCAAACCTGCTGGTCTAGAGAACTAGAGAAACAACAGTGGAAGGTAAACTATATGGACCATTGAGCGAAGTTTAAAAAAAAAAAAAAAAAAAAGACAGTGAACTAACAAAAAAGACAAGAGATAACATAGCAATAGCAGATATAGACAAACTTCAAGCGAACGACGGATGAAGAAGAAGAAGAAGAAGAAGAAGAAGAAGAAGAAGAAGAAGAAGAAGAAGAAGAAGAAGAAGAAGAAGAAGAAGTAGAAGAAGAAGAAGAAGAAGAAGAAGAAGAAGAAGAAGAAGAAGAAGAAGAAGAAGAGAAGAAGAAGAAGAAGAAGAAGAAGAAGAAGAAGAGTAGGAGACGGACGTCGACAAAGAAGAACAAGAAGAGGAAGAGGAGACGGAAGGGGAGGAGGAGGAAGAGGGAGGAGGAGAAAAACAAATAACACGATTTAAAGATATGACGTGGACAAGGCCTTCGGTTCCTACCGGAATACGATCAGCATTGCCAGTAGTTGGTTGTGCTCAATCTTTAAACCTCAAATCCCGAAACAACAAAATAAATCAAATAACACGATGACACAAGTATAGCGATATGTCGTCCTACTATTCAAACGGGAAGTCACACTTGACAATATATTATCCTTCACTACTGAAGCAGTTAAACAAATTGCAGCGAAACCAGAGGTGAGGAAAAGATGCCGGCGCGGTTCAATCTGTCAATACCTATGGACATGTCCGGAGTGCAATGAAGATACCCCAACTGATAACTGATAACTGATAATCTGTGAATAGTATAACTAGAACATCCTTTCTCTGGAACCCACGGGATATATAAGAAATACAGGGGGACCTAAAACGTACAGAAAATAGAATTAGTAAAAAAAAAAGTTAGTTGCATATCCTTTTACAGGACGATTGCAGTCAGCACTAGCATATTTTTTGCTGTTGTTGATATCTTGGAAAGTTTACGTTCAGTAGTTTGCCACTGCTTTCTGAACAACCGGCACCCGTACCTTTTACCTAAAAACCACCACAAGACGGTCTGCTGCCAAATCGCGCGCAGATGTGTTTCAAAAGCGGGTATACGGGATCACGAACTGCGTCCGTAACACCTTCGCCACGGAGACGGCATAAGAAATAGAGGGGGACCTAAAACATACTGAAAAGAGAAGTAGAGAGAAATAATATGGGGGGGGGGGCATTGACGGAGCTGCGGGAGATAACGAAAGAAGTAGGGAATATGCGCCACTGGGACATGGCAGAAAGAAAGAAAGAAAGAAAGAAAGACACAAGACAGCCAGCATACCAAATATTCCTCAAGGTGTGTAAAGGAGTCCGTATTGCTTACTTTACCAGACAAGACAAGACACCATGGTATTCAATATCAGAACATGACAGGTGTCATGACCTGTCTTGAATCCAACCCAGTAGGTGGGAACAGTCGGTGGTGCTGTCCCTATCTGGGGCATTTCAGCGATCTAAGAGCGGCCAGGGCAGAGCTCAGTATGCTAGGTGTTTTATCTTTATCTACAGGGTGTTTGTAAAGTCTCACTACACTTTGTATGTAGAACAATTTTGAAAAATTAACAACACCGCGTCATCAAAAAATTTGCTAACAAATCATTAAATAGTTACTGCTATGGTTTAACGCTGTTTTGGGGGAAGCTAGAAAGTACCAATTCATTGTAACTTCAACAAATTTCTGAACGTAATGCGATGAGGGTGTTGTTTATTAGGAAATTTTGCTATAAATCTTTGTCAACCATCCGTGTGTATCAACCGCCATTTCGAAACACGTGTTCAACCAAAAAACAATCTTCCTTCCGTTGATAACACCATTCTGTTTGGAGTGCAAAGAATTACTCCAGCAGACGACAGCCATTTGCTGCAAATTGCTTCACGATGGAATGTGGGGGCACATTTTTTATGACGTTATGTATTTCATTTTTCAAAATTTGTCTACATACAAATGTAGTGAGACTTTACAAACACCCTGGTATATGCAGCTATCGTGGCATGATGGTTATCCTGCCTGTGTACCAAGACAACAACAGCGGCTCAATTATCATTAGATGAAGGATTCTTTTTTTTTCTTCCCCGACCTGTTTAGCTCCAGGATCGAACCAGCCTCACAAAATGCCGACCGGATAATTTTCAGAATTAAAAACAATGTTTTCCCGTAGTGAATTTGTATAACGAAGCTGTATATTTCAGCTTGAAGTATTTATCTAATTAATTTAGTTTATGTTGTGTGATTTCTGCAGTATGCACTTGGCGAGATAAAGCGAAATATGCCAGGCAATAAATCGTGCAATCTATTGTTAGTGTCTTCGTTATTAACATTTTCAGAAATATCTGGGAAAGGCGACAATGAAGGGAACTAGTCACCCCACATTATTATGCCATGGTCTGGGATATGTGAGGGCTGGCACTTCAAAGTCTAACGGTATTATCTGCGACGGAGCCATCTTTTGTATAGTGAAGCTCTGAGTAACTGTTTTTGTTGTTTCGTTCTCGTTGTTTCTGACTGATACAGCCGTAATGATTTCAAGAGAAAATTACAAAGTATAAACACACAATAACACGTGCTGGTATATAACAGAACAACTGAATTGGTCTGCCGGAATCAACAAAGCCGAACTCGTGGAGACAATTAGACAGATGCCAGTGAATCAAGAAGCGAGGAAAAGACGCCGGTGTTC
Organism: Cepaea hortensis; assembly: GCA_963921405.1. Taxonomy (NCBI): domain Eukaryota; kingdom Metazoa; phylum Mollusca; class Gastropoda; order Stylommatophora; family Helicidae; genus Cepaea; species Cepaea hortensis. Next base: position 85,662,357 of record OY992879.1, on the reverse strand, counting down.
CGTGGGTCACTTTAAAATAGTTAGTTCAAAATAAGACAGCCTTTCCATGGAACCCATAAGGCGATGGGAATATAGGGAGGCACAAAAAATACGCAGAGAAGAGAATTAGACGGAGATAGCAAAGGATATATGGATGGAAGGGGTGGGGGATGAATAAGGAGGAGTGAATAGAAGAAGAAGAAGAAGAAGAAGAAGAAGAAGAAGAAGAAGAAGAAGAAGAAGAAGAAGAAGAAGAAGAAGAAGAAGAAGAAGAAGAAGAAGAAACAGTGGCAGCAGGAGAAGAAGTAGCAGTAGCAGAAAGAAGAAGAAGAAGAAGAAGAAGAAGAAGAAGAAGAAGAAGAAGAAGAAGAAGAAGAAGAAGAAGAAGAAGAAGAAGAAGAAGAAGAAGAAGAAGAAGAAGAGAGCAGCCGGGGCTGCAGAAGAAGCAGCAGAAGAAGAAGAGGGCGCCACGGATATTACGAAAGAGGAAGAAACGGACTGGGACTGGAAAGAAGCCGCTGAAATCCGAGCTAAGTTACTCGGTTATATATTCCTTTATCGTTGCCTTCATCTCTCAGGTATTTGTATTTACAGGTAATCCTCATAGGTTATACTGCCATATGCAGGTGAAGAAATTCCCAAGAGACTGCTTTCTTCCTCTCTCTCTACAGGTGTGCAGCGATCAGACTACACAAGGCAACATTTTCATCAGGTGAGTAGACCGACCAGCTTCCCTTCTTCGTCGCCTGTTTTGTTCCCCAAATGGAATACATTCACAGACCTAAACTATGACTTGGTTTATCGGAGCGATTTCATAACCCCCGGTTACCAACAATGCCTACGAAAGCCGAACCCTTTATGGGGTGAGCTAAGCGGGAGCTGCAAGCTTAAGGAGAAAGAAAGAACTTTATACATCTGCCAGGTCTGGACTTTCGTCTGTAGCTGTCAGCGCTAATGCATGGAAAGGTAAAATAAAACAAATGGAAGCGAATTTAATATCCAAACAAACGACCCGACAGTTGGGAGATAATGAACGATACTGTCTGTTCAGTTGCTCGCGCTGGGTGCTTCCCCGGGTTTCAAAATGAACTTTCCTCACGACACGAACCGACAATCCAAAACGCCCGGTTATTTACAAGGCCAACCAAGATTTTCTCAGCTGAGATTTCCATGGGCGGGGCTACGATTAGCCGCTGAGCGTTAGGCCCCGCCCAAATTGCAAAACAGACGCAGACAACACGCGCAAGGGGATAATACAATGAATCAGTCACCTCCCCGTCAAACTCACATCTTCACGGTGATTGGCTGACGGAGGGAGAGAAACGCAAGGGGGTTGGTCTCAGCCTTTGTGTACAACCAGCGAGTGACGTGAGATTACCTACTGCCTGTATTTTATCCAGGTTCCCCCTCACTACTTAGTAACTCTTCGCGCAGATCAAGCAGATATATTCCTAGCTGGATTACCAGATCTATATTTCTACCAGTTCGCAGTCTGGACTTTCTCAACTGGTACAGTATTCTTTCGTTCTGTGGAGAAGCCGTTACCATTCTACAGCAGCCACCGAGTCTAACTTGCCGTTTCGGTATGTCTTATGTAAAAATATCGGCTACCGGGTTGACCAACCACTAACTCATGTAGTACCATAGATGCATAGCCTTAATATTTTAGCGCTAACGAGAGTGTAATATGTTAACAGTGGGGATTCGTTCTACCACATAACTATCGTTGCCTATTTTGTGCACGGCGGTAAACGTGATACATGGTCTAATTTATGTAAATCCAGAAACATAGTATACGGTCTGCAATAGTGATATATAGGGCATCATATATATATATATATATATATATATATATATATATATATATATATATATATATATATATATATATATATATATAATTTGGGCACTCTTCCGAATAACGGTTTCAATTGTTGTATGCTTGTTTATAGGGAGCCTGGGTAACAGAGTGGTTGGCAAATTGCCTAGAAAATTAACCAGGGGCTGATCGCAAAGTCCTGCGAAAAGACATGCAACAAATTATACACATATTTGTCCACTGTTGTCACACAAGGAGCGTTGACGTGCTATACAGATCCCATACTGTTGTATATATGGCCAATATGGACACATATTTGTCCACTGTTGTCACACAAGGAGCGTTGACGTGCTATACAGAACCTATACTGTTGTCTGCATGGCCAATATGGACAATAAGATGACAAGCTGAGAAACATCTAACGGCAGTGGACATGTGGTTTCTGGGCAGAATGCAAAGCATCACACGGACGGACAGCACAAGAGGTGAGAACGTTTTTCATGAAACAAATGAAAACAGTAAACTGATTAGAGAAATTAGGACTAGACAATAACGATTCTTGAGTGCGTTATGAAAGGAATAAATCTGAAAACAACTGACAACTGGCAAACCTCGTGGGGAAAGATCAAGGGGAACGCAAAGAGATACATACCTGGATGGTGTCAGGACATAATCAGGACAAGAGCACATATCTAACCCAAGACTCTCGTGAGTGAGAGATATTGAACCTTGCCCGAACACGCTTATCAACACAGCACATAATAATGTTGAAGCCACAGAAGATCGACAGTACTGTCAATTTTACTAGACTGCCCAACCTCTGAATTGAGTCCATTACCCCATGTGGTCAACAATCATCTTCGGATTGATAAGACTGTGAGGGTAAAACCATATCCAGCTGTTTTGGTGGCAGTCTAGTCACACGACTATCAACTATCATTCTGAGCCGGTGATGGACCCTACTATAACTTCTCTTAGAGGTTGAACGGGGTAGGGTTTATGGTGAAATCGAATCGAATGAACGGAAATGTGTTACAATGAGGACAGGCGGATATCGAGTGTAGATCAAACATACCAAATAGTCATTCGTGACAGTGTTACATTCACACAATCCCTGACCGCCACCTGAAACGACGTACCTGGCTAAGATTACATCCCCATCACCACGCACCCCTCTCGTTCGGCCTGCGGGGACAAGGCCTTCAGTTTCTAAACACACAAACCCGGGACGAGAAGAGACTGCCTAATCGCGGCCCGTGTTATTTTTGTTTCAAGCGAACACATTAGCGATGGAATGGTTTTTTGTGTACAAGTTGTAAGCAGGTGAAACAGTAGCCGTCGCCACTGCCGTTTGTTTATTTTCTGTCAGTATTGGGTGCTAGGTGAATGCCGGGGGAAAACCCATTCCTGAGACCACCCGGTGTAGAGCGGGTACCATGGGCTTTGAGCTGACATATGGGAGGTGAGGGGAGGGACGGAGGGAGGGGAGGGTCGGAGGGAGAGAGAGAGAGGACTTAAGCTGGCATGTGGGAGAGGAGGGAGAGAAAGACAAGACTCCAAGCTGATATGTGGGACGAGGAAGCGAGCGAGAGAGAGAGAGAGAGAGAGAGAGAGAGAGAGAGAGAGAGAGAGAGAGAGAGAGAGAGAGAGAGAGAGAGAGAGGAAAGGAGGAATAGTTTGTGTACATTTTAGCAGGGGATGAGAGATGGCCGAGTTTGGACTTTCATAGCTTGGTTTCCTAAAGTCTGATTAACTCTTTTTTCCACCCATACTGGTAATTTAATATATACCAGAAAAAAGAAAGTTAGTCAATCCCGTGCGGCCGATAGGCTACAAATGTACAACATTTTGTTGGTGGGAACAATATTCATACATTTCCTGATACCCAGTTTACGCTAGATCGACCTGACAGCCTAGGTCAATTAAAACAAAATATCCGTTCCTATGAGGATTCGAACCCTGGACCATTGGGACGGTAGGCCAGCATCTAGCCATTACCCATCGGGGGCCCCCTCTGCATGAATATAACGATCGTATTAATATAAAGTACTCGGGCTAGAAATAAGTTTCCACGACCTATATGACAGAAGGCCGGGTGGCTTAACCACTCGCCCAAGGAATCTAACCCATAGTCATCAGGAAATCACTAGTTAACTCCTAGTATCCCGATCCCCACTGATAGTAATCGTAGTTCAACACAAAACTACCACATATCACGCCAGGTGGTGTGTGTAGTGTTAACGTGGTGTATGTTTTTGTAAAGAAAATTTCAGAGCAGAGCCAGTTTTCTACCGAAGAGCACACTAACTCTTTGTGTCCTTGGCAATTGCTATTGTAATGTGCCGACGCTGCGGAGGTAAAGTAATGACTATATGGGACTGCAGGTGTTAAAGTAACAACACGGATATACACATCAAACGAAACATCTAAAGTAATAACAAGGCCAGAATTACCTAAGGTGACAACGGAAATATTAAAGATAACAACAATTACAGAAACATATAAAGTAATAACAAGAACAGAAATATAATGTAAAAACACGGATAGAAACATTGAAAGTAACAACGAAGACAGAAACATACAAACTAATAACAAAAACTGAAACATCTAAAGTTACAACAAGGACCTGCATGCATGCATATGTGTGTGCGCGCGCGCGCGCGCGTGTGTGCGCACACGCAAACATTAGATTTAACTTCTTTGCAGACAACTTAAGGAAGTCAGAGTACCCTTTAAATTTTAACTTTTGAGGGCGTATCACCACCACCACCACCACCACCACCACCACCACCACCACCACCACCACCACCACCATCATCATAGGTATTATTATTACTATTATTATTCTAATTGTTGTCAGCATCTTTACCTTACTAATCTTATCATCATCATCATCATCATCATCATCATCATCATCATCATCATCATCATCATCATCATCATCATCAGCATCATAATCATCATCATCATCTTATTATTATTATTATTCTTATCATCTTCAACATCTTTATTTTATTATTCTTTTTATCATCATCTTCTTTATCTTATTATTTTTGGCATCATCACCTTTATCTTATCATCATCACCATCACCACCACCATCATCATCATCATCTTCATCACCATCAGTGTTATAAATATTACTGTCGTAATTACATCATTATAATATGTGTCTTTCGTGTAATTATTATTAATATCATCATCATCATCATCATCATCATCATCATCATCATCATCATAATCATCATCATCATTACTGTAGTTATCAACATTACCATCGTCATCTTTACGCTATTATAATGAGCCACCGAGTCAGCACTAACCTTCATGTTGTATGGAACGAAAGAGGAATAAACAAGGTGGAATTTATCACGACAACTCGCCTGACGCTATAATCATCCCAAAATAACGGTTGCAAGACGCAAAGTGTGTGTGTGTGTGTGTGTGTGTGTGTGTGTGTGTGTGTGTATGTGAGCTGTTAATTTATTTTCATTTAAGGCGGGTGTGTGTGTGTGTGTGTGTGTGTGTGTGCGCGTGAGAGAGAGAGAGAGAGAGAGAGAGAGAGAGAGAGAGAGAGAAGGGGGGAGAGGGAGAAAGAGAGAGAGAGAGAACTGTTATTTTTTGGGTTGTTAATAGCGATGTATACTTAAGAGCGAGAGAAAGAGAGACATAGAAAGAGCGAGAAGGGAGTGCGTGAGAGAGAGAGAGAGAGAGAGAGAGAGAGAGAGAGAGAGAGAGAGAGAGAGAGAGAGAGAGAGAGAGAGAGAGAGAGAGAAGATACAGACAGACAGACCGACCGACAGACAGACATAATCGTCTATTAAATGATACTAGAACACATCCCACAGAAAATATATATAATGTGATATTCCGATACCAAACTGGCAGACTACCACAGCAACAACAACCAACTACCACACAGGCATATATAGATAAGGAAGAGGACAGAATAACTAATGCTCCACATGTGAACAACATCAGCAATTATGTGTTTTAAATATTTCAGCCAAAGTTTTCATTTATTTAGTCATTTCATATATTTAGCTCTGCCGTATGCACCTAGCCGGCTCCGTGGCTAAGGTGTTACGGACGCAGTTCGTGATCCCACATACCCGCGTTCTAAACGCAACTGCGCGCGATTTGGCAGCAGACCGCGTTGCGTTGGTTTTTTAACGAAATGGTATGGGTGCCGGTCGTTCTCAGAATGCAATGGCAAACTACTGAAAGTAAACTTGCCAAGAGATTGCAACAACAAAAAAATGCTGGTGTTGTCTGCAATGTCCTGTAAAGGATATGCAACTACTTACCGTATGCATCTAACGAGATGCAGCGAAATATGTCAGGCAATAAATCGTGCAACATATTGTTTGCGACTTCTGTGTTTACATTCTTTAAGGGAATGCATTGTTTTGAATTCTTTAAATAACATATATATGTTACCGAACAGCCCTGACTGTAATCTGTCCTCTCTAATCCTAAAACCAGGTCCACCATAGAAGTCTAACACTGAACTCTCCACCACTGTTGCTACAGTACTACCACCCACCGGAGACCCAATCGTACAACGTGCACTGCCTAACAACCAGCTACTCACACAACCACTGCCACGTTAACAGCTGCCAACTAATGAGACAGCTAGCTCCATTTGAATCTTCGGGGATCTTACAACTGTAATTAAAAAAGATACTTCTGAGAAAACTCCATCCTATCTTCACAAAGCTCACAACAGCAAGCAACGAGAGCGACTCCCGAGACGAGTTCCTTGTATCATCAACAACCTTACAACTCAAAATTATACGGGATACTGCTTAGATAAGTTCATTGTATCTTCGGTGAGATACGTTCGTCGTAGCTTCAGTAAGTTAACTGTAAGTAACAAGACATACTCATTGGAATAACTCCAGTGTATCGTATCTGTAGGTAACAACTGATACTCCTGAGAAATACCATCGTTCCTCAGAAATCTAACAACTGTACATAACAAGAAATAGTCCCGTATCGTACCGCCAGAAAGCTAACACCTGTAAGTAACAAGAGATACTCCTGCCTCAACTCCACTGTATCGCATCTGCAAGCAATAAGAAAACTACGCAGACAACTTCATCATATCTTCAGAAATCTTCCAACTGTAAATAATAACAGCAAAACAAAGAAAACGCACGATAACTCCAACTACTGGAAACACATCACCTCCAGCTCTCCGTGTATCAGCCGGCCCACAAGATGCTCCTGGAAGGCACCTCGCCCGACATGATGTCTGCCCAGTCCAAGCTGCTCTTTCAGATCAACAAATACTACAACGAGAGGGTGCACGCCCGCAAGGCCAACATCAACAAGACCATCCGGGAAGTGTGCAAGGTGGTCCAGGATGTGCTCAAGGAGGTGGAGGTCCAGGAACCCAGGTTCATCAGGTAATCATCGTCATCAATATCATCATCATCACCATCATCATGCCATCATCATCATCACCATCATGCCATCATCATCATTACCATCGTCAATCATCATCATCAGCATCATCAATCATAATCACCATCATCATCACCATCATCATCACATCACCATCAGCATCATCATGTGTTCTGTTACCTGACATAGGCGTTGATGAATCTCCACAGATCTTGGTCTCTATAGTTTCCTGGGTAAATTCGACTGAAAAAGAGAGAGACAGAGAGAAAGAGAGAGAGAGAGATAGATAGATAGATAGATAGATAGATAGATAGATAGATAGATACAGAGAGAGAGAGAGAGAGATAGAGAGAGAGAGAGAGAGAGAGAGAGAATCATAAATTATGAAACCAGGACTAAAGTGGGGGTTATAATAGCGCTAGATTTCATTAGAAAACAGCAGGTGAAATGGTTCGGCCTATAACTAGACTACCAACTGACAGCATACCACAACAAGCAATGATACACAGACCAAACAAATAGAATCAGAAGAATAGGCCGGCCACGTAAATGTTGGACAGAGGGAATAACGGAGCCCATGGGAATCTGGATATATAAAGTCCATGAACGGACACACTTCCGCTTTTATACTTCACTGGAGAAAAGGGCAGTGAATGAAAACATAAGAGAAGTAGCAGATTAACTGAAGTGAACTAGAAGATCCACCAATTCTAAAATAAGAAATACGCAATTCTATCAAACATATAAGAAAGCGAAAAAACAGCCGGTTCCGATGGAAACGTCATATAGGAATTAGAAGCTGTCATTTACTTTTAATATAGTACCTTGCGGCGTTTGGTAAGGGGGGAGGGGGTGTCTTGAGCTTGAGGAATTAAGGCCGCTTGGCTAGTGCAGTCACCGAGAACAGTGCAGGTTAGGGTTCTCTTTTTGCTCCCGACAGAAAACTTTACACCTAACCGAGGATTCGAACCCAGGTCTCCCGAAGGAGAATCCGGCATTCTAGCCACTCGCCAGCCGCTCCTCAGATACTGGGAAAATTTGGAACAGAAATACTAACGAAACTATTAACATGATATTTATAACCGAGGATATATGCCAAGTGATATGCTGAAATATGTACTTACAGCTCTATCAAGAAAAGACCAAGAGCAAATCATTGCGAAGAATTTTGTACAATCAATCTCATAAACCATGTAATCAAACTTCTATTAAAAACAATAATAATAATAATAATAATAATAATAATAATAATAATAATAATAATAATAATAATAATAATAATAATAAGAAGAAGAAGAAGAAGAAGAAGAAGAAGACGAAGAATTAAGACGGAAGTTAGAGAAGAACAGTATGGATTTGTGGAAGGGAAAGATACAAACATTGCAATATACGCACTACAAACACTAACAGATAGATCGATGGAGACACAGAAACATACACTTGTGCTTTATAGTTATAACAAGGCATCTGATAAAGTGGAACGATTAAATTATCAAACTATTGCAAGATATTAAAAATGACAATTGACACGAAATATCTCAGAATTATAAAAAAATATATACTGGAAACACGTAGGAGAAATTAAAATGGGGAATAGAGAGGGCAATTATGAACAGATAAGAGAGGAGTTACGATGTTTTTTGTTGCCGGATCTCTCTCTCTCTCTCTCTCTCTCTCTCTCTCTCTCTCTCTCTCTCTCTCTCTCTCTAGGGAAGTAATGAGAGAGATCAACGAGAGGCCAGGAATATGAGTCGGAGGTTATAATATAAACAATCTACGCTAACGCAGATGACTAAACAGATGGAAAAAAAATGACTATACTGAAAATAATGAAATATGTATGACTGTATAGCTGAAACAGATGAAAGTATGACTGTAAGCTGAGACACATGAAATTATGACTGTCACCTAAAACATTGAAAATATGAATGTATAATAGCTGACACAGATGACAATATGACAATACAGTTGAACAGCGGACTTAAGCTGAAAAAGATGAAAATATGACTGTATAGCTGAAACAGATGAAAATACGATTGAACAGCTGAAAATACGACAGTAAGCTGAAATAGGTGAAAATACGATTGTCCAGCTAAAAAAAAAATAGCGAACCTATAGTGAAGCAGATAACGTCAAAATGTGAATTAACAATAGAAGCTAAGAACAACAACAACAAAACCAAAGAAGATGATAACAATAATTATATATCCCATGCAGTGAGGCTTCTGGGCACTCGGTGCTAACCCCACATTCTTATAATCAGCCGGCATTCAATGGGCGACGCGATCAGTCTCTCACCGGCCGCTTTTACTTTCCAGAACTTATACTGGTACCCTCTTTAGGCTGGGTCGACCAGGCAGCTCGGGTCAAGGTTAACCCTCCGTCTGGATGGGGATTCGAACACGAGAGCCCCGCAATTGCAGACCAGCAGGCTAGCCACTATGCCGGCGAGTCTCCCAACACCAGTCACAGAGGAGCGAAAGAGTTCATCACGGTAAAATAACCACAAATTTGGGCAGTTTACCAGTCGACAAAATGAAGTGGGGACATCATAGCCAAACGATTAACAATACAGTTCACGCTTCAGCTCACAAGTAAGGGCCCTTCAGCCGTTCAGCAACGAGGCCTAGGCCATTAATTAACAATTTAATATATTGTGATAGTCAGGAAACACCCGGACGCCGACTCCAGCAATTACCGGGCGATGTAAATACCTGTCGAGTTATAATTGGAATGTTTGCAATCTTTGCAGTCTGCGTCTAGTACTGTATAGGATTCATTACATCTTTCGATTTCCAGTGTTGCTTCCTTCTGATCAGACCCGGATCTGTCAGGCTAGAGGGGAAGTGTTGCGGTGTAGTAGTTAGATCGCTTGCTTGCCATCCCAAAGGTCTCAGGTTACTCCATATGGCTTGAGGTCAATTAGCATAGCTTGAGGTCTATCCTTATGGCTCGAGGTTTATTTGCATAGATTAAGGTCTATCCCTATAGCTTGAGGTCAATTCGCATACTTGATGTCTATCCATATGGCTTGGGGTCTATTCGCTTATCTTGTAGTCTATCTCAATGGCTTGATGTCTATTCGAATAACTTGGAAGTCTATCCCTATGGCTTGAGGCCAATCCTCATGGTATGATGATAATCCGCAATGTTTGAGATTAACGCCACTCTTCAGTATTTTTAAATTGCATGTCCTTCGCAGGACGTAGCAGTCAACTTCAGCATTTTCGCTGTTCGTGATTCCTGGGCAAATTTTACGTTCAGTAGTTTGCTATTGCTTTCTGAACGACCGGCTCCTATACCTTTTTCGAAAAAACCAGCACCGCTGTGTTTCGAACCCGGGTATACGGGCTCACAAACCGTGTTCGCAAGCCCTTAGCCACAGAGACCGGTCTCTTCAGTATACGGAGATAAAATGTCATATTTCTTAGTGTATATTTGACCTTGTGTAATTTCTTCTGTAACAAATAAAAGATATCTTGGCTGCAATATGGTGTACATCGTCGCTGATAGTTCCCGAATGTGTAGAAGGCTATATCCTGGAAGTCTAACACTTGTTTCTCGAAGTTGCCTGTTATGTATGCATTATGTTATCCTATAACTTTTATTTACGTATTGGCTTATCATTACTTTGTGTATTATGTATTCATTTATGATCCCCCAACACACCATTACCTCACTGGGCTATTTATTATTATATCATTAATTCATGAGTATATATTTTTCATTCAATCAATTTATTTCCTCTTAAAGTTACTTAACATGTATTGTTCCACTCAGTCAATTATTCTCTTATAATTAATATTACAGTGCTTTGATTAATTTATCCTTTCATTTATTTATCACGTTACTTATTTTTATCGCATTAATTTATTTTATTATCACATTATTCACTATTGTATCACATTTATTTTGTTATTTTGGTTATTTGTCACATTATTCCCTTTTTTATCACATTTATTTATCTATTTTTGTTTTATCTTTATACTTTTGTTATCCTTATACTTTTGTTTTATACTCCATTCACTATCACATTAATTATTATTATTATTTTTTTAATTTTAAAATCTCACTGCACCGTTCTTTGTCATATACATTTATTTATCACATGACGCCCCTATTTATCACAGTCATTTATTTATTTTCCGCATTATGCCCTTCTTTATCCTATCTATTAATAAAATTACTCCGTTATTTATCACACGCATTTATATCTGACATTATCTCCTTCTTTCTACCACTGATTTATTAATTTATCCCATTACTATTTTCTGTGTCAAAGTAACTTACTTATTTACCACATTACTTATGAATTACATTTATCTACTTACTCACTTCTGTATAACATGTGTAAATTATTTATTTGTTTCATTATTTATATATCACATTACTCGCTTCCGTATTACTCTATTTACCATACTATTCATTCACGAATACGTTTGTTTATTCAATAAATTCTAACAAGAGAAGAAAGAAAATATTCCCTGCAAACTTGATAATAAACATGGCCAGTTACTTTCTACGGCTTAGTATAGACATTACAGTGGCGATCTGTGTGATAATGAAGAAGAGGAAGAAGAAGAAGAAGAAGAAGAAGAAGAAGAAGAAGAAGAAGAAGAAGAAGAAGAAGAAGAAGAAGAAGAAGAAGAAGAAGAAGAAGAAGAAGAAGAAGTAGCAGTAGAGGATGTAGTGAAAAAGAGGGAAAAAAGGGAGAGGAAGAAGACGGGATGATGACGACGACGACGATGACGACGACGACGACGACGACGACAACAACAACAACAACAACAGCAACAACAACAACAAATAATAATAATAATAATAATGTCATTGTTAGGGAAACTTTGAGACCACCGACATAGCATAAGAAACATATTCTCTCTGGTAGTGATCGGCGCTCATAGCAATAGAGGAAAGATTTAGAGATGACATGACCAACTAAAGGAAATATACATTGACAGCTACAGTGGCCACATCGTGGTATCCAACAGACAGTACACAACATAAACAAGTGTACATCAACACCAGGCCAACTAGACACTCTTACACGTTGTGTTGATTAGCCAGTCTATCATCCTCCACCCGAACCCACAACAAGAGAATACGGACATAATTCTCATCTAGCCGCCGACACACGGAGCGCCGGTCGCGTCGTGGCTGGACACTGGAAGGGGACTGAGTGGTCTTGAGCTATGGTGTCCGCCTCGAGTGCTGGAGGTCCCCGGTTCAAGCTCCGATGAGGGCAGGGATTTTTTCACGTGGACTTCTAGTAACAAAATGTCCCCTGGTCTCTGGGTAGTGAGATCGGACGCCCGTGTGTATTGTTGCGCACGTAAAAAATCCTTTGGCAGTTGGAAATCGAAAAACATTAGTCTAACGGCGCTGCCCGGACAAAAGTCGAGGTATTTTCAGGATCCTCGCCGCTGCTACGCAGTTTGCGCACTGAGCTGAGATTCTCCAAACTCGGGCATGAGCTAGGAGTAGAACGGAGCACTTATGGGTTACACCCGTGTGCCGTGATGTTGATCCGTCGACTAAACTAAACTACATCACCCACCGAGTATCAGCTGGCCTATCAAGATATGGGTCTAACACAGAATGCGCCGTTTTTTTTTTTTTTTTTTTTTTAGCATATCCTTTTTACAGGACTTAGCTGTCAACACCAGCATCTTTCAGCTGTATGTTGATCTCTTGGCAGTAGTTTGCCATTGCTTTCTGAGCGGCCGGCTCACATACCCCGTAAGTTACCGATGCGATTCGAACCACTGCTGATTTGAACCGTCATCACGTTACCTGACGAGAGTATACGAGATTACGGAGAAAAGTCATAACCTCTAAGCCACGAAGCCGGCCCATGCGCCCGGTAATATGGGCCTGTGCTGTAATAGTGTGTAAAAAAGGCCCTTTAGTTTACTGTCGCTGTCATTTACAGCCTTGCGGTGTAGGGCAGGAGGGCCTTGAGCTTTAGGAATTAAGGCCGCCTGGCTAGTGCAGTCGCCACTAACAATGCAGGATAGGGGTTTCTTCCAATTGACAGAAAACAAAAAATTCAAACTTTACCAAGGATTCGAACCCGCGTCTCGCAAATGAAAAACCGGCATTCTAGCTAATCGACCAGCCGCTCCTCCCGGAAGGCGTGTTTATCGGAGAAGAAGAGGGTTCGACCAGCGTAAAGAAGGACATGGTCACATTGCAGACGTGAAACTGGCATGTAAATAAATGCATGAGATTGAAAAACTGGCACAGGATCCAGAATGTGTTCCGCAGCCCGTTATAAATAATAGCGATGTATTCTAAGAATATTTCTGTAACATTTAAGTTTAGAAAAGGCCCCGGTATTTTCTCTAGCGATTTCGATACGGTCCCTGACTCACATTCGATTGTTGTCAGGGAGACTACGTGGCCAAGTGTTAAGCCACCGGCTTTGCCCTCCGAAGGTTGTGGCTTCGATACCAGACAACGCCATTCGGTTCACGAGTGTAATTTTCTCGGAGACTCCAAGTGTCGCTCTGCGGAAAGAGATAAAACCCGGTGGAATGAAGAGGATCCTATCACCATTTACAGCCTCTTTAAAACACCGTGTGTTGCAAAGCAATGCCGTAGGGAATTAAATATGTTACTTGAATTTATTTCTTGGTATCGTGCTATGGACCACGATGACTAAACCACCATGATTAAACCGCTATGACTAAACAACCATGACTAAACCATTGCGACTAAACCAACGTTACTAAACCACTATGACTAAACCACTGTGACCATCGTATTGTGCAGGTCTGAATTCACGGGAGAATAGGTGGCCAGTCTCTCCTTCTCGTAGAAAGCGAGGAGAGCTGGCATCATCCCCTGGGCAACAGTGCCCATGCCACCGCCAGCCTGACGTCCCAACCGTTACACTAACGCATCTACTGGCTATTAACGCCGATGAACCCCTGGACTGCCCGGGCTTCTTGTTGCTGTGAAGTTGGAACTGCAACTAACTAACTAACTAACTAACTAACTAACTAACTAACTAACATGCCCTGTGCAGGACGTTGCTATCAACCCCAGCTTGATTTCCTGGACAATTTTACCACTGCTTTCTGAAGGAGAAGTCAACGTTTAAGTCTGACTTGGTGAAGGGAGTGAACCCACTACGCCGCCACCAGCGCATAAGAAATTTAAACGTGAGCGCAATAAACCCATGCTGACCCCTTAATAAGACAAATGAGTAAGTGAGGATGAACATAAACAAAGCAGCTATCAATACATTCTGATTTGTGAATGTAAACACAGAAGTAATCATTAATAACTTGATCACAAACGTAAATTTCAATAATAACTTAAACACAAACGTAAATTTCATTAATAACTTGAACACAAATGTAGAATTCAAAAAATATCCCAATCGGTGAAAATAAACTCAAGAGTTATCAATAATAAGAATGTAAGGCGGAAGCCACCACTTGAGATTTTCAAGATATAGTTTATGCTTATGAAATTTAAAAAACAAGCATCTGGAACTCAGATGTGACAGAAACTTCGTACCAATGTTTTCAGTGTGTTACCCGACATAACACGATATCAATAATAAGCTGATCTGTCAACATAAACAAAGAACTAAAGAACTAGTAATATGTGTACATCTGTCAGCATAAATAAACACCAATCAATCTGTGAACATCTGTCAACATAAACAAAGATTAATCTACCTGTGAACAGTTGCCAATGTCAACAAAGAAACTTTGCAACATTTTCTGAGGGAGATTGAGCATGAATGGCTTTGACCGGAGTGTTACAGTGATGGATATTTATTAACCAACTGACTAATCACATGTTGTCTGCTACATGCTCGCCCAACTTCTGTGTCTTTTCCTATAAATTATTAATATTGAGGGAGTGTGTTAGGGTTGTCCTTTTCAGTGTCTTCACTACTTGACTAATCTTGTTCATCTGTCCAACAGTTCGCTGACCGAAGTCAACATGAGGTATGAAGGCGTGGAAGTAATCTCTCCCACTGAATTCGAAGTGGTCCTCTACCTGAACCAGATGGGCGTCTTCAACTTCGTGGATGACGGGACCATACCAGGGTGTGCAGTCCTCAAGCTATCTGATGGCCGCAAGCGCTCCATGTCCTTATGGGTTGAGTTCATCACGGCCTCAGGCTACTTGAGTGCTCGTAAAATCAGATCCCGCTTTCAGACGCTAGTGGCCCAAGCCGTGGATAAATGTAGTTACCGGGACGTGGTCAAGATGATTCCGGACACCACAGAGGTCAAACTCAGGATCAAGGAGCGCTATGTGGTGCAGATCACCCCGGCGTTCCGATGCGGTGGCATATGGTGTCGATCCGCAGCTCATTGGCCCATGCCTCACGTCTCCTGGCCCAATCCAAACCTGGTGGCAGAGGTGAAAACCGACGGGTTTGACCTGTTGTCAAAGGAAAGCATCTACATGAAGGACAAGCAGTCGGCCGCGGAAGGTGATGCCTGGGTTATGTCGTTCCGATATGCCGAGGATCGCCTGCTGTACGGGGGATGTCGAAGACGTTGCCTCAGCATTCTGAAGACGCTTCGCGATCGCCATCTGGACATTCCGGGCCAGCCAATTCTGAACTACCACATGAAGACCCTGTTGCTGTACGAATGCGAGAAACATCCTCGGGAGATTGAGTGGGACGACACGTACATCGGCGACCGTATCAACGGCATCCTCCTCCAGCTGATCTCGTGTTTACAAAACAGGCGTTGCCCGCAGTACTTCTTACCAACTGTGGACTTATTCAAGGGAAAATCAGCCGCGGCAATGGACAATGTGGCTAAACAAGTATGGCGACTGGTCAGGGAACTACTTACAAATCCTCGAAGCCTGGAAGCTCTCTAAGAAATACATAAGAAGATCACATTGTCCACAGTTCACGAACCATACAACACGTTCATCTTTACACGTTCAATGTTAGCCCAACAATACACGCCAAGTTGTCGGTTTCATTTGTGTGTGCTGGTCTGTGTTGTTTCTTCGATATAAACCACACGACTTTTCCTAAAGCTAACGTCACGAAACAAAGATGGCCGCAGCTTGTCTGTGTTAATTACTGCTGCAGAGACCATGTCACCTCAGTGAAGCAAAAACAGCACACCAATTATATCTAATTCTTTGTGTGAAACCAGCTACTGCTGCCGACGGGTTGAGGCCTACAGTGTACCAGATCACATACTACCAATAATTGTCCGTTTTTCAGTGTCATATTTATTACTGGAATGTCATTATTTTCATGAATAGTGACCGCTTGTGTCTTGTTTGTGCCGAACAGTACTGTGAATATTTACATATGCTAAATGCTTACCAAGATTGGATGTGGCTTTATTTTTGTGCATATCCAGTTGTTTTGTGGTGTACTGTTTAGATACCACACAAGTACACCAGACGTGGAATGCAGACTATGACTACAACTGCGCTTAGTATCACCGCTGATACACATCGCTGGTTGGTTCTCCTCCGGGAGACTGAGTGTTAATCGGTAATTCTTGATCCGTTGACGTTCATGTTGTCAGAGCTCCGAAAAGAGCCAACGGCTAGCTAGCATTTATCTGAATGGGACGGGCATAGAGATCTTCCTCTTGCCGGGGACTGACGTTGCATCTTCACCGCAACTGTGTTGTGCAGCTCTTCTTCCACTCTCCGGTACTGGGACCTCACATCTGCGAAGAGGCCAAACGATACTCGGAGTGTTAGACTCCTGGACCTAGTCTTGCTAACAGGCGACACTACCGACTCTACGGTCTTGGCTAGTGTGAGACCTGGTATTCATCTTTCGCTGGTATAAGCCTGGCGGGTTTTGACAAAGATCAAGAACTAAAGCCTTTTTCTCTAGGATGCCGCCACGCAGTGTGCAGCCTTAGAATTATTTATTGACTTTCGAAAAACACAAATTCCCGGCCGTATTAGGGATTTGAACCCAAGTTATTGATATGTGAGACGGCCGTCGTATTTCCTAGATGATCAGCTCCGCTGCTAAAGTAGGACACATTTAACATATGGGTGAATATAAACATTTACAATGCAAGTAACCCAAATTACCCAGCAGTAAACTGTCATCTCATCATCTCACGCGGTAATCCCGGAAGTTGTTATCCCGGACGTTGGTTGTAGGGTGCAAAATCGAAGCATCAGCAGTCATAGTGTTCCGCCGCCCTCTTTCCGCAGGAACAGGCACAAGTTTGGAAATACTGCATCTTGTTGACTATTTAATGTTACTAGTCAAGGATTTCTCATGCCTTCTTCTCCTTGTACACTCAAATGATCCTGCAGCAGATAGTATTATCAAGAAACACACGACTTCCTGCCATCGTGGCCTATTGATTGGACGATGCTTGGTCCAAATTATCGTGACCAACCGACAGTGGATGACCAGTATGGTTAGATCATGTCTGCCGCCTAATCTCGCAGAAACGTACCCGTTATACAGCCCACGAGAGGTTGCAGTGGCGGCAGGTGAACTAGGCGGATTCCAACGAATCATGAGACTGGTGCTGGGAAGGACACACACTGAGAAAGCCTGAGAATGGTACAACTAGAAACTCATTCCACTGTAACCCACAGGGCAAATGGAATAGAGGAAGACCTAGAAACTCGCGGGGGAGAGAGCTAGAGACAGAGGTGAATAATATGGGGAGGACATGAGGCGAGCTGAAGGAGACGGCAACCGATAGGCCGGATCTGTGCGATGTGGTTGAGGGAATACAGGTCAGAAGAAGCACCGATCCTGGAGCCAGGTCAGATAGCCCACAGCAGATAATGCCGTTGGGATGTGAAGTATTGGACTTTCACATATTCTAGGCCACGGAATAACGATGTGCCAGGCGACCACTTCCCCACACTCATAGTGGTGGAGAGAAATGTTCGTCACGAGACAGATATGAAACTAGGTGCACAGTCCAGTAAGAGCACAATCTACCAATACGCAAACAATATTGCTATTTGTGTGCTTAGGCTGCTGAATATTTTTTAAGGTCTGTCGCAGGATGGATTATTGTGTATTTATTTCAGAGCATTTTTGTCCACTGAGTGTCTTCTGTATAAAGAAGTTAAAATAACTGTAAACAGAAGTATCGTTTGTCTGTATTCACGCTTGGTATTGTGAGGTACATTTGTTTGTTTATTGTGACGTCATGGCTGGTCCGTCCGTCCACCCACAGAGACAGACAGACAGACAGACACACACACACACACACACACACACACACACACACATTCACGCGCACGCAGACAAACAGGCAGGCAGACACAGAAAGAAAGATATACAGACATATATATAGAAAGACAGGCTGGCAGACATACAAAAATACAGACAGACACAAAGACAAATAAGCAGACAAATAGAAAGAAATACAGGCTGACGGACATACAGAAAGAAAGTCAGACAGATAGACAGACACAGAGAATGACAGATAGGCAGACAGACGGACAGGCTGATAGAGACTGACAGACTAACAGACATACAGACATCCATACATATGTATGTAGAATTATCTGGAAAGGAAAGACGGCAGGATTAACAAGTAGTTTTGAGTAACGAGCAGTTTTGGAGTTGTGTATTTCAAAGTACCTTCACGACTCATGATTAGTTACGATTCTCTCTCTCTCTCTCTCTCTCTCTCTCTCTCTCTCTCTCTCTCTCTCTCTCTCTCTCTCTCTCTCTCTCTCAAACAGCAGTATTTCACAGAGCAAGAATACCAGCTTGCCTATGCCCTTCTCTTTCACAACAATACCACAAATATTCCACTATGCATTTTTTCAACCTTTTGACATTTAGTCTAGACTGCAATCTATTCAGCCCATTTCGCAGAAAAACGGCAAACGGAAAACCACCGTAATAATAATAATAATAATAATAATAGTAACAGCAGCCGCAATAATGGTGATGATCATAATAATAATAATAAGAACAGCAGCCGTAATGATTATGATGATGATAATAATAATACTAATAATAAAAGTAAGTTAGAAAATGAAATACACACGCAATACAATGGAATATCAAATATTAGTTCAGTAGTTTGCCATGTCTTTCTGAATGAGAAGTCAACGTTATAGTCCAACGGACTGGTTTAAGGTTTTAACCCCATGTCTGCCGTCAGTGTACCGGAAGTCAAAGCCCAAGCACATTAAGATTCATGGCTACGCAGACCTAAAATAATAATAATAATTAATCATAATAATAGCGGCAGTGATGATGATGATGATAATAACAGCAACGATAATAATAATAATAATAATAATAATAATAATAATAACAGCAGCAGCAGCAACTAATGATGATGATAATAACAGCAGCAATAATAATAATGATAACAGTAATAATAACAATAGCAGCAACGATGGTAATAATGATGACGATAATAATAACAATAGCAACAATGATGATGATGATGGTGATAACAACAGCAGCAGCAATAATGATGATGATGATGATGACGGTGGCGATGGCGATGATGATGATGATGATGATGATGATGATGATGATGATGATGATGATGATGACGACGACGATGATAATAATAATAATAACAATAATAATAATAATAATAATAATAATAATAATAATAATAATAATAATAATAATAATAATAATAATAATAATAATAATGAAGATGATGACAACAAAAGCAACAGCAATGATGACTTTTAAAATACACTAATAAAAGTAGCAACAATAGTGACTTTTAAAACAATAATAATGATAATAATAATACTAATAACAGCAGCAATAATGACTTTTAAAATAAGAATAATAATAACAGCTGCAAAGATAACTTCTAAAATACAATAATAATAACGGCAACAATAATAATGACTTTTAAAATAATAATATTAATAACAGCTGCATGATGACTTTTAAAATACAATAGTAATAACAGCAACAATAATGACTGTTACAACAACAACAACAACAACAACAACAACAACAACAACAACAACAACAACAAAAACAACAACAACAACAAAAACAACAACAACAACAGATGCAATGATGACTTTTAAAATACAATAATAATAACAGCAGCAATGACGACAACAACTAACAAGAGTAAGAAAGAACTTGACATACACAGACCACGCAGTAAAGTGTCAGGCCCTGACCCCATCACCCAGCCCTACACCACTGACAGGACATCCGCCAACCCCTCCACTCACCCCTGCCCGACCACAAGACGACACGCAACATGAAATAACAGCCCATTAATAAGACGCCTAACACAACAAACGGGGGTCGCTCCGTGGCCAAGTAGTCACGCCGTCTGCTTCGCGCCCCGAAAATTGTAGGTTTGATTCCAGGCCACCTCGCTGGAGTTATGGAGTCCGTGCTCTGTGCCACGCTTTCCACAGGCCGCCATGCTTGACTGATCAAGTGCCAAAGGATGATTAATCATCTTAATCCATTTCCCGTCTCTGCCATGGGCTTATATACAGTAGTTTTCTTAACCAACTCTCTTTAATTTGATATAATAACAACTTTTAAGCCATAACTGTGTTTGTTTGGTCCAAACCTACTGTTCGTTTGGCACCGAATCAGTTAAAGAGACCGAGCCATATGGGATAACGCCCGGTGCAATGAAATCAAGCCCCTTGCCCTTTAACGTCTGTTTTAAAACAACCAACGGATGTGCCACGCTCTCCTTCACAGCCCAGCGACTTGGCGGCCCAGAGCACACCCAGGGCTGCATGTCATCGAGAGAAATGGCCGGACAATGTTGACAAATAACGGTTTATCTTCACCATTGACTGCTTCTCTGGGTTAGGGGCGGCGATGGGGGATTCAATGTCCCGATATAACGGGTTCGATATCAACAAAGGCGATTTGGGAGTTGGTAGCTTTGAGTTGATTTTTACAATTATATGAGCGCCGGCCATTCAGAAAGTAATGGCAAACTTTAAATTAGTTGCATATCCTTTACAGGACGCAGCAGTTAACTGCAGCGTTTGTTGGCTGTTTGTAATTCCTGGACAAGTTTACGTTCACTCATACCATTACGGCACTCATAACATTTTATAAAAACAACGTAAGTTCTCTGCTTCCAAATCGCCCGCAGCTGTGTTTTGAACGTTGAATGTGGGATTACGAATTGTACCCGTAAGCTCTTCGACACAAAGTCGGCTAATAGCAAACTACTGAACATAAAAATTGTTCCGAAAATTAAAAACAGACAAACAATGCTGAGGTTGATTGCGAAGTCCCGTAAAGGCCATGTTACTAACTTGTTAAAATTACAATACTTGAGTCGAGGTGGTGTAGTGACTAGCACACTTGTTACGGGCCTGGTAGTCATGTGTTCTAATGTCTATAGATTTAAAAAAAAAAAAAAAAAACTGACATAGATTCCCAGATCGACCCAACGGTGTAGACTATATTCTACCGTGGGAGTCTTCGTAGCGAAGTGGTCAAACCGTTTGACTCGGACTCCGAAGGTTGTGAGTTCGATTCCGGGCCGCGTCCTTCGGTTCACGAGTGAAATGTTTTGATGGCTCTTGTGGGTCGTCGCTAGAGCTACGGAGTTCGTGCTTTGTGCGACGCTTTCCGCGCTGCGGAAAGAGACCGAGTCATATGGGATAACAACCCGGTGCAATGAAGTCGACCTTGGCGACTTTTAAGCCCAACGGTGAACGGGTGCCAGTAAATGTAATGGGAAGTAAAGGCGACTGGCGTGACATTGGCATAACCTATCATGTGCCGAATGGCTTATACAAAAGTCGTGAAACAGAGATATAAGAAAAACAAACACACAAAAATTAAAAAAACATAAAAGGCAAGTGGAGCTGTCATGTTACTGTGAATAAAATTAGCGGAAATCCGGTAACGCTGTGGACATGAATACAATATAAAATAACATAAAGTAATGCAGCTTTATAGAAAAGAATTACCCAAAATACATTACGCCTTAATGTAGATACCGGTCTCCGTGTTGATGGCGTTGCAGGCGCGATTCGTAATGCCGCTTACCCGGGTACGAAACACAGATTGATTTGGCAGCAGACTGTGTGGGTATGGGAGCCGGTTGTTCAGAAAGCAATGGCAAACTATTGAACGTAAAAGAAAAAACTTGCCAAAACATCAACAACGGCAGTAAAATACTGGTGTTGACTGCAACGTCCTGTAAAGGATAGGCAACTTTAAACAAAAAAGTAAACCAGAGGTGCTGTCAGGTGCCTTCCCAGCGGCACAACTCTATAGTCTTGTAGGACTAAAAGAGGCCTACTACAATTATAATGTAGCCACTGGAGGGTCTTCTCCATGACTGTACGTTGTATTTTGTGTATGTATTTGTTTGCTGATGAAGACTAGTGGCCGCAACGTCCTGTGTTTTTCATGTTACTAGGACATTTGTGGAAGTTAAAGGACGCTAAACCCAGAACCAAACGTAGAATATTTAACTCCGATATTAAATCAGTACTGTTGTATGTAACACACACACAAAGAGAATAACTTAAACAATTATTAATAAACTCTTAAACGAGTACATGCGCAGAACACAAAGGGGGAAACTGTGTGACAGAATCGCTAAAGTGGACCAGGAAACGACCCAATCGTTAAATGGGACAATAGTTTTACTAGAAAGTTCTATGGGACGCACATTGTGAAGACCTGTTAATTGTTTTACTAGAAAGTTCTATGGGACGGACATTGTGAAAACTTGTTAATAGTTTTACTACAAATTTCTATGGGACGCACATTGTGAAGACTTGTTAATTGTTTTACTAGAAAGTTCTACGGGACGCAGACTGTGAAGACTTGTTAATAGTTTTACCAGAAAGTTCTATGGGACGCACACTGTGAAGACTTGTTGTTTTACTAGAAAGTTCTATGGGACGCAAACTGTGAAGACTTGTTAATAGTTATACTAAAAAGTTCTATGGGACGCAGATTGGGAAGACTTGTTAATAGTTTTACCAGAAAGTTCTATGGGACGAGGGTTGTGAAGACTTGTTAACAATTTTACTAGAAAGTTCTATGGGACGCACATTGTGAAAACTTGTTGTTTTACTAGAAAGTTCTATGGGACGAGGATTGTGAAGACTTGTTAATAGTTTTATTAGAAAATTCTATGGGACGTGGATTGTGAAAACTTGTTAATAGTTTTATTAGAAAATTCTATGGGACGCACATTGTGAAAACTTGTTAATAGTTTTAAAAGAAAGTTATATGAGGCGCAAATTGTGAAGACTTGTTAATAGTTTTACTAGAAAGTTCTATGGGACGCAGATTGTGGAGACTTATTAATTGTTTTACTAAAAAGTTCTATGGGATGCAGATTGTGAAGACTTGTTAATAGTTTTACTAGAAAATTCTATGGGACGAGGGTTGTGAAGACTTGTTAACAATTTTACTAGAAAGTTCTATGGGACGCACATTGTGAAAACTTGTTTTACTAGAAAGTTCTATGGGACGAGGATTGTGAAGACTTGTTAATAGTTTTACTAGAAAGTTCTATGGGACGCACATTGTGAAGAGTTGTTAATTGTTGTACTAGAAAGTTCTATCTCTGGAACCCACACGGCAAAAGAAAAATACGGGATCTAAAAAACCCACAGCAGGTCCGCATGGCCGAATGGATAAGGATGCGTGATCTTAAACATCATAAATTCAGTCCATAACTACTATAAATTAGTGTGTATGGACTACGCTTGAGTTCAAGGCCAGCGAGAGCCGCCCCCCCCCCCAAAAAAAAAAAAATGGCGGAGATTAATATATGACGGAAACGAGAAGAAGAAAAACAAAAATATAAATCCAACAACAATTCAATATTGAACAGATATTTGGTGATTAGGGTGAACAGAAATGAGGACAATTAGATATTCTGGACACGTCAAAAACATATCTGTCTAGAGAAGATAATCATGAGGGAAGCATGCCGAGAAGGCACAGAAGTAGTCCATGACGGGGTCAAGGTGTGATATATAATTTACAGTTGGCATTCTCCGGGGCAGGGCACCTGGCTTATGATAGAGAGAAGTCTGAAAAGACTCTTACACACACGACAAGTCACTGGTTGGCGTGATGAGTATGGGAAGGACATGGGTGAAGCTGCAAGAGACGGCAAAGGAAATGAAGGTTTGGCGTGAGGCGGTGAGGCCTATGTTCCGTGAGAGGGTACAAGACAGAAATGGAGGGTTGTACAGTATATACTGTGTCGGTATGCGTTATACAGTTGGTAATAATATGACCGTATTAATTTAATAGCCCTGGCCATGCGGGTGTACGGGGGAATGAACAGGCTGATAGGCTAGCAGGGAATGCACCTCTTGGTGGTATCTTGCCTATGGACAAGGGGGAGGTGGTCGTGCGCTTGTGGGACCAGGTGGAGAAGGCGGAGGAACAGATTGAGAACCTATATGTGGAAAGAGTGAGATTGCGGGGGATCGGCAGGGGTTCTGGAAGAATCGCAAAACTGAGAGGAAAGATCAGGAGAACATTTAATCAGATAGCGGTGGGAACGATTAGTAGTATGACTCTTCGCTGGCTGTTGAACGAGGGAACTGAGCACGTATGGGAATGTCCTGAGTGCAGTGATGTCGGTTCTTGACTCAACTCAACTTAATTTAATATTACGTAATATACCTGTATTCGTTATACAACTTCTCATGTGACCGTATTGATTTTGCAGTACTTAAGTTATACATTACGTAATATGACAGTAAAAGTTTTACAGTGTGTAGTGTGACTATTAATTTTACAGAAATATATCTGTATTCGTTATACAGTATGTAATATAAGCGTATTATTTTTTTTAAGTGTACAAAATATGTCTGTATTCGTTGTACAGTTTGTAATGTGACCGTATTAAGTTTAGAGTACGTAATATGTCGACTCCTGGCCTAGTTGTTAACGCCTTTCTTCGAAATCCCGTATATTCTCATGAGTAACGTAACCTGCGCGAGAATCGGTAGCGGTTCTCGCCGCGTTGGTAACTTGCGGGGTACGTGAGCCGGTCGCTCAGAAAGCAATGGCAAAATACTGAGCGTAATCTTGCCTAGTACATCAACAGCAGCTGAAAAATGCTGATGTTGACTGCAACGTCCTGTAGGGAGGGGTGAGACTGCTTCAGGCTGAGCGGGTACCTGTTCGAATCCCAGTGCAGAAATTGGTATTTTTACAAGAACTCTTGGTGGTTAAGAAGAAAGAAGACGTAGCAGCAGGGATAGTAGCAGTAGTAGAAGTAGTAGTATCAGCAGCAGCAGTAGTAGTTTGACAAAACGTACAGGAATCGGCAGCGAATCATATTTCTGCGAATGTGTGCATAACATATGATATTCCTGCGAAAGATCTGATTATAATGACTTACATCGGACCTCACAGAGTTTTATAGCGAATGTTTGGACATGCTGGCTTACAATGGACCTCACAAAGTTTTATAGCGAACTATCTGACCCGGCCCGGCTTCGCCCACTCCGGGGAGCATCTCATTTAATTCATATTCGGCACTGCTCCCGTTCCCAAAAGAGACGACCCGCCCCGGTTTCGTCCAGCCCCTGGCGGGGAGCGTCTCATTTAATTCATATTCGGCCCCTGCCCCCGTTCCCGTTCCAAAAAAAAAAAAGACGACCCGTCCCGGCTTCGCCCAGCCCCTGGCGGGGAGCATCTCATTTAATTCATATTCGGCTCCTGCTCCCGTTCCCGTTCCCAAAAAAGACGACCCACCCCGGCTTCGCCCAGCCCCTGGCGGGGAGCGTCTAATTTAATTCATATTCGGCCCCTGCTCCCGTTCCCGTTCCCAAAAAAAGACGACCCGGCCCGGCTTCGCCCAGGCCCTGGTGGGGAGCGTTTCATTTAATTCATATTAGTAGTCATATAAGCTCCCGTTCCCGTTCCCGGAAATATGGCGAACAGATTGGAAGAGAACAATCTTCATCCCAATAACTAAATAGGGCAATCTGAAACTCAATCAATCAATCATGTGCCATGCCGGAAAGCGTGGGCGATCCTGACTCTCCATTTCACTAGATCACCAGAGTCGTTGATCAGCTCAGTGTTCCTGTCTCGTCCATGCCATGTGGCCAAGCCATCCAGATATTTTCCTCTCGGTCTTCCTCTTGGTCTGTTCGCTTCGATCTTGCCAGCTGTCACTAAGTTCTCCAATCCATTTCTTCTCATAACATGTCCAAAATTGTTTGAATGTCTACGTCTAATTTCTCTGAAACTACTGAACGTAAACTTACCAAGATATCACGAAACCCAATAAATGCTGGGATGACTGTATAGATTTCGAAGAGAAATAAAAAGATGAGTTAGAAAATTTTCACGTATTTAAAATAGGTGTATTATTTTTATAAAAACTTAAAAAAAATGCCTTAAAGATTGTACCATTATCTATTATAACGTATATGCCTATAAATAACTGTAGACAAACATTTTATAAAGCTTTGATAACAATGCAACAATTATATATAAAATATATAGCAATGCTACTAAAGTTATGTCCCTTGATATAACTTTTCTTAAGTTAAGTCTCCTCGCTATATATAAATTATAATGTAATAACAAAATTTAATTTTTATTACGTAAATAGCTGTTTGTAAACTAACAAACTATGACAGTTGGCTGCACGGGAATGATAAGAACACGTGTAGAAAAGTTCATCTCAATCGGATGGACCGTTCGCAAACGCATCAATAACATATGGACAGACAGATATTGCATTATATATATATATATATATATATATATATATATATATATATATATATATATATATATATATATATATATATATATATGTTTGGACATGCTGGCTTACATCGGACCTCACAGAGTTGTATAGCGAATGTTTGGATATGCTGGCTTATATCGGACCTAACAGAGTTTTATAGCGAATGTTTGGATATGCTGGCTTACATCGGACCTCACAGAGTTTTACAGTATTAGCCCCATTAACCACGGCATGAATCACACACCTACTGTAAAGTCTAGACTAAACAACCCCGCATAACAACAACCAACACATGCATGTACGGGCGCACACTACAAATAACGAAACACCGCCTGTGATATAAAGACACCTCGTGGCTGTTGTCGCAACAAAATGATGATGACTGGCAACATCAAACAGAACAACCAATCATCGTTGACTGCACGTGTCATAACATGATACACCGAGGCCACCATGATTGGCTGTTGTGGCTATGACACTGACCTCTGCTCCAGCCGCGTCTAATGGTAAGTAACAAAGACAACCAGTTTCATAAATGCCCACGTGCTATAACATAAGTCGTGGCCTACTTTCACATAGTTCAGAAATCAATGGCAAACCACTGAACTATAACTGAATAGTAGTACATCATCATCATCATCATCATCATCATCATCATCATCATCATCATCATCATCATCATCATCATCATCATCATCATCATCATCATCATCATCATCATCATCACCACCACCACCACCATCATCATCATGTGCCATGCCGATATGCGTGGAAGGTCATGTTTCGCCATCTTACACGATCACAAGAGTCGTGAATCAGCAATGTGTTCTTGTCCCGACCATGCCATGTGGCCTAGACATCCAGCTACTTCTCTGCCTCTCCCTTGCTATTTTCCCCTCACTCTTGCCAGTTGTCACCAAGTTCTCCAATTAATTTATTCTCATAACGTGGCCAGCAAATTTTGACAGTCTACGTGTAATTTCTGTAATCACCTTACGGTTTCCATCTGCTTCTTGTAGGACTTGCTCGTTGGGTTTTCTGTCTGTCCATGGTATTCTTCGCATTTTCCTCAGAAACCACAATTCTACTGCCATTAGATGTCTCACCCCCCCCCCACCCCCACCCCCAACCAGCTTCTCTGTTCAATTGTCCTAGCTTCACATCCATACAAAAGCACAGGTTTTATGTAGCATCTTAACACTGTTTTTCTCGTTGCAAATGACATCTTTTTATTAGTCAGTATGTTTTCCATCATGCAAAAGGCTACCTTCTCCATGGCGATTCTTTTTCTAATCGCTCCAAGGCATCTCCCATCAGATGTCATGACTGTTCCCAGACAGTTGTACCGATTCACCTGTTTAAGAATATTCTCAAGTACCCGTATATTAGTCAATCACAAACGGTCAATAACAACTATACATGAATATATTATGTTTTTGCAACCATCTGTACAGGATACGTAACTAACTTTGTAACTGTCACATAAGCCCACACAATATAACATGTGTTTATCTGAGTTCATATGTGCCCACATACTGTTATATAGTATGTTCTATTTTCCCATTTAAAAAGTTAGTTGCATATCCTTCATAAGACGCCGCAGTCAACCCCAGCATTTTTGGCTGTTTCTAAGCGTGCTAGCCACTTAGCTAACGCAGCTCTTTCATATGCACCAACTTAATCTAACGTGTGTTGTACTGTAACTTCTCTCTCTCTCTCTCTCTCTCTCTCTCTCTCTCTCTCTCTCTCTCTCTCTCTCTCTCTCACACACACACACACACACAATGGCGTGTGTTGTACTCTGATTTCATACAGGCGAGGTGAAGACAGTCCCACAGTCCCACAGCCAAGACCGCCATATGGGTGTGAAGTATTATGCCTCCACAAATTATTGACCACAACATATCAGGTTTGACGACAAGAACCCCCCTCGTCGCCTTCCCTTCCCAGACAACCCCCATAAAATTCGGAACATTGCGTGGTACTCATTTTCCGGAGACTAGGTCGATTCCAGAGCTATCAGGCCAGACACAACAACACTGCCTATGGCTGGGGTTTGAACCCGGGTCACTGTCTTGGCAGGCGAGTGATCTAACCACTGTGCCACCGTGAAAATATGTTTTATTTTAATTTCGCACAGACTGACGTTATTTCCCGACATGCTTGCCAAGACATCGGCTTTAATGCCTACTCTTTGCGATTTGCAACTCCCATGGAATTGTCGCCGTGGCAGTTTGCACTCGTGACCTCTTCTTTTTCGTTCTGATCCGAGAATGCAAGGTGTTCCGTCTCATGACCCAAGAGATCAGACGGAGCGTGATATCATAACAAATCTCAGGTATATGTAAAATGTCCAAACTCAACGCTAGGATTCGAACCCGGCAGCTTCTGAGCCAGAGACGGACACCAGGAACTGATATCCAGGCCGCCGCCACCACCAGGCGTAGTTGAAGTCATGCCGTGTCTACAGCATCACCGCTCTCAGGCTTCCTCGTTGCTGTGAAAGTGCGTTTATCGAGGCTTTCACGAGTTCTGAGGAGGGCAGATAAACTGGGGTCGCTGTGACAGTTACAGCAAGAGAAGGTGCTAGACAGTTCCCAGGGGGCGAGGTTATTAAACTAGGCCCGAAGATTGTTCATAAACGATTGAGGCAGCTTAAAGGTTCCCGTAGGATAGCCCGTGCGTGCGAGTGTGTGCGAGTGTGGGTGTAGGAGTGCGCGCGCGCGAATAGCGAAAGAGAAAAAGTAGGACGATTCTCGCGTGGGTGCGTAAAGTGTGAGAGAAAGGTGAACTGTCCGATTCTCGTGTGTGTGTGTGTGTGTGTGTGTGTGTGTGTGTGTGTGAGTGTGTGTGTGTGTGTGTGTGTGTGTGTGAGAGAGAGAGAGAGAGAGAGAGAAAGAGAGAGAGCATGGATAGCATAAGAGAAAGGGGAGTACGATTCTCGTGTGAGCGCGTAGAGTGGAATAGAAAGATAAACTGTTCAATTATCGTGTGTGTGTGTGTGTGTGTGTGAGTGCGCGCGCACGCGAGTGCGGAATCGAACTCAAGACTGCGAGGTCAGCAGGCCAGACAGAGTGTGACCACTAGGTCACCGAACCACCCAATTTATGGTAATGAAGGTCAAGAAATAGGGCACCAGCCAACCGCCCTCCAGCAAACACTGCACGGAGGCCATCAACCCCACGCTAATACATGTTTTGTGGAGTTATTACGTGGGAATCAAGTGTGAACGAGAGGAGTAGAAAAAAAAGGGGGGGGGGAACAATGAGGAGGGGGAACAATGAGGAGTAGGCAGATAAAGAGGAGAAGAAATAGGATGAAGAGGTGGAGGAGAAGAAGAGGAGAGAAAAGAGAAGAAGAGGAGAGAAAAGAGAAGAAGAGGAGGGGAAAGAGAAGAAGAGTAGGCAAAAGAGAAGAGGAGGAAGAAAAAGGAGAAAGAGCAGGAGGAGATAGTAGAAGAAGAAGAAGAAGAAGAAGAAGAAGAAGAAGAAGAAGAAGAAGAAGAAGAAGAAGAAGAAGAAGAAGAAGAAGAAGAAGAAGAAGAAGAAGAAGAAGAAGAAGAAGAAGAAGAACAACAACAACAACAACAACAACAACAACAACAACAACAACAACAAGTCACAAGTCGTAAATCTGATAACTAGCGTCTCCCTGCGTTCGAGAAAGAAACATCGAGTCACCTAACCTCATTATAACATAATCTAGAATATGTGACCTGTATTTCCCATTCCCTTATAGAATCACCTCTTTAAAGATATACACCAAGGCCCAAACCGGCCGACCTCGCGTGGCCGTACGTTTACGCCGTTCCCCGCTTTGACAAATGAATTCCCGCGGAATGAGCGACATAAGTCCCCCAACATAAAAGCTGTCATCAAGTAGAAATACTGGGCCTGACAACAGTACACAGACCTGTCCCGCGGAAACGCCCTTAATTAGAAATGAAATAACACGAAATAATGAAAACACGAAGCCAGCAAAAGCAAATTAAATATTACATTGAGAACACTTCCAATGGAGCAATGTCAAGAGACTACATAGTTAGTTGCATGTTTTTTACAGGACGTGGAGATCAACCTCAGTATTTATTGGCTATTAGTGATTTACGAGGCAGTTTTACGTTTAGTAGTTGGTAATTACTTTCTAAACAGACGACGCTCATACCATAGAAATCAACGCAAAGCGATCAGCTTCCAAATGACCCGCGGCTGACTTGTAACCCTCGAGTCGGTAAGCTTGGGAATTATGACACTGCGTTCACTAACCCTTCAGCCTCACATACCGATAACAGACTAAAAATAAATATTAACTCTTCTATTCCAGGTACTTCAAAATGTAAGAACTTTAGAGTAGGTCAGCAACTGTCTGGGGCAAACAGTTGTTAGAATTATTCGGTTGGCCAACTTGTAACCCTCGCGTCGGTAAGCTTGGGAATTGTGACACTGCGTTCACTAACCCTTCAGCCTCACATACCGACAACAGACTAAAAATATATATTAACTCTTCTATTCCAAGTACTTCAAAATGTAAGAACTTTAGAGTAGGTCAGCAACTGTCTGAGACAAACAGTTGTTAGAATGATTCGGTTGGTTATTGGACCCTTATGCTACCAATGTCAAACCCGGTGAATTGAAGTCGACCCTCTTGCCTTTTTTAACTCTTATTTATTCACTGAGTGAATAAACTGTTTTGGACATAAATCGCGTTTAAAAGAGAATATCAAAGAACGATAATTGTGAAAAGGGAGATAATTCCTAGTTTTGTTACATTGAGCAACGGTTAAGAACTGGCCAGAGACTGAAGTAATGTTACGGGGTAAGGATAAGGAATTACAGGGGTAAGATAAGATCACGAGAAGCCACACACAATCCGCGACTCTGTGGCAAACATCAAAGACAGACTATCAGCTCTCTGTACAGAATGGGCGGGGGTTCTTATGTGTTGCGAATAAAACCAGGCGATGGGACCACCAGAACTGTGGCAGTCTGAACTCTGACCTTCTTGCGATCACTGACAACAAGCGGCATTGTCTGGCTGTGCCATCTCCGCATTAAAGGTAGGATAAACTGAAATTAGGTCAGCGTAGCAGAGAGGTTAACGCATTAAACTTTCTCTTCTGACAACAGCGTAGTTGTATCGTTGCAATACCTGTCAGTTGATTTAAATGTGGACTGCTCGTTCAGAAAGCAATGAACATCTACTGAACGGAAAATTGCCTTAAAAATTACAAACAAATAATTCGAGCTGGGGTAGACTGCAACATCCTGCAAAGGACATGCACTAATTTAGTAAGATGGGACATTTACATGGAACCCCTTACTTTCAGCCAGAAACCCAGTGCGCAACCGTTCAGCCACAGCCGCCGTCAGCCTCCTAAATCTCAGAGCTTAATTATTATCTGTCCACACCCCTGCAGGCTCACAGTTACGGCAGACATTGATCGCCAGACAACAGACACCGAACCGTATCCGCCGGGCCAACAGCCCTTCCCAAATAACCCACCCAGAAGAGCAACTACAATGGGCAACTGCCGGACAAAAGGGCCGCGACTTGATGATAGGGCTTGTCAAATGACGCACTCATTGTCACGCTCGGATCAATACATCCACAGCGGAGCTTCCAGCCAATCACAGCCGCGGCAGTTCAGAGAGGCAAATCTTATTCCGATCTTACTATCGAGTGGTAGCACGGGTCTGGAATTCTGAGGGGCCGCTTCACAATCTGCATGTCAGATCGTTTTTTTTTGGGGTGACATGTTAATTTCCAGTTTGGCTGAAGGTAGTTTCATGGCAATGCTGCCCTTGGGGGTGCTAGTGGAGTCGGTCAAGGACCCGTTTACACGCTTGGCGGTGCATTGGACCAATATTTTTGTTAAACAGATCAATCCTAGGTGGGTGATGTGGTTAGTATCACGTCGGCTGCCTCTACTTCTCAAGACATTTGGGAGCCCCGAACAACAAATACAATTTACCCACAAGCAGTTTCCTGCTATGGGTCTGTAATGTACTAGGGTCAAAACATTTGTAGACCTGAATGCACGGAGGAATAGGTGGCCAATCTTTCCCCCACTTAGTAGGCGACGAATCACGGAGAGACTAGAGGATCTGGCCGACACTCAAAGCTCCAAGGAAAGGCCGGATGGACAAATAATAAGACTGTTACTGATACCATTAGTATCGTGACTCTTCATTGACTGTTGCAGATGCGAATGAAGCACGTATGTGCTGTGATATCGGTTCTTGACTCAACTCAACTCAACTGTTAAGTGCTATATCCAATCTAAACTTTTTGTATGAATATGAATCCGGGAAGGTTAACCCGGTCAACAAATGCCCGCAGAAGTCAGATGTGTCGGCCTAACGGCGCAAGAACACAGCTCTGCTGTAAACAGGCACAATGCAATCACGTCCGAAAAAAACCCCGGATGAACGCAGAAGAAGTATGAATATGAATAATGGACAATAAGCAAACAAGCT
Source organism: Cepaea hortensis (assembly GCA_963921405.1). Classification (NCBI taxonomy): domain Eukaryota; kingdom Metazoa; phylum Mollusca; class Gastropoda; order Stylommatophora; family Helicidae; genus Cepaea; species Cepaea hortensis. Next base: position 85,628,990 of record OY992879.1, on the reverse strand, counting down.
GAGAAAGACGGACAGAAACACGAATGAGACAGCCCTACACGAAACAAATGAAAGGAACGAACGAACTTTATTTTGAAAGGGTTAAGAGAAGTCAATATCTGGATGGCTTGGCCACATAGCATGGTCGAGACAAGAACACGGCGCTGATCCTCGTTTCTGGCCATCCTGTGAGATGGCGAAACATGACCACCTACTCTCATCGGCACGGCACATGATAATGATGAATGTGGCAAGCAGGCCCGTCTGACATTCTGCCCTTTTAATCTCTCTGCTCTCATACATTATTTCATTCAAACAGCACTTAATGCAGCTAATCTTAGACAAAAACAGAAACAATATGCTAAAAGCTGTGAACTGATTAGAGAAATTAGATGTGAACAGTATAGAGTTTCAGGACAGGTTTTAAACTTTAAAACTTTGTCACAACTGGCAAGCTTGAATGAGTGAAAAGCCAGAGGAAAGCAAAGAGATAAATGCCTAGATGGCCTGGCCACACGACATAATCGAGACAGGAACACACACCTAATCTAAGAAGACTGGTGATCGTATAAGACAGCGAATTATGACGGCTCATCGGTTATCAATCTCTAATAATTAGTTTAAGGTCTCGCTTAACCTCAATCATTAGATAGGTTCTTGCTTATCCCTAATCATTTGATAAGTTATAGCTTACCCCTAATCACCAGATCAGTTCTTACTTATCCCCAATCATGAGATAAGCAGGCATGTCCATGGGACATATTTTTCTGTCCCATCCGATTCCCATGGTAATTTATGCCTGTCCCATCCCATCACATCCCTCTGGACCTTTCCCATAGGAATAACATTCCCTTGGCCAAGCCTGGAGATAAGTCGCTGGTTATTTCCTATCATTACAAAAAGACCCCCCCCCCCCCCCCCCCACCCGTCCTACACCGCAAGGTATTATAAGCAGTAAATGACAATGACAAATTTCCTATAATAACAAAGCAGCCGCGGTAGGTCAGTGGCTACAAGCTCGCCTGCCCGCCCAGAGTTCAAATTCATATTGGGGAGGGTGTTTAAAATAGACATGGGCTCCCAAATGGATACAGCCTAAAACGTGTACTAGTAAATGTCTTGGGAAATAAAGGCGGCCAACGCTGATACTAACCACATCACTCGCCCAGTGTCGATGATCTACAAAACTGGGCCTAGCTCCGTATACCTAGTGCAGCAGTGCGCCTAAAGGTGCGCAAAAGGATCCTTTCTGACTTGACTGCTTCAGTGGCAAAGGATAATATATCGCTAAATGTGACCTCCCATTTGTACAGAAGGACGATATATCGCTAGAATAGGGTCATAGTGTTATTTGGTTTGTTTCGTGGCATCTTCCCCAATTTCAGTGCTCAGTGAATGGAAATGTACATTACAATACTTGTTCATCATCTGATTGTGTACCATGTTTGGTCCAAATATACTTTTTTGGGGCACTGAATCGGTAAAAAAAAATAAAAATCAATGAAGCCATGTCCTCCCACGGACACAGCAAACCGGCACGTCTGTTCGCACTCTGCAATGCCCCAAGCAACCGCAGCGGGAATATTATGTATCCGGGCCATGAAACAGCAGGGGCGATAACTCCAAATATCAAGGGAAGCTCCTCTCCAGGCGAACAGCTCCTTCGTCTTCATTAGCGGGCCAGGCCGGACAGCTCGGAGACCGGACCTTTCTCGGGTTGCCGGCACCGGTGCCAGAAATTAGCAGTTTAAATAGCCTCCTTTCTCTCAGTCGAGAGAATATGGTAATCATCTATAGAGATCTGCAGGTTCCGAGGTGGCTGTAAGCATCTGATTTGTGCAATCGATTTGTACGATGACCTGCTTACTGCGTTCCCGTTTTTACTGATAGTAGCGCGGCTATGACAATGGCGAAGATGGTGACAGCAGCAGCAGCATCAGCAGCAAAAACCACAAGAGCACCATTGATAATTATAATAAGGCTAATAAAAATAATAACTGTTGCTGTTTCATCATCATCATCATCTTCTTCTACACCCCACACCCGTCTTCTTCTCCTTCTGCTGTTGGTGCTGCTGCTGCTGCTGCTGCTACTACCACCGCTACTATTACTGCAGCTGCTGCTCCTCCTCCTCCTACTATTACTACTACTACTACTACTACTACTACTACTACTACTACTACTACTACTACTACTACTACTACTACTGCGATGACGACGACTACCTACGGCTGCCACTACTACTACTACTACTACTACTACTACTACTACTACTACTACTACTACTACTACTACTACTACTACTACTACTACTACTACTACTACTACTACTACTACTGATAATACCCCCTTATATAACTCCTAACTAAGGAATGAATCACCCTGTGAGCAGGAACCCTCCAGGCGCACAACCTGACCCTCCTTTGGAAGTGTTCTTGTCTCCTCCACCAGCTGTCTCCGCTCACCGAGTTCTACGACTCTGCCAGCTATATAAATGACATACTTTGTTATTCAACGCCTTTAGCATGCTCTTGACGCCCACACCTGTCAGATAAGCGAGGTATATTCGACGTGGTCCAGTTCTTAATTTTTCGGTACGCTGATGACGAGCTAGTGGGGTCGTTCCCTACAAGCGCCAGTTTGGACGTCAACGTTGAAAATTAGTTCAAAAATACATGGCAAACTAAAGAACGTAAAACTGCCCACAAGATCAACCTAAGTTTGGGGTTGATAGCACAGTCAAGCAAAGGACACACATTTCAAATATACACAGGAGAGAAAGAGACAAAGACAGGAGAGAAAGAGACAAAGACAGGAGTGAAAGAGACAAAGACAGGAGAGAAAGAGACAAAGACAACAGAATGTGTCTTCACAACATAAACCGCATCCTTCCCTTACCCTTAAAAAAAAATATCACAAACACATGTATTAGAGTACCTGAGGCGGTGTATGAATTTTATCAAACAATCCGCGCCAAGGATTAATGGTCCCAAAACGTATGGGCAGTAGTAATAAGACAATAACAGATAGTGCTGTCGGCGATGTCGTGTTGGGAGTAATTGATGGTGGTGCCTCCGGTGGTTTGACTGATATTGCCCCTGCACCTGTTCCCCGGACGCACTCGACGGGAACCAGGCCTGCTCACTCTCATCCAATCGGTGGGAGGGAGGGTTACAGTTTGCCGCTTGTCGTGGAGGACAACAATGACAGTGCTGATGGCGAGGTAGGGTATCTAACAACGATGGTTTGGGATAGGCTACTCAAGGTGGAACATTATATACAACTGTAAGAAAAATTAGAACATTATATACAACTATACGAAAAGTAAAATAGTATATGCAACTATAAGAAAAAGTATAACATTGTATACAACTATAAGAAAAGTAGAACATTATATACAACTATAAGAAAGGTAGAACATTATATACAATTATAAGAAAGGTAGAACATTATATACAACTATAAGAAAAAGTATAACATTGTATACAACTATAAGAAAAGTAGAACATTATATACAACTATAAGAAAAAGTATAACATTGTATACAACTATAAGAAAAGTAGAACATTATATACAACTATAAGAAAAAGTATAACATTGTATACAACTATAAGAAAAGTAGAACATTATATACAACTATAAGAAAGGTAGAACATTATATACAACTATAAGAAAAAGTATAACATTGTATACAACTATAAGAAAGGTAGAACATTATATACAACTATAAGAAAAAGTATAACATTGTATACAACTATAAGAAAGGTAGAACATTGTATACAACTATAAGAAAGGTAGAACATTGTATACAACTATAAGAAAAGTAGAACATTATATACAACTATAAGAAAGGTAGAACATTATATACAACTATAAGATAGGTAGAACATTATATACAACTATAAGAAAGTAGAACATTATATACAATTATAAGAAAGGTAGAACATTATATACAACTATAAGAAAAAGTATAACATTGTATACAACTATAAGAAAAGTAGAACATTATATACAACTATACGAAAGGTAGAACATTATATACAACTATAAGAAAGTAGAACATTATATACAACTATAAGAAAGGTAGAACATTATATACAACTATAAGAAAGGTAGAACATTATATACAAATATAAGAAAGTAGAACATTATATACAACTATAAGAAAAGTAGAACAGTATATGCAACTATAAGAAAAAGTATAACATTGTATACAACTATAAGAAAAGTAGAACATTATTTACAACTATAAGAAAGGTAGAACATTATATACAACTATAAGAAAAAGTGACAGTGTTCTTTCGCCACATAACGAAAAGACAAGCCACCGAAGAACATCGCGACGACTGGAACACATCAGAAGTTGAAGAGGCAGAGGCAGAGCGAGAGACATGACGCTGGGTGGTCTCAGACGATGGCATGGAGGCATGTCATCAACAGAATTGGCCCTGTACACCAAGGGCCGAGATCTGTGGACAGACATTAAAGACTAAACACTTCGACAGATACACGATGATGATGATATTCGAACGACTGCTGGTTGAACATACAGTAACAAATGAAGCAACCAGAACAGTATGGCCGACTGAATAAGAGCGGTCGCAAACGAATACACCGGTCAGGTGGATTAAAATTCCCCGGGAAGGTTAACCCGGTCAACAAATGCCCGCAGAAGTCGGATGTGTCGGCCTAACGGCGCAAGAACGCAGCTCTGCTGTAAACAGGCACAACGCAATCACATCCGAAAAAAAAACAACTCCGGATGAACGCAGAAGAAGATTAAAATTAAAAACACCAACAACACTCCCCCCCCCCCCCCACCACCACCACCACCACCACCACCACCAACAACAACAACAACAACAACCCCTAGCACCTCGTCCTGAGTCTTTACCGCAATCTTACATCCCAAAAGAAGTGGAGGTCTCCGCGGGGCAAAAGTAATCAAGCTGCCAGCCTCGCACTTCTATGGTGTGGATTCTTTTCTCACTCGTCATTCGCTTCAAAAGTGATAACTTTGTTTTTGGACACCTTAAGCGGTTGTCGCTGGAGCTACCTACGATGTTCCTGAACTGTGTCACGTATTCGCCAGGTCGCGTTACGGGGGAAAAAAAAAAGACCGAACCCTTTGGGATAAACCAGGGGCAATGAAGTCGGACCTCTTGCCATTAAACTCTGTACCGGAATCCTGACATCTAAAGTAATATATTTCTCCCGCGTGGCCCTGCAGAAAGACACCAGGGACCAGAGTGACAGGGCACGCACGCAACTCACAAGCGGACTTGATAGACATAGCCACAGTCCAACTTTCTGACTGACTGAGTCATGGAACCCGCTAATTTGAAAAGACGCGGTCCTTTCAGGGACCATTAGCACAGGAAGTGAATGCTGTGCTGCACAGAGACCCGGATTCTGTCTGCTTCACGCTGTCAGTGTGGATGTGTACCAAAGTTTCTGAGGTGATCAAACCTCTTGGATACACGCAAGGCAGGTGTCCTTGAATCTTAAATAATGGAAGGACATTGTTGGAGGGTCGATGTTTCCATGTTTGGTTTATGCAGAGCGTACGACTAGACATGCAGAGAAATGTCAACGGGACTCTACATTGCTAAAAAAAATTGACTAGACAACAAGTAATAAGAATTTGGAGGGTCATGATCACCTATGTCTGCTCTACAGTAGGAATCTGTGAATAATAATAATAATAATAATAATAATAATAATAATAATAATAATAATAATAAGAAGAAGAAGAAGAAGAAGAAGAAGAAGAAGAAGAAGAAGAAGAAGAAGAAGAAGAAGAAGAAGAAGAAGAAGAAGAAGAAGAAGAAGAAGAAGTTTCAAAATTAAAAAAAAAAAAATTAAAAAAAACAAAAACATATCCATAGAAGATTCATATAGTGTGTGGTTCTGATAAACACTGATTTGGATTCTCGCCAGCGGAGTTCGTGTACAGTGTGTAAGTGCTTCTGGTGTGATCTACAGGAGGAGGGTGAAGCACTTAGAGCGGTCCACATCTGCAACAAAGGCCAGCCTTCAAAACCAGACTGAAGCTGTCAAGGAATCGTAGTTACAAAAACCAACATCTTTATTTCCCCAGTGTGGACCCGCCGTAGTTGGTTGGTTGTTAGGTAGTTAGTCAGTCATTCAATCAATCAATCAATTAGTTAGGTAGTTCGTTAGTCAATCAGTTAGTTAGTTAGTCAGTCAGTCAATCAGTAAGTCAGTCAATCAATTAGTCAGTTAGGTAGTTCGTTAGTCAGTCAGTCGGTAAGCCATTCAGTCAATTAGTCAGTCAGTTAGTTAGCCAGTCAGTTAATCAGTCAATCAAATAGTTAGGTAGTTCGTTAGTCAGTCTGTTAGTTAGTTAGTCAGTCAATCAATTAATTAGTTAGGTAGTTCGTTAATCAGTCAGTCAATTAATTAGTCAGTCAGTCGATCAGCCAGTCAGTTAGTCGGTCAGCTAGTTAGTCAATCAGTTAGTTAGATAGTTCGTTAGCCAGTCTTTTAGTCTGTGAGTTAGTAGATAATTAGTTAAAAAATCATGCTCGCTGCACATCGAACTATTAGCCCGTAAGTGCTCAGATGCCCTCCTCAATATTTCCATCTGCATGTAGTGAATGACGACAACAGTTCTGCGTGTTTTAACTATTATCCTTTGGCTTCCCACATGTGGCTGTTGGCTAGCTCGACCCGGCCTCACCCTATTTAGTCAGTCAGTAAGTTATTTAGTCAGTCAGTCAGTCAGTCAGTCAGTTATTTAGTCAGTCAGTTACTTAGTTAGTTATGTTAAGTTAGTTAGTTATTTATTTATTCAGTCAGTTATTTAGTTAGTCAGTCAGTCAGTCAGTTGGTTAATTTAGTCAATTTCTTAGTTAGTTAAGTTAGTTAGTTAAGTTAATTATTTAGTTAACCCGGGAAGGTTAACCCGGTCAACAAACACCCACAGAAGTCGGATGTGTCGGCCTAACGGCGCAAGAATGCAGCTCTGCTGTCAACATGCACAACGCAACCACGTCCGAAAAAACTCTCCGGATGAACGCAGAAGAAGAAGAATTACTTAGTTAGTCAGTTAGTTAGTTTAGTAAAGTTCATTACTTAGGTAGTCAGTTAGTTAAGTTAGTCAAAAGATCATCCTCACAGCACATCGAACTATTAGCTCCGCTTTGGTTTCCCGCATGCGCTCAAATCTAGCTTGACCTGGCCCCACCCTAAACTGCGTAAACACCAACATATTAATTCCATTGGGACACCAACATATTAATTTCATTGCGACACCAACATATTAATTCTATTGCAAACCAACAAAAAACCAAGGTATTCGAAAGCGAAGCAAACTCTCCAGCGCCCATTAACAAAGTTAAGAGGCTAAAAAATGTAAAACAAATTTCCCTCACAGCATCATCAATCATGCCACAACTTTACAAGAGGATGTTCTGAACTGGGGGAGCAGGGGTAATATACAGGATAATGGACAAAGTAAGAGCCAGGAAAGAAAGAGCCAGGAGTAGGCAGATTCATTAGCATTCACCGCTATAATCCCAACATTGTATGGGTGCCGCGAAGTATGACAGAACTAGCGATAATTTAGTTTTGCGACTTCGCGGGGATTAGCAGCATACCTGGCCATCGTCCCCGCTTACGTAATAAGCCAAGATGGCGGCTGGAGGGGACAAGAGAGAATAAAGGCAACGAAGTTGAAGAATTGGCTCTGTAATGACAAATTTATGTAAAATAATGCTACGCTCGTTAATTACTGTACAGGCCATTTCCATAATGAATGTCATTAGAATGATAAAGTTAATGATACACCATCGTCACATGCTGATAATGTAAATAATGGACCTACGACCTCGTTTACAATGTGCCCCGAATGGAGAACCAAGTCCTTTTACTGTGTTGTACCACCACCACCACCACCACCACTACCACCACCACCGCCGCCGCCACCATCACTACCACCACCTCCTCATCCTACTACTACTATTGCAGCAGCTATTACTATTACTGCTGCAGCTGCTGCTGCTACTACAACAACTACTACACTTATTATTATTGATATTATTTCCTAATAGAGGCACAGAAGCGCGTGGAAAGTGGGGTAAAACGACGAAACTAGAATAAATCTGATAATAACAATACATAAACTGGTATACCGCATCATGGCACAAATCAATCACGCCAACAGACTTAAGACCACACCAACGCCTAAGTGCGGCGCAGCAGCGTTGTCTTCCCGCCTGCCGACGTCAATGCTCATAAATCAGCCTAACATGTCCACTTAGGTTCAACTGTCACCATCTCGCAGTGTCATGCCCGTTCCGCTTGTCAGCTGCACGGCTGACCTAGAATCGACCAGGCCTGGCGGGATGTTTTCAGCAACATATACTACCTATTACCTCCCAATTTCAGCCAGGTAGAGAGGAAATGACACCTATTAACTCTTTGTCTCCCAACGCCGACGTTTGTAGCAAAAGAGTAGCGAAAGCGATTTGTAATCCTGCATGCCCCGTTTAAATTCAGCTGCAGGCGACCTGGGTGCAGACCGCCTTGTGTTGATTTTCAACAATAGTATGAGCGTCGGTCGTTTACAAAGCAATGACAAATTAATGAACATTAAGTTGCCTAGTAAATCACAGTAAAAATGATGGGCGTTGACTGCGACGTCATGCAATTAGCTAAACTTCCAGACAAACCTTGTTAATTTTTTTATATGTGATACAGGTGACTTTGAAAGGCCGTGTGTGGTGTTGCCCAAAGATGGATCCTTCCAGGAAAAGGAAGCTAGCGGGACAGCGTGAGGGTCTTCCAATGTCCTACTTGATGATAACAGGCGTTGGGATCAGACGAATTCTTCTCATCTCCCCGAGGTTTATGGCTTCCTTTGTGATGAAGCCCGCAGAAGGCCTTGCATCTTGCACATTTCGAGACAGAACGGGAATCACAGCAAATCTCCACGGTGATGGTAGGCAGTCAGCACCCGCCTTGCAGTCAAGCTCGGAGGCCTCAGGTGTACGATCGAAATGAGCGCAATGTTTATCAGCACAATAAATTTAGCCATCAGCACTTTCCACATTTTTTACGTTATTAAAGAATAGCTATTTATCACATTTTAAAAACATTATATCAGTCACAATTTGGAACACATCACGGCAGTGATGTTTACAGTTCCACCTTGGACCATCTCTGGGTGGGCCAACTCGCTGGAATGCCCTGGCACCATCTCCCACAAAGAGTCGCATTGTAGAAATATAACAGATACAGAACACAGGAAAGACCATGTAAAAGATGGAGTAATGGTATCAAGAACAACCTTGGAGAAATGAATACCAACTTACAAAGAGCATTAGAAAGAGTGCATAACAGATCTTTACATATCTCCCTCAACATTTCACTGGGGCAAATGGAGGGCGACAAGAACAAGAGGAGGAATAAAGAGTGACACAGCTCGATCGGCGAGATTAGCACAACTCTTTCTATGGATATGACAAATTATGGTAATGTAAAGAACTCATTTTCACGCCAAGAAGCGTACAAGGTGTATGGTGATAGTTCCAGCACTCGGTGGGTGGTGGGTCAATACCAAGCCTTAACTTCCCAGATAATCTCCTGGTACCCATTAACAAATTGAACTCAAGCATAGTCCATACGCGTGCTGCTACTTATAGTGCAATGCACTGACTGGTGAGCGTGGATTAGCTTTCCCTAATACCTGTGTCCCTCGCCATCAGGCGAAACTACTCCGATTTTTTCAGAGGTACTGGTAATTTACGTCCCTAATTCAAGGACGAGAAGTTGAACCAATTACCTCGGCACCAGCACACAAGATGTTTAATAGAGAGTACTCTTACTCATTCGGCCACGCTGACCTCATGGTGCGCATTTAAGAATGAGTCGATCAAGGGGTCAGGATCAATGTAAAGAAGCTGGATGGATGGGTATACGAACACATTGCTACCCGACCGGCAGACATGCCGGCGACCTCAACTTCCCCTCCATGATAGTTTGTGTGTGAGTTCATTATTTTTATTTTCGTTTTATGAAGCCAAGACGGTTGACTTGTCTCTTTGTTCACGACTCTCACCAGATTTCATTTCAAGTGCAGCTTTTCTCTAACGTCTATGTGTATTTTTCTTTCCATGAAATACGACACATGTGCGCCCGCAAACGTGTGTGTATGTGCGCGCGCGCATAGCCACATATACCCAGGATCTAAATTCGAAGAATAAGACGTAAATCTCTCTCCCCCTCCACGTGCATTAATGATGATGATGATGATGATGATGATGATGATGATGATGATCTCAAAGAAGCCCCGACAGGTGGAGTTAGAGCATTGCTTTGCTGATCCGGCAGTTTCTGCAACTTTCTTGTTCAGACATATTGGTGCTACCTTTCCTCTGGAGTAAACTAGGGAGGCTGAGAAAGGAATCTTGCTGTATGGACAACACACGGTCTCTACAATTCAGCCCAGGCTTTGTGCTATGGATAATTTATTATGCTTTTTTAAAGCAAAGTAACTGTTGTCTGTCGAGATGGCAAGGTGCCGGTACAATCTAAAAGGACCACTAATAAAAAGTCGCTTAAAAGTCGACAGGGTCGACTTCATTGCAACGGGTTTGATCCCATATGGCTCGGTCTCTTTCCGCAGCGCGGAAAGCGTCGCACAAAGCACGAACTCCGTAGCTCTAGCAACGACCCACAGGAGTCTCCGAAAAATTTAACTCGTGAACCGAAGGACGCGGCCCGGAATCGAACCCACAACCTTCGGAGCCCGAGTTAAACGGCTTGACCACTTCGCCACAAAGACTGGACCACTAATATAATAAACATTCTCCTAATGTGGCACGTTACATCTACCGTAGCTAATTATAATCGCCGTGTTAAAAATAAGTTGTAGTTAGTCATGCATTATTGATTATTACACACTTTCCATGCGACTATACTATGCGTATTGCTTCTGTTATTGTCGACGCTGTCAAAGATTAGCTTCAGAAGTGATGTATGAATGAAATAATGCATGAGAGCAGATAGGTAAGAAGGGCAGAATATCAAACGAGTCTGCGTGCCTAATTCTTAACACTATGAAAATAAAGTTCGTTCGTTCTCTCTCTCTTACACATATACACAGTGCAAGAAAGTTATTATGAGGCCAAGACCAAAACAGCTTGCAACTTTTAAAGTGCAAATCCCAGACACCCTTGTTGTTTTATGTACGTATGCACTGAAAGAACCATTCTACACAGGTGAATATACTTGAGGGACCAATAAAACTAACGCAGTCACGGTCCAATTTTAACTGCCCACTCGGAATTTAAGCTAAAATTGTGCATGAACGTGTCGCGCACGTCGCCAAGGGCTGTAACTCACAACGCTAAGGCATATAACCCAGAACTCCCGATCTCGGCAATGAAAACGTTGTTACGACGTAACAGACACAATGTTAAATTTTGTGAATGGGCTAACAGGTTATAAACACGAGAGTCTAGAAAACTGAATAGACGAACCAAGCTGTAAAAAGGACAACAAATCGAAAGAGACAATAAATGTGGCCGAGTGGCTTCAGACAAAGAAATTATCTGTAATTGGTCTCTGCGAAGAAAGTATATGTGAACTCACAAGTATACTGAATAAGCTAACATTTGGTTAATCAAGTTAATTATAATCACGGCTGTTTAAGGACACAGAAGATAGAAGAATACAGCCAGTATTTGAGCAGACATTAAGAAATGGTGAATAATGTGGGGGTTATAGCAGCGCTAGATTTCATTAGAAAACAGCAAGTGAAATGGTTAGGCCACAAAACTATAGTCTGTTTACTTTCGTCTGCCCCAATATAAAATTCCATATCTCATTAACCAACTGAGGGAAAATAATGAGATTTAGCATATAACCTTATCATTATGTCCACCCAACAAAAAATGTTTTGTTCTGGAGATTGTACAGCAGATTTCAAAGTGGGTGTCATGTAGTAAATGACAGTGATGCAGGGAATGGATGAGTTAGCGCATCAATGAAGAAGATAACGGGTGTCACAAATGGTGAACATTGTGACACCAACATTGAACGCGATTGAGACGTCATGCGAGGACGTCACCTAACGCCATAACGGCTTAAGCATTAGTTTTGGGTTCCAGCTTGCGAAGCGAGAGGAAGTGTTCTACCCCAGTCACAGAAGTCCAGCCAGGACGCGGCGGCCAGTCTTCGATATTTGCAGGGAGTAGATCGGGTTGTGTATTGCCATTCAACGGAGATCGTCCGGGCTTGACTGATCGCTGGTGTTCGTTGGAGTTGCATGTTGAGGCGTGCTGGCCGAATCATGATCGCGCCATAGACGCTGGCTAATCGACAGTGGTTACCAGTCGGGTACGAGTAAGGTAGGAGACGATCATATAGACATTAATGTGATAGCAGACAGCCAGCTTGATTCCTAACATTAACAGTGGGATGGGGAGACGATTAGTGAAGGAAGGACGGGAGTGCTTGTAATGTGCGAAAGTCTGAAGACTAGATGCGCATACTCATTCGGATCCGTTAGCTGATGTCACCTATGTGTAATTATACCATAGTTCGCTCTACCTCACATTTGTTGATTGGTTCTTGGAATGCATCGTGAAGCTGTTATATATGCTGTGTCGTAATGTCGGCGCAAGCCACTTATGGTCGCAGAGAGTCATGGTACCCTAGAGCCAGGATAGATCTTGAGGTGAACGTTGATGCATTGTAGTGCATGAAATCATATTGTGTAGAGAGTCTAACGTTACCTCTTGACATGGGGGCTCGTTTGACAGGAGCAGATCTTATATCGTGGTCGGAGAAACAATTTACAGATTTTCAAGCTCACGAAAGGAACGAAAGAGTTGCGATTAGACAATTGGAAAAGGATCGACTAGATGAACAAGAGAGACAAAGAGTATTTGAGAAGGAAAAAATGGCTATAGAAAATGACAGAATTGCAGCTCAAATTGCAGCAGATAAAGAGAGGATAGCCGCAGAAAATGACAGAATTTCAGCTCAAATTGCTGCAGATAAAGAAAGGATGGCATTGCAAATCGCTGCAGATAAGGAAAAACTAGATAGAGAAGCACAATTAAGAGAAAAAGAGATGGCTTTTAATCTAGAGAAATTGAATACAGAAAAGCTTCTGAAGGAAAAAGAATTGGAGAATAACTTCAAAATGAAACAATACGAGAAGGACAAGGATGAACAAATTGCTAGAAATAAAGTGGAGGCACAATCCACAGATGCCATTAAGAAATATAATGGGGTGATAAAGACATACTCCAACTCCGATTCCGTCTCTGCATGGCTAACTAATTTTGAACTAATCTTAAGACACTATGGAGTTGCAGAGACCGAATGGGCAGTTTTGCTACATAGGCACTTAAGTGGTGAACCTTTGCAAGTTGTAGAACTGATCCCAGATGAGTTACGTAGTGATTACTCATACATTCGTAAGAGACTGCTGTCTCATTTTTGTCTTGATGAATTTGGCCTTCGTGCATCATTCAAAAATCTTAGTCCTAAAGCAGGACAGACGTTTCTTGACTTCTCCTCTTTGACTCAATTAACATTCGATAAATGGGCTCGATCAGCCAATGTTACTGATGACTACAAGAAGCTACGTGACTTGATTGTTAGAGACAGACTGATCTCGGCGGTTCCTCCATCTATGTCTACCTTTCTTATTGAACAGAAATGTTCGAGTATACAGCAGATGGATGAGAAGGGAGAGTCTTTCTTCGACGCCCATAAAGACATATTTAATAATAGTTTTTCCCCATTGGTAGAAACAAACGCATGTGATAGATTCCCTCATAAATCAAGGATGCAGGGATACAAAACACAACAACAGTCTGGTGGACAACATCAAAGGAGGGAAAAACAACAACAACCAAAGTATCAACCTTATGTTAAACACGAGAAAAAGGGTGTGTGGACAACTTGCAAATACTGTAGTTTCACCCACGGCTCAAATCAAATGTGTGACAAACATCCGCAGTTTGACAGTTACATAAAGAAATTAGCACTTAGAAATAGAGACAGATTTAACACCTATCAAAGACAAACACAATGCTTTAAATGTAAAAGTTTTGGACATATGTTTGTATCTTGTCCTTTAAGACAACTGTATAAAGAAGCAAACATAGGGATGCTGACATCTAGTAGTGACAGTGACTCGGACGAGACTAGTCATGCAAATACGGTAGAGGTGGATTATTCTCCTATCGACCCAACTTGTGATACCTGCAAGATCTTTCACAAAGAGGGCAACTTAACGTGCGGTCATAAAATACACGTGCAGGAGGCTAATGCGGTCCAAATTACCAATGGATCACTGGTCGTACAACACGCCATAGTGAATGGAAAGAAATGTAGCTTAGTACGCGATTCCGGGTCGAGTATAGTTGGGGTACATACAAAGCTGATTAATGAAACCGACTATACTGGGGAACATGTGACCTGTAGAACTTTTGGAGGTAGAAGAGAAAAGTTTCCAGTTGCCTGGGCTGATATAAACTGCCCATATTTTTCTAGGAAAATAAAGGTAGCTGCGCTGCCCGACCCATTTGTAGATGTCTTTATTGGAAACATCCCTGAATTATGTGATGTTTCGCATGAGGACATAACAGAATGGGAAAGGAAGCATATTGTTGCAAACACACAAATACATAAAGAGAATCAATTACCTCATGTGAATCTGGTTTCAAACACACACATGTCACATCCAGTTATGGTGGAACCTAAAGATAGTAAGACAGTTCAAGCCGCAGCTATAAGGCTGCAACATGACATCATACAGGTGGATAGAAAACCACGGACATATGGCATATCAGTGACAGTTCCGTCTGGTGATCCGAAGAAGATATGTATAAAAACAGATACTTCATTTGATTTGGTCGATACTTTCTTCTGGTTGATTTTATTGCTATCTATCATAACAAACAAAGTAATAAAATGTATAGCTAAGGCTACAGGGAGTTTGATTAAGATGTTGCAATATGTTATACGCCGGAAACTGAGCCATGTTATAGGTATATATGATGATTCTGTACAATGTATTCGAACAGTCCGCCGAATGGCACCTGTTGGCGAATCTGAAATTCCTTTGCAGGAAGCACATTCAATGATCAGTTCTAAGATCATTCTCGCAGCAAATAATGGTGTGGTGGTGGATGGTACTGGTTTACTGTCTATCGTGTACATTCTTCCACAAGATTGTAGGAAAATATTACATCTTGTCGTGCACTCTGGGAGAAAGGTATACGAATCACACAAACGCTATAAAATTACTCTATCATTGGTGAATTCTGGTCAGAAATTGGCTAAATATCTGTTAGGAAGAAATTCTTGGTCATCTCAAAATGAATTTCACTAACCTTAAATAAAACATGTAGCGTCATTGTGATTGTATTGTCATCATAAATATTGTTATAAGTGGAGTGTACTGTATTCGTATCATTGTCTTGTTCATATTAACAATCATATTTTTTTTTTTATGAGCGATTATCTTTATCTAAAACCTATGCTCAAATAGACTTAGTAATAGCGAGCATGGCGAAATTTATATAGTTTTATAGATCATATCTGAGATGGCGGAGGATTCTGTACACATGACCCCACCAGTAGCGCCTTTCTGTTTATAGGAATTCTTATACCTTCTTTTTGTTTTCAGAAGTATCCGTTATCATTATACATTTATTATTTAAGGACATCACAAACGTATCAGCCATAATACTGAAATAGTACATCATCGTACATTCCTAGACAGATGGTTTGTTTTGTCGCATTCGGATGTTTGAAGTTACGATAGAGCCAAATAAAACTGAATTTGCATTTTAGGAAGTCAATTTTTAGAACATAAAATAATCTAGCTGATCTACTCAGTAGACTATAAATAAACTATGAAAGTTTTATGTATATATAAATATATATATATGTATGGTTTCTGTTTTATTTTTTTTTAGTGTAACATTACGGTATGATGACTGTGGCTAGGGCTGAAATACCACAGATAAATATATAATTTTTTTTTTTAAAAAGAAAGTATAGACGTAACTTAGTCACTTGTTGTTATTATGATTTCAGAGAAACAGGGGAAAAGTTTCACGTGGCATAACCGATGAGTGTGGCTTCATTCTGTCACAAGCCAATATAAGAAACAAGTGAAAAGGTTCACGTGGCATAACCGATGGGTGTGGTTTCATTCTGTCACAAGCCAATATGGTAGTATCGGCGGTGGTTTGTAGATAATTTTAATTGTGTTAGCATATGAAAATTCATTATATTAGAATTTTTAATAGAGGACATAAACTCGAGGACAGAGTCTGTGCGGATATTCGAGCAAATTAATTAAGTATATCTTAAGTGATATACAGGTTTCATAAATGAATATGTTTATTGTTTTAATGTTATGTTTATATATTTTGTTTTTATAACTATTATGATGATTGATATTGGTTATTTTAATTATCAGTACATTAATGTGTTGTAGTTATTAATGTCAGTAGTATGTTTTGTGTTAACTATTAATCATCATACATATCATTTTCACGATGGATGAAGTAAGAGAAAGGAATGAAAGAAAATTAATAGACACAAACATATAGTAAACATTACACATTATAGGATACATAGATACATATATCAAATGAACAACACACTATAGTTATATAACACAGTGATATTGAGAATAGTTTTCCCTATGCTATGGCGAAAAGAAATGAGGGTGTACCAGGTCGACATGTAGTTGTGGAGATATATGTATTCACGTCAGGGACAATAAGTTGTAGACTACGGATCATGTGATCGTTGGGTATGCAACACTGGATGGTGTTTTTATTTAACTGACAGAACTCGGGGATATAGAGACTGTTAGTAGTTTTAAGGTGTCAACATATATACGCGATAACAGATCTTAGTATATGAACTGGCGGTGTTTGAGCCTTAGTTTAGTTACAAGTAGTCGGGCATGTTAACGCGATAACATCTCAGGGATCATTTATAGAATGTAGAGGTGGCGGTGTTCGGGACTTGTATTTTAGTCCGGTGTTCAATATCCCACGATCTAGATTGGTTCATGTTGACAAACTGAGGTCCAAGGACGGTGAATGCGTGGTCTATCACAATAGGGGGTAATTTACGTCGTGGACATCATTTCCCTGCATGTCAAGATAACATAAAAAATGGTCTAACGATCATTGTCATTGTAGAGGGGGCAAAGCTGTCATGTAGTAAATGACAGTGATGCAGGGAATGGATGAGTTAGCGCATCAATGAAGAAGATAACGGGTGTCACAAATGGTGAACATTGTGACACCAACATTGAACGCGATTGAGACGTCATGCGAGGACGTCACCTAACGCCATAACGGCTTAAGCATTAGTTTTGGGTTCCAGCTTGCGAAGCGAGAGGAAGTGTTCTACCCCAGTCACAGAAGTCCAGCCAGGACGCGGCGGCCAGTCTTCGATATTTGCAGGGAGTAGATCGGGTTGTGTATTGCCATTCAACGGAGATCGTCCGGGCTTGACTGATCGCTGGTGTTCGTTGGAGTTGCATGTTGAGGCGTGCTGGCCGAATCATGATCGCGCCATAGACGCTGGCTAATCGACAGTGGTTACCAGTCGGGTACGAGTAAGGTAGGAGACGATCATATAGACATTAATGTGATAGCAGACAGCCAGCTTGATTCCTAACATTAACAGTGGGATGGGGAGACGATTAGTGAAGGAAGGACGGGAGTGCTTGTAATGTGCGAAAGTCTGAAGACTAGATGCGCATACTCATTCGGATCCGTTAGCTGATGTCACCTATGTGTAATTATACCATAGTTCGCTCTACCTCACATTTGTTGATTGGTTCTTGGAATGCATCGTGAAGCTGTTATATATGCTGTGTCGTAATGTCGGCGCAAGCCACTTATGGTCGCAGAGAGTCATGGTACCCTAGAGCCAGGATAGATCTTGAGGTGAACGTTGATGCATTGTAGTGCATGAAATCATATTGTGTAGAGAGTCTAACGTTACCTCTTGACAGTGGGTTTATATGCGGTATATAATTTATGGGTGAGAGATTGCACATTATTAAATGTATTACGACTTCACACGGAACTATTAGCGTTGAATAGTCAATTTCCTCGTGGGACATGAGATTGGCCTTATGACAAGAGTCTCGCGTAATGGAATGTGGCATTACTATAAAACAAGTTTGTTAGCGAGAAATCACTAGGTTTTCACCAAAACACCAAAGAAATGTCGCCGCTTTCCATGATTTAAGTTGCTTTTGGACCTATCAAAGACATATTCCTTGGGTGGGGGTAAGTATAAGACGGCAGGAAAAATTTCATAACGATGCAATAGACAGTTTTCAAAATAATTGATCGTGAATGAAGGCATTCATTTCTGGACAGACTATAGGCTACCAACAGATAGTATACCACAACAAGCAATGATGCACAGACCACATGGGACCAGAAGAAGAGGCCGATCAAGTAAACGACGGACAAAGGGAATGACAGTCCATGGAAATCTCGATATATGTTGCCCATAAACGGGCACTCTCCGGCTGTTTATGCTCAATCTCGCAACTGCAAGGTACAAAAGGAACAAGTTGAGATGGTGATGAAGAGGGACAGACACACGAATCAACAAACCGACAAGTTATGGAATTATTGTCTTATCTTGAACACCGACTGGCCTGCAGGCTTGAAGAGGCGGGTCACCGTAGAGAGAACGTACACTATGACGTCATAAGGTTGAGACAATGACATCTAAGACATCGCCAGCTAGCGACAGAGCAATGGCAAGTGGCATGAGTTGTGGCAAACAAAAACATCATCATGAGCCATATCCACAGAGCAATGGTAAGTGGCATGAGTTGTGGCAAACAAAGATCATCATCATGAGCCATATCCACAGAGCAATGGTAAGTGGCATGAGTTGTGGCAAACAAAAATCATCATCATGAGCCATATCCACAGAGCAATGGTAAGTGGCATGAGTTGTGGCAAACAAAGATCATCATCATGAGCCATATCGACAGAGCAATGGTAAGTGGCATGAGTTGTGGCATGAGTTGTGGCAAACAAAAATCATCATCATGAGCCATATCGACAGAGCAATGGTAAGTGGCATGAGTTGTGGCAAACAAAAATCATCATGATGAACCATATCGAAAAACATGGGTGGCCATGGTTCTCCCATCCCACACGATCACGAATGTCTTGGATTAGCTCTGTGGTTTAGCCCCGTGTGAGTCACGTGCTCAAACAGGGGATACGGTGAAGAAGTAGATTTTGTGGGGCTAAGGCGATCCCAAATCGGTCATGATGATGATGGTCATCAATGTGGTCCACTGTTGCCGTCAAGCGTCATGGAGAGAAGTAGTTGACGCTCCAGCGCTGCGATGGGAGGCACTGGATAATGTTATTTCGTGTGATTATATAATGTATTTGATGTCGTCAGGCCGTTTTCTTCTCTGGCGTTCTCTTGCTCACGCAGCAGATCTTCTTTGATGTAGGGCCAGTGCTGGTAGTTGATGGTGATGCATTCTAACGAGAAGGCCGAACCATTTGATCTTCTGCCTTTCAATAGATGTGGCACAAGGTGTTGTGAGTCTGATAACATCACTTCTTATTTGGACTTCGATAGTTAACTTGGCAGCTCTCCTCAAGCATCTCGTCTCACAAGTGTTGAGATTTTGCACAAGTGTGATTTGGGTAATGTCAAAGTATGACATTTGTAGCATAGGGTTGGTGTGAATACACTATTTATTATCTGTTGTTTTGCGGACAAAGATATATTTGAATGTTTCAGCAGGGTGAGAGTTGTAGGTATATTTGAATGTTTCAGTATAGGTGATAGTTGTAGATATATTTGCATGTTTCAGTGTGGGTGAGAGTTGATATTAAGTGCACTTGCTTTTTAACATCTGATTTCGATTTACCAGTCTATTCTGCCATATTCTGTTATCACACTTGCTAAATATTTGAATTCTATACCTTGTTTCAGGGGTGTACTATTTATCAATATAGTTAGTAGAAATCATTACTGGTCGGGAAAAGAAAAAAGAATCATATCATTACTGGCGCGTGAACTGGAACCATTGTCTTAGTAAGCACGGACACTAACAGCTAAACCACCAGAGCACTGTAGTTGCCAACAAGCAACTATTCAATCATCCACTTCTTTGTTAGGCCTCGGTGGCTTCTCCGTATTGCTGTGTTTTCTTTCTCAATCGGAACCACTGCCATATTTGCGAGTAGTCGCGTTATTTTGTTGCTCTTGTTTTTCGTTGTTCATCTATTTGTGTTGTCCTGTTCTTGACAAAGATTCTTAGAATCGAAACGTCGGCCGTTCCGTGTCGTCCTTTTGTACTTATTTGTTATTTTATTATTTCATTTTATATATTTATTGAATACTTCTGATTTTTTGGATAAGTCACACGTGGTTGTTCGCCGTTGTAGGATGGATTTTCTCAACGTGTAAGGTATGTTTAGTTTAGTTTAGTTTAGTCGTTGGATCAACATCACGGCACACGGTTTAACCCATAAGTGCTCCGTTTTCCTCCTAACTCAAACCTGAGTCTGGAGAAACTCAGCTCAATGCACGAACTCCGTTGCATCGGCGAGGATCATGAAATACTTTGGGTAGATTTTTAACTCGAAATTTTGCCCGGGCAGCGCCGTTAGGCTACTCTTTTTCGATTTCCAACTGCCAAGGGATTATTTACGTGCGCAACAATACACACGGGCGTCCGATCTCACTACCCAGAGACCAGGGGACATTTTATTGCTGGAAGTCCAGGTGGATTTTTTAAATAAATCTCGGTCCTCACCGGGGCCTGAACCCGGGACCTCCAGCACCCGAGGCGGACACCATACCTCGAGACCACTCAGCCCCCCTGTGTAAGGTATGCAAATGTGCATTGTGTCTGTGTTTAGTAAGTCTCTTCTTTTCGCAGGAGCAAAATATACCTAATTGTTTCCAGTTCATATTATTATATCCTGATGCAGCCGCTGCCTTCTCTTGTGTGTGTAGTGTTTCTCTAACAGCTACCTTATTTCTAAATGATGTTTTCCGTTAGTGAATGTAACACAGGGGCCATAAATAAAATATTGCACGATTTGGACATAATGTTCTACACATTCACGCAAGGTCAGTGATGTTGTACATCATATTTCAACCAGAGTGGCATTCATTGTTCCACATAAAATCATATGCACCTCTGCAGTATGCACCTGACAAGATGTAGCGAAATATGCCAGACAAGAAATCGTGCAATATTTTGTTTATGGTGTGTGTCTAAACATAATTTATTATGCGCCGCTCGACATATCACATGATGATGATGATGATACACTACTCCCATTTTGGACACGTCCCTTTATTTCTCTCTTACAATTTTGCTAAGGAGTAAAAACACAAAACATCGACAAACAGTGTACCGTACTCGCAATGCCTCTTTGGCCTTGGTCTAGTTAGTAGTCTAAGTATGCAAGACATTTTGGCTTGCCCCACGGTACTAATCTGGCCATTTTCTCATTCTCGTGTCACATAAGGGTGACAATGACAGACCAGAACAAGCTCTTGTGACAAATGACGCTATTTATCACCAGAGAATCGTAGCAATAAATATTAATTTATACGCGAATCTGCTGTCCGTATACATGTAAATATACCTGCATGCTCCCGCCGTTACACCACTTTCCACTTAGCCCCAGGGTCCTTGAGTCATACAGATGTTCACAGATGGCGTTCTGCAGTGGTTCTTGCGGTAGCAGGGTGAAAGGGCAGGTGTATTTTCTCTTTAATATACAGGTAGGTAGGGGTCTAGGTCTGATCATGAGACTGACGCGCTGCCTTGTCCGCTAATGAGGCCAGTATAGATGGATGTGTGGGTAGGTAGATGGATATGTAGATAGACAGGTGTTTGTAGGTAGCTAGATGGATGTGTAGATAGATAGGTGCGGGTACGTGAGTAGATAAATGTGTAGATAGACAGGTAAGTGTAGGTAGATACATCGGTGGGTAGATAGGTGTGTAGGATTATATATCAATGTGTAGTTAGATATATCGGTGTGTAGATAGATGAGTACGTAGATATATAGATGAGTACGTAGATATATCGGTGTGTGGATAGGTGTGTGTACATATGTATTAGGTAGATGTGTAGGTAGATATATTGGTGTGTAGATAGAAGTGTACGTAGATACATCGGTGTGTAGATAGATACATCGGTGTGTAGACAGGTGTTAGTAGATAGGCGTTTAGGTAGATAAATTGGTGTGTAGCTAGGTGTGTAGGTAGATATATCGGCGTGTCGATAGACAGATGGGTGTGCAGAGAGACAGATCATCACATTAGCAGATATAGAGTGACAGACAGACCTCTTCGTCCAATAACAACAACTAGCATACTACTACTACTACTACTACTACTACTACTACTACTACTACTACTACTACTACTACTACTACTACTACTACTACTAATACTACTACTACTACCACTACTACTACTACTGCTGCTACTACCACTGCTGCTGCTACTACTAATACTACAACTACTACCAATACTTTTACTACTACTACTACTACTACTACTACTACTACTACTACTACTACTACTACTACTACTACTACTACTACTACTACTACTACTACTACTACTACTACTACTACTAGGCTGCTGCCTGTACCACTATCACGTTGTTGTTGTTGTTGTTGTTATCAACGATTAATAGCCGTATATCTCACTCTATCACGTGTTTCACTCTAGTCATCATTTACTCAACATCACTGCGTGATGACTGTGTCCACATCCACATCTACTTATAGAAAAACCATCGCATGAACTGAACAGACAGGCCTGAACGACTGCTGTGATCATAGCCCGCGGCGGGGCCTCGTTTTATGGCCTGCGCTTTCGATTTTACGAGTCCATCTGAGAGGTTTGGTTAATTGTATATTTCATGGGTTCTCAAGTTGTCTAGCTGGTAGCCAACTTTGTGACTTATAAGCGGTAAATTCAGAATCTGAAACTTCCGCCTCCAAATGGCGATACGATGTGCTTTATTGAGTCTTTATTGTGATTTTTATTGTCATTCTGGACGTATTTCAAAATTGAGAGGGAAGACAACGAGAACTTTCAATCAGATGGCAGTTGAAACCATTAGCAGTATGACTCTTCGCAGGCTGTTGAACAAGTAGATGTAGCGCGTATGGGAATGTCCTGAGTGCAATGCTGTCGATTCTTAGTTCAGCTGAACCCAACACATCTCAATTCGCATATGAAGTATTCACATTCTCATGTACCTATGGTTTTCCGTCTTACTGCCTCTTGTGCATGCTCTGATTTCTTCTTCTTGCATCTGTCCTTCATCGAGTCTCTATGCCATTCGCAAATGAAGTATTTACAGTCTCACGTATCTATAGCTTTCCGTTTTTCTGTTTCCTTGTGCGTCCTCTGATGTCTTCTTCTTTCATCAATTCTATGTCCCAGAATTGACCGGTTTGTTTTGTGTGCCTTATGCAGAAATGTGTGGCGGCTGGTCTTCTGGTTGACTGCCGCTTCTTTTGACGATTAACCGTGCTTTCGAGGAGGACTGTTGTTTTGGCATACTGGAGACGGCATTATGTACAGTGAAATGGTTTTTACATCTGTCCAAGGTGTTGTGGTGTGATCTGCATGCTCAAAATGGCGTAGATGGCTAGATAACATCTAGAAACGGAACAACAACATCCAGAAATATCTGCATGTATGGCGGTGGGTGTGTCTCAGAAGCGACCGGTTTTCGTGCCTTATGCAGAAATGTGTGGCTGCTGGTTTTGCTAGTGACTGCCGTTTCCATCGATGATGAAGTGTGTTTTCGAGGACTTTTGTGTTGGCATTCTGGCGGTGGCATTATGTACATAGAATTGTTTCTTTACATCTTTCGGGGTTGTTTTGTTGCGTGATCTACATTTCGGAGAAAAAATAGCATGGCTGGCTAGAATACATCTAGAAACGGAACAATATCTAAAAACATCGAGACTTTGTAGATGAACAGCTGGTTGGGAAAGTGACTGCAATTCCATCAAGGATGAACTGTATTGTTCGTAGAGGACTTTTTTGGTGATATTCTGGCGGTGGCAGTTTGCACAGTGTGCCTAAGTGGGCCGTTGTTTGTCGAGACTCCTGTCTTTTTCACTTTTCACATGGGGCAGTGGGGACCATTTTATGTGATATTCACTGGCATGGGAACGGAGCAAAATGGGGACGACCCTTTGCTATGATGTTGGAACCGCCCGCGACTTATGACTAATCATCAATTCTTCTACGAGCTCTTCTGAAACGTACGAGGGTAAGTCAATAAGTAAGTCACACAGTTCTGTGGAATGGCAGGTAAATGTAGTTGGTGTCTTCTACAGGTATCATTAGATGACAGCAACATCGAACTTTATATTCCCGTTTGTCAGGTCGCACTAGGTGTCTCATACGCATGCGCAGCGCATAAACAAAATGGCGACTGTACTTACGGAGTGTAGAACCAAAGAGCAAAGTGCTCTTGTGCGTTTTTTTGTGTGGCCAAAAGGACTGCCTGCAAAGGACATTCATAAGGAAATGCTTCCTGTTTATGCTGACTACCAGCTCGAATCAAAGAGTGTTTCAATGCAATGGCAACATCCTTCTTCGCCTTGTGTCCAAAAATTCAAGGTTACGCCATCAGCAGGGAAGGTTATGCTGACAGTGTTCTGGGATTGTCAAGGAGTGCTGTTAACCAATTTCAAGAAAAAAGGTGACAATGTGAATTCTGAATCGTACTGTGAAGTTCTATCGATACTTCATGATACAACTGAAGAAAACGTCCAGGACTGCTGACTAGAGGCGTGTTGCTTCTTCTTGACAATGCCAGACCACATACGGCTCCATTAACTCAGGAGAAAATTAACCAACTAAGGTGGGAAGTTCTGGAACATCCACCTTACAGCCCCGACATAGCTCCTAGCGATTTCCACCTTTTTGGTCCACTGAAAACCCACTTTGGTGGGAGACATTTCGCGAATGATGCCGAAATTGAATGTGAAGTGAAAACGTGGTTTAGAAAACGGAGCAGGACGTTCTAAGCAGCCGGTTTGGGAGGACTGATAAAACGATGGGATAAGTGCATCAATGTCGGTGGAAATTATGTTGAGAAATAAAGGGACAATGTATGTATACAAATAAAATGGTTTCAAGTTGTTATCCTATTTAGTTATATTTCTACAGCCATTTGTGACCTATTTATTGACTTCCCCTCGTATGTGCTGTGACATTCACGTCATCTCGCAAGTTTCCCAGCGGGAGGACATCTTACGAGTGCCACATTCCGTCGCGAGACGGGCTGCGGCCGTGATCGCACCCGACAGAGGTCAGCGTGGCCGAATGGATAACAGCGCTCGTTCTTAAACATCCGGTGTGCTGATGCCGAGGTATCGGGTTCAACCCCTACACCGGTTAGTTGGATTAAAACGCTGACTTGGGGACGTAAATTACAAGTACTCCTGAAGTCGGAGTGGGGCACTGATAATAGGGAAAGCTAATCCACACGCAAAATAATCAGTCGAGTGCACTAGAAGTAGCACGTGAATGGACTGTGTTTGAGTTCAAAGAGAATGTGTATTTAACGCCAGGTAAATTTGGGGTGTGGATTGGGGCGGGAGGAAACTGTCAGGCACCCCAGTACGGAGATATTGCACAGAATGACTTCACAGTCAACATGAACAGAAATACGAGTCAAACTGAACAGAAAGAGTCAAAATGAACAGAAAGTCAAAATGAACAGACAGACGAGTCAAAATGAACAGAGAGACGGGTCAAAATGAACAGACAGGCGGGTCAAAATGAACAGAAAGAGTCGAAATGAACAGAAAAAGTCACATACGAGTGTATCAGAGGAAATATTAAGAAAAATAGTGCAAATCCTTTGCAGGACGTCGCGTTCAACAGCAGGTGGATTTCAAGGCATTTACGTTTAGTAGCCGCCAATGCTTTCTGAACGAGAAGTCGACGTTACAGAAAAATGCTAACTGTAAAGGCATAATTTACCTCTCTAAATAACCATGTCGTATGAAATTATTATTATTAGCTATAGCAGCAATGACAGCATCGAAAGTAGTAGTAGTAGTAGTAGCAGCAGCAGCAGCAGTAGTAGTAGTAGTAGTAGTAGTAGTAGTAGTAGTAGTAGTAGTAGTAGTAGTAGTAGTAGTAGTAGTAGTAGTAGACACGGCAACAGCCGAAGCACCTGCGCAGCAATACTTTACAATGCCCTACAACACAACACAATGTTTAGGTATTTGCCATGGTACCACCATTACCCTCTCACTACAACACACCACAAAGAACCACCACCCAGACAGCACTGGTGCTTTCCCCCTTCCACCAGCGTTCGGAATTCAATAACCTTTGCACGCAAGACGTTTCTCCCACCCTGGATCATGCCTTCAAACTTGGGACATCACAGAGAAATCGTTGGGACTTCATAGAGAAACCGAGGAGTCAACGAGGGCAGCCTCGCTGACAAAAAACCGAGCTCAGTGAAAATAAATCCGCCAACACCGGCGCAAGATGAGGCGAGTAGGCACAGACAGGGCCGTAGCTAATGGGTACATTCAAATATATACGCCGACACTGAAGAACTGCAGTCTCAACTACTGTCAGATCGTCAAAATACTGGGTCAATGACGATACCAACTTGAAAACACAGAGGTTACTTGCAGCGTACTGGTCAGGTTGTTTATTTATGTTTTATCTCCACCCGGGTATTTTCGACCCAGACAAACATGCTTTCTTCCTCTTCTTCGTTCCTCTTTCAAGGGGAGTATGTTAAAACTAGTTTTGCACATCAAAGGTCAGCGTGTCCGATTTAGGCATGCACTTGTGTTAAGATTTGCTTCTTCTAGACCAGTGGTTCTCAACCTTTTTTGGCCCGTGCCCCCCTTCACCATATTTTCAGAACATCATTCCCCCCCCCCCCCTTTCGTATTTCCTACCTAAAAATCCCGCCCCTACACAGTATACATAATAATGGAAGCTAAATTTAATAGTACATACTAAAACAAGTCTAGACGTCCACATAAAACATGATTTGTGGGTCTACTTACTTTATAAACTGAATTTTAGAAGGGTGAGACGTACAGAACTGTACAGTATGAAGGGAAAAACAATATCAAGTAATCGGTTCTTGTATTAACGCGATCTTGAAATAATCTTAATTCTCTCTCTCCCCCCCCCCCCCCCCCCACCATGGAAACCCTAAAATTCCCCATGGGGAGGAATTCCCCACCAGTTGAGAACCACTGTTCTAGACAGATTCCACCCAAGGCCACGGGCTCTATCTGCCCGTGCTTAGGTCTTCCGTCTTAACAATTGTACCAGGGCGTAGGCTTTATGGCCTACAGTTTGCGATTTCCAGCTACTGTGGGATATTTAACTTGCACACGGGACCTTCTGTGTTTTGGTCTTTATCCAATAGAGCTGGATATCTGCTGTCGCTACCTAATAGATAAGGGGAACATATGCTATCACTGGATACCAGTGTCCATATTTACTTGGTCTTTAGTATTAGCCCAGCAGCAGCCAATTCTCTTCTTTGGTATCTCAAATGATACCGTGAATTGATTTATTTGGTTGTTTCGTGATTAGAGGTTTAAAGCGTCTAGCCTGAGCCGTGTGGTCAAGTGGTTACACACCTGTCTCACTTGTCAGTGATCCGGAGTTCGATCCCGGGCCCAGTTAGGCATATGCACTACTGACGAGCTCAAACGAGAGCGACACTTGAGTCTAATGCCTATCACTTGATATGAATGCAATAACATAAAAGGAAGATGTCTTTGTCCGGTTAGAAGCACTTGATCAACCCATAGTGAGTTATTTGGTACACACAGCTTTGACTTAAGACTATCGAGGTGTGAGCAACAGACCCTTTACGTCGGTGGGTTAATCCGGGCCACACTTCCATATTGTATCTCCAAAATTGGTGGCACTGAGCTCCCGCAACTGAGAAGTGCACAAAGAAAGGTCAACATCGTGTTGCCCTCAACTGGTGTAGGCGTTCATGTCTCTCTCCTCAGATCTCTGACTTCGTGTTCAGCACCAACTCGACTGATGCCATTCCTCCATGCCACCGTCTCAGTACACCCAACATAATGTCCCTCGGTCTGCCTCTGACTCTTTTCCCACTGATCTTTCGAGCCGTAACGATATTTTCCAATGCCCCTCTTCTTATCACTTGACCAAAGAAAACTGTTTGTCTCTTTCTAATAGTTTTATATAATGTTCTAGTGTCGTTCGCCTCACCCAGTCAATCACTGTTAGTTACTCTGGCAGTCCAAGGAATTCTCGAGATTCGTATAAGGAACCACATCTCTGTTGCTCCCAATCTCTTCCTCTTCGTGATTAACTGCCATAAAGCAGCAGAATAGGTCAGGTAAAATCTGCAATTCATAAAATGAAAATACACGATACAGTCACCAAGCAAGGCAGCCGCAGAGAACGAGTCATACTGGCGTGTGTAACATCCCATTGGAGTGCACACAGGGAGGAAGTTGGTGGTCTCCGTGGTTAAGCGGTCAAGCCGAGTAACCGACAGTCGGGGGTTTGTTTCCGACTCCGATGTTCGGTTCGCAAGGGCAGTTTTCTCGGTGACCCCTGGGAGTCGTCACTGGAGCTATGGAGTTTGTGCTATGTGCGACACTTTCGGTGGACTTTTTGTGGAAAGAGACCAAGCTATATGGGATAAAACCCGGTGCAATAAAGAGAAGATGATGACGTTTTATACCGATATATATATATACAGAGAGAGAGAGAGAGAGAGAGATAGAGAGAGAGACATAGAGAGAGAGAGAGCAAGAAAGGAGAAGAAATAGGTGAGAGAGCGAGAGAGTGAGGGAGCAGTGAGAGAGAGGGAGGAGTGAGAGAGGGAGGAGTGAGAGAGCGAGAGTGAGAGAGAGGGAGGAGTGAGAGAGAGGGAGGAGTGAGAAAGAGGGAGGAGAGAGAGGCAGAGAGAGAGAAATAGATAGGGAGAGAGAGAGAAGGAAAGAGAATGGGAAAGAAGAGAGAGAGAGAGTGAGAGAGAGGAGAGAAAAAGTGCATGAGAGAGAGAAGATGGAAGAGAAAGAGCGAAGGTGAGAGACAGCAAGAGAGGGAAAGAGAGAGGTCAAGGGAGAGGGGGAGGAGAGAGAGGAAGATAGAGAGAGAGAGAGATGGAAAGAAATGGGAGAGAGAGAGCGCGAGAGGAAAAGAGAGTGGGAGAGAGAGAAAGAAAGTGGGTGAAAGAGAGACAATAAGAGAGGAAGGCGAAGAAAGAGAGAGAGAGAGAACAAGCGACAACACCCCCCCCCCCCCCCAAAAAAAAAAAAAAAAACAAGTAAACACATTCCCACCCCTAGCATTCATCAACGAACAATAAAGTACCGCTATGAAAACGACAACCAAAGTACATGTTGGCGGGAAATGATAACATCTCACAGCGCGCGAGCAACTCACGCGAAGTAAAAGCAAACGTCACTCACATGTCCGACCGGAAAGTTCTGTATCAAACAAGTGCATTCGGTTTTGGCGCCAGTGCACTGAAGTGCATGACATGTCGGAACGTGAGTACATGACGATAGCATTCGGAGAGTGCGATAGTAAAACTGTCCGCGTTCTTTTAGCCAGCGGCTTGAGAGAATGAGCCGTGGAAATGCGTGTTTGACTCGTGTCTCTATTTAGCGCTGCTGGGCTGGCACAAGACGCAGACAAGAGACTATCAGTAGTCTTCATCAAATCATGGAAGTTGTTAACTGTGGAGGCGATACGGTTAAAGGTGTGTTGAAGTCGTTCGTTGCCAGACTAAAGTGTTTCTTGTTCGTTCCTCTTTCAAAGATAGTACGTCACACTTAGTTCTGCACCTGAAAGATTGGTTCGTCCGACTCAGGCATGCATTTGTGTAAAGTTAGCTTTTTCTAGACTGATTCTATTTGAGTCAATTATAATTTATATCAATACCCATACGTCGTTCAACCTCAAAGAGAAGTTATATTAGGGTCCATCCCTGGCTCAGATTAATAATCCTGTGACGGAGTCAGCCACAAACAGCGGCTGCCCACGATTTTGCCCACACAGGATATTCATTTGAAGGTGATTGTTGTGCAAAGGGGGTTATGGCTTAACGGGCTATATGCTATATCTACCCGTTGGTAGGTTTTAATTCCTATCAATTTGCCAGGGTGGTCACCTGAAGGCCACACTTTGTGATCACTAACTGCCAAGGGATTTTTAACGTTCGCAACTTGCACTTCTGAGAGCTAAGTGTCTGTTCTCAGGAAAGTGTTTTAGAAAGGGAGACGATTAAATTAGAGAATTTCCCTTTTGTTGTCTCCACCTTGAAACTGTAGACCGGCTTGCGTTATCCAGTAACCGCAAGAGCTATGCCGACAGTAGCGCAACTACTGGTAGGGTCTACCATGTCGGACAGGCCAAGTGACGGGAACCAGACGGAGCGATTCATAAACCCAGAAGCGGATAGGTCATCGTGTC
Organism: Cepaea hortensis; assembly: GCA_963921405.1. Lineage (NCBI taxonomy): Eukaryota > Metazoa > Mollusca > Gastropoda > Stylommatophora > Helicidae > Cepaea > Cepaea hortensis. Next base: position 85,598,474 of record OY992879.1, on the reverse strand, counting down.
AGCTTGCCCCATGGCAAATTGGCATCACGGACCCCCAATGAAGTGGACCCCCTTACATATTAGACGATATGTTAAATATGTTAATGACCTGTAGTTCTGGCGATTATTTATAGATCCAGCCCGTCACTGCATAAAGGAAGCAGATATTCTCAAGGAAGCAGATATAAGTAGCATCATATACGAAAGAAGAGCGAGATACACTATAGAGGCCCCCCAAATACAACCAGATGGATATAGTCGAAAGTTGAACAGGGCCATTCGTCTCAGCTGAACAGTAACTGGAAACTGCATAAACCTGCCGTATAGTAGGTAGATTGGGCACAGCCAAAGATGAGGGAAAGCAAAGTTAAGTTAGTTGCATATCCTTTACAGGACATCGTAGTCATCACCAGCATTATTTTCTTCCTGTTGTGATCTCTTGGCAAGTTTACGCTCAGTAGTTTGCCATTGCTTTCTGAACGACCGACACCCATGCTATTTTCGTAAAACATCAACGCAAGGCGGTATGCTGATAAATTGCCTGCAGCTGTGTTTCGAACGCGGTAGGCGGTATTATGAATTGCGTCCGAAACAGCTTCGCCACGGAGCCGGCTAGGGAAAGCAAACCCGAAAAAAGATACTTGTTGAAGTCGGATGTACTGGGCATTAGGTTTCACGAAACAGTGCAAGACAGCTGACTTTATGAAGTAAGAAAACAACCATACAAATGTCAGGCATGAACCATTTCGTAAACACTAAAGAAGAAAATCCAGTATTTTGGATTCAAATATTACATAGTAATTCTTAGAATAACCTGGATCAAGAAGAAGACAAATATCGACATTCTTGGCTCATAAACAACACCATATCTCGGAAACTGAGATAGTGTGAGTACAGTATGTGCTACAGAGGATTGGACAGAATCGTGATCGGCTTGGTTTCTGGAAGGAGAGGCTGGGGTCGACCATCACGACGATAGACATACAACATTTAACTAATTCAGTGCCAAACAACAAGAACACTTGGACCAAACATGGTACACAATCAAATGAACAGGTATTTCAAATTTCAGTTCACAGAGCATTAAAATTGTGGAAGATACTACAAAATAAAACAACACGATGACCCGAGTAAGGCGATTTATCGTTCTTCTGTCCAAACAGGAGGTCATGTGTAGCGATATGTTATCCCACTGAATCAATTAAGACACACTGGGCATGACATGTATGTGGCAGGGGAACTGAAACATGATCAAGAGCATCCTTTCGACGAGCCGTGATGCCAGCGACGAGCCGTGATGCCAGCGACGAGCCGTGATGCCAGCGACGAGCCGTGATGCCAGCGACGAGCCGTGATGCCAGCGACGAGCCGTGATGCCAGCGACGAGCCGTGATGCCAGCGACATTCCGCGAACGACCCGCTACACGAAGATGGCAATAATGAACAGATATCCACTGAAACACTGCACACAAACAGTATGAAGTGACATTAGTGTCACCGCCTCTGATTGTTTCACCTGGTGCCGCCCCCGCCCTCCAGACCCCCCTTTGCCATGACGCTGCCTATGATACCTACCTTCGTTGCTAGCCGCGCCAGCTCACAAACCGTTATTTATCTAGAGACTACAGAACCGCAGGCCGTAGCAGCCAATACGGCGGCAATTTCTGCAATGGGACAATATCACAGCAATTACCCATTGTTTGCCCAGCCAGGCATAGATCACATGGCAGTCCTCGCCGCGCAGATTAGATTGTTCCATTGTTTTCTGGAGTGTCAGCGGACTCAATTAATTGCGGTCCGCGGAAGAGCCGTGAATCTGTTGATACTTTTTTCATGACCTATTTTATGGCGGCGATAAAATACCCGGGATGTGGGTTACAAGAGGAAGAAGGCCATTTTCTCATTAATACACAACCTTTCATATTCTACTCTTATATAAAAAAAAAAAGAGTTGCATGTCCGTTGAAAGACGTAGTAATAACCCCTATCCCATATCAGCTGTATTTTGCCATTACTTTCTGAAGAGTTAGTTCCCCCTCTGTTGTCTCAACCATGAAGTGGTATAGTTAGTTCCCCCTCTGTTGTGTCTCCACCCTGAAGTGATAGAGTTAGTCCCTCCTCAGTTGTCTCCACAATGAAGTGGTAGATTTCGTTCCCCCTCTGTTGTCTCAACCATGAAGTGGCAGAGTTAGTTCCCCTCCTGTTGTGTCTCCACCATGAAGTAGAGTTAGTTCCCCTCTGTTGACTCCAATTTGAAGTGGTAGAGTTAGTGCCCCATCTGTTGTGTCTCACCCTGAAGTGGTAGAGTTAGTTCCCCCTCTGTTGTGTCTTCACCATGATGTTGTAGAATTAGTTCCCCTCTGTTGTCTCCAATTTGAAGTGGTAGAGTTAGTGCCCCCTCTGTTGTGTCTCACCCTGAAGTGGTAGAGTTAGTTCCCCCTCTGTTGTGTCTCCATATATATATGGTCTAGGCTAGGGGTTACACGATTTTTCCCGTAATCCCTTATGCTCTCGTAACGTGACGTGACGTGCGCGAGAATTGGTAGTGGTTCTCTCCACATCGGTAACTTACGGGGTATGTGAGCCGGTCGCTCAGAAAGCAATGGCAAACTACTGAGCGTAATCTTGCCAAGAAATCAACAATCAGCTGAAAGATGCTGATGTTGACAGCGATGTCATGTAAAGGATATGTGAACAACAACAACAACAACACACACACACACACACACATATATATATATATATATATATATATATATATATATATATATATATATATATATATATATATATATAGAGAGAGAGAGAGAGAGAGAGAGAGAGAGAGTCATATAAGAGGTTGCTGCAACTACTGCTACTACTACTACTACTACTGCTGCTGATTCTACTACAACGTCAAAAGTCTCTTGTCTTCGTCCACCTCATCCTCCTCCTTTCTCTTTACTGTTCTAAACATAGGTTTTAAACAGGGGCAGCCGTGGCTGGCAGGTTATGGTGTCCGACTCAGAAGGCAGAGGCTTCCATCTCATCATAGGGCTGGGAGTATTTCTTGTCTTCGGTATCTAATGACATCATACGCCCCCTGGCCTCTCTGGTAGGTACCCAGCCTTCTCAGATAAGGGCGAAAAACAGGATGTGCCGTGTGCAAGACGTGCACATTAAAAATCCCACTGCAGTTGGAAATTGCAAAGAGTAGGCTGTGTGGCCCATGCTCTGGCAATATCTGAGGGGAAAACACCTATCCACGGGTAGATAGAGCCAGTTACCATGGACGAAATCAATCTAGAGGAAGCAAACCTGAGACAAATGTACAATACAGTCGGATACATTGATCTTACAGGTGCATAAAAAGGTGTGGCGTACTAATTTGAGAGAAGAAGAATTTTGCACAGGCCATCTTTTTGGTGACTGGCCCAAGGATATCATAGGAAAAAAAGAAAACGTGGGGACGCTGAAACTGTGGGGCACCTAAAACTGTGGGGCACCTGAAACTGTGGGGCACCTGAAACTGTGGGGCACCTGAAACTGTGGGATAGCTGAAACTGTGGGATAGCTAAAACTGTAGGGTACTGAAACTATAGGGTAAATGAAACTGTGGGGCAAATGAAACTGTGGGGCACCTAAAACTGTGGGGCACCTGAAACTGTGGGGCACCTGAAACTGTGGGGCACCTGAAACTGTAGGGTACCTGAAACTATAGGGTACCTGAAACTGTGGGGCACCTGAAACTGTGGGGCACCTGAAACTGTGGCGCACCTGAAACTGTGGGGCACCTAAAACTGTAGGGTAGCTGACACTGTGGGGCACCTAAAACTGTGAGGCACCTAAAACTGTAGGGTAGCTGACACTGTGGGGCACCTAAAACTGGGACAGCTGAAACTGTGGGTACCTGAAACTGTGGGGCACCTGAAACTGTGGGGCACCTGAAACTGTGGGGCACCTGAAACTGAAGGGTAGCTGACACTGTGGGGCACCTAAAACTGTGGGACAGCTGAAACTGTAGGGTAGCTGACACTGTGAGGCACCTAAAACTGTGGGGCAGCTGAAACTGTAGGGTAGCTGACACTGTGGGACACCTAAAACTGTGGGACAGCTGAAACTGTAGGGTAGCCGATACTGTGGGGCACCTAAAACTGTGGGACAGCTGAAACTGTAGGGTAGCTGACACTGTGGGGCACCTAAAACTGTGGGACAGCTGAAACTGTAGGGTAGCTGACACTGTGGGGCACCTGAAACTGTGGGGCACCTAAAACTGTGGGGCAGTTGAAACTGTAGGGTAGCTGAAACTGTGGGGCACCTAAAACTGTGGGACAGCTGAAACTGTAGGGTAGCTGACACTGTGGGGCACCTAAAACTGTGAAGCAGCTGAAACTGTAGGGTAGCTGACACTGTGGGGTACCTAAAACTGTGGGGCAGCTGAAACTGTAGGGTAGCTGACACTGTGGGGCACCTAAAACTGTGGGGCAGCTGAAACTGTGGGGCAGCTGAAACTGTAAGGTAGCTGACACTGTGGGGCACCTAAAACTGTGGGGCAGCTGAAACTGTAGGGTAGATGACACTGTGGGGCACCTAAAACTGTGGGACAGCTGAAACTGTTGGGTAGCTGACACTGTGGGGCACCTAATACTGTGGGGCAGCTGAAACTGTAGGGTAGCTGACACTGTGGGGCACCTGAAACTGTGGGGCATCTAAAACTGCCCGACACCTGTGAGAAACTTCTACTGAAGACGGGATTCGTGCAACTTACTCATCGTTTTGCTTAGAAGGGTGAACACAAGACACTGGCGGCTTAAGGAGAAGCTTCGAACTGAATCTTCCGCAGTAATCGCTTGCTATGTGTGGCAGACCTGGTTCAAGATGACACATTCTATAGACGTGACTAATTAGCCTTGCGTCGAAGTACACGTCCCTTTAGGAAGTCACTCTCATCATTTGGAGGCGACTTGAATCTCGGTGTGCCTACAGCTGCCATTTGTAATATTATTTAGTGTACTGTACTGGCAGCTGGTAGTTTTGACAGACGATGGTTTGTTACATCGTGGAGAGGAAAGGTAACACCAATAGATCCGTAACAAGACAAGCTGCAGAAGCTACCGGATAAGCAAATCAATTCTCTAACTGTCCACCGTAATATTATCTAGTGTCACGTAATCTCCAATCCTAAACTTTATTTCTTGGGATGCCAATCAATGATATGAGTTACACCCACCGTGTCCTCGTGCCACACCAAGATTATCCAATACAAACGATTGGAAACTCCCTGTTGGAAAAATGTAACTTCAAGAACAGAAAGCCTGGGAGTTTTGACGTTCGCTATTTAATCCTCTTTAATAAAATTCACTGCGCAATAAATGAATAATGCAACACATGCTATGATTCTAGACACTACAAAAACAGTACGGCAAAAAAGCTAGTTCTAAATTACTTTCTAGGAAAACATAACACCATCCGGTTAAAAAACAACTGCAAATACATTAATTTTAAATTACTTTCTAGAAAAACAAACCGAAACACGTTAATTTCTAAATTACTGTTTTACAAAAACACGAAGACACACAGTAATATTAAATTACTGTTTCACAAAAACATAAGGACACACATTAATACTAAATTACGAGTGCATTCTTTGTCAGGTCTTAGTCAGATATGACTAGCTTGTGCATGCTAGCATTTGGCAGAAGCACATTCAAGTGTTTGACCACCATTGGCAGTTTTTATAAATGTAATTTAATGTTAATATATCAAGGGATCTGTGATAGCTTATTGGTTAGTGTACCGTAATGACAGCAGACGGTACTACCTACCTTCTGTAAGCGCCGAATGTTGGGCGGCGCTTACCAAACCCGACATCCCACATTGTGCCAACGGCCTCGGGCGGAAGAGCGCAATTGGGAGGGTACAAGCCTTATCCTGGTGTGAAGAAATGCAACCTAGAGACAAAATGTCACGGCAGGGAAGACCATGACCTAAGCCTTGGTTGACAGCTGGTCTAGGATCGAAGCTCCGACAGGCGGACAGTTAGAGCATTGCTTTTGCAGCTTGTCTTGTTCCAGATTTATTGATGTTACTATTCCTCTGGAGTGAACTAGGCAGGCCGAGAGAGGGATCATGCTGCATGGGCAACACATGGTCTCTATATTTTAGCCCAGGCTTTGTTCTCTGGAGAGGTATAACGCCATCCCTGGTCTTAACCGGTCTCGGAATCAAAGCGAGAGGTGGCAGTTACGGGTTATAAGTCATTGTCAATTGGCGTAGACATCGGGCGCCAAGGGTTGCCTCTGACGGTGGGAGACACCTACAGGTGTCACTGATCAGCTACCGCCCGCCACAAGCTGGGCAGCCCCTGGTCAATTGGGTGCTGATCCGTCACAGCCTACCTGCTTCAATTGGTGCTTGGGGATAGGACACAATCTGAATCGCAGGTTGTAAAACCAATGCACCAAGTATTACTAAACCTCAAGCTACGGCTTGCAACCTGGGACGTAAGAACCATGTGTTCAGGATTTTCCAATGACCTGACGAATATTGACGATGTGAGAAGAACGGCTGTGATTGATGCCGAACTCAATCGTCTTAACATTGATATTGCTGTCCTGCAGGAGACTCGCCTCGCTGAGGAAAGGTCACTCAGGGAAAACAATTACATTTTTTTTTGAAGGGTAGAGAGCAGGCAGAAAAAAGGCAACATGGTGTGGACTTTGCAGTGAAGAATTCGCTACTGGGAATTATTGAAATTCCAGAAGGAGATAATTTTTTTTTTTTTCCGCGTTTCCATCCTGTTTCAGGATATTGCGGTCAACACCAGCATCTTTCAGCTGTGTGTTGATTCCTAGGCTAGATTACGCTCATCAGCACGCCACGACTTTCTGAGCGACCGGCTCCATACTCTCATAAGTCACTTTTTGCGATTCGAACCACTGCTAATTCTCGTCGCGTCACGTGACGAGAGTATTCGGGGTTAGCGGAGAAAGCTGCTAACACCTCGGCCATGGAGCCGGAAGAAGGAGATAATGAAATACTATTATCCTGCGCTTGGCAACCTCTTGTGGCTTTGCCACCATTATCACTGCATATGCACCGACACTCACTTCCCCTGATGATATGAAGGTATGAGGAGTTAGACTCTGTGATAAAGACAGTTCCTAAATTCAACTACATGTATATGCTCGGTGATGTCAATGCTCGTGTGGGCAAGGACTAGAGTTCATGGCCAGTGTGCCTTGGAAAATACAACATCGGTCGCATGAATGAAAATTGGCAAGGGCTGTTGGAGCATTGCACCAGAAATGACCTATGTATTAGAAACTCCTTTTTTTTTAAAACAAAAGAGCTGCATAAGGTCACATGGAAACATACAAGATCCGGCCATTGGCATCAGCTGGACTTCATCATCACACGGAGACAATATCTAAAACAAATATCATTAACTCGAAGCTACCACAGTGCTGACTGTGATACGAATCATTCTTTGGTTGTTGCAAGGGTTAGACTGAGACCAAAGAGAATCTACACAGCTAAGCACGAATCTAGCCCCAGGATCAATATTATTAACACCCACGATCCTGATAAGTGCTTTGAGTTCCAACAGCAACTTGAAGACGCTTTCACTGATATATCAGAAAATTGTACAGCAAGTGAAAAATAGGGTAAACGTAAGGGAAACTCTTTATAAAACAGCGGTAGGAGTTTACGGCACTGCGGATCATAAGAGGCAGGACTGCTTTGCGGCAAACAGCCAGACAATGCAGCCCTTGATTGATAAAAAGAAGATAGCTCTCTTAAAAAACAAGGAAAGAACAACGCGTAACACTCTCAATGAGCTTAAGCAAGCTAGGAAAGATGTGTAAAAGGCTGCCAGGTAGTGTGCAAATGACTATTGGATCAAGTTATGTGAGTCCATTCAAAATGCAAGTGATAAGGGAAACATCAGAAGCATGTATGAACGGATAAAGAAAGCTTGTGGTCCAATGATCAAAAGAAGTGCACCACTAAAAACCTTGATTGGAGAAATCATCACTTATAAGAAAGAGCAGATGGACAGATGGGTAGAACACTATTTGGAGCTTTACTCAAATGAGACCAAACTAGCGGACGATGCCCTCAACGCCATAGAGGCCCTGCCAACTGTTGATCACCTGGACACACTTCCCACAATAACAGAAGTTAAGTGTGCAATGGCAACCCAATAGATCCGTAACAAGACAAGCTGCAGAAGCTACCGGATAAGCAAATCAATTCTCTAACTGTCCACCGTAATATTATCTAGTGTCACGTAATCTCCAATCCTAAACTTTACTTCTAGGGATGCCATCAATGATGTTACGAAAGTTATTAAGCCTTTTTGAAGCACAATGTAACAAACTATCGTCTGTCAAGACGGCAAGGTGCCAATGTAACAAACAAACAAACAATATGGCGGCAAACATTACGTCTAAATTGCTGTTTTACAAAAGCATGATGACACATATTAATTCTAAATTACTGTTTACAAAAAGCATGGTGATATGCGTTAATTCTATATTACTGTTTATAAAAATAAAACATGGCGACACACATTAATTCTAAATTACTGCTTACAAAACCATAGCAATGCGCGTTCATTTTATATTACTGTCACCAAAAAAAAAAAAAACCATAACCAGACGCACTAATAGTAAATTACTGTTTATGGAAACACATACATTCTAAATTACTCCTACAAAAACATAGTGAACGACTAACTCTACAGCACTCTAGTAAAACACAGCGAAACCTGTTAATTCTATGTTACACTCTAACAATAAATTCAAAATGACACAAAATGACAATTACTACTAGCATATTAAAACATCAAAAAAAAAAAAAAAAACATTAACAGTTCTTTAAAAAAATTACTTAACAAAGTTAGTAGTTTTTAAACTGATAAATAAATAAATAAAAGGTAAAATAAAAAGCATTTAAATATAAATGCATCTATATAACATGACAAATACCATCGTGTTAAATATATGGCAAGAAATGGCACCGGTGTAAAACAATGTCTATTAAAACATGGCAGCAACATTTATGAACATTTATGAACGTAAGCAAAACAGATTAAGAGAACCATTTACTGTAAAATCTCGACTATAATGCGCACAGGCGTTACTGTAGTCAGATTTGAAGTAACATTAAATTACCCAAGTATATAGTGCGCAGCCGTAACTCATAAATACGGGCACCTCATTTACTTGGCTGCAAGCAGATGGGTTGAGTCAACAAACGACATCACAGAACTTCGGGCATTCCCATATGTGCTCCGTCCTCAAATCCAACAACCAGCGAAGAGTTCCAATACTAACAGTACCGGCTGCAATCGGATTGTGTGTTCGCCTGGCCTTATCTCGGAGTACGAAGTGTCGGCCAGAACCTCTGCTCACTCCCTGCCGCACCATTATCTCCAGACAAATGATGGTGTATCTGTTCTTCCACACAATAATCATGATCCCAAAGGAGCCTGACTAGATCAGCCTCACCGTTCAAACCCGGGACAAATCTGCACAAACAAATCGGGGTTTATGTAGGTCAGGAGCTGTTCAAAGCCCAAGCAATGGCAAACATTGTAGCAGGCGTGGATGAGTTAAAGGGATCCTACGGCTGGGGTGTCCTGGAACAGAACCGTCTGTCAATTCACTGTTTACTGTTAGATTAAGGCTCAAAACAGGCCGGCCAGGGCACACGTGAAACTTTATGAATATAATAAAACTACCGCCCTGGCTCTGAAATATCTGACAGTGTGTTTTGTTTATTAGCCGGGCTCCGTGGCCAAAGGCTTGCGAACGCAGTTCGTGAGCCGCTTACCAGGCTTTCGAAACGCAGCCGAGACTGATTTGTGCAGCAGACCGTGTTGCGTTGTGTTATAACGTGTCGGTATGGGAGCCGGTCGTTCAGAAAGCAATGGCAAACTACTGAACTAAAATTTGCCTAGTACATCAACAGCAGGTGAAAAATGCTGGTGTTGACTGCAACGTCCTGCAAGGGATATGCAACATTAAAAAAAAAAACATTGTTTATTATGGTGCTACTTCATTATATGTTCAATTTTTTTTTTTTCTGTAGTATCAATTAATCTGGTGCCGTATCTACAATAAAAGTTGGCTGCAATGGATCTCCAACATTGTCTGTGTATCGCCCTGACTGTACATTCTGTCAGAATGCTGTTCGTCCATCTCTTGATGTTACATTTCCACTTGTATCGTTGTCTACGTCTTGCTCGCTTGTCTTCAACCTTACCCTCCCGTATGGCTTTCACAAGAACATAGCCGAAATATTTAACTTGCCCCTTTTTTTATTTCTTTCATCAACTCCCTTTTCATTCGCAGTTTTTCTAGAACCTCTTTTTTTTTTTAATTACATTAGTAGTATACTCCTGGCGAAATACAGCGCTATATCAGGCAATACATTCTGCAATATATTGTTTGTGTCCCCATTATTCAAATTCCCAATAAGAACATGGTCTGAATATAATACAAATAAAATAAAGGACACTTTGACAAGCCTTGGTGCGCATTGGGTATATGTCGCTAATTCCATATTTTATAACCAATCGGCATTCGAGGGGGTGACGCGGACAATATCGCGCCAGTCGCCGTTACTTTTATGGTACTCAGTTTAGGCTGTGAGAACTCTTGATTGAAACAGACAATTAGAGAGTACAAATAGTGCGCATTATAATCGAGATTTTATGTCGTCCTAATTAAAACATGTCTAAGAAAATTACCAGTTCTAAAATCACAGAACAAACACAGTTATTGGCGTTAAACCTACTTAAAATCAACCTGCATAAAATTGCACTCAACAAAAATCCAGCGACAAAACATGAAAAAGACCATTAGGTCTAATTCACTATTTAAATACATGGCAAGATGTGGCATCAGTGTTAAAAACACAAAATAAAACATAGCAATAACATTGGTAACAATGCCCCAGGAAGAAATTTTAAGGCATTAGCTAAAAGAGCAAATACTCCGTCTGCTTTAGCTGGCAAGAAATAACATCAGTGTCAACAATAGCTGCTAAAACAAAACTGTAACATTTGCTGTTAATTCCACAGGATGGAATTTCAAGGCATTAGCTAAAATAGCAAACAGTTTGTCAGCTTTAACCGGCAAGAAATGGCATGTGTCAACAATAGCTGCTAAAACATGGCTGTAATAATATCTGTTAACAATTCCAGAGTAAGAAATTACACAGCATTAGCTAAAAGAGCAAACAGCTTGTTAACTGGCAAGAAATGGCACCAGTGTCAACAATACCTGCTAAAACATAACTTTAATATTTGTTAACAATTCTAGAGCAAGAAACTACGAAGCATTATTTATTAGTAAAGAGAGCAAAACCGTTCGTTAAATGGCAAAACAATAGCTGCTATAATAAAACATGGTTGTAGCATTTATTAACAACCCCGCAGCAGGAAAATACAAGGTATTCGCTAAGAGAACAAACAGCCCAACTCTAGCAGACAACAAATGACTTTTACTACGTGATCGTCTGAAATACCAGGTCCCAGCCCCACACAGCAATTCACGAAGAGATCACAATCAACAACTAAACCCCTACAAGCAAAGGCTTCATAATCAAATGGAGACTGAACAATATTAAAGTTATTGATGGGCACGCATAGAAGTCGCTGTGTACCGGGACACATCAGGGAAGCCAGGAATGGACACAATATGGCCGACCATGCAAGTGGTAGGAAGCGACTAGGGAGGATTGACTGAGGATAGCTACTTCATTCTTAGAAAGCTATAGCTGCACATTTCACGCAATCATGAACAGGTTTTCAAAGGGCTTGGCGTGGGATGGGTGAGGGCTTATGCTCCACTGGGAGATAAAAGGCAGCAGCAGCAGCAGAAGAAGAAGAAGAAGAAAAGAAGAAGAAGAAGAAGAAGAAGAAGAAGAAGAAGAAGAAGAAGAAGAAGAAGAAGAAGAAGAAGAAGAAGATGAAGAAGGAGGAGGAGCAGGATAAGGAGGAGGGTTAGGAGGAGGGGAGGAGGATTAGGATGGAGAGGAGGAGGAGGAGGAAGAGGAGCAGCAGCAGCAGCAGCAGCAGAAGAAGAAGAAGAAGAAGAAGAAGAAGAAGAAGAAGAAGAAGAAGAAGAAGAAGAAGAAGAAGAAGAAGAAGAAGAAGAAGAAGAAGAAGAAGAAGCAGCAGCAGCAGCAGCAGCAGAAGAAGAAGCAGCAGCAGCAGTAGCAGCAGAAGAAGAAGAAGAGGAAGAAGAAGAAGAAGAAGAAGAAGAAGAAGAAGAAGAAGAAGAAGAAGAAGAAGAAGAAGAAGTGGAAGAAGCTACATGCCAACAGTCTGTTATTTATGATACCAGACTAGCTTGTTCCTTCAGCCGTGATGGTATAGGGAGTGGGGTAGGGGGGACTTCCGGTCCCCAACATGGCGGATAGGCAATTGAACCGATAAGGCTTCTAGAGTGTTTACACTTGTGGTTACGGTTTGCATTTGCATTTTGCTCATGTTGGACTGGTAGTGCATGGTTCCGCCACCCTGCTACTGAGTGAGTGCGTGGTGCGGCACTGTGAGCTGTGAATTTCGTGTGGAATGCTTTTACATCTGTCCGCTGTTGTTTATAGCGTGAACTGCACGTTAAGAATAATGGCGGCCGGCTGTCGCTGAACTGACTGGTTTGCCTTTTCAGTTCACGAGTGCATTTTTCAAGAAACTCCTGGGCAGTCGTCGCTGGAGCTACGGAGGTCGTGCTTTGTGCGGCGCTTTCGGCGAGTCACCCTACGGAAAGAGACCGAGCCATATGGGATAAAACTCGGGTTAATGAAGTCGTTCTGGTATCTGCCGCTTCCATTGACGATGAACTGTATTTTTCGTGGAGGAATTTTGTGTTGGTATTCTGGCGGTGGCATTAAGCACAGTGTACCTGTGCGGGCTGTTGGCTTGCCGAGACTCCTGTCTGTTCCACTTTTCAAATTGAGCAGTGAGAAGCATTTTATGTGATATTCACTGGCACAGGAACGGAGCATAATGGGGATGACCCGCTGCCGTGAAGTTGGAAGCGCGACTAACTAACTAACTAACTAACTAACTAACTGGTATAGGGGTGGGAAGGTGAGAGATCCAGCCTTTTACCGGGACTCGAACCCAGGAGCACCAAGTTAGCCAATCAATGCACTGACCACTTCGCAACAACCGCGTACTTTCACGTAAGAAGGAAAGACAACCACACCACGCCTAAAGTCCCTGCACCCGTTCCAAATGAACAACATCTTGGCAAAGTCTGGGAGGCAAATTAAGCATGCACATGTCAACAAACAGAATTGCAAGGAGGCTCTAAAACTTTCAGGCCTCGTTTAAAAGACCAGGTCTTTAATGTCAATATCCGACCCACTTTTACAGCGCACACGTCACAGACGTTAAACGATTACTCTGTCTGTTTGCACCTGTGTTCTCTCCCCTGCAAGTTTCCGGAAGTTTAAAAAAAAATGGCCTCCCTCCATGCTGCAATTTTTTGGTTTTGTTTCTGGTTCATTGTTTGTTGCTGAAATATATTTCCTGTACAGTAACTGTCATTTCATCATTGTGTCATTTCATTTATGTAGGCCCCTCTATATTTAACAATTATATCTGGAATTGAAAATGTCGCAAACTTTGAATATCTTGCGAACTGTTCAAAGTCAAACGTTGGCTGCCAGTAGCAATGGAGAAGTTAACTGACTGAGTGTCGAAGGATACTATGTTGCAAAATGTGACCTTTCAATTGGACAGAAGGACGATATACCGCCATACTAGGGTCATCGTGTTATTTGTTTTGTTTTGTGGTCTCATCTCATCTCACCAGGTTCCTTTTTTACTTTGCGATAACGCGATGAAGCATTAACAGCGGGAGAGTGCCCGAGTATGGGCTTCATATATCGAGGTTCCCGTGGTCTCTGTAATTCCCTCTATCCATCGTTTACGTGGCCGGCCTCTTCCTCTGCTTCCGTCTTTTGTTTCGTGGTATCTTCCACAATTTCAATACTCAGTGAACGGAAATGGACATTGTAATACTTGTTCATTTAATTGTGTACCATGTTGGGTCCAATCCTATTTTTTGTTTGGCACTGAAGCAGTTAAACAATGCTACCTATGGCAAAGAGGAGGTTAAGCAGCACCAAGAACCTAAGGCATAGCATGAGCAAACAAGTGAAATGTTTTGAGAGCATGCATCTTTCCTGTGGTAACATACCAATGTGAGTCATGGAACATTCACATTCACTAAAGAAGAACATTTGGGTTTTAAGCTTAAGTGTCACAGACTAATCCCTAGAATATCGCGGACAAAGAAGAAACATTCAGACACTCCACAAGACCTGAACATGGATGAAACATTCAGACACTCTACAAGACCTGAACATGGAAGACAACTGGCTTAGAAACAGTCTCGTGTCTCGGAAACTAAAATACTCTGAGCAAATCAAACAAAACATTGGTCTGGGAAAGATGGAAAGAATAGTTCCTGAAATATATATATTAAAAAAAGGGGGGAGGGGGAGGTGTGGGACGATCGGAAAGAAAACAGACCCAGGACATCGAAGGCACATTGGGCAGGGAAAAGCATGATAGTCGTCGTTGAAGCTACGGAGTTCGTGCTTTGTTTCGCCCTGCGGAAAGAGACTGAGCCATAAGGGATAAAACGCAGTGAAATGAAGTCCACCCTCCCGCCTTTAAACCTAGAGGAAAACATAACATCAGATGGGAGATGCGTTGCAGAGATGAAGAGCAGAATATGACAAGAGACAAAGATGCTTTACAGCGAAACATTAAAATGTTGGGGATATACACCACACGCTCCAGCCTAGAGCATCGCACAAAGCACGAACTCCGTAGCTCTAGCGATGGCTTCCGTGGGTCTCTGGAAATACTGCACTCGTGAGAACACCCCGAAATCAAACCCAAGACATTCACAATGCCACACAGACAGCTTGATCACTTCCTTACATAGGTCCTCCATGTGTCGATAGAACCAACCAGTCAAGCAACCAATGAACCGAGTGTGGGTTGTAATGTTTGGGTCTTGTTACACGGAAAACTTAAGACATTGCAGATGTGGTTGTATTGACACTCACATAGATCGACTCACTGTTTGTAAACGTACTTCATTAA
Source organism: Cepaea hortensis (assembly GCA_963921405.1). Classification (NCBI taxonomy): domain Eukaryota; kingdom Metazoa; phylum Mollusca; class Gastropoda; order Stylommatophora; family Helicidae; genus Cepaea; species Cepaea hortensis. The sequence goes on along the minus strand of OY992879.1, from coordinate 85,583,374 downwards.
CACGACCACTCATTATGTTGATTTTATTTGCAGGCAGGTACAACCATAAACTACAAAGCACTACAACTCACAACCAGAGGCACGCCAAACTATGACGATAATTTACAAAATAACACGACCATATAAACACCACCCACACAAACTATGTTGATATCTATAAAACAGCCTGACCGTAGATACCCCACCTACCTAAACTACGTCGATGATCTATACAATAATATGACCGTACACAACCCACCTAACGAAACTAAGTCGATTATCTACAAAATACATAACACTACCGTAGACACACCCACTCAATTTGTGTCGATAATCTACAAAATAAAGCGACCAAAGACATCCTACCGATACAAACTATGTCAATAATCTACAAAATAATACGGCCATTAGACACCCCACCCACCTAAACTATGCCGATAATCTACAAAATAACACGGCAACTATCCGCATTACCATGTGTTGTGTTTACGAAAATAAGACTAAAGCTACAAACAACTCTCTACGACGATGGCCTCTCTACACCCTTGCTGTCTCCAGACTCCCCCTCTCTGCTGGCAGGTCCGACAATGAAGCTTTAAAGCCAACGAGTTAACACTTGCTTTCGTCGAAATGCCTCGTTAAAACAACTATTCGTCTAAGCGTTCGGAAGACAGAACTAAACGACCCGAATTGCCTTAGCTTTAAACGGGTTTCACGAGTCCTTCTAATGGAGGATGCGTCGTGCTTCTAGAGAGAGAGAGAGAGAGAGAGAGAGAGAGAGAGAGAGAGAGAGAGAGAGAGAGAGAGAGAGAGAGAATAAGAGACTAGATAGAGAGAGAGAGGCAGACAGAAATAGAGACAGACAGAAAAAGAGTCAGAGAGAGAGAGAAAAAAAAAAGAGAGAGAGAGAGAGAGAGAGAGAGAGAGAGAGAGAGAGAGAGAGAGAGAGAGAGAGAAATAAGAGACGAGAGAGAGAGAGAGAGGCAGACAGAAATAGAGACAGACAGAAAAAGAGTCAGAGAGAGAGAGGAGAGAGAGAGAAGAGAGAGAGAGAGAGAGAGAGAAGAGAGAGAGAAGAGAGAGAGAGAGAGAGAGAGAGAGAGAGAGAGAGAGAATTTAGTTTTTTCTGGATGTATCTACTACAGGAATTGCATTGCATCTAAAATTAGTTTTTGTTCACGGAGCAGAGATTTTTGTTCACGGAGCAAAGATACTTCACTTGCCTTTAAAAAAAAAATTCTTTCATCAACTCTCTTTTTATTCCCAGTTTTCTAGAACCTCTGTATTTAATTGTTTTTGTTTCCTTGAAATACGACATGTACTTCTGTATATCCACATCTCAAGGGCCTCTATTCGACTTTCTAATTGCCTATTCATTGTCCAAGCGTCCGCGCCATATAGTGGTGTTGACTATACATACCATTTGACAATTCTCATATTTTAATGCGTCGTTGGCGAACGCACAAACCAGGTGGCCTTAATTCCCCAGGCTCAGACCCGCCTGTCCTACACCGCAAGGTACTGTAGAAATCATGAGAATACATGAAAATCATGATCTGAAACCCTGCTATAGGCAATACATGACCTTTTTTTCAGTTAAATTCTCTAGATGGTAATGCTGATTTTATGTTTTTGAAAACAGTTTTGGACATTCCTATTCCCTGTTTGATTTCTGTTTGATTTCTGCCATCATCTGTTATTACATGAACGTGGTTCACGGAGAAAGGCAACGATTATAAAGATCAGACAGCGATAAAAACACAAGAGTATAGAGAACAGCATGTCATTAACAGAACCACGTGTTTAAAGTGGACCACTAGGACCGCGTTGTAAAACAGCCCAGCCAGAGAGTACATGATGTACAAGCTCAAAGCATAAAGGTGTGTTAGATCTGCAATTCGCGAACGGCTGAGAGCTCATCACATCAATTCTGTGAGTGGTGAATGCATGCAGTAGTAGTAGTAGTAGTAGTAGACAAGCAGAAAGCTGTAACATTAGGACTATGTCGTGCTCGGTTTTCGCAATTTTAACCATCACCTGTGTGGTTCTTAGTATAAGTACCTGACAACCAACAACGACGTCACTGAGCTCTGCGTTTGCCCATATAGACTCTCCCATATACGATTTCGAAGATTTACAGTGGCCAGTTATTAGGCACGCACAAACCCCGTCCTCAACCACGATTCTTCCTACTAGTGCTAACTTCAAATTGGAAATAAAAACAGTCAAGTAATATAACTTCTGATCACAATATGGTCGAAGATGTAGGGTCACAGCATTGAAGCCATCCTACTCTAATAGCTTCATTAGGATTGAAATTGAAAGCCAGTTAATCAACTCTTTGGGATATATCCATCCAGCGGGAATCAAGACTGTTGTAGATGCCATTGTATAACTCTGTTGACTCCCCTCTATATACCCATATCTAACTGTTAGCACATCTTTGGCTCCACATGTTCTTATTTGACACCTTCTGGACTTCTGCACCGCCTTCCCAACAACACAGGATGTTTAATTGCCTAGCAATGTGTCATACCTAGATGTTTTCTGTTTATGTTTTAATGTCATAAAATATTTTGATTTCATGTGTTTCTTTAAATACGGGTGAAAGTCAATAAGTATGTCACAAATGGCTGTAGAAAAATAACTAAATATGGTAACAACTTGAACTAGTTTATTTTTATACATACATTGTCCCTTTATTTCTCAACATAATTTCCACCACCATTGATGCACTTATCCCATCGTTTTATCAGTCTTCCCAAACCAGCTGTATAGAACGGTGTGCTGTGTTTTCTAAACCACGTTTTCACTTCACATTCAACTTCGGCGTCATTCGTGGAATGTCTCCCATCAAGGTGGGTTTTCAGTGGACCAAATTGGTGGAAATCACTAGGGGCTAAGTCGGGGCTGTAAGGTGGATGTTCCAGAACTTCCCACCTTAGTTGATTAATTTTCTCCTGAGTTAATCGAGCCGTATGTGGTCTGGCATTGTCATGAAGACGCAACACTCCTCTAGTCAGCTGTCCTAGAAATTTCAATTGATCATGCATTATGTGCATGAGACACCTAGCGCCACCTGATGAACGGGAATATAAAGTTTGATGTTGCTGTCACCTAATGACACCTGTAGAAAACACCAACTACATTTACCTGCCATCCCATAGAACTGTGTGATTTACTTATTGACTCACCCTCGTATGTTTGTGTTGTTCACGAGAATCAAAACGTCGATTCGATAAATTATTTGTATTTTATTATTTATTTTTAAATTTGGATGTTGTTATTGATTCTTTCCCTTGTGATTTGCGTTTTCCCTTGTGGAGTTAATTGTAAGATATGTTTTAAAAAAAATATTTTCTCACTTTTACGCAGAGTATGTGTACATTACAACGACCACCTTTCTTCCCAAAAGAACACCACCTCACACAGAAAACTGGCTAGACAGAGCAAGCATAACGTATTACAGATTAACTGACAGATACAAGCAAACAGAATGCCAGAAATAGAAATCAAGCCACCTGGGCTAGCCAGGTAAACCAGAAAGATGTATGCAAAAGCAACCATTTCTCAAAGAGCCAGCTGGCAAAACTACTCTTGTCAACAAAGACAAACTAACTCATTTCGACATTCACACAACTGCTAAAATCCAAACGTGAATTGTTGGAGCAGTCGACCCTTCCAACTTTGTAAAACATCTGGGTCACTTCTGCTGAAAGAGAAAACAACAGAAGTTTAGTTTTTAAAATCACTATGGAGTTTAATCAACACTGCGATGGCGCCTCTGGAGCATGAAAACATACATCTCATCTGTTTGCGAAATTATAAATATTTATAGGTATTCTCAGCTGGTATGCTCACTCAATCGCCTGCTCTTAATCTTCAGCAGGGCTGATGGTGGTGGTGTGCCATTACCCCCTTTGGACAGCAATCGCCTTCAAATGAATATCCTGTTTGTGGCTCACTCAGTCACGGGTTTATTAATCTGAGCCAGCAATGGACCATAATATAACTTCTATGTGAGGCTGAACAGGGAAGTGGTCATGGTATAATCAATATAGAAATGGCGAGGTAGGGCATTCAATTCCTACACTGGTATTCAGATGGACTTGAACGATGACTTCTCATTCAAACTACTGAACGTAAAACTGCCTAGAAGATCAACCTGGGGTTGATTGCGACATCCTGCAAAGGGCATGCAAACGTGTTAACTGATTAAGTGCCATGGGATGATCCATCGTCTTAAGTGACTTTCAGTATCTGCCAATGGCTTATATACAATAGTTTTCCATATGCAACCCCCTGTAGTTTGATGTATAAAACATGTCTGCTGCCATATTAACAACTTTTAAGTCCTAACTGTGACACACCTCTACTTCCCATTTTCCGCTATTCAGTTTTGTTTGATCCAAACTTACTTTTTGTTTGCACTGCATCTGTTAACATAGACATTCTCACAGATCTAAACTATTTTGAGATATACAGGAACAGGAGAAAGTTGTCTGCAGATCAAATAAGGCAAGCAATCACTGCTATAAATTGCACACCCGTGGACACTAACAGATTTAATAAAGCAGGGCGGTAGATATTACAACCATTGAATAAAAGAAATAAAATCACAGATAGCCAACCACACAAACAGAAATTTAAACATATACAAAATGTTCAAAACAAAGTATTCCCTTCATGAACTGAAACAAGGAAGCCATAAACAATACATTGCACAATATGTTGCCTGACACATTTCACTGCATCTAGTCAGGTGCATACTGCGGAGTTATATATCATGTGACACAAATAAATGAATCATAATTTGGTTGAATTATGTAACACACGTAGGCACTGATGCCGTTCGAATGGGGAGTGTTCGTTATATGTTATATATATACACTGAAAGAATGAATGTGGGGTGTTTTTTTAAATGTTATATATAGAATGAAAGAATGAATGTGGGGTGTTTGTTATATGTTATACATAGAATGAAAGAATGAATGTGGGGTGTATGTTATATGTTATATATAGAATGAATGTGGGGTGTTTGTTATATGTTATATATAGAATGAAAGAATGAATGTGGGGTGTTTGTTATATGTTATATATAGAATGAAAGAATGAATGTGGAGTGTTTGTTATATGTTATATATAGAATGAAAGAATGAATGTGGAGTGTTCGTTATGTTATATATACAATGAAAGAATGAATGTGGGGTGTTTGTTATATGTTATATATAGAATGAAAGAATGAATGTGGAGTGTTCATTATATGTTATATATAGAATGAAAGAATGAATGTGGGGTGTTTGTTATATGTTATATAAAGAATGAAAGAATGAATGTGAAGTGTTTGTTATATGTTATATATAGAATGAAAGAATGAATGTGGAGTGTTCGTTATATGTTATATATAGAATGAAAGAATGAATGTGGAGTGTTCATTATATGTTATATATAGAATGAAAGAATGAATGTGGAGTGTTCATTATATGTTATATATAGAATGAAAGAATGAATGTGGGGTGTTTGTTATATGTTATATATAGAATGAAAGAATGAATGTGGAGTGTTCATTATATGTTATATATAGAATGAAACAATGAATGTGGGGTGTTTGTTATATGTTATATATAGAATGAAAGAATGAATGTGGAGTGTTTGTTATATGTTATATATAGAATGAAAGAATGAATGTGGAGTGTTCATTATATGTTATATATAGAATGAAAGAATGAATGTGGGGTGTTTGTTATATGTTATATATAGAATGAAAGAATGAATGTGGAGTGTTCATTATATGTTATATATAGAATGAAAGAATGAATGTGGGGTATTTGTTATATGTTATATATAGAATGAAAGAATGAATGTGGGATGTTCGTTATATGTTATATATAGAATGAAGGAATTAATGTGAAGTATTTGTTATATGTTATATATAGAATGAAAGAATGAATGTGGAGTGTTTGTTATATGTTATATATAGAATGAAAGAATGAATGTGGAGTGTTCATTATATGTTATATATAGAATGAAAGAATGAATGTGGGGTGTTTGTTATATGTTATATATAGAATGAAAGAATGAATGTGGAGTGTTCATTATATGTTATATATAGAATGAAAGAATGAATGTGGGGTATTTGTTATATGTTATATATAGAATGAAAGAATGAATGTGGGATGTTCGTTATATGTTATATATAGAATGAAGGAATTAATGTGAAGTATTTGTTATATGTTATATATAGAATGAAAGAATGAATGTGGGGTGTTTGTTATATGTTATATATAGAATGAAAGAATGAATGTGGGGTGTTTGTTATATGTTATATATAGAATGAAAGAATGAATGTGGGGTGTTTGTTATATGTTATATATAGAATGAAAGAATGAATGTGGGGTGTTTGTTATATGTTATATATATAGAATGAAAGAATGAACGTGGAGTGTTTGTTATATGTTATATATAGAATGAAGGAATGAATGTGGGGTGTTTGTTATATGTTATATATATAGAATGAAAGAATGAGTGTGGGGTGTTTGTTATATGTTATATATAGAATGAAAGAATGAATGTGGGGTGTTTGTTATGTTATATACATAGAATGAAGGAATGAATGTGGAGTGTTCGTTATATGTTATACATAAACTGAAAGAATAAATAAACAATAAAGTATCAACGACTTTGTGATTAATATATTGTAGAATCCAACCCTGTTGTGTTTCCACCCTGAAGTAGTTTATGTAATAAACTAAAAGAAATCATTGATCATTTAAACTGTAACAGTACATGAAAACCATAAGGGAAAGGAAACAGCTGCAGAAAATAGAGGAAAACCCTCACGGATTGAAAAAGTACCCTGCTTGAAGTGGTAGAGAGGTTGTGTGTTCCAATGACCCGAAGAGCTATGCCGACATTCAGAAAGCAATGACTTCCTACTGAACTAATATTGCCTGGCAAGTTACAAACAGCTAATAAATGTAGGTCTGATTGCCACGTCCTATAAACTGTTTACAAATGTGAATATATGACAATACTTATACAGGGAGCCACAGTGGCCAAATGGCTAGCACACTTGCATAATGTACACCTGCTGGTTTTCCGATCGAAGCAGGGATGATTTAAAAAAACTTATTTGGGGTAATAGGTTATTGGAAATAAGATGGAAAGTAAAAGCGGCCGGTTTGATATTAAACACATCACCAAACGAGTGCCGATTGGTGTATACAAATATACACCCGAGGAGTGGGACAAGGGCCTGTAACTCTACTTTTTAACATGCATAATTTCCTTTACTTACAAAATGGGTTTAAAAGGTAGAGGGTCAACTTCACTGCACTGGGTTTTATCCCATATGGCTCGGTCTCTATCTGCAGGACGCCTTACGAAAGTGTTGCACAAAGCATGAACTCTATAGCTCCAGTGACGACTCCCAGGAGTCTCAGAGAAAATTGCACTCATGAACCAAACGACATAGTCCAGAATCAAACACACAACCTTCAGAACATGAGGCAGGCGAAGTAACCACTTCGAGACAGACACTGCCTTACTTTACATATCTTCACTGTACCAGCCCACTGTTAAATTAATCCACCTTTTATGAGCCAACAATTTGACACCTTCTCTTTGGTGCACTTGCTATTTTGACACAGCGTTTTCATTTAATGCTTTAACTCAGGGGCAGGGAACATCTGGCCTGCTAGCCATATGAGACTCACAAAATCATTTGATCTGCTCCTGCAACAGCAAGCATGACTCAAAATTCAACACATCAAGGAGCTTGATAAACAATCATCAATAAATTTAGAGGTAACATTATTAATACCAGCCAACATCACATGCCTCACCACAGGCAAGCCATTACAGCCATCACTCAAGGGTGAATTCATTTTTTAAAAAGTTAGTTGCATATCCTTTACAGGACGTCACAGTCAACACCAGCATGTTTTGCTGTTGTAATCTCTTGGCAAGTTTACGTTCAGTAGTTTGCCATTGCTTTCTGAACGACTGGACCCATACCATTTCGTAAAAAAACCAACGTAAAGACAATCTGCTGCCAAATCGCCCCAGCTATGTTTCAAATGCGAGTATGCGGGATTACGAACTGCATCCGTAACCCCTTTGCCGGCAAATTAATTCAATGTTTGACCAAATATAGCCGCTTAAGATGATAATTTTGTATAGCCCACAAGTTATGTTATAAACATTAGAATAAAAAGAGACCCCCACCTCTGCTTTAACACATCGATCAGAAAATTATGTCCTTAACGTAATAGCTGTCTGCGACCGAAAGAGTTTAAAATTAAAAAAAAAAAAACAGAGAACCCCCCCCCCCCCCCCCCCCCCCCCCAAAAAAAAACCCCAAACAAAACAATGAAGAGACATATAAAGAAGAAAAAAAGGCTTGGGGATAGACATTTGTGTTTGGCTTGGTGATGAACTAAACACATTCCTGTACTGCTGACATTAGAATGTTGACACCAAACACACACTTGCCGCCACTGCAGTACCTAGATCAGTGGTTCTCAACCTTTTTTGGCTCATGCACCCTTTCACCATATGTCAGAATGTTATTCCCCCCTTTCCAGCGAAGGAAAGAAGAATTCCCCCCTTTCCAAAATTGTCAGCCTCAAAAGGTGCTTTCTTGATATGCACAATATTTTATTAACACACCAAATTAATTATATTACAATAATCAAACAGTTAAAATGTCAAAGAATTGTCACTTAATACGCAACACCAGAATGCCAGAAAAGTGTGCTTCATCAAACAAAATGAAGCCAATTTTAGTCTGCCAATCTGTGGTTTTAATTCCCCCCCCCCCCCCAAAAAAAAAAAAAAACCAGTTAGGGGGGGGGGGAAGTAATATTTCCCACTAGTTGAGAACCACTGATCTAGATGGATCAGATAACTGAAAACATCCTCCCCACATCCCAGCAACAGTCATCCCTTCCTCCAAAAGAAACAATCACAGCAGTCTAAACAGCCATAATCGTCATCAACGACATCATCATCGTCATGATTATCATCATCAACATGATTATCACCTTCAACAACATCACCATCATATGATTATAACCATCAACGTCATCATGATTATCATAAACAACAACAACAGAATCATCATCATGATTATCATCAACAACAACAACAACACAATCATCATCATGATCGACATCATCATCATCGGGTAGCAACACCTCAGCTGAAACAAACACTACAATCAAGAAGTCAACTGGGGACATCACCCGGTGACAGACTAGTTATGAGTGAATGGATTACCTCCCCTTGCTAGCTCCCATAAACATGAATGGCAAAATAAGCTATATTCTGTTGATATGTGTACAGACAGATCCATTCAGCCACAATGTTATCAGAACACACATGTACAGACAGATCAGACCTGGGCAGTCATGATGTTAACAGAGCGCAATGTTAACCCTACCAGACCTGAGGCCCTAATCCTAACTGTCCCCTATACCTGAGCTCCTGAGCATTAAAGAGAAAAAACCAACATGATGTAGAAAAATGTTAGTTCCATGCAAACAAGTGGTTAGAATAAGATGTAACTTGGAGACATTGTAGAAAATAGGTCTACCTTTCATTTAGCGCCAATATTCCACCTATGTGTGCTAATCCAGCCTGAATAAACCAAAGTACTGATCACCTGTTGGACTGTGAAAAGCCTAGACCTACTTCGCTTTCTTGTTGAAGTGTTTGGTTCATCAAACGCTCGTTTCATTGTGAATTTTCATAAATTTTTCGCGTTAATCGACACAAAGTCAATTCAAACCTATGGGGGCATACATTTGCAATGGCTAAACATGAGTTTTGACCACGATTGGTTGGTTATTTTTAGTTTGTGACACATATTTATCATGAAATAGGCAAAATGCCGAAAATTAGGGACAGCGGTATAGCGGCAGATTCGGAAATTTCCGAAAATCGGTACAGCGATCTGGTAGGGTTAATACAGAATACTTTCCATAAAATTCTGATTATCTTCGCCAGATAAGAAACTAAGTTTTTGTTACTAGTGGAAGATGACGGAAATGTCAAAGAAAATTGTTTTATTACCTTTTGATTGAATAGGCCAAAATATGGTATATCAGTTATGTCATGTGTTTAGACTGACAGACAGATAGGCAGACATAAAGAAAGGTAAAGAAAGGCAGAAAGCAACAGATTTGAGAATAAACAGACATATGGGCAGACAGACAGAGGTAGGTAGGTAGACAGTGATAAAAAGATAGGCAGAGAGAGAGAGAGAGAGAGAGAGAGAGAGGGGGAGGGGTGGAAGAGAGAGAGGGGGAGGGAGAGACACAGAGAGAGAAGACATATAGATTGATAGGTAGATAAGTAGGTAGATAGATAGAGAGAGAGAGAGATAGATAAAGAGACTGACACAATGTAACCCTTACAATATGAGCAAGCATATCTATTTCACGTCAGTATGTATATTTGTTTTACATCAATAAGTACGTCAGCTGTAGATCAATTTGTCTATACTGTATACCAGATTGCACATCAAAATGAGTAATATATTTGTTTTGAAAATGGCTAAACCACAAAGTAAACTTAACACAAACATCAGAAAGAGGCAGTATTCATTTTTTGGCCAGTCTTGTAAAATTTCTGCAGCGCAAGCGAGAACAGACAGCGAGAGTTTAAACATGCGAGAAACAGGAATAGATTATCACAAGACAGGAAACAGACAGACTTACCTTTGGGTCAGTCTTCCTGTTATGTGGGTCTTCCTCATCCATCTCAAAGTACAGCTCATTCTTGGTGACGGACATGGTTCCACTCACTGCCACCCCAGGAGCGATCAGTTTACAAGGCGTCGACAAGGCAACTGGACCTGTAGACAGTAACAGAGCAAGCAGAACTTTAATTATACAACAGCTATGAAAACAAACTTAAAATATCTAGTTACCCACATACCCATGCATCATCATCATCATGTGTCATGCCAATAAGCGTGGGTGGTCATGTTTCGCCATCTCACACAATCACCAGGGTCGTGGATTAGTTCTGTTTCTTGTTTCGAGCATGCCATGTGGCCAAGCCATCTAAATATTTACCTCCTTGCCTTCCCTTTGTTCTTTTCCCCTCAATCTTGCCAGTGGTCACCAAGTTCTCCAGTCTAGTCTTTCTCGTAATGTGCCCAAAAGATTTGGACTGAGTACGACTAATTTCTCTAATCAGTTTGCAGTTTTCATGTTTCTTTAGGACCTGCTCATTGGCTTTTCTGTCTGTGAATATACACCCATTTATAAAACCAATGTGTAATGTAATAAACTAAATTACAATTCTCTGACCATTGAAACTGTAACAGTAAATGAAAACTAGAGAGGAAAGAAAATACAAGCAAAATATATGGGAAAACCCTATGGATTGAAAGTCTCAGTTCTGTTGTGGATCCACCTTGAAGTGGTAGAGACTCCAATAATCCCAAAAGCTATGTCGATGGTAAGTAGCTACTGATAGAGTATCTCATATTGGACGGTCAAGAGATAGAGACAAGACGAAGTGAGACATGGGACAGTCAAAGGCTGTTGAAAGCAAACCCCAAATAAATATTTGTCGACATCGATTGTACCAAGCCACTGGCTTGACAAAACAGGGCAACGCAACACACTAGATGATGATGATGAAAGTGTTACGACACGCAACAAACAGTTTCAGTGGAGAAAACAATCATGAGATGTACATGATGGAGGATGACACACTATACCATCACATTGTGAGACAAGAAGGGCTGGAGATTGATTACAACCAACCTGTGATATGAAGATGGCACCTGATCTGATAAACATACCTGAGAACTCCTGCTCCACATCCTTCTCCTCCATGACCAACTCCTCATCTGTGAAGTCTGTTGTTTCCCTCTGGGTTTTCTTGAGAGTGGCCAAATGGGCATGGAAGGCCTCTCTTGCTGCGTTAATGGCATCTTCAGCAGCACCTGGCAATGACAAACATGTGTAACTTCAGTGATCAGTTGAGGGGGGTACGGGGTGTCAGGCATTGGTAGTACCTTTGGTAAAGATGACTGTCAGGTTCTTCTCAAGGCACATCCCCCACTGGTATAAGCCTGACACCTAGATCACGCCTGTGGCTCCTAGTAGCTGTCAGCATGCGACAGTAGCCACCCCACGGACAACAGCTGTGACAGGCTGACTAAACCAGGCATGGGTAGCCGATGTGGTGTCAAATCATTCGGTGAACTAGGGTATGCCTACCCAGCATGTGAAGACAGGACTCGGCAGATAGCGCGGAAGAAATCACTGTTGATTCAATGGGCAAGACGACGTTTACCTCTGCAAAGCGTTGTGGAGCACGGCAAGGCACATAGAGCATCCTGGTCATCCACTGCACCGGTATTCGTCTCCAGTTGTCTTGACTTTTCTTGCCACTGGATTCAGATGGACTCAGGCAAGAGAGTAAGGTCGACGAATTGTGCAACGCTTCCTTACTTTAATCCAGTTCATCGCGCAAGTCATTCTTCATCCAACTGGACTGCAAGAGCTGTGAAGGAAAGTCTGGACAGAAAAACCACTGCAGGAGATCCTCCTCCTGGAACGTCAAGCATTCTTTGCCCACATTGTCAAAAAACATTTTGAGCCAAAATAGGCCTTATCAGCCATCTTAGAATTCACAGCTCCATACTTTTCAACTCCACTGGATGAGATGAATGGTCATCATCATTCTTGATGGACAAACAACAGGATAAGTTGAGCACATACACATAAACTAGCACATGCTATAACTTGGTACCGGATCTGTGGATCTGTACCTCGATATTGAATCAGGAGTACCAACATCATTCTGACAGATGCAAGCCCTCTCCCGGATTCAGACTACTTGAAGGTTAACGCACTAAACTAAAATAGATGAACTCCACCCTTCAGGGTGATTTTTCAATCAACAATCACTACTGCGTACAGCAACTTGCAGTGTAGAACAGGGGAGTCTTGAGCCTGAGGAAATATGGCTGCCTGGCTAGTGCAGTCGCTGCAAACTGCTGGTTAGGGAATCGTCTTGTCCTGCGCATGGCTGCTTCATTGCCTCATTTCCTTATATTGGGCTTTTCGTTCGCTTCTGGCCGCTCCCCCACGCAAACTAGGAACAGTCAGTCTGCAAATGACATCCACTCAGCAAGCTTTCGCTTCGGACTTCCACGTAATGGATTTGCTAGCCAAGCGTTCCATTTTTAGTTAATGAGACGTTTTCCCATCTTTGATTACGCTCCACTCAGCAAGCTTTCGCTTCAGATTTCCACGTAATGGATTCGCTAGCCAAGCGTTCCATTTTGTGTTAATGGGACATTTTCCCACTGTTGATTACGCTCACTCAATGAGCTTAAAACAACTGGTACCAATTATATGAGGTTGGGACAACCCCAGAGGAGCACTGTTAAGAAAAAGTCATCCCGCAATGGTTGAGGACTGAATCCAGAACATTTTCCAGCCTAGTCCACAACAGCAGTAAAACTAACATAATAAGACTGACATAATTTCCCTCACCATGTTCAATAGCTGCCTTCAGAGTAGCCTCAGGATGTGAGGAGCCCAGTGGATTTTTGATCATCCTCCTTCTCCTACGAGAGTCATCCTCCCAGATGTCCAGCTTCCAGAACTCCTTGCCCCTATAGGAATGTGAGAAATGAACACATGTATTGTTGTTGTTCAGACAGGACATAGACAATAATCTTCAGAATCCAGACAGAACACAGCAGGCAGTGATCTTCAGAATCCACACAGGACACAGCAAGCTAAGAAACCATTAGTTCAATAAATAAAGGAATTGGATCAACTTATACATGTAATGATGGAACAGCTAAAGATCTGCTGATAGTATCCAAGAGTTGAGTTGTGTCAAGAACCAACATCACAGCACTTGGGACATTCTCACATGCACCTTGTCCTCACCTTCAACAACCAGCGTAGAGTCTCAATACTAATAGAACCAGTTGCAGTCTGATTATGTGTCCGCCTGACCTTTCCTCGGAGTGCTGAGTGTCGGCCAGATCCTCTAGTCATTCCCTGCAGCGTCATTCCCTGCAGCACCATTCTCTCCAGGTTGTGAGGACTTATCTGTTCTTCCACACCATACACGTGATCCCACTTATGCCCTACATTGCACCAATAACCCATCTTGTGGAGCAGACCCAGCTGATCTGTCTGCCTGCTTGTTTCCCAACACACCAGCAAGTCCTGGAGAAAAGATCCAACAGATGCTCCTGATCTTTGATCTTTCAACTGAAGCAAACCACTCCGCACAAATGCCAAGGTTAAGACTAGTGGACCAAAATGTAGAATTCTTGTCCTTGACTTGGGGACATAAATTACAAGTATCTCAGACATCAGAATGATGTAGAGGGATGCTGGTAATAGGGACAGCTAATCCACAAGCAAAGATCAGTCCAGTGTACTAGAAGTAGTAGCACGTATATGGACTATGTTTGAGTTCAAAGTTAATGGGGGAGGGGGGGGGGGGAAGCCAGTGTCCAACAAATGAAGAACTGAGAAAGTTTTGACCTACCTTCACCAGCTCTACTTGAGAACAAACTATACGGAAATGTCAACAACTGCAAGTTGACTGCTGCATTCTTTAAATATATTCATGTCAAGGCCTGAAGGTGAATGAAGGGGTTTATATTGAGGTCACATGGGCACACAACAATACAACTGATTGTCCTCATGTATGAAGAAGGGGTTTATATTGAGGTCACATGGACACACATGGACATACATGGACATACAACAATACTCACAACTAGTCACCGTCATGTATGAAGAAAAAGTTTATGATGAAGTCACATGGACACTCAGCAATACTTACACGTATAAAGAAAAAGTCACATCATGTGACATGAACATACAACAATACTCACAACCAGTCACCGTCATTTATGAAGAAAAAGTTTATGATGAAGTTGAACACACACACAACAATACTCACTTATAAAGAAAAAATTTATGATGAAGTTGAATGCACACTCAACAATCTCACATGTATAAAGAACAAGTTTATGATGAAGTTGAACGCACACTCAATAATACTCACTTATAAAGAAAAAGTTTATGATGAAGTTGAATGCACACTCAACAATACTCACTTATAAAGAAAAAGTTTATGATGAAGTTGAACGCACACTCAATAATACTCACTTATAAAGAAAAAATTTATGATGAAGTTGAATGCACACTCAACAATACTCACATGTATAAAGAACAAGTTTATGATGTAGTTGAACGCACACACAGCAATACTCACATGTATAAAAAACAAGTTTATGATGAAGTTGAACGCACACACAGCAATATTCACATGTATAAAGAAAATGTTTATGATGAAGCTGAACGCACACACAGCAATACTCACATGTATAAAGAAAATGTTTATGATGAAGTTGAACGCACACACAGCAATACTCACATGTATAAAGAAAATGTTTATGATGAAGTTGAACGCACACACAGCAATACTCACATGTATAAAGAAAATGTTTATGATGAAGTTGAACGCACACACAGCAATATTCACATGTATAAAGAAAATGTTTATGATGTATGAAGAAAAAGCTGATGATGAAGTCGCACATACATAACAATACTCACATCTGGTCGTCATCTAATCCCCAGGCCCCATGTTTGTTGAGAAGGATGTTGAGGATCTTGTCTTTCTGCTTCACAGCCAGGGCATGGTCACGCCTCTTGGCCGACTTAATGAGATGATCGCAGAGCTTCTCCTCTTCTCGACGCTCCATCACAGCGTGGGCGCAGGTGGACTGTGGATGGTTTAGAAATGATAAGTTGTATGATTCAGCATCTGAAGTTGGACATATTAAACCAAAGTATATCACATAATAATGCTGGATGGATTGAGACAGTGCCATGTAGGAATAACATTAGCAGAGTTGATCCAGAGCACCAAAGACCGAGATCTGTGGAGAGACATGAATGCCTATGCCAGCTGGCAGGGCACATGATGATGATGATAATGATATCACATGATAGTGAGCACCCTGGCGTAGCTGATAGGATGCTACCTGATAACATAATGAGCATAGTCTGCTGAGAGCTCGATGCTTGTGCTCGTCATCTCACTAAGTGAGGAAAAGACGGGCCACTATTCCTCCGTGCATTCAGGACTACACAAGGTGAAGGCCCTATTACACCACAGAGCTACAGCAGGTTCATGCTTTGGGACAAAAAAACAACAACTCATATCTCATGATAGCGGACGATAGGCAGGCAATGTCATGAGTGAGGCTCCTATGAGTGTTCAATATAAGCTCTCGATATTCAATATGGGAAGGAAGAGACTTACCACCTAATCCTCCTTACACTCAGGCATAAAAAAAATGTGCTGGTTGTAACACTGGAAACACCCACAGCGGGTTCACGATATGGTACTTCTGCTGTCTGCTACATCACATGATCATCTAATTAGCCACACCAGGAAAATGTATGCCAAAATCACTAACTGAAAATTGAGACCATTACTGGAAGAACAACATAATGCTACTGAACGGAAACTTGCCAATAAATCACAAACAGCCAAAATAATGCTGGGGTTGACTGCGACGTCCTGTAAAGGATATGTAACAAACTTTAAAATGGAAGAACAATTATCAGAAGCCCAGATGGGTTTTAGACTAAACAGAAGCTGTACAGACGCAATATTCACACTTAGACAACTGACAGAAAAAGCAGCTGAATATGATAAGATGCGTGGTAGTTTCCAAACCAGTATAAACTCAACTCTGCTCTATGTACAGCAACATGAAGAGAAGCCAGCACATAAAGTGATACAGGCTGTTGGAGATTACAAGATGTGGTGAAGCATAGTTGTCACTGGCAATCAACAAGGCACTAGATGATGATGTAAGGGTGTAAAAATTAAACAGGTCAACCTTTTTAAAATATCCTGGCTATACAGTGACATCTGATATAAGAAGTGACACAGACATAAAGGAAAGAATCATTACATTCAACGATTCTTTTCTTAGAATGAGCAACAGGAAAAAACAGAAATACCATGACAAGCACAACAGTCCATTTACCAGATGTCTGTACAAGATCTATTCTTCTGTATGGATGTGAATGATTGGCAATGAGTATTGAAATGATGGGGACAGTGTAGCTTGGTACTTTGAGAACAATGTTGAGAATATCATGGGCATAGAGAAATAAATAAATACTGCAGTACTGATAACCGTAGAAGTTACTAGATCATTCATGAGAAGAATACAAATACTGCAAGAGTTACTAGATCAAACAAGTTGAACACATTTCAACTAAGCACAACCAAGCTGAACAGATCTGAGCTAAGGCAACTAAAAACATGTCCGTTTAACTAAACACCTACGAAAGCAACAGAAATAATGAGCATTCACACCATCAGACTTCTATTATAAGAGAATGAGCACTTAAAGGCTGGTCTCAGATTCACTGGCGTAGATTCTGAATCATGATCATACTTATTCAGCATTGACCTGGCAGCTGCCACTTGGTGCTGGTGATAGTGTGCAGACTGGTATGGCATGTTCTACAACTGACCCTGACCTCCCTGGTTGACCCTGCCTAAAATGGGCACCAGAAAAAATGTCCTGGGAAGTCAAGGCAGCTGCCATGACAGTGACCACATCTCCCAGCACAATACTGGTGGTTGAATACAGATGTCTGTATAGCACCATCTGTCCAATGTTCCTGAAGACACATACAATATATACTGACAGACAGGCTGGCTTCAGACTAGAAAGACAGACTGGGTTCAGACTAGACAGACAGATTGGGTTCAAATAAGACAAAAAGACGATGACAAGGGATCTGAAAAGCCTCATTAACAAACCTCAAAGTCTGCATGTTTCTGCACATCTTCCGCCCTCATTCTGTTGAGGATAAATTCTGCCTCGCTGGCCACTCGCACGATGTGGTCCCTGGTGGCATGGGCCAGAAGCCTGCACATTGAAGGGAAACAACTGCTTATTAAAATGTACTACAAATTAAAAGACTGTAAGCGGCCGTAACAAGGTCTATCACTAAATATAATGTAAGTAGCTTTAACACAGTCTAACAAGTACAAGATTGTAAGTAGTCTTAATGTAGTGTAAGAACTAAAAGATTGTAAGTGGCCTTAACATAGTGTAAGAACTAAGAAGAGATTGTAAGTAGTCTTAATGTAGTGTAAGAACTAAAAGATTGTAAGTGGCCTTAACATAGTGTAAGAACTAAGAAGAGATTGTAAGTAGTCTTAATGTAGTGTAAGAACTAAAAGATTGTAAGTGGCCTTAACATAGTGTAAGAACTAAGAAGAGATTGTAAGTAGTCTTAATGTAGTGTAAGAACTAAAAGATTGTAAGTGGCCTTAACAAAGTGTAAGAACTAAGAAGAGATTGTAAGTAGGCTTAATGTAGTTAGTTAGCTGCGGTTCCAACTTCACAGCAAAGGGTCACCCTACAATGCTCCGTTCCTGTGCCAGTGAATATTACATAAAATGCTCCTCACTGCCCCATGTGAACAGTGGAACAGACATGAGTCTCGACAAACCAACAGCCCGCACAGTTATACATGCATTAAGGCCCCTGCGCTGCCAGAAACGCCACAAGAAAATACAGTTCATTGTCGATGGAAGCGGCAATCACTGGAAAACCAGCAGCCACATTACTCCATAATGCAAACCAAGTTAGTTCAGCAACCGGCCGGTCGTCATTTTACTGAACATGCAGGTTTAATGTAGTGTAAAAAGTAAAAGATTGTTAAGCAGTCTTATTGTTGTGTAAGATGTAAAACATTGTTAAGTAGCATTAATATAGTGTAAGATCTAAAAACTTATAGTCAGTCTTAATATAGTGTTAGAACTCTCTAAGTTCCACACCTGTATATTTGTGAAATATCTAAGTTACATACCTATACACTGTTCAATTAGGCAGTTAGTTGCATATCCTTTACAGGATGTGGCAGTCAACCCCAGCATTTTTTGGCTGTGTGTAATTTCTTGACAAGTTTACGTTCAGTTTGCCATTGCTTTCTGAATGACTGGCACTCATACCTTTGTAGAGAACCAACACAAGACGGTCTGCTGCTGAATCGCCCGCAGCTGTGGTTCGAATGTGGTATGAGGAGTTACAAATTGCACTCGTAACTCCTTCGCCACAGAGCTCAGGGCTGAAAGAGTTAAAATACTTCAAACCACACAACCCCCCCCCCCCCAAAAAAAAAACAGAGAAGGGAAGAGAGAGGACTAATTGTTCTGCTTACCTCCCTTCATTCACCAACTCGATAAATGCCAGTCCTGCATGTTTCTGCAGTGAGTTCTGCCACTCCTGTGAGCACAGCAACATGACCAGTTCCACCACTGATGTACTCTGTTTCAAGGTCACAAGGCCTGAGGACACATGACAGACACCACCAGTCAACTAAAGTTTGTCTAATGGCACAGTGCCATCTTGACTGACGATAATTTGCTACATTGTGCTTCAGTAATAACATAGTAATATGCATTGTTTATGTTTACAAAATTCACGTGACAATGTTTTTTTCCTATGCACTGTTGATGAAAGAAAGATGAGTGATTGGAAGGGCCGAATGTAAGACGGGCCTGCGTGCCCAATTTGTTACCCTTTGAAAATAAAGTCTGTTCGTTCGTTCGTTCGTTCGTTCAGAAAAAAGGCATAATAACTACAACCCATGGCGGCAGCGAATATGACTAACAGACCAATTCGTGCTATAAATGTTCATCCACAATGGATGCATGTGAACACATGGTCATTTCCATCATCATGCACCATCTGACATCTCACACACGCAGTGTGTGATCTATCTGCAATCACTACAACAAATGTTAGGTTACACAACCTACACAGTAAATGGCAATGTTCAAGGAAATTAAAAAACAGGAAAGACAAAGAATTTTGGTCACATAAATGACATAATAATCTGCTGAAAACTATAAAACTATAGTGGGGGGGGGGGGGGGAAGAGAGGAATGGTGAGAACTATAGTGGGGGGAAATGTTGAGAACTATTGTGGCGGGAAATGTTGAGACCTACAGTGGAGGGAAATGTTGAGAAATATAGTGGAGGAAAATATTGAGGGCTATGACGGAGACATACATGGTCAGACAACATCAAAGCGTAGTCAGGACACAGCCTGGAAGAAAGTGCAAGGAATGTGTAGGACAGAAACTGTTGGGGATCTGTTACTGCCAACCTTCATTCAGAAGATGCCACTGGATGATGATATTGATGCAAAAGATAATATCACAGCTTCTTCTTTTATTCTTTTATTTACCCCAGTGAAGTGTTGTGGACAGATGTCAAGATCTTGAATATGCTGTTGCTAATGCTATTTATAAGTTGGTATTCATTTCTCTAAGGTTGTTCTTGATACCATCACTCCCATCTTTTACATAGTCTTCCCGTTGCTCTGTATCCATCATGTTTCTTCATTGTGGTTCTTTATGGCAAATGGTACCAAGGGCCTTCTTGTGAGGTGGTCAAACCATTTAATATGTTGTTCTTTAATGAAATGCATGACTGATTTTAGATCTAGTCATTTTCTAATTTCCTAATTCTATCACGGTTACTCCTGCAGCTCTACTAAGGCATCTCATCTGTTATGATTTTGCGCTTATTGGTTGCAGTAAGCGTCCATGTTTGACAATGACAGCTCCAATAACTGTAATAAGAATCATAAGTACGTGTTCTCTTGCCTTGTGTCTCTATCAATATGAATATATACATGAACATAAATAGGTTAAAGGTTGAAGGGCAAGAGGATTTACTTTATTGCACTGGGTTTTATCCTGTCTAACACAATATCTCTCTCTCTGCAGAGAAGCTACCGCCTGCTGAAAGCATCCACAGAGCATGATCTCTGGCAATGACCCCCACCTCTTGGGGGTAGATTACCTGTGGACAAGGAAGCGGTGGTCCTGCACCTGTGGGACCAGATGGAGAAGGTGGGGGAACAGATTGAGAACCCGTACGTGGAAAGAATGAGATTGCAGGGGATCGGCGGGGGTTCTGGAAGAAATTCAAAACAGAGAGGGAAGACCAGGAGAACTTTCAATCAGATAGCGGTGGGAACGATTAGTAGTATGACTCTTTGCTGGCTGTTGAACGAGAGGACAGAGTGCATATGGGAATGTCCTGAGTGCAGTGATGATGGTTCTTAGCTCAACTCAACTCAACCCCAGAGGTCTCAGAAAAAAATGCACTCAAGAACTGAATGACGTAGCTTGAAAACGAATCTGTGACTTTCTGAGCATGAAGGAGACAGCTTAACCACTCTGCCATGGAGTCATCCCATTGCCTGAACAGATTGACAAATACAATGACAACAATGGAAACGAACACATCATGCTCAAGGCACAGATCAGACAATGGGAACACACGATACACGCTGATGGCACTAGCACAGATCAGACAATGGGAACATACAATACACGCTGATGGCACTAGCACAGATCAGACAATGGGAACATACAATACACACTGATGGCACTAGCACAGATCAGACAATGGGAACACACGATACACGCTGATGGCACTAGCACAGATCAGACAATGGGAACATACAATACACGCTGATGGCACTAGCACAGATCAGACAATGGGAACATACAATACACACTGATGGCACTAGCACAGATCAGACAATGGGAACATATGATACACACTGATGGCACTAGCACAGATCAGACAATGGGAACATACAATACATGCTGATGGCACTAGCACAGATCAGACAATGGGAACATACAATACACACTGATGGCACTAACACAGATCAGACAATGGGAACATACGATACACGCTGATGGCACTAGCACAGATCAGACAATGGGAACATATGATACATGCTGATGGCACTAGCACAGATCAGACAATGGGAACATACAATACACGCTGATGGCACTAGCACAGATCAGACAATGGGAACATACAATACACACTGATGGCACTAGCACAGATCAGACAATGGGAACATATGATACACACTGATGGCACTAGCACAGATCAGACAATGGGAACATACAATACATGCTGATGGCACTAGCACAGATCAGACAATGGGAACATACAATACACACTGATGGCACTAGCACAGATCAGACAATGGGAACATACGATACATGCTGATGGCACTAGCACAGATCAGACAATGGGAACATACGATACATGCTGATGGCACTAGCACAGACCAGACAATGGGAACATACGATACATGCTGATGGCACTAGCACAGATCAGACAATGGGAACATACAATACACACTGATGGCACTAGCACAGATCAGACAATGGGAACATACAATACACACTGATGGCACTAGCACAGATCAGACAATGGGAACATACGATACATGCTGATGGCACTAGCACAGATCAGACAATGGGAACATACAATACATGCTGATGGCACTAGCACAGATCAGACAATGGGAACATACGATACATGCTGATGGCACTAGCACAGATCAGACAATAGGAACATACAATACACGCTGATGGCACTAGCACAGATCAGACAATGGGAACATATGATATATGCTGATGGCACTAGCACAGATCAGACAATGGGAACATATGATACATGCTGATGGCACTAGAACACATCAGACAATGGGAACATATGATACATGCTGATGGCACTAGCACAGATCAGACAATGGGAACATATGATACATGCTGATGGCACTAGCACAGATCAGACAATGGGAACATATGATACATGCTGATGGCACTAGCACAGATCAGACAATGGGAACATACGATACATGCTGATGGCACTAGCACAGATCAGACAATGGGAACATATGATACATGCTGATGGCACTAGCACAGATCAGACAATGGGAACGTACGATACATGCTGATGGCACTAGCACAGATCAGGCAATGGGAACGTACGATACATGCTGATGGCACTAGCACAGATCAGACGATGGGAACATATGATACACACTGATGGCACTAGCACAGATCAGGCAATGGGAACAAAGATGCATGCCTTTATCCTCACCTCCAATCAATAGTTCCTGCCCGTGAGAACCGATGAGTGTTTTGGACAAGAATGGAGCAAAATCCACAAACACCTCCCTCAGCAGAGGAGCAACAGAGCCCAAGGCTCTCTCAAGTCTCTCGGTCAGGTTCCCGCAGTCTGCTGTCGTCTGCGTCAGATTGTGAATCGGTGGGCTGATGTTCAGCTCTAAGGCACTTGGTTTCTGCCCACTGTCTGTTCCAGATTGCTGGGCTGAAATAGAAAAAATAAAGGCATTAGAACAGATTGGCATTGAACTCATTTCTAGCTGAAGTTGAGAATGTGTACAGTAGCGTAGTGGCTAGACAGTCACCTGACAGCCCTTGCACTTGCGCAACTCACAACCTCACCCAACTCACACCCTCACCCAACTCACACCCTCCCCCAACTCACACCCTCACCCAACTCACAACCTCACCCAACACACAACCTCACCCAACACACAACCTCACCCAACCTCACACCCTCACCCAACACACAACCTCACCCAACACACAACCTCGCCCAACTCACACCCTCACCAAACTCACACCCTCACCCAACCCACAACCTCACCCAACCCACAGCCACACCCAACTCACACCAAGCTATCTCTAGCTAACTTCTGCTGATCAATCCACATCCTCCCCATATTTTTCATCTCTGTCTCTAATTCTCTTTTTCAGCCTTTGACTGTCCCCAGTCTACCCACAACGCAGCAAGTTTGTGTCTCCCTTCATCTGGTCCCTGATCCAGAGCAACACACATCAAGGTGACATAGTCATCTACACCGATGGGTCAGTGGTGAGAAACAGACGTAGTGGCGGGGACTTTATTGCAAAGGCTAATGGACGAGTCTTGAAAAAGGAGATTCTGGCATATGAGACTACGACCTCCAGCATGAGAAAGGAGATGGAGGCAGTAACAGCAGCATTCCGGTGGCTAGAGGAGACTACTGCAACACACGTTGTAATCATTACGGATTCAAAGAGTATGCTTAGTAATGTGGAGAAATGAATGTTTCATGTGGAATGGCTTTCATCGCTTCAGAGGTCACAGATTGTGAGAATTGAATGGATATTTTGCAATGGCCATGCGGGGGTACGGGGAAATGAACAGGCTGATAGGCTAGCAGGGAATGCACCTCTTGGTGGTATCTTGCCTATGGACAAGAGGGAAGTGGTCGTGCGCTGGTGGGACCAGGTGGAGAAGGTGGAGGAACAGATTGAGAACCGATATGTGGAAAGAATGAGATTGCGGGGGATCGGCAGGGGTTCTGGAAGAATCTAAAAACTGAGAGGGAAGACCAGGAGAACGTTTAATTAGATAGCGGTGGGAACGATTAGTAGTATGACTCTTCGCTGGCTGTTGAATGAGGGGATGGAGCATGTATGGGAATGTCCTGAGTGCAGTGATGTTGGTTCTTAACTCAACTCAACTGGTCCCTGTCCCTTAGCCTGCCCGACAAGGAAGGCCCTACCAGTAGCTGTGCTACTGTTGGAGTAGCCCTCGAAGGGAGGGGGGGGGGGGATCCATGGGAAAATGCAAGCCCCTCTACCTCCACAAAGTGGAGAGACATCAGAGGGAGGTTGTGTTGTTTTTGTAACATCCCCTGTTGATTTTATTTTCTATTTATCCCAAATATGCAGAGTTGTCTTGACAGCAGCAAGCAATTCTACTGTGTTTTTTTTAAATGAATGGATGAATATATGAGAGGATGGATGCATTAAGTGATAAATGAATGAATGAATGAGTGAGTGAGTGAATGAATGAATGAAATGTTGAATGGATGATTGTATGAATGAAGTGCTCAACTGATAAATTAAAAATTAATTAAACAGATGGATGAATAAATTAATTGATGACAGCTTGAATGCATGAATGAATGAACAAATGAAATGACATAACAAATGAATGAAAGAGATGTAGAAATACCCCAAGAAACATGACCAGACATATCCAGCTCCCAAACACACAACACATGAAGGTGGTAATATAAAGAAGTGACTACCTGCCGGCTTGTGTGACACAGATATGGAAGAAATGGGCAGTGAGCTCTGTCCAGACTCTTCACTTTCAGCCTACCAAATACAAGCAGACAAAACAATCATCATTACAATCTTAGAAGTAAGCAAACATATCACCATATTAACAATCATCATCACAATCTTAGAAGTAAGCAAACACATCACAATATTAGCAATTATTATCACAATACAAGCTGATGTTACCACAATACAAGCAATTGGTATCACAACACAGTCAGTTGTCAAGACATATGCATTAAAATATTTAATAACTAAATTTGTTTGCATATGTGTCTGTCTGTCTGTCTGTATATCTTTCTTTCTTTACTTTTTATCTTTCTTTCTTTCTAGTTTTCATAATGCCATTTAGTGCTAAAGTACCCCTTTCTTCCTCTCCTTGTAAACTGAGATACCTTTTTGTCATCATCTACCCTCTTGTGTCATTGTTTTGGCCTAGTATACCGCTCCTCAGGTACCCTACGGCATCAAACCCCCAGACACTCACAGAAGGACTGCAGTTCTACCACAAAGACATCTTTAAACAAGGACACAAGACTGTACAAACATACAGCAAGAATTGGTCAGACATATCTCAAACAAAGTAAGTGACGACATGGCTGAAAGGATAAGAGCACTCTGGCTATTAAACTTCCAGTGAGCTGATGGTGGGGTCAGGGGTTCAACCCCTTCACCAGTAAGTTGGACTTAAATGTTGACCTCTCATTCAGAAAGCATTGGAAACCTACTGAATGTAAAATTGCCTATAAAATCAACCTGCAAAGGACATGCAATGTAAAGTCTAAGAGACAGTCAGACATTCTGGACTGCACAAACACACAGTAGGAACTGCATCAAAACATCTGTGAAACAGTGTAACAACATCTTTAAAACAATGTAACATCTTTGAAACATTGTCACAGAAACAATCTAGCATAACCAGACCTGAACAATGTAACAGAAACCACCTGGCATAACCAGACTTTAACAATGTAACAGAAACCATCTAGCATAACCAGACCTGAACAATGTAACAGAAACCATCTAGCAGAACCAGACTTGAACAATGTAACAGAAACCATCTGGCATAACCAGACTTTAACAATGTAACAGAAACCATCTGGCATAACCAGACTTTAACAATGTAACAGAAACCATCTAGCAGAACCAGACTTTAACAATGTAACAGAAACCATCTGGCATAACCAGACTTTAACAATGTAACAGAAACCATCTGGTATAACCAGACTTTAACAATGTAACAGAAACCATCTGGCATAACCAGACTTTAACAATGTAACAGAAACCATCTAGCAGAACCAGACTTTAACAATGTAACAGAAACCATCTGGAATAACCAGACCTGAACAATGTAACAGAAACCATCTGGCATAACCAGACTTTAACAATGTAACAGAAACCATCTGGCATAACCAGACTTTAACAATGTAACAGAAACCATCTGGCATAACCAGACTTTAATATTGTAACAGAAACCATCTGGCATAACCAGACTTTAACAATGTAACAGAAACCATCTGGCATAACCAGACTTTAATATTGTAACAGAAACCACCTGGCATAACCAGACTTTAACAATGTAACAGAAACCATCTGGCATAACCAGACCTGAACAATGTAACAGAAACCATCTGGCATAACCAGACTTTAACAATGTAACAGAAACCATCTGGCATAACCAGACTTTAACAATGTAACAGAAACCATCTGGCATAATCAGACTTTAACAATGTAACAGAAACCATCTGGCATAACCAGACTTTAATATTGTAACAGAAACCATCTGGCATAACCAGACTTTAACAATGTAACAGAAACCATCTGACATAACCAGACTTTAACAATGTAACAGAAACCATCTGGCATAACCAGACCTGAACAATGTAACAGAAACCATCTGGCATAACCAGACTTTAACAATGTAACAGAAACCATCTGGCATAACCAGACTTTAACAATGTAACAGAAACCATCTGGCATAACCAGACCTGAGCAATGTAACAGAAACCATCTGGCATAACCAGACCTGAACAATGTAACAGAAACCATCTGGCATAACCACACTTGAAACATTGTCACAGAAACAATCTGGCATAACCAGACTGCACAAAAACTCACCCGCTCTGGTCTTGACTGTTGCCCAGATTTTTTAACCTCTGAAACCCAAAACCTAACTTGTAAAAATTCAGTCAAAGAATTATACATAAACAGATAAAGGTAAAACACATAATAGTCATCACAAGGGGTAAAATGTGTTTCAGATGACACACATCCTAAATTTATGACATGATATAACAGTTACCTTAAATGATGCAGTTTACCGAGAATCATGATGGGGAGATAACTAATCTTAAATCCTATTATCATCAGAGTAACACAACTTGGTTTGTCATAGTGACACAACCATTGTCATAGTGACACAATCATACGTCAAAACCCTGGTCACAGACAGAAAAACTAACTTTAAAGTGACTCAAAGACACACTGTAGCTTTCTTTTCTTCTCCCTCAACTGTTACAGAAAATTACAGACTTCACAACAGCCTTCCTTTCTTCTTCAAGAACTGATACCCAAAGATACAGACAACATTTCCTTTCTACTCCACTGATAACTAAAGATACACAGACTTCACTGTAACCTCCCCCCCCCCCCCCCCCCAATAACTGATACAAAAATAATACAAAGACTACACTATAGCTTTCCTTTCTTCTACAGTGATACCCAAAGATAGACTGACTACCTCCTGGAGCCTTCCTTTCTTCTCCAATAACCAGTATCAAAAGATACACAGACTACTCTACAGCGTTCCTTTCTTCTCTGGATATAAAAAGATACAGACTACATTGTAACCTTCCTTTCTCCATGGATACTCAAAGATACAAACTATACTATATCCCTCATTTGTTTCTCCACTAACTGATAACCAAAGATACACACACTACACTATATCCCCCACTTATTTCTCCACTAACTGATAACCAAAGATACACACACTACACTATAGCCCCCATTTGTTTCTCCACTAACTGATAACCAAAGATACACTATATTTCCCATTTATTTTTCCACTAACTGATAACCAAAGATACACACACTACACTATATCACCCATTTGTTTCTCCACTAACTGATAACCAAAGATACACACACTACACTATATCCCCCACTTGTTTCTCCACTAACTGATAACCAAAGATACACACACTACACTATAGCCCCCATTTGTTTCTCCACTAACTGATAACTAAAGATATGCACACTACACTATATTTCCCATTTGTTTCTCCACTAACTGATAATCAAAGATACACACACTACACTATATCCCCCATTTGTTTCTCCACTAACTGATAACTAAAGATATGCACACTACACTATATTTCCCATTTGTTTCTCCACTAACTGATAATCAAAGATACACACACTACACTATATCCCCCATTTGTTTCTCCACTAACTGATAACCAAAGATACACACACTACACTATATCCCCCACTTGTTTCTCAACTAACAGATAACCAAAGATAAACACACTACACTATATAGCCTTCTTTTCTTCTCCAACATCCAATGAACAATATGACTACTACAAGCCTGAAAGACTAATGGTTTGAATTATGCTTCATTTAATTGTATGCAACATATGAGTTCTGACATATATAACATTTACATCTGCAGCTTCTCACCAAGTGGTCTTTGGTCAGTCATTCTGTATATTTTTGTGGTAGTGCTTGCTTGCTTGTGTTCGCCGGCTGTGAACTCCAGCATGAAGTCCTGTATGTCGGATGAAGACATCCTGTTGTCCAATATCAGTGTGATGTCATGACGGACTGAGGTTTGCCTGAGTTTCCATTGTCTCATGTCTGGCTTATTGGTGTGCAGACTGATGGTTCCTAGCTGTGCAGGCAGATACTCTCCGACTTTGGAAGAATCAGCAATCCTACTACGTTAGCCAGGACCCCGAAGGGACCTGTTGCCCAGGACGTATAACTAGGACGTGTTAGTAGGTCTTGGCCAGGATAAAACCTGGCCCTGGTGCCTTGGAAACACCTCTGCACCCCAGTACTTCTTATAATCTATACCATATAGTACTGGTGATCATGTCTATCCACAGCCTTCTGTCTCGTAAATGCCAATATTTTCTGACCCTGATGTTCCTCCGTGCCATGATGTTAAACTATCCAGCAGCTTCTCTCATGGTTTCCCCCTGCCTCTCTTCCACTCTAACCTTCCTGTTGTAACAACATACTCCAGCTTTCCCCTTCTCTTGACAGGCCAAAGAATATGGACTGTTATCTTTTGATGTGAGTAACCAGTTCCCTTTGCGAGTTAACTTCTTTTGAGATATCTTCGTTGCTCTGTCTAACCATGCACAGAAACCCAAACACAGTACAAGCAACATGAGTACCAGGACATGGCTTGGCTTGGAGGAGCAAAAGATAAAGTTATCTTGTAGTCCGTCAAATAACAATAATTATTGTAAATGCAATGAGTACAGATATAAATAGAATACATACACATAAACACAGACACCTGGGCAAACACCGTAAAAACATATACACTTAATTATCATTGGGTAGATGATAGGCCACAAAGATAGACACACTCACACACACATACTAACAGACAATTACAAACATATATATGCAGAGTTATACACACACATACACCTCTCACACACAAACACAGACATACAAAAACTGTTAAAACACAAGCATAGTCATAAACAAACTTCTGATACACAAAAACAGAAACATACAAGCATACACATATAAACACACAGATGCATAAACACAGACACACACAAACACAGATTTATAGACAGGCGCAGATGAATATGGAGAGAGAGAGAGAGAGAGAGAGAGAGAGAGAGAGAGAGAGAGAGAGAGAGAGAGAGAGAGAGAGAGAGAGAGAGAGAGAGAGAGAGAGAGAGAGAGAGAGAGAGACAGACAGAAAGACAGACAGACAGAGTTAACAAGAGCAACAGGAATCTTACCAGACTCCTCCTTCAGATCAACATCCTCCATCTTTGATTCATCCACGTCAGCTGGTCTCACATCCACAGCCTTCTGCTCATTATCTGTTTCTCCAGTCCTGACTTCTCCATTCTGTGTGCTATGACCATCAGATGCCTCATTCCTCACATCAGCAGCAGCAGCAGCAGCAGCAGGAGGAGCAGCAGCAGGAGCAGCAGCAGCAGGAGCAGCAACAGCAGGAGCAGCATCTTCTGCATCAGCTACTGGTGGTGAGCCTTCCGTGCTGGCCACATCTTCAGCTTCGCTCTTCTCCTCTGGGATGCTCTCCCCTACATCCTGCGTCAACTCAGGTTCTTCTGCGACGGTTTCTGTGACAGCTTCTGTGATCACTTTCTCACTTGTTGATTCAGCTTCAGCTTCAAGAACAACACATACGAACAGTGCTACAACAAGTCAAAACTGTGTCACCTTTATTCTAATAATAGTCTAATAATATCAAACACTTCAACTTCAAGAACAACAAATAAGAGAAGTGCTTAAAAGAAAAAGCCCCACAGGAGAAACTTGTTATGGGTCTGTGATATGCCAGAGCCATCACATTCTGTAGGCCTGAGTGCACACAGGAAAAAGTGGCCAGAATTTCAATCCTGTAGTGGGTGGTGAGCCCATGAATCGAACCCTCATCCAACTACGATCATGACATTGTGAGTTTGATTTCCTAACCATTGCACTAACGTGCCTAAGCTCAGTGCTTAAAGAAATCAAAATCTGGACTTCTGTATGAATTCTGGGTGATTAAAACAATGCATGGCAATATATAAGCAAGTAAAGTCACCTAGTTTCATTAATAAGTCTCATAACCGTGTACTAAGTATCCCAACTGAATCATTGGCACCTTTCCGTCTTGACAGACGATAGTTTGGTACATTGTGCTTCAAAAAGGCTTAATAACTACGACCCATGGCGGTGGCGAGTGTGGCTGGTAAGGCCAATTCTTGCTGCAAATGTTTGCCCACAGTAGATGCATGTGAAAATATGGTCATTTCCACCATTGTGCACCATCTTACGTCTCTCACGCTCTGTGTGTGCTTTATCTGCAATCATTTTCTCCTTTGCTTTATTCCATTTCTGATGTTTGCCCTCCATGCAACACGTACAGCGGCGACTTGCTCCCAATGTGCATTATCAATGCCTGTATCAATCATGTCCCGCTTACACACATCTTTGTATCGTAGTAGAGGCCGACCCTGAGATCTCCTACCCGTCTGTAATTCACCAAAAAAGATGTCCTTTGGTATTCTACCATCATCCATCCTCCTAACATGTCCTATCCATCTAAGTCTACGAAGACTGAGCATGGAATACACCGTCACACAACCTGATCTTTCCAATACTTCAGTATTTGTGATTTTGTCTTGCCACTTAATACCAAGTATTCTTCTCAGACACTGCATATGAAAGCTGTTTAAACGTTTCTCTTGGCGTGAGTAAGTTGTTCAGGTTTCACTGCCGTAAAGAAGAGTACTAAGGACACAGGCTTGGTAGACGAGGACTTTTGTTTTGGCAATAAGCTTCCTGTTCTCCCAGACTCTTTTTGCTAACATGTTCATTGTTGTTGCTGCCTTGCCAATCCTGATGTTGATTTCCTGATCGAGGGATAATTTGCTATTTACCTCTGATCCTAGATATGTAAAATGGTCTACTATCTCCAGTTCGGCGTCGTCAATAAAGATTGATGGTACGCCATGTGCACCTTGTGACATAATCTGTGTCTTCTTTTTGTTAATTGTTAAACCAAATTCAGAACAAGCATTGGAGAATGCAGATAGTAGATGTTGTAATTCTTCCTCAGAGGGTCGTAATCGCAGCATCATCAGCAAAAAGCAACTCTCTGATTAGTACCCTCCTAATTTTGGTCTTGGCCTTCAATCTCTGAGCATTATAGAGGCCACCATCTGAGCGTGAGTGAATGTATACACCGTCATCCTGATCACGAAATGCATATTTCAGTAGAAGTGAAAAGTATACCCCAAAGAGGGTGGGGGCTAGTACACAACCTTGCTTAACTCCACTCTTGATTTCAAACTCTTCTGAAGTTGAGCCATCAAACTTGATTATACCGTTCATGCCTGTGTGGAACGATTCCACAATGGACAGAAGAGTTGGTGGGCAGCCAATCTTCTTTAGTGCTTTGAACAGACCCTCACGACTGACCAAATCGAATGCCTTTGTGAGGTCGATGAAGGCAATAAACAGTGGCTGATTTTGTTCCCGGCATTTTTCTTGCATCTGTCGCAATGAGAATATCATATCAATGGTAGACCGGTTCTGACGGAAGCCACACTGTGATTCGGGGTAGACTTGATCTCCCAGGACTTGAAGTCTACGCAGGAAAATTCTGGCAAATACTTTCCCAACAATACACAGAAGTGAGATACCCCTATAGTTGTTACAGTCGCTCCAATCGCCCTTGTTCTTGTACAGCGTTATGATGTTTGAATCTTTGAAATTCTGTGGGACTTGTCCTTCTCGCCAGCATAGCTCTATTAGCTGGTGGATCTGTAGAGCGAGTGTGTCTTGCCCACTCCTGATTACCTCTATTGGAATCCCATCCTTACCTGGAGCCTTGCCAGATGCAAGCTCATTTAAAGCACACTTAACTTCTGTTATAGTGGGAAGTGTGTCCAGGTGGTCAAGAGTTGGCAGGGCCTCTATGGCGTTGAGGGCATCATCCGCTAGCTTGGTCTCACTTGAGTAAAGCTCTAAATAGTGCTCGACCCATCTATCCATCTGCTGTTTCTTATCAGTGATGATTTCTCCAGTCAAGGTTTTCAGCGGTGCACTTCTTTTGATCATTGGACCACAGGCTTTCTTTATCCCTTCATACATGCTTCTGATGTTTCCCTTATCACTTGTGATTTGAATGGACTCACATAACTTGATCCAATAGTCATTCGCACACTGCCTGGCAGCCTTTTGTACATCCTTCCTCGCTTGCTTCAGCTCACTCAGAGTGTTACGCGTTGGTCTTTCCTTGTTTCTTAAGAGAGCTATCTTCTTTTTATCAATCAAGGGCTGCTGTATCTGGCTGTTTGCCGCAAACCAGTCCTGCCTCTTATGATCCACAGTGCCGTAAACCCCTACCGCTGTTTTATAAATAGTTTCCTTAAGTTTACTCCATTTGTCATTTACTATACATATATTTATATACAGATATAACTGGATTTAGGAGGCCTGGTGTTCCTTGCCAGTGAGAAGTCCTGATCGTTCAGGTCCCATCGATTGACGGACGTCGGTCGCGGCGATTGGGCAATCTTGAGCATAGCCTACGATGGGTAGCATTGTGGTATTCTGTTGTGATCATTTGGTGTGTCCAGTGTGTGCCGCGTGGTTACACACCCGCTTCACACGCGTGATCCGGGACTGTTTCCGGATCCGGTCAGGGATATGCACTACTGACGAGCTCAAATGAGGGCGAAACTCGAGTATAGTGCTTCCATATTGACGTGGATAGGCCTTAGGTTCATACCAGAATGCGATCGGCGATGCCAGTAGTGGGTTGTGCTCAATATTTAAATTTACTATACAATTTTCTGATGTATCACTGAAAGCGTCTTCAAGTTGCTGTTGAAATTCAAAGCACTTTCCAGGATCGTGAGTGTTAATAATGTTAATCCTGGGGCTAGACTTGTGTTTAGCTTGTAGATTCTCTTTGGTCTCAGTCTAACCCTTGCAACAACCAAAGAATGATCTGTATCACAGTCAGCACTGTGGTAACTTCGAGTTAATGATGTATGGTTCAGATGTTGTCTCCGTGTGATAATGAAGTCCAACTGATGCCAATGGCCGGATCTTGGATGTTTCCATGTGACCTTATGCAGCTCTTTTGTTTTAAAAAAGGAGTTTGTAATACATAGGTCATTTCTAGTGCAATGCTCCAGCAGCCTTTGCCCATTATCATTCATGCGACCGATGTATTTTCCAAGGCACACTGGCCATGAACTCGAGTCCTTGCCCACACGAGCATTGAAATCACCGAGTATATAAATGTAGTCGGATTTTGGAACTGCCTTGATCGCAGAGTCTAGCTGCTCATAGAACGTATCCTTCACATCATCAGAGGAAGCAAGTGTCGGTGCATATGCTGTGAGAATGGTGGCAAATCCACAAGAGGTTGCCAAGCGCAGTGATAATAATCTTTCATTACCTCCAGCTAGGATATCAATCATTCCCAGTAGCAAATTCTTCACTGCAAAGCCCACACCATGTTGCCTTTTTTCTGCCTGCCCTCTTCCCTTCCAAAAAAAGGTGTAATTGTTTTCCCTGAGTGACCCTTCCTCAGCGAGGCGAGTCTCCTGCAGGCCAGCAATATCAATGTTAAGACGATTGAGTTCAGCATAAATCACAGCCGTTTTTCTCACATCGTCAATATTTGTCAAGTCAGTGGAAAATCCTGGACACATGGTTCTCACGTTCCAGGTTGCAAGCCGTAGCTTGAGGTTTCTATTATTCTTTTTATTAGTACCTGGTGCATTGGTTTTACAGCCTGCGATTCAGATTTTGTCCTAGCCTCAAGCACCCATTGAAGCAGGCAGGCTGTGGTGGATCAGTACCCGATTGGCCGGGGGCTGCCCAGCTTGAGGCGGGCGGTAGCTGATCAGTGACACCTGTAGGTGTCTCCAACCATCAGAGGCAACGCGTGGCGCCTTATGTCTACGCCAACTGACAAGGACTTATAACCTGTAACAGTTGCCTCTCGCTTTGATTCCGAGACCGGTTAAGACCAGGGATGGAGTTATTGCCTCTCCATAGCACAAAGCCTGGGCTAAAATGAAGAAACCATGTGTTGCCCATGCAGCATGATCCCTCTCTCGGCCTGCCTAGTTCACTCCAGAGGAAAGTTAACACCTATACATCTGGAACAAGACAACCTGCAGAAGCTGCAGGATCAGCAAAGCAATGCTCTAACTGTCCGCCTGTCGGAGCTTCGATCCTAGACCAGCTGCCAACCAAGGCTTAGGGCCTGGTCTGCCCTGCCATGACTTATTTTGTCTTTGGGTTGCATTTCCTCGCACCAGGATAAGGCTTGTACCCTCCCAATTGCGCTCTTCCGCCAGAAGCCGTTGGCACAATGTGGGGTGTCGGGTTTGGTAAGCGCCGCCCAACATTCGGTGCTGACAGAAAGCATGTAGTACCGTCTACTGTCATACGGTAGCTCAGTCATATCTGACTAAGACCTGACTGACCCCAACTGAATACTAAGAATCATAACCATGTACTAAGTATCTGTGTATCCACATAGTATTTCTAAATATCACAGCCAAGCTATTCTGCTATCATCATTGCAGCCACCACTATCACCAACAACACCATCACCCTGACCATCATTACTGTTGCCACAGCCACATAACTACATCACCATCACTGCCATCACCACCACCTTCAGCATCATTACTGTTGCTATCATCATTGCCATCAGCATCATCATTTCTGTCACAAACACTACCTAAAACACACCCCCTCATATTATTGTTGTTGTTACCCCTAAGCTAAAACTTATTTTGCTTTTTGCTTACAGGTTGTAGTAGTCAACCCCAGCATTGTTTGGCTGTTTGTGATTCCTGGGCAAGTTTATGTCCAGTAGTTTGCCATTGCCTTCTGAACGACCAGCACCCATACCATTTCATAAAAAATCACTGTAAGGCAGTCTACTGCCAAATAGCCTGCAGCTGTGTTTTGAATGAGGGTATGTAAGATTACAAAATGCGTCCGCAACACCTTCATCAGGGAGCCGGCATAGAATTTTGCTTAATCCACCCCTGGAACTGCCAATAATAACATCTCTCTCACCTGTCTCTTGATCTGCTTCCTGTGTGACCTCGCTATCCTCATCTTCTCCAATTTCCCTGTCATTAAGATCATCACTAGACTCTCCGCCATCCATCTTGTTTACATGGGTCGAGTCGGTATCTGTGGAAATTATAATTACCTCACTGATACAATTTTACAGAATTGTTTCATTAAATAATACATTAGCTGAAGTTTGCATTTTTAGTTTACAATACATAACCAGTATAGACAAATGAGAACAAAGTAATTGAGCATGCTTTTTACAACTACAAACTATCATGAACAGACGATTAATAGTCTAGATACCGTTCAAAAGTAATGCAGCTATAATCAGTCAAATGGCGATGGTAATGCTTCTATATTCACAAAGACTGCAACAGCTTTATTATATTATATATGTATGGGGAATTTGGTCTTTTCATGAATAAAAAAACAAATTTTGTGATGAGATTCTTATAATTCTGATAGGGTCTGACAGCCGCACACACAAGAAGTACAAAAACACACAGCTCATGGCTTGGATCTCTAGTATCTCATGTTTTATACTGAGTTCATTTCGGGTCATTTTATGACTATGACAGAATAAATCATCCATGGTTATTATCTCATTTAGTCATAGCAGCTTCATGCTGCATTCAAGCTCTGTGAGCTTCTCACTTATTCTTAGTTGTTCCGTAGAATATTCTTGCCCTGTTCGATTCTCACTTGGCAGTTCAGTGCCACATTCTTGCTGTCAGTGACTCACTTGGCAGTTCTGTGCCACATTCTTGCTGTCAGTGTCTCACTTGGCAGTTCTGTGCCACATTCTTGCTCTGTCAGTTCTCATTTGGCAGTTCTATGCCACATTCTTGCTCTGTCAGTGTCTCACTTAGCAATTCTGTGCCACATTCTTGCTCTGTCAGTGTCTCACTTGGCAGTTCTGTGCCACATTATTGCTCTGTCAGTGTCTCACTTGGCAGTTCTGTGCCACATTCTTGCTCTGTCAGTGTCTCACTTAGCAATTCTGTGCCACATTCTTGCTCTGTCAGTGTCTCATTTGGCAGTTCTGTGCCACATTCTTGCTCTGTCAGTTCTCATTTGGCAGTTCTATGCCACATTCTTGCTCTGTCAGTGTCTCACTTATTCTCAGAAGTTCTGTGTAGTGTCCAGCCAATTACTGTCCTGCTCCATATACATCATACTCCAGTACTTCATCAACTAATATTGAACTGACCTGTCACTCAATCTCTAATGAGTCATGGATATTTCTTTAGTTGACATTTGTTTCTTAGCACACTCTCCACATATATTCAAAATTTGTTTACATCAACTGGGGTAGAACTTGAGATTCAACTCAAGAGCTGTGAATTGTTTGTTTTTGTTCTGTTAGGACGCAGATGAATTAACTGAAACATTCTATGTATTCACATGTTATTACACCGTCACTATAAACAGGCCAGATTTTGTATACACATGCATCTATAATAATTAATAAGAGTATGTATCTGGACTTAAATGACATACATAGTTAACTAGCAAGTTCATGAGATATAAATATGCAAACAGTCAGACCTCAGAAGAAGTGTAGTAAATACTGAAAGATAATTTCAACATTAAACCAAAACAACAAATGCATGCCAAAGTCACAAACACTGACCACTAATCCTGATAAACACACAGATGTTTGTGACACATTCTTCATGAAGGAGGAATGAAGAAGCAATAAGCTTAACTCATAACCACCAGATTTTTACAAACTCTATGGCTTATTTACAATTTAGCTCCTTTGAGCTATACTGAGTCAATCCTGCTGTATGGAAGTGAATCATGGACAATCAGCAGATTAGTGAGAAATATGTGGAAGCTGCAGAGATGTGGGTTTATATATGATGAGAACACTGTGGACAGATAACAAGTGTTGTGAAGATATCTTGAAAGATTAATTATTCACATCAGAAGAAGAGTCCACATTCTATGAGCATATAATGAGAAGAGGAAGGCTCGAGTATGTCACGACAACTGGAAGGTTGGAGGCACACAAAAAAAGGCAGGGGGAGGCAAAAAGAGAAAAGTTGCTGCCTCTTTCAAAACATTTAGGTTACTCATTTTGGCTGTCAAGCAATTTTCAGCATTCTTCTCTAAAACCAGATCTCTGAAGTTTCTAGAGATGCTTTGTGCTTGTTGATAAATTGTCCAGGAATCACAACCATTTATTAAAACTGGTTCTAAGTAACACACAAGAAGAATTCTTTTTCTAACTTCCAATGACAATGACTTAATGAATAAAATGTTCTTCATATGATAAAAAATGCCCCTTTCGCTTGTCCTATATATATATATATATATATATATATATATATATATATATATATATATATATATATATATATATATATATATATATATATAAACAAAACCACAATGCTACAGTGGTTAGAAATTTAGCTGGTTGTTCAACCTTACTATACAGTTACCTAGTATATGTAAACATCTATCCTAACCTTTCATAAGTTTGTTGCCTATCCTTTATAGGACATAGCAGTCAACTCCAGCATTGTTTGGCTGTTTGTGAT
Source organism: Cepaea hortensis (assembly GCA_963921405.1). Classification (NCBI taxonomy): domain Eukaryota; kingdom Metazoa; phylum Mollusca; class Gastropoda; order Stylommatophora; family Helicidae; genus Cepaea; species Cepaea hortensis. The sequence continues at coordinate 85,544,942 of OY992879.1, read as the reverse complement.
TTCTTGGCAAGTTTACATTCAGTAGTCTGCCATTACTTTCTGAACGACTGGCACCCATACCATTGTTTGAAAACTAGTGCAAAGTGGTCCGCATTCCAAATGGCCCTCAGCCGTGTTTTGAACGCGGTCTGTGGGATTATGAACTGCGTCCGTAACTCCTTCGCCTCAGAGCTGGCTTCATAACAGTAACTTGTAAACGTCTAAAGACACACTGGACATATTGCACTGGAACTATTTTTATAGACCAATCGGGACTCGCTGGAGGTGATGAGGTCAGAATAACGCAGCTGCTTTTACTTCCCGAGACATTTCCTGGTAGCCATCTTAGCTGGGTCAACCTGGGAGCCCACATCAAATTAAAAAATCCACTTTGCTGTAGATTCAAACCCATGACCCCAGGGTGGACAGGCAAGAGTACGAGCTTCTGCTTTTGTCAATTCTATTTCTGGTGCAAGAAGTTTGGCACACTTAATGGTCTGCTTTATGGTATTTAATGAAAGAACCAGACCAGATCCCATGTTAAAACAGACAGGAGACCAAGCTGATTAATGTCTGATTAACTCGCCAATTTACAACTTAACACTAAGGTCAATTGGTACATGTTAACTCGCTAATTTACATCTTAACACTAAGGTCAATTGGTACTCATAGTAACTCACTAATTTACATCTTAACACTAAGTTTAATTGGTACATATGTAACTCGCTAATTTACATCTTATCACTAAGTTTATTTGGTACACGTGTAACTCACTCATTTACAACTTAACACATAAGTTCAATTGGTACATGTGTAATTTGCTAATTTACATTTTAACACTAAGTTTAATTGGTACACATGTAGCTTGCTAACTTACAATTTAATATTAAGTTCAATTTGTACACATGTGTTTGCTAATTTACAACTTAACACTAAGTTTAATTGGTACAATTGTGTTACTTGCTAATTTACAACTTAACACTAAGTTTAATTGGTACAATTGTGTTACTTGCTAATTTTAATCTTAACACTAAGTTTAATTGGTACAATTGTGTTACTTGCTAATTTAAATCTTAACACTAAGTTTAATTGGTACAATTGTGTTACTTGCTAATTTAAATCTTAACACTAAGTTTAATTGGTACAATTGTGTTACTTGCTAATTTACAACTTAACACTTAAGTTTAATTGGTACAATTGTGTTACTTGCTAATTTACATCTTAACACTAAGTTTAATTGGTACACGTGTAACTCGCTAATTTACAACTTAACACTAAGTTCAACTGGTACACGTCTAAATAAGACAACATTTCATAAGCAAAACAAAGCAGGTAATGGGGCATTTATGGGTAGAATGAGGAACAAAATGGCAACAGGAAATTGTATCTAGTAAAATTGTTCAATTAGCAATACTTTTTTTAGAATATGAAAACATTTCAACAGCAAAATGGGTCAGATGGGGCGAAGATTGTAAACAAGAGCAAAATGACAACATCAAAATATAGTGTTATTTTTCTGTACATTACACAGCTTTTGTGTAAACACGCGTAACAAACAACACTGCAACAATAAAAAAGATATGAAGGGAAATGAGTGGTAACTAGTTAAAGCAAAATGAAAACAGTACATGGTAAAAATGTGTTTAAAAAATAGAAAAAACAGACACTGAATGTCTTAGTGTAACTATGACAATATTCCCCATTTCCTCTTCCCAAATCTCCACTAACAAAGGATATTACTGAACATACTGCAGACCTGGGAGCTACAGTAGTACTATGGCTATATAACTCCCCAGACAAGGGATATTATTGAACATACTGCAGACCTGGGAGCTACAGTAGTACTATAGCTATATAACTCCCCAGACAAGGGATATTACTGAACACACTACAGGCCTGGTAGCTGCAGTAGTGCTATGGCTATATAACTCCCCAGACAAGGGATATTACTGAACATACTGCAGACCTGGGAGCTACAGTAGTACTATGGCTATATAACTCCCTAGACAAGGGATATTACTGAACATACCACAGGCCCGGGACCTGCAGTAGTGCTATGGCTATATAACTCCCTAGACAAGGGATATTATTGAACATACCACAGACCTGGTAGCTGCAGTAGTGCTATGGCTATATAACTCCCCAGACAAGGGATATTACTGAACATACTACATACAGACCTGGTAGCTGCAGTAATGTTGTGGCTATATAACTCCCCTGACAAGAGATATTACTGAACATACCACAGACCTGGTAGCTGCAGTAGTGCTATGGCTATATAACTCCCCAGACAAGGGATATTACTGAACATACCACAGACCTGGTAGCTGCAGTAGTGCTATGGCTGACAAGGGATATTACTGAACATACCACAGACCTGGTAGCTGCAGTAGTGCTATGGCTGACAAGGGATATTACTGAACATACCACAGACCTGGTTGCTGCAGTAGTGCTATGGCTATATAACTCCCCTGACAAGGGATATTACTGAACATACTACAGGCCTGGTTGCTGCAGTAGTGCTATGGCTATATAACTCCCCTGACAAGGGATATTACTGAACATACCACAGACCTGGTAGCTGCAGTAGTGCTATGGCTATATAACTCCCCAGACTGAACATACTACAGACCTGGTAGCTGCAGTAGTGCTATGGCTATATAACTCCCCTGACAAGGGATATTACTGAACATACCACAGACCTGGTAGCTGCAGTAGTGCTATGGCTGACAAGGGATATTACTGAACATACTACAGACCTGGTAGCTGCAGTAGTGCTATGGCTATATAACTCCCCAGACAAGGGATATAACTGAACATACTACAGACCTGGGAGCTACAGTAGTACTATGGCTATATAACTCCCCAGACAAGGGATATTACTGAACATACTACAGACCTGGTTGCTGCAGTAGTGCTATGGCTATATAACTCCCCAGACAAGGGATATTACTGAACATACTACAGACCTGGTTGCTGCAGTAGTGCTATGGCTATATAACTCCCCAGACAAGGGATATTACTGAACATACTACAGACCTGGTTGCTGCAGTAGTGCTATGGCTATATAACTCCCCAGACAAGGGATATTACTGAACATACTACAGACCTGGGAGCTACAGTAGTGCTATGGCTATATAACTCCCCTGACAAGGGATATAACTGAACATACTACAGACCTGGTTGCTGCAGTAGTGCTATGGCTATATAACTCCCCAGACAAGGGATATTACTGAACATACTACAGACCTGGGAGCTACAGTAGTGCTATGGCTATATAACTCCCTAGACAAGGGATATTACTGAACATACTACAGACCTGGGAGCTACAGTAGTGCTATGGCTAGCACAATAGCCTGCCTGCCTGGTGGTCCTGTGTTTGAACCCCATCAAGGTAGGGATTTTATAAAAATAAAAACTGATCTGGGCACCCAGGTCAACCTAGGAAAAAACAGGTTCCAGGAAATGATCTCGGAAGTAAAGGCCATCAGTGTGATACAGGGTGTACTTTCAATGACTGTGGGGTTTTTGAAAATATTGCAGTTCCAAGTTTTGTATTTACTTTTGTTGCATGAGTTCACAGAGGGTGAATACAAAACTTGGAATGGCAATATTTTCAAAACCCCGACAGTCATTAAAAATACACCCTACATTTACCACACATTTATCAACCACTAGCACTGGCACCACATCAAAGAAGATCTGATACAAGAGCAAGAGGACACCCCAGAAAAAAATGGATTGACGACAACAAAGATATTGTACAATCACATGGAATGACACTATCCAGTACCCTCCTCCATGACGCTTGATGGAAAAAGTGGAAGATGATGACCTATCATGTGCCAATGGGTTTATAAAAATATGGGAAATAGCACCATTTACCCCACATCTACCCCGAAGTATACCACATCGCCCCCCTCACCCCCTTCCCTAGTATACCACATCAAACCCCCCCCCCCCCCCCCCCCCCCCCACGCGAAGTATACCACATCTCCCACCAAGCACACCACAAATAACAAAATTAGGCCAAACATTTAGAATTTTGACATTTTTGAAACATTTTGACCACGTGTTTCTCTATAGCCCAGGGCAGATGTGAACTAACTTTTGAAAAAAAGCAATATTATACTCATTAGCAACTGAACTGTAAGTAATAAACAAAATTTAATAATTATCTACAACATACTGGGATACAATTAATAATGATGACAACATATACACAATTGATAAAACTATGCTCTTTTGTGATCCAAAATACAACATATACTGTAAGGGATAAACTTAATAATATAACAATTATCTAGTGTAATAAAATTAATAACGAAGACAACTTGAATGTTTGTGATAAAATTATGCTCTTTTGTGGTCTGACATACATGTAGTGTGATAAAATTCATGAATACATCATATACTTTATGTGAATAAATTCTAATGGCTACAATATATACACAGAATAAAATTAATGACATTTACTTGTAAGTGATAAACTCAATAACTTAATTATCTACAACGTGCTGAATTACATGTCAGGTCTTAGTCAGGTATGACCGAGCTACTGTATGACAGTAGACAGTACTACCTGCTTTCTGTCTGCGCCGAATGTTGGGCGGCGCTAACCAAACCCAACACCCCACATTGTGCCAACAGCTTCGGGCAGAGGAGTGCAATTGGGAGGGTACAAGCCTTACCCTAATGCGAGGAAATGCAATCTAAACACTAAATGTCATGGTAGGGCAGACCAGGCCCAAAGCCTTGGTCTGTAACTAGTCTAGGATGGAAGCTCTGACAGGCGGACAGTTGGAGCATTGCTTTGTTGATCTGGCAGCTTCTGCAGCTTGTCTTGTTCCAGACGTATTGATGTTACCTTTCCTCTGGAATAAACTAGACAGGCTAAGAGAGGGATCATGCAGCATGGGCAACACGTGGTCTCTAAATTCAGCCCAGGCTTTGTTCTATGGAGAGGTATAACTCCATTTTACAAACTATCGTCTGTCAAGACGACAAGGTGCCAGTCAGTCAGTCATTGCGATACAATTAATAATGATGACAACACACACTGAAAATGATCAAATGATATTCTTTTGTGGTCCTACGTGCAACATTATAACTTTCTAGGCTTCACAAGCAGTGCAAGAGCACAATAACGAAAGACAAAACAGGAAATCATTTTAGACTCATGCTTCGGATAAAATTACAGAAAATGAACTTTTGTGTGTGTGTGGGGAAAACTGGACAGGTGTGATAAACACACAAAAAGCTTTGGTGGGTACAACATCCATTTCTGCTGACTACCTTCACCCGGTGATGTTGTTGCTGTTGTCGCCTCTTCCTCTTCTTTACTTGTCTCAGTGCCAGTTGGCTGTGGTTCTTCAGATTCACAGTTCAAATCTTTTCCGCTAACATGCTGCTGGGTCTCGTCGAGCTTCTGATCAGCAGAAGCAGGCACTTCATTTTCAATCTCTGAACTATCATGATCTCTTTTCTCTGTTTCACTGTTATTCTTTACATCATCATATTTGTTTTCTGACTGTTCATTTCTCGCTCTGTCTTCAGATTCCTCAACATTAACATTTTCACTGCTCACATTTGTATCTTCTGCAGGATCACCAACTTCCACTACTGTTTTCTCATCATCTTTAACCTCACTCTTCTCCAGTACAACAGTTGTTATCATCTGTTCTTCCACTTCTTTATTCTCCTCTTTGCTTCCATCACTAGTTTCATCAGCATGCCTGATCTCATTATTACCAACAAACTTCTCAGCTGAATTTGAGTTGATATGAGAGTTACTAGCGGAGACTTCATTGTTATTATCTACTCCTTTTTTCTTATCATCACCCACCACAACTTCATCCTTTATCTCTTCATATTTTGTCTTTATGTCAGTTTCTTTTTCATCCTTCTTTTCTTCTTTCCCATCTTTACGATTTTCTTCTTTATTCTCATTATCCTTTGGGCAATTATTTTCACGTTCCACTGCCATCTTATCTTTTTCTTTAGCATCATCAGATTTACTGTCATCTTTTCCTGTGGCATTTATTTCAGCTTTAACCTCACAAGAATTTGCTTTCAAGTCCACTTTCTCTCTTTCTGAAGGTTCCCCGGCTTTTCCATCAGGGGACATACCATTCAATTTCCCATCTCCTTTGGAGAAGGACTCATCGCTGGACTTGACCGAGGCAGTGGTGACAGAGGAGGTTGAGCTCCCGCTGTCAGGCAGCAGGGGCATGGCTGAGGAGGTAATTTTCTGCCACGTTGGGGTGCCGGCTGGGGATTTGTATGCACAGATTAGTCAAGAAAACAATGGAGAACAATTCATACATCCAAGGTCATAGACTGTCTTGGTTTCTGGGATAAACCCAAACGATATCTACAGAGCCATATTATAGTAAAGTAAAAGTAAAACAAGAACCACTTTTACATATATTGAGATCACAAGGTATATGGTGCTCGTTACTTAATTTTATATGCCAATTGGCAATTGATGGTTTATGTGATCAATATCTCTGTACATTCTATAAGTCAGTACGCTTATTTACGCTGTTTATCAACAATTATGTGAATTGTCAGATCAAAATATACTAGGAATGTACAGTGTCTCACTTGGCAGTTCTGTGCCACATTCTTGCTGTCAGTGTCTCACTTGGCAGTTCTGTGTCACATTCTTGCTGTGTCAGTGTCTCACTTGGCAGTTCTGTGTCACATTCTTGCTGTGTCAGTGTCTCACTTGGCAGTTCTGTGTCACATTCTTGCACTGTCAGTGTCTCATTTGGCAGTTCTGTGCCACATTCTTGCTCTGTCAGTGTCTCACTTGGCAGTTCTGTGCCACATTCTTGCTCTGTTAGTGTCTCACTTGGCAGTTCTGTGCCACATTCTTGCTCTGTCAGTGTCTCACTTGGCAGTTCTATGCCACTTGGCAGTTCTGTGCCACATTCTTGCTGTCAGTGTCTCTCTTGGCAGTTCTGTGCCACATTCTTGCTCTATCAGTGTCTCACTTTAAGCAACCTTTTTAAAGTGGCTCACTTGGCAGCTCTGCTCCTTAACTGTATATGCCAGTTGGCACTTGATGGTTCATGTGATAAATATCTTGCCGACCAACTTTATTTTCCCGGACATTTCCTGGTACACATGTTAGACTGGGTCGATCTGGGACCCACATCCATTTTTAAAACCAACCTCAATGTGGATTCCATGTTACAGTAATAAACTTTGCTGTCATTCAGTGTGTAACAATGGTTTCATGAGAAATAGAAGGTTCTTGAATGATATCAGCTTTAAACTGAAGAAGGAGAAAATACATACTACTTCTTCTTTCTCCTATTTTTCACCATCTTCTCTTCTTAATCTTCTTCTTCAGTGTTTCAAGGTTTCTAGTCTCAGACTGTAATATCAATTTTCTGGATAACATCTACTGCCCAGTTTCAGATCTGGCCTAGTATTTCATAGTTTAGTTTCCAGCCTGGCGTCTTGCTGCAAGAACAGGTGTTGAGTCTTTGGGCAGAGTCTGTAAGTTGTGCTCCAGAGTTTAGTTCCCAGTCTGGCTCCTTTTCATCATCATCATCATCATGTGTCATGACTGCAAGTATGGACAATCATGGTCTGCCATCTTACATGATTACCAGTCATGAATCAAGTCTGTATACTCATTTACGCTGCTTATTGGCAATTATGTAAGTTGTCAGATCAAAATATTCCAGGAACGCACAAGGTTTTCCACTGCCTTCCAACAGTTTGATAACAGTGTAACTCCGCTAACCTTTGTTTTGTCTATAGAGACGGGCCCTACAGTAAAAGTTTTATGGGGATCTTTTATAAAAGAATGACAAGTGCATGGGATAAGGTTATTGCTCACATATCAAATGATTAAGTGATTTCTTGATTAATGAAATAACTCATTCACTGACTGGTTTGAAGGACCATCCTCATCAATCTGTTAAATGATGCTCCTTCAGATTTCCCTAGGTGGCTTGTAGCTCAGTGCATGAACATCCTGCACCATTAAGGATCCCAGTGTGTGTAGATCATAATCTAGACATACTACAAACATTATGGCATAGCTAGGACTCATTTTGAAATTTTTGCCAGAACAGTAACTGCAAGGCCTACTCTTTACAACTTCAAACTATCCAGGGATTTTCAACCTACAAATGTAAGCATCCATTTGCACCCTTGTCTAAGAATTCTATGTTTCCAATTTCCTACCAGAGACAGAGGGATGCATGTCATCATGAGGCGGATGCCTTACCAAGCTGCCATTCCAACACTCACATATTTCTGAAAACTGAATGCAAGCTTAGACTCTCCTCTCAACAAACAAACAGATAAGAAAATAAACAGTTTAAAACAATTAAGTACAAGATTAACAACAATAAATTACCTAAATCTTATATATAAATTAGGATGTGCGTATCTCTGTATGTATTTATGTATCTCTGTATGTATGTATGTATGTCCTTTATGCGCTCACGAACGGCCCATCCGATTG